>CM064486.1:56785992-57402964 GCA_032716605.1 Paralithodes platypus | reverse complement strand
TCTAGGAGTAACATACGTCACCCAAATGACATTCAAACAGCACACCACAAACACGAAAAGAAACTGACACCCAGACTTAACGCCCTCAGATCACTTGCCCACACGAAATTTGGACACAACAAAGAAACCACCACCACAGTCTACAAAAAATACATAAGATCAGTTATGGAATACGCAAGCCCGGCCTGGGCTTCTAACCTAGCTGAAACACATCATAAGACCTTACAGACTATTCAAAATAAAGCCCTGAAATTCGCTGAAAATCATCACAGGATGCACATCTACGACACCCACAGATCACCTACATCAAGAAACCAAAGTCCTCAAAGTCAAAGATCATCTAGACATGAGAGGCACACAATTCCTGGCAGCAGCCTCCACAAATCAACACCACCCACTACACTACATGGCAACACACCCACAGACACCAAGAAATATCAAAACAACACCCAGCACATGCTATCACACACAAATACTGTCTTCTCTCCCTCCTTGCCCACCCCAAACCAACTTCCGGAAGCACATCCATACTCATATCACTCGCCGTTCCATCCACTCACTCATAGACAACACGCAGCTGCAAGCACGACCTCCCAAAATCCATCCTTCTGAATCCTCCCTTCCTCGCGAGGACAGAGTCCAGCTGGCCAGGCTGAGATGCGGACACCATCCAGCTCTTCTGAGCTATCAGAAGAGACTGGATGACTCCGTCGTCGACACCTGGCCAGGTTGTAACACAGCACCCCATACCATTAAACACATCATAGAAGACTGCATATCACACAACCACTTATGCCAACAACACAATTTACACTCTGTGAGAGCTCTGTGGGAAAGCCCGACCGTGGCCATGGCCTTCCTTAAGGACTCGGGGCTGTTCGGCCAGGCAGCTTAGGGAACAACAACAACAACAACACACAAAGATGTTACTACCTCACAAGAAATGGCTAGTAACATAGCTCCGCAGATATATAGCCTCCTAAATAACTAGGTTATAGAAAAGCTAAGGCGCAGAACAAAAACAAATACACATGGCGCGCGCGTCCAAAGCGGACCGACTGGGCGCCTACACACAAGTACCCTATTTTAACATTTCCCTGTGAACGTACCAATGGGGCCGCCAGTCCTAGCTAGTCTAAACCTATTCTAGAACACCTCAGATAGATTCAAATGAGCAAAAGACTCACTAGAGTTGAACGAACGTCGAATAAAGCGGAGGACAGGCTAGGCACCTCTAGTCGGGACGGCCGCAGGGGAAGGAAGAAGGAATGACACTGCCTGGTTCAGCGTCTCAGATAGAATCCACAAAAGACATCCACGAGTTGAAAAGCTCTATTATAACAATTCTTAATTTTTTTTTTTTTTTCTTTTTTACAAAGTTTTTCGTAGTGAGTACCCAATCATAAAGACGATTCCATAAGAGAATTAACGTTGCACTTATGATGTTAGTACTCTTTCCCCTGTGGCGGGTGTTTCAAACAGGCTGACCGCGGGTGTTTGAAAGAGAGCTATTATTAATAGGCATATCATCAGTGATGGAGGGGCCACTAATGAATAGGGACATATGCTGAGGGTTAGCTTTGTATCCCGCATACTGGGTCTAGTCTAGGATACATTAGGTTCTTTGATTAGGTCAATCTGAGAAACAAGCTCTATTGGTGCCTCTTCTAAAGAAACCTGGACTTGATGCTGAGGATATGTCAAATTACTGACCTGTTTCAAACTTGTAATTTCTTTCAAAAATAATTGAGCGGGCCATACTTGATCAATTGTTACCATTGCTTGAACAGGACAAAGCTGTTCCTCTTGCTCAGTCTGCATATAGGAAATACCATTCAACTGAGACCTCTTTATGTAAGATTCAGAATGACTTGGTGGAGAACACATGCAACAGGAAGGCGTCTCTCTTGGTTTTGTTAGAGCTTTCTGCGGCCTTCGATACAGTGGACCATGACCTACTGTTAAAAGATCTGCACTCTTACGGTGTTCGTGAAAGAGCACTCTTGCTCCTCAAATCATATTTATCAGATAGATTTCAGCGTGTGGTGATTGGCCATACCATCTCTGACCAAGCCCTCCTGTTGTTTGGAGTTCCTCAGGGATCGGGTCTGGGACCGATCCTCTTTATAGTTTACACTAGCAGCTTGGCATCCTTGCTAGATGTTCATGGTGTTGCCTATCACTTTTGCGCTGATGACACTCAGTTGTATGTGAAGATAGAAAACATTAATGATATTAAGACCAAAATGGAATCTTTATTGTCTGACAATAAGATCTGGATGGCAAAACGGAAACTCAAACTGAATGAGAACAAAACAGAGATCATTATCATTCATGGAAATAGAAGGGGAAATGATGCTGAAAATGTAGTGACTCTGGATATAGGAGGTTCTCAACTTCACCCAGTAAGCTCAGTGCGAAACCTTGGAGTACAGTAATTACTCCAATTTTGCGTGTTCTGATTTTGCGAAACACCAATTTTGCGACCGAGACCCCAAAAATGCCATTGTTGATGAAAACCTAATTTTGCGATGTAACTACTTTTGCGGGTGGCGCCGCAAGAAAGTGGGGCTCTCCGCACTAGTTTTCGGGGGGGAGGGGTGGCCGGGCCACCCAAGCCTCGGACACCCTCCCTCCATCCCCGCAAGCCCAGCCATCTTTCGAGTCTAGGTAAATGCTCAATTGCTCATTTAATTTGACTTTCTCAAGGATAATGATAATGTCTTATGTTTTCTGTATTTTTCTTTATTGTGGGATGTATAATTACATGTATGTGTGTACAAACAAAGCAAATAAATGACGGAAATCACAAAAAATTGGACCGTCCCTGATGAAATGTCGGCCATATTCATTTTTCCCCATAACGTTAGTTAATCCAATTTTGCGAATTCCACTTTTGCAGCCCGCAATGTCGACCAATTTCTCGCAAAATTGGGGTACATACTGTATACTTTAACTCTAAATTGAACTATGAGAATCACATCCATCAGGTCATCAAAATTTGTAATCTCCAAATCAGAAACTTGTATTCAGTGAGACGGTTTCTTAAACAAGCGCTGTCTTCTAACATTGGTTCACTCAATTGTCCTATCACGTGTGGACTATTGTAATGCCTTATTGGTTGGCCTTCCTAATTACATGCTACAAAAAGTTCAGTCCATACTAAATAGAACAGCGAGGCTCATATTTGATCTACCTCCAAAAAACCCCACTTCTTCATATTTGATGGAGCTGCACTGGTTGCCAGTTAAAGCTAGGATAGAGTTTAAGTTGTGTCTTACGACTTTTTAACCCTTCCAGCCCGGGTGTCCTTTTAAAAGGACACCGCGGCAGATGGGCCGGTACCCGGGTGTCCTTTTAACAGACAGTAAGCTTGAAAGCCTATTCAGCTTGGTCTGAATGCCGTGCGTCCGACGCATGTAAACAAAGCCGATCGTTGCGTCACCGCACCTCCGAAAACAAGAAGAAGACTCTTTTGTTATTGTATGTCTGTATGTCGTTGTTTCAGTAGTGAAAAGATCGTCGTATTGCTAACATCGCCTGAAAATGCTCTCCACTGAAATCGTCATCACAACTGAACCAGTTGACTTAGAGAGCTCTACTTAATGCCAGTCTACAGATTGGAAACCGCACTACATTTATAGATGCGTGGGAAATTTCTAGCAGTTAAAATTAACTAAAATACGGTAACCTAGGCCTAGACGTTTTTCGGCCAGATCGCCCGGGTAGCCCACCCTGTCCTTTGGAGATACAGCCCGGGCCAGGAGGGTTAAGGCACTTATGTTTGGCGAACCTAAGTATCTTGCTGACCTCTTGAGACGCCCTTTCTGGTGCAATCCTGAGAAGCAGTGATGATATGCTGCGTCTTGATGAACCGGTAGCTATCCAGCAGTCCTCTTTCTCTGATCGGTCCTTTTCTTTCGTGGCTCCTAGGTTATATAATGAATTGCCTTTGTCAATTAGACAGCTGAACTCCATAGACTTTCAAAAAACAGTTGAAAACCTTTCTCTTCTGTAGGAGTTATGATCTTGCTAGTGGCACAGTGACTGGTCGTTACAGACTCTAACTGCTGCCATGTTAAATAGTTGTTGTTGCTTGAACTACAGGTGAACTGCACCACACTTCTCTTGATTGTGGTGCAATGTGTTACGAGCGCTAGTGAATTCCTCTGGAAGAACTGGCGCTAGCGAGAAATAAAAGACCAGATTATTATTATTATTATTATTATTAATAACAAGGGATCAGATGGTAGGTATGGAATACCTAGGAACAGTACTAGGAAGACTTATTACCTGGTAGGTAAAGGTTAGTGTTGTATCCCACGTATTAGGTACTGTACTATGGACATATTGTATGTGTTAGGTGAGGGTTAGTCTTGTATTCAATGTACTAGGTTACTGGGTTTTATGATTTTCAAAACCACTACATTTTCGATATATCGGATTTTATGGGTTTGTAAATCTAGAAAACCCGAGCCAAATTTCGAAATTAGGTTAGGCTACTGTCTTTTTCGACTCGAAAAACTCACAAAATCCGAGCCAACTTTTGCCTAAACTTGGCTCGGGTTTTTGAAAATGCGGGTTTTATGGGTTTGTAAATTGAGAAAACTTGAGCACAATTTTGAAATTAGATTACCGGTTCTGTCTTTTTCGACTCTAAATAACTCGGAAAAATCTGAGCCAACTTCTGCCAAATCTTGGCTTGGGTTTTCGAACCCTTGGGTTTTATGGCTTTCATAAACCTTTTAAACCCAAGCCAAATTTAGGTCAAATCCACTATTATCTGCATTTTTCCCCTCATTTTCCCTGATCTTAATAGCCCATAATGCAGCTCCTGAATTCAGGCCTTATTACATCTTGTTAGTATATGATTTAGCTCGTATTTTCACATTCATCTGCTTTTTTATTTTGTCAAATTAATATTCAGGAAACATTCACTTGTTTATGCTTGTTTAACCGCTTATTTTCCCTGAACTTCAAAGCCCTCCCACTTACATTATTTACTCAATTTTGGGGTATTGGGGCCATATTTAACTTTATATTAGTGGTTCTCTCCGTCAATGACTGTTAAGCGGGGCCACTGAAGACCGCACAAAAGGCGGACGCCACGAAGATACACGTCAGGGCAACCAGATGAGGTGCAGACCTGACACTGTTGCCAGTTCAACAAATCCCAAGAGTATGGGATGCATTCGAGTTGAACCAGAAGTCAAGCAAGAACATACCTGAACGACCTGGCGACACTCCACTGAAGACTGCACAAAAGGCGGACGCCATGAGGGTACACGTCAGGGCGACCAGATAAGGTGCAGACCTGACACTGTTGCCAATTCAACAAATCCCAAGAGTATGGGATGCATTCGAGTTAAACCAAAAGTCAAGCAAGAACATGCCTGAACGACCTGGCGACACTCTTGAACGGGGCCACTGAAGACCGCACAAAAGGCGGGGGCCTCGAAAGTATACGCCAGGGTGACCAGATGAGGTGCAGACCTGACACTGTTGCCAGTTCAACAAATCCCAAGAGTATGGGATGCATTCGAGTTGAACCAAAAGTCAAGCAAGAACATGCCTGAACGACCTGGCGACACTCTTGAACGGGGCCACTGAAGACCGCACAAAAGGCGGGGGCCTCGAAAGTATACGCCAGGGTGACCAGATGAGGTGCAGACCTGACACTGTTGCCAGTTCAACAAATCCCAAGATTATGGGATGCATTAGAGTTGAACCAGAAGTCAAGCAAGATGATGTCTGAACGACCTGGCAACAGTTTGTACTCAGACCAACCACTAAGCATTGGGATGGCCTAGTTGAGATAGCAACAGTGTGCCTGCCAATTGAAAAATCCCAGGCCCCCCACCCAGTCAGATTAGACAAGTAAAGGAACTTCAAAGGGTGGGTAGCAGTCACCGAAAATTCACGAAATTAGTATAAAAGAACTAAGGCAGTGATAGGCCTGAAATAAATAGTACACCTAAATAAAAGCTAAAACACACTGCCTTCATCGCGAAGTTACGTTAAAAAGAGATGAAGAAAAGAAGGAAAAATATAGGCTATGAATAATACCGCGGACCACCACCACCAAATTGGCGGCGCTCCACCCGAATGTAAACAAAGTAAATAAGCGGCCACCAGCATCGCGCAAAACTCCAGCCACACACGTTAGAGCCTATTTATGCGTACCTATATCACGGAACATCTGTCTAAAAACCTCAGTAGCCATAATATGGCCCAAAACTCACAAAAACTGAAGCAACAGGAGTGGAAGGAAAGCATAAAGGGAGCACTCAAAACACATCTGAACAGCTTGGAGTTCACTCATGCGCCATGAGGGTCTTGATTAAATGGGCAACTTGATTCTCTTATTCTTTTCTACTCTCACTCATATTTTCAATTTTCTATTCAAATAGTGGCCTCGAAGTGTATACAACATACCTAGTAGAGAATTGAGGTGCAACTCTAGAAGATATTGGTTAACCGCGCAAGTGATACCGATAAATCGGCCACTCCTGGAGCAGGTGAGATTATACAGTGTATAAAGCACTATGTTGGATAACGTTGAGGCTGTTACTAAGTTCTGCTATTTGGGCTATACGGTTTCCGCCGGAGGTGGCGCTGAATGAAGCTGGTTCCATTGCTTGAGTCAAAAGTGGCTGGGGGAAGCTTAGAGAGCTGTTGCCACTCCTGACCATGAGAGGACTCCCACTTCACCTTAACCCTTTCACGCTCATATGACACGGAGGTTGCCAGATTAGCAATAAGAAATAGAGTTCTCTCACTCTTATAATTACCTCTCCAAAATTAGTTTCTGCCCACAGCTAACTCAAAGACAACTGCAGAGGTTGAAGTAACTAGACTAAAGGTTTCTAAATACCCCTGATGGTAACAAAGGCTTTAAAGTATCCCTAATAGGCTCAAAATCGCGTCATATGTCGGAGAGGGTTACAGGGAAGGTACCGTATATACCATTTGTGTTAGGAGTGCGATGACCTATGCCTCGGAGACGTGGCCAGTTAAAGCGGAGGATATCAATAGAATGGAACGGAATGAGAAGAGAATGGAGAGATGGATATGTGGGGTCCTCAGGGACGGGGTATCGAGTGAGGAATTAAGAAAGCGTCTCGGCATTAGGAGTGTCAGTGAAGTGAAGCGCACGAGCTTACCTGGTTGGTTTGAACACGGGGAGAGAATGGATGATCAGTGCTGGGTGAAGAAATGCCAGACTGTGAACTTGGGGGGAGCTGCATGTAGGGGTAGACTTAGAATGACATGGGATCACATAATCCGGTCCAATCTCAAAATATAGAACTTGACAACAGAGGCAGTCCCTGACAGGGTAGCCTGGAAAGCCGCCATTTAGGATGCGAGACTGTAACCACATTGTTTGTGGACAAAACAGTCTTTAACCAAAACCAAGCACTACCCCCTTAAACCGTACAAGAATAATGCAAGGATCAACAATATTGCGGGATAATCTTATAACTGGCTATTTCTAAGCGTTTTAAACTTGTAGGCCTATGTATGTAATTAATTATTGTATTCTTAGTATAATATTATACTTAATAAAAGTACACCAACTCTACCAAAAATCTATCTACTGTATCTATCTATTGCCTGACGCCGTGATCCCCGAAGGGGTGGCCACGAACGAAATGCCCCCATGCACCTCTATCCCCAGTCAGTCGACGCCCCTCCTCCCAACCAGCACCGCCTTCATTCATATACTTCTTCACTCCATCCTTCCACCTCTTTCTCGGTTTACCTCTCCCTCTCTGTCCATCCACCTCGCTCTCGTACACCCTCTTAGTCATTCTCTCGCTTCCCATACGTTCCATTATGGCTGAACCATCTCAAAGTGTTTCTTTTCACACTTTCCAGTACATCTACCTCCACACCACACCTCCCTCATACTTCCTCATTCGTCTCTCTATCCCTCCATGTAACCGCACGCACTTCTCAAGTACCGGTAACTAATTTAATTTCCACCCCTCTCACTCTTGGTCTGAGTCTCTCCACCAACGTCCATGCTTCTCTTCCGTAAGTCAATGTCGGGATTACCACACTGTCATGCAAAGACTTCTTCAGTTCCATGCTGACCACCCTATTTCTTGTTACTACATACATATAAGTTTAACCCTCCGGGACCGGCTACGCATTCTATAAATATTCCCCGAAACCCGGGGGTTTTGGCCGAAAAACGTCTACGCCTAGGCTACCGTATCTTTGTTATTTTAACTGCTTCCGCATTCCCGCGCATCCCTAAGCGTAGATGTGTTTCGTACCTGTAGAATGGCGTTGAGTAGAGCTCTCTAAGTCAACTGGTTCAGTTGTGATGACGATTTCTGTGGAGAGAACTTTGTGGCGATATCAGCCATATCAGCCACTTTTCAATACTAAACAATAACACACAGCCACACAAGAACAAGCAACGCCTCTCCTTCTTGCGGTCGGAGATGCACGGTGTCGGTCCAACCGGCTGTTGTTTACATGCGTCGGACGGACGGCTTTCAAAACAAGCTTACAGGCTTTCAAGCTGCCGGTGCCTCAGAGCCTTACCGGGTTCCGCGGGCCGCGTTTGTTATGGGTGCCTCAGAGCCCTACCTGAGGGGTTAAAGACCGTTTGTCCACAGAGAATGTGGTTACAGTTTCACGACCTAAATGGCAGCTTTCCAGGCGGCCCTGTTTTACTGCTTTACTGCTTTTACTGTTTACTGCTTTTACTGTTTACTGCTTTCACTGTTTACTGCTTTCAGCGTTCCTACAACCCTCTTCCCATGTTGCACCCTCTCCCGCACTTCTTCATCCATACTCCGATCTTTACTCAGCTCACTGCCCAGATACTTAAATGAGCTGACAATCTCCATAGCCTGACCGTTCAACATCTCCTCACACTCTGTGGCTTCACGCCTTTCGAAGACCATAACCTTGCTCTTCCCCGCATTTACCTTCAGAATCCGTTTTTCACACACTGTTCTAAACATATTTACTAGACCCTGCAACTCCCATTCATTATCGCTCATCAGAACTGTATCATCAGCAAACAGCAGCACAGGTAGCTTCCACTCATTTCCCTCCCTTATCAGCGATACACCAACATCCACTGCTCTTCCTTGTATTTCTTTCATGACTCCATCCATATACAGTATACTGTACATTAAACAACCACAGGGACATCACACACCCCTGTTTCAACCCAACATTCAGATCAAAGAACTCGCTCTGCTCATTCTCCACATGTACTGCCGCCTTTGCACCCTCATACATGCTCTTCACTGCTTTCAGCAACTTGCTATGTACTCCATATATTCTAAGTACTTTCCAGTAACTCTACCAAAAATACTCATTGTTATTTGACCATTTCAGGTGATATTCTCCTGTATGGCGACAGCAAGTCCATAAAAAATGTAAGTGGTCCTCTGACTCGGTGTGCGATGGATCTGCCTCAGGTGCGGCTGGAGTTGATCACAGTTGGGGCGGACTTGGCCAAACACATGCCAGACAGATACTCTTACTGGCATCGCATCCTGCCACTTCTACTATTTGGGTAAGTTTTAGTTTTTTAACTTAACTGCTTACTTTTAATTTCTCAGAGAATTGATGCCAGATCAGAGGAGAATAGCTTGCTTAGATTAGACTAGCCAATTTTTATGCAGTAATCCAATTACTGTAGTACACAACATTGATAAAATTACTGCTCACAATTAAATTATTATAGTTGTACTAATACATTTTGTGATAAAATGTATTTTAACCCTCGTTGCACAGGGGTTTGAACCTTCCCACCACTGCTGACCCGAGTGAAAAATAAAATTCTCGCGATTTTGGCGCGCATATAAACATGTAAAAAAATTGCCTAACCTAGGTTATGTCTCGATATATGCAGTTAATTCATACCATGTACGTGCCGTTTATATCAAAACCATGTTTTAGAAATAACAGGCCTTATAGGAATATATTTATTCATTCCAGCCACTTTCCCAAAGTCTTTGACCCGTTTTGCGTACCGTCAGCCGACTTATATGTATTACATTATACTGTACCACCAACATAGGACATAACAAAGAATACATTAAGCACCTGGGAGGTGAATATATACTGGAGCACTGTGCTGCCACAGGGATGGTGGTGTGTAATACAGTACAGTACTATGTTTAGGAAGAGGATGAGTCATCTGATAACATATGAATCAGGTGGCTCCAGTAATCAGATAGACTACTTCCTGATCAGCAAATCTGACAGGAAATGGGTTAAAGACACTAAGATCATACCAGATGAAGAATGCATCCCCCAACACAAGTTCCTAGTGTGTGATATGTGCCTAAGTAGAGTTCCTGTTAGAAAGTTCATTTGCCAAAAAGGAATGTATGGCTGTTGGAAAAGAGGAGTACAGAGACAGATTCCACAACAAAATGGTGGAAATTGAAAGGAAAATGGGTGCTAGGCCAGATGATGTTGATAGCAAATGGAATTTTATAGAACGCAGCCTCCTTGATACCACAGACTAAGTCTGTGCCAAAACAAAGTGGCCACCCAGACATAAGTTCTGGTTGTGGAACAACAATGTTGAAGCTGCAGTCAGAGAGAAGAAGAGACGTTTCAAAGTATGGAAGGAAGCTGGCAGCAAGGAAGAATACCTGTCCGCCAAATGCAATGCTAGAAGAGAGGTCTACAGGGCAAAGAAAACCATACAGGATAGCGTGATAGAACAAGTTTGTAGCACTAATAATACCAATGGGGTTTATAAATTAGCTAAGAATGTGAGGCACTGTAGTCAGGACGTCGTGGGTGTAAGATGCATAAATAACGACAGTGGCATGACTGTTTACACAGAAAACAAAATCAGAGAGGCATGGAAGGAGCATTATGAAAGACTGCTTAATGTGGAGTTTGAATGGAACAGAGAACAGCTCAGCACTGCAGTCCCAGTACAAGGACCTCCGCCTTTGATAGGGTACGGTATGACACTGTTAAAGGTCTATCTATCTATCTATTGCCTGACGCCGTGATCCCCGAAGGGGTGGCCACGAACGAACCGCCCCCATGCACCTCTGTCCCCAGTCAGTCGACGCCCCTCCTCTCAACCAGCACCGCCTTCATCCATATACTTCCTCACTCCATCCTTCCACCTCGCTCTCGTACACCTTTTTAGTCATTCTCTCGCTTTCCATACGTTCCATATGGCGAACCATCTCAAGTTGTTCCTTTTCACACTTTCCAGCACATCTACCTCCACACCACACCTCCTTTTTACTTCCTCATTCGTCTCTCTATCCCTCCATGTAACTTCGCACGCACTTCTTAACCCGGCAAGTGCGGGAAGACTCTTAAGAATTTCCCCGGGCGACTGCGGGAAGACTCTTAAGATCCTGGGCCTTAAAAAATCCATTTAAAACACCCCAAAAAAACTTGATTTTTTTTTTTTTTTTTTTTTTTTTGCCCCTGGGCCATGCCAAATGTGAAAGTGTGAAAAGGAACAACTTGAGATGGTTCGGCCATATGGAACGTATGGAAAGCGAGAGAATGACTAAGAGGGTGTACGAGAGCGAGGTGGAGGGACAGAGGGGGAGAGGTAGACCGAATATGAGGTGGAAGGATGGAGTGAGGAAGTACATGAACGAGGGCGGTGCTGGTTGGGGGGAGGGGCGTCGACTGACTGGGGACAGAGGTGCATGGGGGCGGTTCGTTCGTGGCCACCCCTTCGGGGATCACGGCGTCAGGCAATAGATAGATAGATAGATAGCCATGCCAAATATCACTCCTCCACATCCCCTCCTTCCCCACTTCCCTCCCCTCCTTCAGTTATCACCTATATTCCCTGTTATTCCCTTATTCTGTGTTCTTTTATTTAATAATTTTCATTTTAGTAAGCGTTGTTTCCACATAGCGATTTTGATAATTTAATTTGACTTTATATTGTCCTTGTCCCAATTTTGGTTTGTTTAGTTTGCAAGTTTTACATTTTAATTAGCGAGTTGCAAGCAGGGCGTTGTCATCACTGTTACCAAGCAAGTGCAAGAGAGAGAGAGAGAGTATCGATCGACAATCTCTCTCCAGACTTGAGGAGGGGAGGGAGGTTGTCTCAGCCTTACATTATGTAACTCCCGGCCTGTATCGCCGATTTTGACCATCCAAACGCTGTTTCCACTTGTTTTATTGCTGTAACAGGTTAATACCTTTATAATCAACGTAAAATAGGCGCATATGGATAAGTATTAATGCTATTTATGGTAAAATAACGATGTTAGTGATGGGAACAGATCAAATACGTGCGCACAGGCGTGTGATGTCTCATACCCCCCATGCGCACGTCTTAGGTTAAGTACAGTCAGGTCTCGATATACACATGTTTTTTTATACACAGTTTCTTTTCGACACGGTAACCTCAAAAGTTCCAAAGTCGGCCACAACACGGAAAAGTCGGGATCATATACGGGTGGCAGCCCAAGTCTAGGTATATATTATTATTATTTTTTTTTTTAAAGATTAACCCTCCAGCCCCGGCTATATATTCCCAAACATCCGGGGGTTTTGGCCGAAAAACGTCTACGCCTAGGCTACCGTATCTTTGTTATTTTGACTGCTTCCGCATTCCCGCGCATCCCCAAGCGTAGATGTGTTTCGTACCTGTAGAATGGCGTTGAGTAGACCTCTCTAAGTCAACTGGTTCAGTTGTGATGACGATTTCATTGGAGATAACTTTGTGGCAAAAACAGCCACTTTACACTACTTTTCGCTACTTAACAATAACATACAGGCACACACGAACAAGCGACGCACTCCTTCTTGTGGTCGGAGATGCGCGGCGTCGGTCCAGCCGGCTGTTGTTTACATGCGTCGGACGGACGCCTCGCACACCAAGCTTACAGGCTTTCAAGCTGCCGGAGCCTCAGCACCCTTCCGGGTTGCGCGGGGGGTGTTTGTTATGGGTGCCTCAAAGCCCTACCGGGTCTGAGGGGTTAAGAATGTTATTTATGCATCAAATGTCTGTCTGTCTATCTATTTAATGCATCTATCTCCCTTATACATAAATATAACGTTGTCTTATTTGGTCTTTGTTTAATCTATGAATCATTTCTAATATGATGGAATTGAAAACAATATTACCCTTCCAACACATAAATAATAAAATAAAAAAAGAGAGTCAATAAAAATTTCTCCTTTGTCTTTTCAGAAACTTAAATCCGTCTCATATAATTTTGTATGTTATTGGGAGGTTTGACGACCTCCCAAATAACCAAATAAGGAAAACCTCCTATTTGGTAGCAGTCTCGGAGTATCCAACGTAGGGCTTATAAGTTCAGCCGCTGGTGCAGCGGGCCGATTTATCGGTACTACATGTGCAGTCCACTATCTTCTAGAGTAGCACCTTAAATCTCTACTAGGTACGTTGTACACACTTCTAGACTACTTATTGAGAATAGAAAAGGAAAAAGTAGGGTAGAAAAAATTAAAATAGTTGCCCACACAATCTGGCTTCCCTCTGGACGCATGCGCGAACTCCACATACCCACGCCCGGCCCTGTAAGACTATCAAGGTATCAAGTAATCAGACTAGATTGGCTGGGCAGGGGTTAGGCGTGAGGGCGGGATACTCTGTCGTTGGATACTCCGAGACTGCTACCAAATAGGAGGTTTTCCTTATTTGGTTATTTGGGAGGTCGTCAAACCTCCCAATTTAGTAGCAGTCTCTATGTTATCCAACATAGGGCTTGAATCCCAAGTCGGAGGCTGACATCCAAGCAGCAAAAACCAAACCTAAGTATAATCAGCTGATCAAGAAAAGACACAATAAACCTTGTTGTTTATTAGAAAAAAAAGTGTATCTACATGGTGCATATTAAGATAATGTAGTTACATGTGTATCAATTCAAAAAGCATCAATATATACAGGTAATCATTGAGTAGTCATATGACCAAGGATGTACACGTCGGTATGATGAAGTACAGCCATACACAGCAGGGGAAGAAAAAATTAAAAAGTATAATTCATTCTTAGAAGTACAGAAGTTCTGGCAGAGCAGATGGAAGACAATCCACATTATTTACAGGACATGGGTATGAGGCATAGGCAAACCAATACCCAGACCGAAGACAGTTTAATGTCATAAAGCATATACAGCAGAAGTACAAAAATACTTAAATGTAGACAGACAGATATATAGGTAGTATACTGTACAGTATATACAATAGTCCCTTACATTCTACATGGTGACCTAGACACCCCCCCCCCCTCTTTTGTGAGGGATGGCAAAAACATTGAGGCACACCAATACCCATTTTATTTTTATTTTTTTTTATTTTTTTTTTTTAAAGAGACAATGAACGGAGGAAGGAAAAACACAGATAAAACAAAAAGGTCCATGTGCCTAAAGGCATCCTCCATTCAGAAAATTTTTGTAACAACTGGATTTAAACATTTGTAGATTGTAAGTTTGTGGAAAGCAATTCGAGGGAAGTGAATTCCAAAGAGTAGTAGCTCTGGGGATAAATGAATTCTCATAAGCAGAAGTTCTGCATTGTGGAGGAGAAAGTGTAAATTCATGGGCGCTCTCAGCTGCCCTAGTTCTACGGGGAAAGATGTGGAGAGGCGGCACAATTGAAGCAAGTTCCTCGGAACAATTGTTGTGAAAATATCTGTAGAATAATGCAAGGGATGCAACGTTTCTTCGTATGGATAATGTAGGAAGGTCCTGTGTGATTGCAGGGTTATTGATTAATCTAATAGCTTTATTTTGAATTTTGTCCAACTGCCTCAATGCAACCACTCCACTTCCACCCCACAGAGGTGAACAGTAATCCATCTGAGAACGCACATGACTTTTATATATTACGGCCAACTGCTCGCCAGTGAAGAATTCTCGAACTCTGTACAGGAGTCCCAGTTTTTTAGAGGCATTCTTAGCAATGCTTCCAACATAATGTGTCCAGCTCAAGTTAGTAGTTAATGTTACACCGAGAATGTCAATACTAGGGGAAGTGGGAATATTTACATCATTAAAAAATATATGGGAGTCAGTGAGATTCTGTCGGTTAGAAAATTGAATGTACTTTGTATTCTGTGCATTAAAGGAAACTAGATTCTTTTGTCCCCATCCATTAATTCTAGAAAGGTCCTGGTTCAGAGAAATTGCAGTGTTTATTTTTGAATTTATAAGATCGGGTTGGGTGAAAGAATTGGTAAATGTGAAGGAACTGTGGCGTGTTGAGTCATCTGGGTAGGAATGTATTGGATTATGAGATCATTGATATGAGATCATTGATATGAATGAGGAACAGAATTGGGGCCAAAACTGATCCCTGGGGAACACCAGCATTTATTGAGTGAAATTGAGAATAAAGGCCATCTACCATTACACATATTTTTCTGTTATGAAGATAAGAAGAAATTAGTGGAACTAATGATGCAAGGCCGTAGTGTGACATCTTCGACAATAAGGATTGATGCCAGACTCTATCAAATGCCTTTGATATATCCAGTGCTATTGTATGTGTTTCACCATGTTGGTCTGTAGCTTGGTTGATTTGATGCGTAAGAAGGCAAAGCATGTCTGCAGTTGATCGACATCGTCTAAAACCATATTGCCTATCACTGATTAATTTATTATTCTCAAGATGCTTAATTATGTGATTATTTAATATAATTTCAAAGACTTTACCAAGAGTGGAAGTTATAGCTATTGGTCTGTAGTTTGATGGATCTGAAGAGGCACCTTTTTTAGGAACTGGATGGATGTTTGCTTCTTTCCAGGGCACTGGGAAGCATGAGGTATGAGTACAAAGACGGAAAATGTTTGCCAATACAGGAGCGAGCACCAAGGAGCAATTCTTAAGTACTATTGGAGGAATTTCATCTGGACCAGGAGCCTTATCTACTGAGAGATTCTGCAAAATAGTTTTGACATGTCTGGTGTGGATCTTAAGTGAGGGAATTTCAGGTGAATTAAAATTAAGTACAGGGACATCTTGATTTATTTCATCTAAGGTTGAGTTGGTGGAGAAAATATCCGCAAGAAGGTTAGCTTTACCTCGTGGGTCACTTACAAGATTGCCAGTCGGAGATTTTAATGGTGGAATGGATGAAGCAGTAGTGAAGTTGGATTTAAATTAGTTAAGAGTAGACCAAAATATTTTGTTATCATTTGGATTATTTAGAAGTATTTGCCTGCTTGTGGAGAAAGTTTGATTTAGTTAGGTTAATACAGTTTTGGCATGATTTCTGATGTTTCTAAAGTAATTAAAGGCTTCATGTGTTTTTGATCTTGTGTATGCATTGTAGGCTATTGCTTTTTGTTCAGTTACTCTAGCACAATTATGGTCAAACCATTTAGGTGAATTAGATCTTTTACTGTACTTTTGATGAGGAATAAAAGTTTCCATTCCAATTTTTACAAAATCTTGTATGTGGCTCAAGGTGGAGTGTGCATCATTAGAAAAGAAAGAGGTCCAGGGAATATCAATAAAGAAACCTTGAAGACCCTCCCAGTCTGCCCTATTGTAATGCCATTTAGTCACCAAAACAGGTTCAGAGTGGGAAGGTGTGGTAGGTGATAGACAGGTGGCCTGTATCAGACAGTGATCAGAAGATCCAAGCGGGGACCTCACTGTAACATCATAAATTTCTGAATTGGTTGTTAAAAATAAGTCCAGTAGGTGGGAATTATGATTAGGATTATCTGGTACACGGGTGGGTTGGTTGACTAGTTGAGTGAGATTAAATGAGTCTGCAAATAGCTCACATTCAAGACCAGCATCATCAGTCCTGGCTGAATGAGTGAGCCATTCAACATTATGGACATTAAAATCACCCAACACAGTGATTTCAGAAGAAGCATTTAAGTTGAGGACACTGAGTTGTGAGGACAGAGAATCAAAAAGACTTTGCTCTGGAGGAGTATTTGGGGAACGGTAGATGCAACATATGTATTTAAATTTACCAGCCAATATTAATTTGTATATAGAATAATCAAAATAGGGACAATTGAAACTAGTAACCTCCTCCAGGGCAATTTCAGATTTTGCGAAGCAACATACACCTCCTTTAGGTCTGAAATTTTGGAGCAGTTGATAACCTGGAAAATTAAGTCTAGACGTGTCAGATGTGGATGTTACTTGAGTCTCTGTCAAAAAAAGGAGAGTAGGGGATTCTGCTTGAAGAAATTGGTGTACAGAATTGATGTTAGAGTGAAGTCCCCTTATATTACTAAAGAAAAAGCTGCACCGACGAGCAGCTTTGGGACGTTGCAATGCTCTTGACACAGTCGCATGATGACGACCGGGAGGGCCCTGTGACTCTTTTATCACAATACATTGTTTTGTTTCCACTTGTTGCCTATATACATACATATTGTCACTTTTTGGTACTTTCACTATGATTATTAGTTAGTACTCCTGCTTGGTGTGGTACTCAGCAAAGCACGGTATAGCACATAGTGACACCTGGCACTCCACACACTGCATGGTGGTCTTTTTCTGCTTCCTCGGCCTCACCTGGCTGTTCCAGCAGACATGGCACCGCCTTCTGCTAATGGTGACTCCATCTCGATCCAGAGGCAGGTAACCGAGCTTGTGCACATTTAGATACTGTGCACACTGCATGCGGCCCTGAACGGGGGGCACAGGTTGTGCCACTGCCCTCTGTGGCGTAGCATACCTGTCCAGGAGCTCCACCAACACCTGTTTTTGGAACCTCCGCAGGCTACTGAACTTCCTGGGTGTGCGCGGATTCCGAAGCCTGTAGATATTGTAGGCATTCAGCATTGACATGTCCACCATGTGCAGAAAGAACTTTTTGTACCATCTGCACGAGGTACGCAGACAGTCGATGAAGCCTATCTGCATGTCGGACTTGTCCACCAGCCTCATATTTATGTTGTAGTCCATTACAGCATCGGGCTTGGTCACCCTGACTTTGGTGCGGCGATCCACCTTGCCAGTCTCAACCATTTCCCCCTTGTGGACAGTGCTCAGGAGGTTGACCTTCCGCTGGTCGTGCCAGTGGATAGCCAGAATGGGTCCCGACTTCTTCTTGAAGACATCGCCTTTCTTGGTTTTAGGAGGGAAAGTTGGCATGCCCTTCCTTTTCGCTCTAACTGTGCCTACAGTCCCCGTCTTGCGCTGATGGAGGTACTTTGAGAGAGTGGGGGACGTGTAGTAGTTGTCCGTGTAGAGGACGTGATTCTTCTGGAAGTACCGGTTCATCATGGCTTGAACCACTGCTCCGCCAAAGCCAATGAGGGGGTCTATTTCCACGTCCCCTTCCCGCTGTAGACCAGGAAGTCCAGGACATAGCCAGTTTGGCAATCGCACAGCACAAAGAACTTTATACCAAAGCGATGTCTCTTTGAGGGGATGTACTGCCTGAAGCTCAGCTTTCCCCGGAACAGCACAAGAGACTCGTCAATACAGACGTTGCAGAAGGGCGTGAAGTATGACGTGAAACGTTCTCGCATCATCTCGTACAACGTCCTAATCTTCCACAGCTTGTCAGAGAGATGCATGTCGGTGTTGGTGACAAGATGGAGCGCTCCGAGGATGTCGAGGTACCGGTCCCGAGAGATGTATTTCCCGAAGGCAGGGGTGGATATCAGATCTTTGGTGATCCAATAGTCAGCCAACCTGTGCTTCTTTACATGAGGCATTAGCATGGTGATTGCCAGGAACACCATGAACTCGGGATGAGTCACTGGGGTCCACCGCTTCATGTGGCCCTTGGTCACCTTGCCAAAAAAGTTCACCTGGATTTTTGGTGCTTGTTTGTCTCCTCTATGACAAACTCAGTAACCTCCTTATCAAAAAATGCCTCAAAAAGCTCATGTGGTGGAGCATTGGGGCCTGCGGGAAACCTTGGGGTAACTCCTGAACCCTCCTGTACCTCATCAAAAGGGGTTACATCAAGGTCATTCACTTCATCAGCAGCCACATCCTGCCAGTTGAAAATATAAAATGGGTCCTGCTGGCGACGCTGACGAGGAGCTGCAGCTGGGGCAGCACGCCCACGAACTTTGGCGGCGCGCACCCTAGGGCGGCCAGGAGCGCGACGGCGCCCAGGCCTAGCCCGGCGGCCAGGGCGGCCAGGAGCACGACGGCCCTGGGCCAAGCGTCTGGGTTGAGGGTCGTCGATGTCCATAAAGTCATCGTCGTTGTCGTCAGAGCCGTCATCTTGCCCTGACGGTGGACCCATGTAATCATGGCCAGAGTCATCTGTGAGGTGCCCTTCATCTTCAGACCCCCCCTCATAATCTCGCGGGGAACGAATGATGCGTGGGCGGCGTGTAGGTCGGCGAGGTGGGGAAGGAGTGGCAGGTGAGGCTCTGTCATCTTCATGCAGAGGTTCGGGGCTCCTTGGCCTACGACGAGTCGTAGACAGCACTGGTTCAGTGTCTGTAGGTGCAGGTATGGATGCGAGGTCAAATACATCGTCAGGAACCTCTGTTGTAGGCTGGAGAGGTGGGGTGGACCCTGGGGAAACTTGCGGGGGCGTATGGCTGGGACCGGCAGGGGTGGAAGCCGCGGGAGCCTCGAACAAAGAGCGCCTACTTGTAGCTCCTTTTTTCACATATTTTTTCCCTTTTCCCTTTTCTTTAGTAGTATGTCTCCTCTCGGGGGAAATAGGGGGTAAATAGGCCGAAAGTGGGGGGTCCTCAACCCTAGGCAGTGCTGGTGGTGGTGGGGAAGAATGGCGGGCGCCTGGGGCAACTTGGGTGGCGTGGGTAGATAAGGAAGACAATGGCGGGTCAACCTCACCCTCACTGGCACCCTCACGCACTGCTCCCTCAACAAGTTTTAGGGCCTCTTTCCTGGCTGCCGCGGCCGCCTTTTCATGAACTTGCTTCTTATAAAAACGTATCTTGAATGGGGATTTAGCTGGCGAAGGGCTAGGTGTCGTGTCACTCAACCTAAACTGGGTAGTCGACCTAGTGCTGTCCCATTCGCTCACTCTCACTACACTCTCATCACCTTGCACAACTATATCACGTTCAGTACTATCATCACTATCATCGTCATGCTCAAATCCAACAAATTGCGCGTCTCTTTGATGAATTTCGTCTAGATCGTCTAAATCTTCACTATAGTGAGACTGATAAGACTCGGAGCTATCACTGCCCAAGTCATCAACACTATTTTGTCCTTCACCACGTTCATAACTCCTCAAAGCTATTTCAATACCTCCGGGAGTCAACGCATCTTGTACGTGCCTTTGCGTTAGGGCGCGACGAACCTGGGCAGGCGTCGAAGGGAGCATGGAATCGGACACAGGGGAATAACTTTTTGGGCTAGTATCCATGTTGGCGGCAAGGTTGAGACTGTTTTGGTGGCGTACATGTTGTCTGGTGGCGTCGCCTAGCGACCACGGAACGAAATGTTTACGCGCGCCATTCAAAAGCACATACGCAAGCAATGGTACAATGTTGTACCACCCGGGTTCCTCGGGTCAAAACATAATGGTACACACGTGTACCACCCGGGGTTGAAGGGTTAAAGCGATTCCGCTTCTAAAGTAGGGCAAATCCGGGGAGTTCTCTATTAGAGCGCCCTATTATCATACAGGGCGCCTGACTTGTGACAAATATTTATATATACATACTGTACTTATAAATGCATATAAATACTTGTAAATACATATGAGATTACTTACCACACACTTTATTTGAAATCATTGTCATTATAGCCTAGCCTAACTAGTCGTCCATTTCCGCCGCTTTCGTCCGACAAGGTAGGCAGCTTGACTGGCCAATGTTCTGTTTTCATGGTCCCAAGCATTCAATTCTTTCATCATTACCACCAGGCCCACCCTCATTAACACTGATTGCACTAAAGCCCTAATAAATGTGAGATACGACATTTGGGCAGAACAAATCTTGTAAACAGGTGGTTTTTCAACACAATGGAGGTTCGGTCTTCTCCTTCTTGCGCAAGTGAAGTCGGATGTCGGATTCACTCGGATTTCGTATCCAAGCAACAAACACCTTGACGTGGCAGATTCATGGAGTTCAGTTTACTTGTTGTTTGTTTTTGTATATGTTTCCTAGTTTGATATCGAGTCTCATTATTTTTGCTCTCTTTTTTCGGGTTTTGACTGAAATATTTTGTTGTGAACATGGAAATTTAGTAGTAGCCTCTACATTCCAACGTAGAGCTATATACTTATCGTATAATTTTGCTCCGCTCTAGAGCGGGCAATTATCGAAATCACTAGCGCGATAAAACGATAACATCTAGAGTAGCACCTTACTCTCTCTACTAGGTACGTTGTACATACTTTGGAGGCCACTATTTGAAAAGGAAAATAAGAAAATATTGATGAGAAAGAAGAGAAAATTACAGGATTTTAGGCCATCCTATCTGGCTCCTTCAGCCGTCTTGACGGATCCACCCCACTACCCAACAGGGTTCATTGGGCATTCCTTTTCGCGCTACTCAAGCCTTCACACTCGCTGTTTTCTATGCGCCCGATTTTTGTGCTTCCACTCCTGTCGCCTACCCTTTGGGTGGGTTGTGGGCCTTATTTATGGTACCTAAGGTTCTTAGACAGATGATCTGTGATGTAGGCACACTTCAAATGGGCTCTTAGGTGTGTTACTTTGAGTATGGCGTCGAAACTGGTTGGTCACGCTTCTGCGCATGCGTCGCCCTTCGGCGAGTGTTATTATTTAGGCCTTTGCCTGCTTTTATCATCATTTTCACTTGCGGTGGCTTAGTTTTGTATACCTGGTAGGTTCTTTTCCGCTTTGTGCTTCTTTTCTGCTTTCATTGCGTGGTTTTTGCGAAAAGTTAGGCTACCTTCTGCACTTTCGTTTGTGATGAAGGGGGCATAGCCCCCCTTGCCTTGACAGGTTATTTTGGCCTTTTGTTTTGCTTACCTTCACATGAATGTTTCGCATTGGAGTGTGCCCTGTGTTTTTTGTTTATCTGCCACTCATCCACGGCTAGGCCTAGCCATCCACGGTTAGGCATAGCCTAACTTTTAGTTGGAGGGGGGCACCAGGGCTAGGCCTCATGTTCCTAGCCTCACTTTTTAGAAGGGGGAGATGGGACTTTTGGTAGACCGTCATTGTTGCCTCGTCACTCTTGCTTGCCGATCTATGGTTTTACTAAACCACCTTAGGCTCGCAGGGGTATGACGCTTTGGTTTTCCTAAACCTTCTGTGGGGCACCCTTTTTTCATCTGACGCTCGCTCCCGCGCTGTCTCTCCCTTATTTTGTTGGCGCTCCCCTCGGCCTTGAGTTCATGAGACACAGTCTTCCCCTTCATTGAACTCCCTCATACATTGAGGTCCCCGCGGCACGGTCTTCACCTCCTTTGAGCTCTACGATGCCTTGAACTGTCGTCCCTTCCACCCTTTTTGGTGACGCGGGTCTCTGGGAAGGGCTCCGCGCCCGCTCCGCCCTGCAGCGTGGACAAATCCCGCTCCAGGTCGGTCCTATGCTTCCGACATGTTCTCATTTTGGGCTGCTGTGGTCGGGTCCCTCTGGACCCGCTCCGCCCTAGGATGGTCCTATCCGTCTCTAGGTCGGTCCTCTGCATCGCACTGTTTTATTTTTGCTCATGCAAGCTCCCCTGCCAGCTGTCCTGCTGTGCACTTGGGTTGAGCCTTTTGGTTGGTCTTTACCTCCATCTCCCTTTCCGCTCGAGGGCGGACAAATCCGCTCTGGAGCGGACATCTCCGCTCTGGTGCAGGCATCTCCGCTCTGCAGCGATGTCTATTCCGCTCTGGACAGGGCCCCCTTGGGCTCCTTCTTCGCTTTGGCTTCCACACTGGGTCTCTCCTCTACCTGTTCTGCTCTGGAGCGGACACCAGTCCCGCTCCTGGTCGGTCCTAGGCCTTCCCTCCTGCTGCCCTAGCCCTCCTGTTTTCACCTGGTTCTACTCTACGCTTGTTCCGCTCTGGAGCGGACGCCAGTCCCGCTCCTGGTCGGTCCTCGGCCTTCCCTCCTGCTGCCCTAGCCCTCCTGTTTTCACCTGGTTCTATTCTACGATTGTTCCGCTCTGGAGCGGGCGCCAGTCCTGCTCCAGGTCGGTCCTAGGCCTTGCCTTCTGATGCCCTGGTTCTCTTGTTCGCTGTGCGCTTGCCTTTCTCCTTTGCCTAGACTGCCATTGTCATGCATGCATGCCCCGCTCTGGAGCGGGAGGGTGTAGTCCGCTCTGGAGCGGGTCTGTCTGCTCCGCTCTGGAGCGGATTTTCCCGCTCTAGTGCGGACTTGCCCTCTCGGCCCTGGCACTATTTGTTGGCCAATATTGCCTTGTTTGTACTTGGGGTTTGTCGGTTACTGTGTCTCATAACCTTCTCCTTTACATCAGGCTGTGTTCCCGCTCTGCACTGCTGGGTCCCTTGGCCTGCCGTCTCCTCTTCGGTCCCTTCACCCTCAGGTACCCTTTCGGTTCTTATATGGCTGTCATGCTTTATTTCAGGGTGTTTGAACCTGCACCTTGGTCTTTTCTGCCCTGGGTTTTTGGGGTTCTTCGGACTGTTGCTGCTTATGATGTATGCATGGCCCTCCCACATGGGGGGTCCGTCTCCGTCCTTCTCCACATGGGGGGGGGGGGGGTTATTACTTTTATGTGCCTATCATAATGCATGGTATCTTTTGTGTGTTTTTTGCGCATACTGTCATACCTTCCTTCAATTTCTGCTTCTTCTTTCTCTGAGCTTCGTCTGGGACATCTTTCATTTCTCCCTTCGCTTACAGTGCGGATGTCGCTCCCTGCCTGCGCGCGCCATGGGTGTGCCCGTCCGGCTATGGGGGCTGGGCATACTGGGTGCCCCGCCCATGCTGCGTGCTACTGCCGTGATGGCTTCACCCCCAGACGGTGTGGCCCGTGTCTCGTCCACGTTATGACGATTGAGTCTCGCCCTACTTTGCCGGATGCTGAGACGGCACGGGTCGACCTCACCGCTGCATGGTCGGGCGTGGCTCGGTCTGTTAAGGACCTTTTACACCGGGTCCTCCGCTTCATGGGCGAAGGGGTTCGCGCCTTGCTGAACCTTCCTCTGGTGTCTCCGCGCCCTGTGGTCCCCGCTTCGCAGGTCCCTCAGTCTGGTGTGTCTACGTTATCGGCGGACACAGCGGGGTCGATGCGGCACCGCTCGGCTTCTCCACGTCGCCGGAAGTCTTCGACGTCCCGCCGCCCTGCTGCTTCCGACCCCACGTCTCTGGGCTCGACGACTTTTCGCCCTCAGATGGCGATGCTTCCCCCGGTCCGTGTTCCTGCTGGTGTTTCGGCCTTCTCACCTGGTCGTCGTACCACCCATGGGCTGCTCGGGGAGATTGGGGCGTCGCAGGCCGCCGGACATCTACCGTCGGCTCCTCCGCCATCGTTGCCGTTGGCTCTGCTACCACCGTTCCCGCCTACTCCACCTCCTAAGAAGGCGGGGGCTCTGTTTGCTTCGGCCTCTCCTCTTCTTGTCCGCGATGGTCTCCCGGCTTCTCCTGGCTTTGTCGGGCCTGACATTCCGTGTGGCCTGCCTTCTCCTGCTCGGACGAGTGGACACGTACCTCTGGCGGTGCAAGGCGCCAGTGTGGCGGTTTTAGGGTCTGGTCAGGTGCGGGCTGCCTGTGACCTCGTGGAACTGAGTGGCGGGTACGATGCCGTAGTGGATGAGGACTCGCCACGGGAGTCTTTCTCCTCTACTCCGTCGCCTCGTCGGAACCGTCGCCGGACCGTCTCTTCATCTTCCTCATCACCGACCGAAGACCCTGGATGGGTCCTTCCTATTCGGGCCATCCAGGAGGCCCAGGTTAGGGCTGAGGGGGCTAAAGCTGCACGGTTTGCCTCCCTACACGGGATGCTTGCACTGATGGCGGGAGGCTGGGAGCGTCCTCCTCCCATTCCTCCTGTGCTTCACCCTTGCGTTTTGGTTGTTCGACACTGTTGCCTCCTAGGCTTGCTCTTGCTTGCCTGTCTCCGGGTTTCCTAAACCTTCTTGCAGGGCCCCAGTTTTCGTCTGCTTCCAGCTCCTGCGACACAGTCTTACCCTCCATTGCACTCACCACTACTTTGAGTTCCTGAGCCGCAGTCTTCACCTATATTGACCTCACCAATACCTTGCGGTTCCTGAGGAGCGGTCTTACCCTACATTGGGCTCTCCTATACCTTGCGGCTCCTGCGACACGGTCTTAACCTACTTTGAGCTCACTAATACCTTGAGTTCCTGAGACACAGTCTTCACCTACTTTGACCTCGCTCATACCTTGCGGTTCCTTGGGCACAGTCTTCCCTACATTGGGCTCCCCAATACCTTGCGGTTCCTGAGACACAGTCTTAACCTCCATTGTGCTCACCAATCCCTTGGGATGTCTTTTTCCTTCCACCCTCCCCGGTGCCGCAGGTCTCTCCGAAGGGCTGTACTCAGCTCGCTCCGCCCTCCCCGGTGCCGCAGGTCTCTCGGAAGGGCTGTACTCAGCTCGCTCCGCCCTGGTGCGTGGATGACTCCCGCTCCGGGTCGGTCCTATGACTAGACACGTTCTCTTATCAGACCGCTCCCTTTCTTACTGCAATCTGCCTGACGTCCTTCAACGGTGTCTTTGGCTTTGCTGAGCGGGACCCTTTAGGCCTCTCCACTTCAGTTGGGATTGTTTTTGTTATGGGCCTCTGGCGTCTGGGCTCGGGCCTCACGGGGCCCGTTCCGCCCTAGGGTGGGCTCTATCCTCCTCTAGGTCGGGCCTATGCTTTGCTTCTGTTCTTTACCCACGGACGCTCCCACGTCTGCTGTGATGCTAGACCGTTCAGTTGGGACGCTTGGATGTACATCTCTGATGTTTTTACCCAGGGAGGCTCCCGCATCGGCTATCGTGCTCGACGTTTCTTTTGGGACTTTTGGATGTTCCTGGCCTTTCACCTTTACTGGTACCTACGGGCCTCTGACGTTTGGCTACCCTACGCCCGCTCCTCCCTGGTGCGGCGACTCCGCTCTGGAGCGGACGATACGCTCTGGAGCGGTGCCTGTCTTTTTCTTTCCGTGGATGCTTCCACGTCGGCTGTCCTGCTAGTCTATTCTGACGGAACTCTTGGGTGTTTTCCCTTTCACCCTTCCTGATGCCTCAAGCCTCTCTCCCGTCCGACTGCACTACATCTGCCCCGCCCTCGAGCGGCCATTCCCGCTCTTGGCCAGTTCTCTTCCATACTTCTCCTGACACCATCCCGGTTCCTCACCTGTCCTGTGCCGCTCTCCGCTCTGGAGCGGAGCTTACTTTCTGCTCCAGAGCGGGATTGCCGCCCCAGAGCGGAGCGGGCCGTTCGGGCCCCCTCCACTCTGGGTCGGTTCTCGGTGGCCTTTGCCTTGCCTCTGGATGGGCCCTCCGTTGCAGTCATTCATCTTCCTACTGTTGCAGTCATTCATCTTACTACTGGCTCCGTCTCGCTCCCTTGCCTCCCTAGGCTAGGTCATTCATCGTCCTACTGGCACCATCTCGCTCCATTGCCTCCCTCGGCCTCCTGGGCCGCTCCTGCAGCGTGCAACGCTCTCCGCTCTGGTGCGCAGCTTCCATTCCGCTCCAGGGCGGCGAGGGCCCTTCCTCCTACATTCCGCTCCAGAGCGGATTTCCGCCCCGGAGCGGAGGGGACCATTCTGGACCACTCCACTCTGGGTCGGTGCTAGGGTGCTTTACTTTACCTCTGGATAGGGACTCAGTTGCAGTGGTTCACGGACTTCTCCTTTTTATCTGACTGTGCTCCCACTCTCCTCTGATGGTAGAGTGGGGAAGAGGCATCTTCTCCTCTTCAGTGCCTTCACCCTTTGGGTATTCTTATTATCCTCTTCCATTATTAGGCTTTCATGCCTTCCTTCTGGGGTTTTGCACCTGCCCCTTGGTCTTTTCTGACCGGGGTTTTTGCTCTTGCTGGTTCGCCTGGTCTCTCCCTGACCCTCCGCATGGGGGGTCACTCTTCACCCCTCGCCTCGCACAGGGGGGGGGGGGGGGATACTCGCTTTCATGAAAGGTACTCCATTTTCGAGGTGTAGGGAGCACTTTTGTGCGTCCTTCGGCCCTTGTGCCTGTTAATTTTCGGGAGTTTTCTTCCAGTATTTGTGCACCCATGAATTATCCTCCTGTATAGCCCTCCGTTCGAAGGGTCCCCCTTTTTCGTCCTTTCCTTCCTACACAAGGGAAGGGGGTATTCTCCTGTCACGGTTTTACCGGTTTTTCACATTATTGTGCTTACACACGATTCCTGGGCTTCCTCCATGGGACGGCAGTATCTTTTTCCTTTCCGATTGCGAGGAGGATATCACTTCCTTCCTGTGCACACCATGGGTGTGTCCGTCCTGCCATGCCCGTTGGACGTAGGGAGTGTCCTCCCCTTCTCTCATGCTACAGCCGCGATGGTTTTCACCCTTGGAGGTATAGATCGTGGCTCGTGGATATTGTCCTTTGTGTCTCATCCTCCTTACCCGGACACGGATGGGGCGAGGTCTCGCCTCTGCACTATGTAGTCGGGAATTGCTCTCTATGTGAGGGACCACTTCCATTGGATTCCACACTTCGTACGACGGAAGGGTACGCGCCATGCGTCCCCTTACCTCTGCTGTCTCCGTGGCGCCGGGCCGCCTTTCCTCCTGTGCCTCGTTCGGGCGTCCTCGCCGTTTCCGAGGACGCCGAAACGACGGTGTGACGTCGCTCTCTTTCCCCATATCACCGATGATTCCCGCCTCCTCCGTCCGGTTCATGCCATACATGTGGCTCTGGACGAGGCTCGGGAGCCCGTCACACTGCGTGCAACCTCGCTGCCCGGGCCTGCCGCCCTATGGGCGGATGCTCTGTCGAAAGGACAGAGCGCCCAGGTGGTATGGTATTCCCAACACACCGTGTTCGATGACCTAGCGGCCTCCTGGAGTGTTCCACAGGTGGCCTGGTTCGCCTCATGCGAGGCGACCGGGTTGCCTGTGTTCCTGTACCGCTGGATTACTCCTCTGGCGGAGGTCCCGGTCGCGTTCAGCTAGGACTGGCGCAGGTGGCGGTCGGTTTATGTGTGTTCCTCCAACCGCCGCCCTTTTTGATGTGCAACGTCCTCCACAGGCTGAGAGGGTACCAGTGCTTCGTTTGGTTGTCGCGCCTATCCGGCCGGCCCAAGCCTGGTCTGATCGGCTGGAGCGGTGGTACCCGAGTCCAGTTCCCCTAGCGATCTCCGATTTCCTCTTGGTATCGATTGGTGTCCTAGGGACCTCGTTCGCCTTCACATCGTAGATGTTGTGAGGCAGGGTGGATGCCTAAGTTTAGTCGATCTTTGTCTGTCAAATCCTCTCCCCTGGATTCATTTTACATGGCAGACTTACGGATCTCACTGATGCGGTTTTCCTTCTTGGATCCCTACCCATCACGGACGCGACCGTCGGTGGCGTTCGTGTTTCTCTACCTCCATTGGTTCATATTGTGAAGCGTCCCAACATCTGCACCACTCTTCCGAACCGCCTGTCGGCCATTCGGGTACCGTTTGAGACTTTCACGGGGTTGGTCGTTCCTCCCTAGGACTTGGGTTCTTTTTGCAATCCTGCTTTATGCTTCGTCCGACGCCGCGTCAGCTTCCTCCTCCGTGGTTTCTGGCGGAGGCTCTCCAACTGCTCTCGTCTGCCTCTTACGCTCATTACCCCACGCCTGAACACTTCCGTGACATGACATTGTTCTTTATGGCTTTGGCGACGGGTGCAGGAGTCCCCGGCGATGACTGCCAGGTCTAGGGACCGACATTCCTTACATCGTTCTCCCGTCCTTGAGTCGGTTACTTTGGCTCCGTCTGTTCGTTTGGTTGCTACAACCGTACGCGACACTCCCGTTTTTATGCTTTTCCTGTACCAGCTTTCCAACATGGTAGGGTTCATCATCCGTTATGCCCGGTTCGAACCCTGCATCCGTATGTGTACTCGACCAGGCCAGTGTCGGGGTTGCCTTTACGGGTGGCGCCTACGACCTGTAGGAGACTAGGTCGACGTGCTGTGGGACTTCGCCTGTGTCGGTAGTTTCGGGCCAGTCACCCTTACGTTCTGGACGCAGCTCATGTTGTCCGTTCGTACGCTGCTACGTTCAGATTTTCCATAATCTTTCTCGACCGAACGTTGCCGACACGGGGCTTTGGTCTTCCCCCACCACGTTTGTCTCCTCCTCTCTGGCCATGTCCACAGGCAGGCCGGGACATCCTTGTCGTGCGTTGGGCCAGCAGGTTCACTCAGGGTCTACCTGCAGCGTTCCTTCTGTCTCTTATCCTTCTCCCTTCTTGTTCTTCTTTTATTGGGGGGGGGGGAGGGGGGGTATTGCACTATACCCATACTTGCACCTAAGTTAAAGGATAATAACTAGGTTAAGATTTTGATGTAATTTCTCGTCTTAAAGTATCCTACGTTCTGTTGGTAGGTCTTGGCCTCATACCACTGAACTTTTCTCATGGCTTTCAGTGCTGGTCACTGTGTATGCTCATGTCTTTTCTCGTCGCCCCCTGTACGGTCCTCCTCTTTGACGTATGTCAGTATTTACTCGTTCCATTCTGGGTCTTCCTGCCTTCGTCCGGAAGGAGGGGGGGAGCATCCTGGACTTCATATTTTATGATGAAATGCAGCATTCTTTGTCTTAGGTTAGTTATCCCATGGCATAAGACTTGACTGTACTTGACCTCTCTTGATATGCGCCTGTCAGTACACTCTTTCTATAAACTCTCTTGTTTAAGTCGGTCTTTCCGTGGTCCTGATATTTCCTAAGGGCTACAGTTTGTGTCTTCAGCTTGTATGTCCGCCTCCAATTTGGTACTCTAGCTCTACGTTGGAACGTAGAGGCTACTACTAAATTGGGAGGTTTAACGACCCTCCCAATACCAAATGAGGTAAACCTCCTATTTGGTCGTAGCCTCGGAGTATCCAACGTCATAGTATCCCGCCCTCGCGCCGTACCCCTGCCCATCCAATTTTGTCTCTTGTAACTTGATACCGGGAATGCCCAATGAACCCTGTCGGGTAGTGGGGTGGATCCGTCAAGACGGCTGAAGGAGCCAGATAGGATGGCCTAAAATCCTGTAATTTTCTCTTCTTTCTCATCCATATTTTCTTATTTTCCTTTTCAAATAGTGGCCTCCAAAGTATGTACAACGTACCTAGTAGAGAGAGTAAGGTGCTACTCTAGATGTTATAGTTTTATCGCGCTAGTGATTTCGATAAGTATATAGCTCTACGTTGGATACTCCGAAGCTACGACCAAATAGGAGGTTTACCTCATTTGGTATTGGGAGGGTCGTTAAACCTCCCATTAGGGAATGTTTGGGGTAGGCTATGGTACGTATGGAAGGATCGATCGACCAATATCGATTTTTCCCATAGGTTATGTGTTTCCCATAGAGCGATTTCACATAGAATGACCTCGTTTATTGACCAATTTCTCGTTCTATGTGGGACCCTACTGTACCTGACAACCCAGTAGAAGGGTGGAAGGTGGTGGCAGAAGGAAGGAACCGTAGCAGGAGGCCTGGACGTTCGACCGCCTAAGAGCAGGAACGGACACTACCGCCTAAGAGGCGGAACCGTACACCTGCGGAGCGGTCCGATGAGCAGGCTATAAAAAAAATGGAGTGTGTGCAACACAGGAGCCGCACCCAGGGGTGGATAGGCGGGGCAAGTGTGGGAAATAAGCACGACCAACCGTCTGTATAAGAGCGGGGCCGCGTTTATACACAGGGGTACAACCGCGAGTAGGGCGGAATAGTACATACGGGTCTGCCCGCCGGTAGAGCAGGGACCACTAGTTCAAGGGATCTCGGACATGTAAGCCTAGGACCGAACCACCCCCGGAGTTAAGGGAGTGGGCGGACTTAAGGAACATGTAAGCCAACTAACTAGAGCCACAAACCTAGACTAGCCATACGTCGGTGAAAGACGAGGGAATTGTGCAATAATGAGTAGTGGCCCAAAAAAGCAGCAGTTGTAAGAGAATAAAGGCATGTGCCCCAAACTCAAACAATAAGTCAAGTCCAACTCAAGAATACTTCGAAATGCCAAAAACGCACCCTATTCACCGAAAACACAACAAAAAAGGCAGTGCAAAAATACCCTAAACAAGCATTAAACCTGGCGAATAAAGCAAAACTGCCTGTAATCCACAAAAAGTGACGTTACATAAGAACAAAAGTGAAAATTAACCCACAAAAAAGAAAAAGTAGGTAGGCCTAGTCCCCCGACAATCGCAAAGCAATTGTCGAACAAAAACGCGCCCCCACAACAATTAACAAGTCTCCAGAACCCTGTTCACCCTCCAAAACTACCAGAATTTTGCCCATAAAAGCATGTCTACATCACGGAATCATCCTTCTAAAACTTCAAAAGCCCTGAGAAGGCTCACAACTCGCCTAAAGAAGCGAAGGGTGTGGAAAAGACAAGAACACAAGAGCAACCAAATTCGCTGTAGTTCGGACCGAGGGTGTGCAGAGACTGATAGTTTTACAGGGCCGGGCGCGGGTATGTAGAGTTCGCGCATGCGTCCAGAGGGAAGCCAGATTGTGTGGGCAACTATTTCAATTTTTTCTACCCTACTTTTTTCCTTTTCTATTCTCAATAAGTAGTCTCGAAGTGTGTACAACGTACCTAGTAGAGCTGCTACTCTAGAAGATATTGGACTGCACATGTACAGTAAACCCTCGCTATCTCGGACTAATTGGGGGGAGACCACTTCCGAGATGTCCGATTTTCCGAGATGTCCGAAGTCCGACTTATGTCCGACTTAAGAGAGGGAAAATTCCGAATTAGAAGAGGAAAGTCCGCGTCACCAGAGAAATTGAGATTTTTTTTTTTTTTTTTTTTTATCTATCTATCTATCTATTTAATGCATCTATCTCCCTTATACATATATATAACTATGTCTTATTTGGTCTTTTTTTAATCTATGAATCAATTCTAATACGATGGAATTGAAGACAATATCACCCTTCTAACACACAAATAATAAAATGAAAAAGAGAGTAAATAAAAATGTCTCCTTTGTCTTTCAGAAACATAAGTCCGTCTCGTATATTTTTTTTTTTTTTTTTTCTATGTGATTGAGGGAGGCAAAAGGCATAACTGCCTATAGCGAGTGCCTCCCCCATAGTTGAAAGAGTGACAGGGCCAAAATCAAGGGACGTTCGAGCCAAAATGCCTGGACACACGGAGTTTGAAGCCAATTTAATCATAGAAGAGGGAAAGACTGATTCTGGGAGAGAGTTCCAGAGCTCAGATGTTGAGTAGAAGAAAGTTTGAGAGTAACGTTTCACTCTTGGGTTGGAGAGTTGCACAGAGTAGGGGTGGGATTGAGTTGCAAGACGGGTACCACGTGCCCTACGTAAAGGAGGTGGTATGCACTGGGATAGCTCTGAGGAACACTGATTATTATAGTAGCGATAGAATAGCGAGAGAGATGATGCAACATTGCGGCGGAGAGAGAGAGATTACAGAGAGTTGGTGAGTGGACGGGAGTTAATGATACGAAAGGCCTTCTTTTATATTGACGAATGTTAGTATTTTATCGCTCGCTCGCCCCTAGCCACTCTCTCTCTATCTATTTATCTCTCTAATGCATCTAACTAACTCCCTTATACATTAACATAACTATGTCTTATTTGGACTTTTTGTAATCTATAAATAATTTCTAATGCGATGGAATTGAAAACAATATTATCCTTCTAGCACACAAATAATAACATGAAAAAGAGTCTATATAAAAGTTTCCTTTGTCTTTTCAGAACCAATTAAGTCCGTCTCATAATAGTTCGTGTTTATCGCTCACTCCCCCTCTGCAACTCTCTCTTTCTATCTATCTATCTCTCTAATGCATCTACGTAACTCTCTTATACATTAACATAACTATGTCTTATTTGGACTTTTTGTAATCTATAAATAATTTCTAATGCGATGGAATTGAAACCAATATTATCCTTGTAGCACACAAATAATACCATGAAAAAGAGTCAATATAAAAGTCGCCTTTGTCTTTTCAGAACCAATTAAGTCCGTCTCATAATAGTTCGTGTTTATCGCTCACTCCCCCTCTGTAACTCTCTCTATCTATCTATCTATCTCTCTAATGCATCTACGTAACTCCCTTATACATTAACATAACTATGTCTTATTTGGACTTTTTGTAATCTTTGAATCATTTCTAATGCAATGGAATTGAAAAATATAATATCGGACATTTTCCGAATACTTATATAAAGTCCGACAACGTCAGAGACTGTCGGAATGATGACGGAAATGTCCGAAATACGGAAGTGCATGTCCGAGAGGCCGTAGCCAGTCCGACTAGTACGGGTTTCCGACTTCTAGAGGTCCGAGATGGCGAGGGTTTACTGTAGTACCGATAAATCGGCCCGCTGCCCCAGCGGCTGAACTTATAAGCCCTATGTTGGCTAACGTAGAGACTGCTACTAAATCAATCATTTGCCTCTAGCAACTATCTCTTTCTATCCATCTATCTCTCTATACATTATCTATCTCCTTTTTACATTAACATAACTATGTCTTATTTGGACTTTTTGTAATCTATGAATAATTTATAATGCGATCGAATTGAAAACAATATTATCCTTCCAGCACACAAATAATAAAATGAAAAAGAGTCAAAAATGAAAATGTCTCCTTTGTCTTTTCAGAAACTTAAGTCCGTCTCATAATAGTTTGTATGTTATCGATCACTTCCCCCTCTGCAACTCTCTCTCTCTCTAATGCATCTATCTAACTCCTTTATACATTAACATAACTATGTTTTATTTGGACTTTTTGTAATCTATGAATCATTTCTAATACGATGGAATTGAAAAATATAATATCCTTCCAGCACATATATAAACAAGAAATAAGAGACAGTCAACAACAAATATTCCCCAGTCTTCTCTGCAAATAGGCGCGAGGTTCCGAGCGTCGGGAGATTTAATTTTATTTATTAATTATTTTTTTCCCACAGTTTATTTTAGCCTTGAAAGTGTGTCTACACAAATTGATTGGGAAATATTGTAACATGTTTTTAATTGACATTTGTGTAATTTGTGCTGATTATGAGTTGGTGAAAAAAAAAATCCTTTAATTCCATCATATCGGAAATGATTCACAGATTATATAGAGACCAAATAACATACACTTTTAAGTGTGTTCAATAGTTTTGCATTATCAATAGGGTTGTAACTTTTTCTCTACTTTCTGGTCTTTTGAACCATAATAAAAAGAGGGGGAGGGAGGGAGCGTCCCCGGCAGTGACAACCAGTCTGATGGTGATAATGATATGATGGACAATATTTCTGTGGTCTGGTTTCGATGAGGATGATCAACATGCCTGGGAACCTGGAGGGGGCCAATTTGCTAGCTGTAGCACAAGGCTTATCAACAACATCACAGTAACAGGGTCGGGGTTGAGGCCGGGATGGGGCGGGGAGGGAGTACAGCGGCGGGGATATCTACCGAACGTCAACACGTCTATTCACACAAATAAGTCAGTAACAGGTCCAAAACAGTTCTTATTAATGCTTAATGTATTCTATGTTATGTCATATATGATGTTGGTGGTATAATGTAATATAAGTCGGCTGAAGGTAGGCAAAAAAGGCCAAAAGGGGGACTTTGGGAAAGTGGCTGGAACAAATTAATTAATTCCCATAAGGCCTGTTATTTCTTAAACACGGTTTTGATATACACTGTACGTACAGGGTACGAATTAACCATGTATATCAAGACCTGACTGTAACTCATTTCCACCACTCTCACTCTTGGTCTGAGTCTCTTCTCGAACGTCCATACTTCGCTTCCGTAAGTCAGTGTCGGGATTACCACACTGTCATGCAAGGACTTCTTCACTTCCATACTGACCACCGTATTCCTTGTTACTGCTTTCAACGGTCCTACAACCCTCTTCCCCTGTTGCACCCTCTCCCACACTTCTTCATCCATAGTCCCATCTTTACTCAACACACTGCCTAGATACTTAAATGAGCTGACAATCTCCATAGCCTGACCGTTCAACTTCACCTCACACTCTGTGGCTTCACCCCTCTCGAAGACCATAACCTTGCTCTTCCTCGCATTACCTTCAGATTCTGTTTTTCGCACACTGTTCCAAACACATTTACCAGACCCTGCATCTCCCATTCATTATTGCTCATCAGAACTGTATCATCAGCAAACAGCAGTACAGGTAGCTTCCACTCATTTCCCTCCCTTATCAGCGATACACCAACATCCACTGCTCTTCCCTGTATCTCTTTCGTGACTCCAACCATATATACAGTAAACAACCACAGAGACATCTCACACCCCTGTTTCAACCCAACATTCAGGTCAAAGAACTCGCTCTGCTCATTCTCCACATGTACTGCCGCCTTTACACCCTCATACATGCTCTTCACTGCTTTCAGCAACTTGCCATCTACTCCGTATATTCTAAGTACTTTCCACATACCTTCTCTATGCACTCTGTCATAGGCCTTCTCCAAGTCCATAAAGGCAACATACACCTTTTGTTGTTTCTCCAGATATTTCTCCACAACACAATTCAGGGTAAAAATCTGATCTACACATCCTCTTCTCTTCCTAAAAACTGCCCTGCTCGTAACCTATCCATTTCTCGTTCTCTCTCCCACTCTCTCAATCACTACCCTACTGTACACCTTCCCTATTACGCTTAGAAGACATATTCCTCAGTGGTTACCACACACTCCTCTTTCCCCTTTACCCTTATATAGGGGGACTATTATGCCTGTCTTCCAGTCATCAGGTGCACTATCCTTCTCCCATGCTAGTTTGCACATTTTCCATACCCATTCGATCACTATCTCACCACCATACCTCAGCATTTCCCCACACACTCCATCTGTTCCTGGTGCTTTCCCCAACGTCACTCTTTTCATGGCTTCCCACACTTCTGACCTGATCCCCACCTCCTCCACTTCTTCTCTCTCCCATACCCCATCCAATTATGTGTGCTGGCGCTCCATTCCTTGCGTTTAGCGACTCGTTGAAGTACTTCCTCCATCTTTCGACTCTCTCTTGCTTCTCAGCTAGCATTCTCCCATTCTTATCTTTCACACCCTTACTGTTTCCCTTGCTACCTTCCCTAACTTTCTTGACTTCTTTCCAGAACAGTTTCTTACACTCCCTCCATTTTACACTCAGATTCCTTCCAAATTCCTCATCTACTCTTCTCTTACTTTCCTTCACTACTCTCTTCACCTCTCTCGTTAAAGGTACTATAGATAAAATGAAGTCCGGGAAAGCCGCTAGGAGCTCCGGCATTATCACTGAGATGCTAAAAGCAGCTGGAGATATTGGGGTAAAATTGGTCATAGAGCTGATTAATGCTATCATAAAGAAGGAAAAAATTTGTGATGCAGTGTGATAGTAAATTTATACAAAGGCAAGGTTGACTCCTTAGACAGGGGAAATCATAGGGGTTTGAAAATGCTCGATCAAGTCATGAAAGTCAGTGAAAGGGTCTTTGAATGCATGATCAGGGAAAGTGTTGCCATCAGCGACATGGACGTTGGATTTATGCTGGGACGTGGCACAACTGATGCTATCTTCATTCTTAGGCAACTGCATGAGAATTTCTTAGAGAAATACAGGGAGTTATACCTAGTTTTTGTAGATCTAGAGTAGGCCTTTGACCGGGTGCCCAGGGAAGTAATGCAGTGGGCTATGAGAAAGCTCGGAGTGGAGGAGTGGCTGGTGCGTGTGATAAGGAGAATGTATGAGGGGTCACGGGCAGCAGTTAGAGTGAATGGGGGCCTGAGCGAAGAGTTCCCAGTGATGGTTGGAGTTCACCAAGGATCAGTGCTGAGCCCATTACTGTTTGTTTTGGTCCTGGAGGCTCTGTCAAGGAACTTTAGGACAGGACTCCCATGGGAGCTGTTATATGCAGATGATCTGGTTCTTATCCAGGGTTGGCAAAAAACCCACTTTACTGGAGAATAAAACCGAACCCACCTGGGTTATTTTTTTTTCTCATAAAAAAAAACGGGCAAAACTGGGAGGTTTAACGACCCTCCCAATACCAAATAAGGTAAACCTCCTATTTGGTTGTAGCCTCGGAGTATCCAACGTAGAGCTTATACTATGACGATGTAATCTGCTTCGCTCTAGAGCGGCAATTATCGTATACCCATAGCGCGAATTAAATCGATAACATCTAGAGTAGCACCTTACTCTCTCTACTAGGTACGTTGTACATACTTTTGAGGTCTTTTGAATAGAAAATTGAAAAGAGAAACGAGAAAGAAAAGAAAAAGTTGTCGACTAGGCCATTCCATCTGGCTCTTCACACCGTTGTCAGGGGCGTACCTTTAACCCGTTCCGGCTTAAAGGGCATCTCGATATCAAGCTACAAAAGAGGCAAGATTGGATGGGCAGGGGCACGGTCTGTGGGAGGGATACTATGACGTTGGATACTCCGAGGCTACAACCAAATAGGAGGTTTACCTTATTTGGTATTGGGAGGGTCGTTAAACCTCCCAATTTAGTAGTAGCCTTTACGTTCCAACGTAGAGCTTAGAGTACCAAAATTGGAGGCGGACATCCAAGCTGAAAAACTCAAACATCAGCAATTAGTTAAGGATCATGACAAAGAAAAGACAGACATAAACAAGAGAGTTTATATAAAGAGTGTACGGACAGGTGCATATTAAGAGAGATCACGTACAGTCATGCCATGTTCTTTGTAGATCTCAACCGAATCGTATGAATGTGATATATCATAATGGTGGATATGGATGACAGGATGCCCCCCCCCATTGGATCATGAGACGGAGTAAGTAGGAAGTACTACACCGGAGAATACCAAGCGTAAACACCGCTAAGAGTACCGAGCACAATGAAAAAAGTGCCGGAGGTGATAAGTGACACCCAGTAGAAAAGTGACTGCACACTGAATTCTGTGGACTACTAGTAAAAACAGTAGGACAAACACCCCAATGACAATGTATGAACATGACACAAGCGGGTGATGTAGAACGAACAGAATGTGATGATGGGAAGAAATTAATGAAACACATAGTAACACTTACATTTCAAACAAGTAATGTAATAATGAAGGAAAAACAATATCCTTAAGCCTAGGTAAGGTCCTTAACCCTAGGTGACATTAGATACATACATGTGTAACCCATTGCCCCACCCCTCTCCCCCCTCCCCCAATAAAGGAGTGGACAGGATAGGAGAAAAAACAGTAGGGGGAAGGACAAGCATAGAGGAATACCCCTAAGTAACTCTTTGGCCCAACGCAACGCTAGGATGCCCCGGCCTGGCCGTAGACATGGACAGATAGGAGGAGACAAACGTGTTGGGGGAAGACCACAGCCCTGTGTCAGTAATGTCCGTGAGGGAGTGATTGTGAAGGAAGCGGAGCGTGGCCGCATAAGACCTGATGTCATGCGCCGAACCCCGAACCAGAGGATTGCTATCCTTAATGACACGACACAGGCGTAGTCCCACAGCACGTTTGGTCAGTCTCCTACCGGTCTTTGGCGCCACCCAGAGAGCCAACCCCGACCCCGGCACAGTTGAATGAACATAAGAATGAAGTGAAAGAACAGGGCACAACGTGTGATGACGATGGCCGCGCTTAAGAGCGGGGACAGGGAAAGGCTTAAACACGTGTGCCTCTCGTTCGTTCTTAGCAACAAAATGAACAGACGGAGCCAAAGTTACCGACCCGAGGATGGGAGCAAAACTTAAACAGTTCTGGGCCCGAGACATGGCAGCCACCTCCGAGACCCTCTCACCCGTAGCTAACGCCAGAAGAAACAGTGTTTTGTCAAGTAATCTGTCAGGTGTGGGGTTAAGAGTGTAGGCCGCAGACGAGAGCCAATTGAGAGTCGCCGCCAGAGACCACTGAGGGGGAATCTGACGCGGGGGTGGTCTGAGCCGAAAACAGGCACGCATGAAGAACTCTAGTTCTTTCTGAGGAACGACCAACCCCGTAAGGGTCTCAAAAGGCTCACGAATGGCAGACAGGTGGTTCCTAACAGTGTTGTACATGTAGTGACGCTCCTCAAATAAATAATTGAGGTAGTGAAAAACAAGCGCCACCGATGGAGTTGTCTGTGAAGAGGTGTGTAACCAAGAAGTAAAGCTGTGCCAGTGAGACTCATATATCTTCCATGTAGATGGTGTCCAATGTAGAGTGAATTTGTCAGTCAATGATCGTCCAAACAAGGGGAGCCACCCCGCCTCACAAACATCCACGATGCGAATGCCAACGAGGTCCCTAGGTCTCCAATCGACCCCAAGTGGAAGCTTGAGACCGACAGAGGCACGGGATCCGGGCACCATCGTTTCAGCTGAGCGTACCAGGCTTGGGCCGGCCAGAGGGGCGCGATCAACCAAACTTTGCCCTGGTACTCCCTCAGCCTGTGGAGGACCTTGCACATCAAAAGTGCGTCGGGTGGCGGAAACACGTACAGTGACTGCCACCTGTTCCAGTCCTCGCTGAAAGCGTCCGGTCCCCCCGCTGGAGTGCGAATCCAGCGGGTCAGGAACACAGGCAACTTGGTCGTCTCGTGAGAAGCGAACAAGTCGACCTGCGGAACACCCCAGGAGGCCGCCGTCGACCGTCGACTACGGTTTGTTTGAATGACCATTCTACCTGGGTGCTCCGTCCCCGAGACAGAGCATCCGCCCACAGGTTGGCAGACCCGGGCAGGTAGGTTGCATGCAGTGTAATGTTGTAACGATCTGCCTGAAAAAACAGTTTCTCCGCCAGATCCTGAAGCACCGCGGATCTGGAGGAGCCCTGTTTCTGTATGCAATGAACTGCAGTCATGTTGTCCATCCTGAAGGCCACCGACCCGCCCCGAAGGGGGTGCCCATGATCGCTCAGGAAGAACAACGGGACTAACAGTTCCAAGACGTTTATGTGTAGGTGAGTGAGACCTGACCACCTGCCTTGGTATTGGTGACCCATGTTGGACTGGTAGCCCCATCCCACCTCGCTCGACGCATCGGTGTCTATCCAGATGGTCGGCGGGGGCGAAGTCCAAGGCACAGCTCTCGCGAGCTTGCCCCGAACAACCCAGTGTGTCAAAAGCAAATGGATCGAGCGCGGAATCGGCCAAAGCCGATGTGGAGGCAACAGTGGGAATGCTTTGTTGCCCAGTTGAATCAGGCGTTTGATCCTGAGCCTCCCTAGGGGAATGGTCAGACACGCCCAATTGAGCGACCCGATCAACGAGTCCCAGAGTTTCCTGGTGATGGAGACCGAGTGCAATGCAGCGAAAAGTTTCCTTCGAATCTTCGATGCGTTCACCCGACTCTGGCATACGGTCGCGCTCGCCATGTCCCAGTCCAGGCCCACCCACGTCACGTCTTGCGACGGGGTGAGGCACGACTTGGGAATGTTGACCTTGAAACCTAAACGTGTGATGTGTTAGATGACAAGGAGAGTGTGTTGTGCACATAGAGCGGGACAGTCTGCGGAGATGAACCAATCGTCCAAGTAAAACAGGATCTGAATCCCCCGACGGAGCAGAGGAGTCAGAGCCTGTTTGACGAGTTTCGTAAAGACGCGTGGTGCGATATTGAGACCGAAGGGCAGCCTGTCGAACGTGAACACCCGTTCGTGCAGCTGGAGCGCTAGATAGCACTGGAACCGAGGAGCAATCGGAACATGCCAGTATGCGTCCTTGAGATCCAGGGATATCACCCAGCAGCCGGGACGGAGCGCCAACCGCACCTGACTGATGGTGAGCATACGAAAGCGGGCGTTCACGATATGCAAATTGAGGCACGACAGGTCGACCACCGGTCTCATCGCATCGCAGGCTTTCTTCGGGACCAGAAACACACGGGAGAGGAAGACCCGCTTGAGCGGGGAGACCTCCCGAACAATCCCATGCTCGAGCATCGACAAGATAACTGTGGCCACATCTGGAGAGACGTGCCGATGTCGGGGAGGGCGTCTGAGAGGAGGCCGAGACCGCCACCTCCAGGACAGAGCCCGCTTCACCACCCGATGCGCCCACGATCGGCGAGGCCATTGCCGATAGTGGGGGCAAAAGAAGCCGGTAGGGGCCCCTTGTGTGAGCCTCAACACCCGTTCGGGGAGGCGGTCGGGAGAGAAGGGGGAAAAAGCCGGAGGTACTAGCGTTTTTTTGTCCCAGCATAGTCATCAGTCTTGCCGCGGCGAGACTGACCTCCACGGGCACCCCCACCCCTGGAGCGACCGCGTCCCTGAAACCTGCGCGGAGGATCCTGTGTTGGGCGGCTATGCTCCTGCCTCTGGTCGGAACGCCGCGAGGACGCCTCAAAAGCGAGCTGACGAGATGGGCGAAGAGGAGAGTGGCGGACAGAAGGGCGCGAGGCTCGTCCCCAGCCCCCTTGGCGTCGCCCATCAGCGGCACCTCGCCAATGTTGGCGTCCCTTAGGCGGACCGGCCTTCCTCCCACGACCCAGGGAGGAAGCGGCGGCAGGAGGCCGTGACGCCCTAGAAACACCGGGCGCGAAGCGTCCCGCCGACGCAAAGAGGTAAGCCTCTTGCCACGCACCATCGGAGAAGAGACCCGGGGTAGCGAGTTCAGAGAGGAGCAGCTTAGTCTTGACCTCAGCGGGCGCCTTCTTACTGAAAGCCACCCTCAGAGACTGCCGACACCGAGCAGCCTCATGGACGGCACCCTGAAGGTCACCCACCGAGTTCAGGGCGAGCTGCAGCTGCACGCGCCGCAAGGTCTCCCAACCCTTCTTAAGGTCGCCAGCTGGCTCGGCTTCCAGAAGCCGGAGGTGAATCCTCGCCATCTGGAACTGCAGAAGGAGGGTGGAGAGCAATCGAACGGTGCGTTGCCGGAGCCGGAGATCCCGATCCAGGGCACTCTTCTCCGAGGGCACGAATAAAGACGAGGGCAAATGATCTAAAACAATTTTAGGGGCATTCAACCATGACCAATACTTGGAAGAGACCCCGGACGAGGTCAGGACAAGCCCAGACACAAAAGTGCTGTCAGGAGGTGGGAGAGAAATAAAGCTCTCAGCCGACCTGACGCCAAAATCAACCCCTTCCGCCAGCCATCGATCCCACGGCCCGTCCTCAAGATTGGTGAGCTCGAGCATGACGGTGCCTTCCGCATTGCGAGCACTCTTAACCAGAGGAAGACCGGCAATGGCTGACAGAGCGGGCGCATCAGCTAAGATGTCTTGGCGGGTGTAGTCCGACCAGAGACGTGTAGACCCAGAGGGAGATACCCTAGGACGGTACGTGAAAAACTGCATATCCGACCTACTGGGGTGAGGCCGGATATCAACCTCTGGGACTAGGCCGTCCGGAGTCAGAGCCCTAAAGACACCCTTAGCACTAATCTGTATAGCCCAATTATCAGCAACCGGCCGTTCCCCCCGTGCATGAGTGGCGGCCAGGCCTGGGTTAGTAGCCACCACATTCTGCCAAGATGCAGGCTCGCCATACAAAGAAGGGAGGACACGTTTGGGGATCTTAAATTTAGACAGTGGGGGAACACTAACGGGTTGGCCAACCAACCCCAGCCCGCTCCCAGGCAGCACGACAAAAGACGGCGAGGGAGTCGGAGAGGGGGCAGGCACAGGTAGAGCCGGGGCCGCCACCACAGGGGTTGCAGGGCCAGTAGGCAGCATATCTTCAAATGGTGGAAGAGGGGTAACAACAGGAACCACCGTAGGAAGCTGAGGAGGCTTAACCAGAGCCTCAGTAAGCCGGTCCAGGGTTGCTTGCAAAACCCCAAACCGAGCACAGTTCTCCTCCTTGAGAGAGTTGAAAGCCTCAAGCCACTCAGGGGCCGCGGCCGAGCGCGCAGGCGACGTCGATTCAGGGAAAGTCGACACGTCGACGCGCAGCCGAGACCGCCGAACAGGAAAGCGAGGGGGATGCGTATAGTGCCTAACCGAACGTGGGGAGTCCTACAAGACAACCACGTCAACGTCCTCCTCATGCTTCATCCAAGTGTCCCCGCCGAAGTCCCCAGGATCCTCAAAATCCTCCTCCACGTCAGTCCACTCGTTCTCTTCACCGGCGTCGGGCACGGCCGGAGGAGGCGATGGAGCACGACCCACAGGAGAGGACTGGGCACAGCGAAACGCCGGATCGACAGGACCTGGGGACCCCAGAGGAGACAGAGGCGGGGTGCGCACATTAACGGCCGGACCAAACAAGGAGACCACCCGTGGTGCAGGCGACGAAGTGCTGGCAGGCGGAGGAGGAACAGGTTGATGTCCTGCAGCCTGAGACGCCTCAATCTCCTTAATCAAGTCGTGGGTAGTCCTCCGTGTTGGGGCAAAGTGAGGGGACACAACATGAGGCACAGGTGGTACAGTGCGCTTCGCCCGAAACGTAGTCGACCCTGACGCCCGAACAGGTAAAGGTGGAGACTTCCGCTTCCGTCCGCAGTCCAAAGACGATGAGATGAGGTCCGCAGGAGGCACTTGAGGAAGGGCGGCCCTGAGCCCTGACGGATGAGCAGAAGAAAGGCGGAGCAGGAGCCGAACATCCTCATCCTTGAAGTGAGGGATGCGGTGTAGGGTCCCCCCAACATATCGGGCAATGCCCTCCCACGTAGTCAGGAGGCGCGCCGCAGCGTCAGCAGCCGCCGGCGATGAGGGTTGAGACTCCACCGCCAAGACATTAATGAGGCAAGGGCCGCACCTCCTGGGAGCATAACCATCCCGGGAGTAACAAGCTACGTGGGTAGGGCACTCCAGATGGTCGGGACTGACCACAGGCTTACCACATCCTCGCCTGGTGCAGAAAGGGAGCGGCATCACACCTGCAACCGGAAGAAAAAACCCCGTCGTGAGCCACCAAACAGGTAGGGAAAAGTAGAAGTATACAGAAGAATCCTTTAAAACACAGAGACAGGCACAAAGGGAGAAAACCACCCGTGAGTAGCCCCTACCCTTGAAGCTGGAGCGTTTCCCCGACAAGGATAATAACCCCCCCACCCCCCTTGAAAAACCCCAAGGAAGGATAACGGAGAGTGGAGACCCCCCCCCCCCTCCTTGTAAACCCCAACTAGGTGAACCAAGAAGGCGACATTACCTGTAGGCCTAGGCGTAAGCGAGGGAGGCACAGGAGAGCACCCAAAGTGTAGCGGAGCACAGCCTGGGAAAAAAGGGAGAAGAGCATTAACCACCAGAACCGATGCACCAACAGGCATGGACAAGTAGCAATGCACTCCCCAACCCAAAACCCAGAGAGGAGCGGACGGTCAAGGGACCCTCCGGTCTGGGGCGGGACAACAGGACAGCCAAAAAAGCGTGGAACACACGCTGCCGTAGAGCGGGGGGTAAACCCGCACTGGAGCGGACACCTATACGCTCCAGAGCGGGCCACAGCCACCAGCAGGACCGACCCAGAGCGGGGGAAGAACCCGCGCCCTAGGGCGGGGGTAAACACGTCCTGGAGCGGACACCGACGCGCTCCAGAGCGGGCCACAGCCACCAGAACCTTACCAAGGCACCTCAGAGACGAGTAAAGACCGACCCAGAGCGGGGGAAAAACCCGCGCTCGAGGGCGGGGAAAGATACCAATAGCCAGTCAGAAAAAACAAACGAACCGACTTGGAGCGGGGAAAAAACCATCGCTCCAGGGCGGGGCGGTCAAGCATGAGCGGGAGGATGATATAGCGGACGCACGCCCGGTCTAGAGCGGCCAAAGACACGCCCTAGGGCGGTACAAAAACCGACCTAGAGCGGGGCCGAAGAGGGGCAGACCAGGAGGAGGCACCAAACACGCCCAGGAGCGAGAAGACCTACGCCCCAGGGCGGAGCGGTGAACACCAATTTAAAAGTCTGAGGGCGAGGGCAGGTCCAAGTGAAAAAAGACATGCGACGAGTGCCAGACGCTCGCCCTGGAGCGGTAAGAACGACGCTCCAGAGCGGAGCGGCGAGCCAGGTCCAAGTAAGAGAGGACCGAAGCGTCACTCACCGACGACACTTAAGACAGAAAGTCAGAAAAAGGAGAAGTGTCACGTCTGCCAAGAAGGCCCCCCCAGGGACTCGAGAAAAGGAAAACGCCAACCAAAAACCGACCTGGCGTGGGACGGGACCCACGAACAGGGAGGAGCAGAGGAAGACATAGCCTAATCACAAGGCCCAAAGGTGGCAAAAACAAGGTAAATAGCAGAACACAAATTTGGGGTTCTGGAAAGCCAGAGGTAGTCAGATAACTGGTGCGAACCCCATAAAACAAAATAAGGGGGGGTCAAGGGACATCCCCAGGGGTTGCAACAGAATCGAACGACAAAACGCCCCCTGTAGGCTAGGCTACCCACAAAAAGTTAGCCTAATCGGCACTAGGTGATAGGAATAAATAAAAAGAAGGACGCCACTAGCAACCGCACACCCAAAGAGGTGTGAGTGCGACATTAAAAGACCAAACATGGGGCAAGTGACATCCCGGGTCGGCGCCCCCCACCATAACATCACCCGAAAAACCGAAGTTAGCCTAGCCACCGAAAAAATGCGCGTAAGTCAGAAACTAAGTAAGTGACAAGAAGCCCTAAATGAATAGAACCTATCAAAACCTAAACTAAAGTCACCACAAAGAAATTAAAAGCAATATAAGGCAAAGGCTTTTTCAACACTAGCGGCGTCCCAAGACACGCATGCGCAGAGGGCTGAAAACATTGGAGACCTCCACTTTCAACGCAAACACTTGAATAAAACACCTGAGTGCCCATTTTACGTTGTGCCTACAACACGGATCATCTATCTATAATTCCAGGCGCCAAATAAAGGCCCAAAACTCACCAAAGGTGACGAAGATAGGAGTGGAAAGCACCAAAATGACGGAGCACTACAAAAGACACGTGTGCATCCGAGTGGTAGCGTGAAAGAGATGCCCTTTAAGCCGGAACGGGTTAGAAGGTACGCCCCTGACAACGGTGTGAAGAGCCAGATGGAATGGCCTAGTCGACAACTTTTTCTTTTCTTTCTCGTTTCTCTTTTCAATTTTCTATTCAAAAGACCTCAAAAGTATGTACAACGTACCTAGTAGAGAGAGTAAGGTGCTACTCTAGATGTTATCGATTTAATTCGCGCTATGGGTATACGATAATTGCCGCTCTAGAGCGAAGCAGATTACATCGTCATAGTATAAGCTCTACGTTGGAACGTAGAGGCTACTACTAAATTGGGTTTTTTCAAAGTGTACCATAAAACAAGTAAAAAGATAATGTTTATGCCCATTTAACCTGGCAAGTGCAGCAAGAGGTTTGAAAGGACATCCGTGGTGCGACAATCCCGCCTAAATCCGACTGTCACAAAACGGGATGAAAAATACGTACCGAATATACTCAAGTACAAGTCGACTTTTTAAGACATTGTTTTAAGTAAAAAAAGTCAGGGGTCGCCTTATATAAGGATATTATTTTTAAGTGATCAAAATTCTGGTTGATACCAAGCACCAAAATCGTTAAAACTGCATTTACCTTATGCACTGAACATATTAAGGTCTAATTGTATATTTATATGAACTGTTTATAAAGTATGGTGTAAATAAAACAAACAAATATAGAGATGGTCAACATTGCAGACAATGTCTTAAGAGGCTGTTACATTGTCTGCACACACTCACAGTAGGTATTTAGTAACACTGATAATATATGACCATCTTAATACACTACATTGCTCAGTGATCAATTCTTTACCCTTCCCCCCCGGGGGCCCCCTCCTAAGGACAGTGTCAGGTACCCGGGCGATTTGGCCGAAAAACGTCTAGGCCTAGGCTACCGTATCTTTGTTATTTTAACTGCGGTTTCCAATCTGTAGACTGGCGTTGAGTAGAGCTCTGTAAGTCAACTGGTTCAGTTGTGATGACGATTTCCGTGGAGCGAATTTTGCCTCGATGTTGACAATATCGGAGCTTTTCAGACACTAATTTCGTCATACCCTACAACAACAACATTGATCCGACGTCTCCTTCTTGTTTTCGGAGGTGCGGTGACGCAATGACCGGCTTTGTTTACATGCATCGGACGCACAGCGTTCAGACCAAGCTGAATAGGCTTTCAAGCTTACTGCCTGTTATAAGGACACCCGGGGTCCTGCCCATCTGCCACGGTGTCCTTATAAAAGGACAGCCGGGCTGGAAGGGTTAATCAATAATAAAACCCAGTGACTAGTGATATTGGTAAACACTAGGCATTAGAAAGAATATAAGGATAATCAGAAAACAAACATAAGGAGGAGGTCCCTACCATTGTAACTGCCAGTATTAGCTGACAATAAAGAGCTGGAAACATGATTCTACCAATACTCTAATTTTGCTTGTAAGGTAGCTTGTAATGTTCAGTTGATGCAAATATTTAGTGTTCTTACTTTGTTTCATATGCAAAGGACTTGTAAGCGGTATAAATAAACTGAATGACCAGCAGGCCTAGCCCTAGAGGTGAGTTGTATACCCTAACTGATGCAGGACAAATACAACAACATGCGGTAGGCTATTTATCGGTATATAATGTATTTTCACCTTCCCGGGTTTTAAAAGTCAACTTATGTTCGAGACAAAGAAATTTACAGTTTCTTTGGCACAAATTCAGGGGCCGACTTATGCACGAACTAGCCTTATATTAGAGTATATGCGGTAAATGTATTGCAAAAAGTTGATCCTCCGTTTACGCGAGAATATGAGCGACACGAAGTCCCAGGTAATTGGGAATTTGCGTAATTGGAATAACGTACCGTATAGGATTAATTACTTATGAGCGGCCGGACCCTCTTATTTACACCATTTATTTATGTTTCCTGGCAATAAATTAAGTGCTGCAAGAATGTTAAGTGCGGGTGTACCGCCAGCCTTGTTTACACTACGCGTAGTGGCGTCGGACCTTTGCCATCATGTTCCCATCTATTTTGACTGCCTTTGGATACGATAATATGTTGCTCACCCCCCCATGACATATTGTCATCATCATATATATTGCCAGCAGGGGGCAAATAACCATAAAATCGCCGTCAAAATAGACGCGAAGTTAACCGCGGCGATCGCCCTATGTAATCATGACGATCGTACGCCCGGAATCTACATCCATCCATTAAGTGCTTATGGAACATAATAACATCCTAATAGTTTAACAAAATGGAAAACAAGTTAAAGGATGTCATATTCATCTCAAATGTAGATTAGGATGGCTTGCAGGGGGGTTCCGAGGCAGTGCGAGGCAACTAAGGTGCCCCTGCTCTGGCCCCTCGCTTGAGGGAAGGGGGTGGGTGGCACATAATGAGAGATTTTTGAAAAATGTCCTTCAATTTCCTTCCCTAATTTATGGAAATGGGACCACCTGACATACAGTGCACTCCCGGTATTCTCGCCTAGGTCGTACCAGCCCCCTTCCACGAATACGTTGTTTCGCGGATACGTGGGTAGTGTTTAACCCTCCTGGCCCGGGCTGGTCCTCCAAAGGACAGTGTGGGCTACCCGGGCGATTTTGCCGAAAAACGTCAAAAGCCTAGGCTACCGTATCTTTGTTATTTTAGCTGCTAGAAATTTCCCACGCATCTATAAACGTAGTGCGGTTTTCAATCTGTAGATTGGCATTGAGTAGAGCTCTGTAAGTCAACTGGTTCAGTTGTGATGACGATTTCCGTGGAGCAAATTTTGCTGCGATGTTGACAATATCGGCACTTTTCAGACACTAATTTCGTCTGACGTCACAACAATAACATTGATCCGACGTCTCCTTATTGTTTTCGGAGGTGCGGTGACGCAACGATCGGCTTTGTTTAAATGCGTCGGACGCACGGCGTTCAGACCAAGCTGAATATGCTTTCAAGCTTACTGCCTATTAACAGGACACCCGGGCTCCTGCCCTTCTTTCGCGGTGTCATTTTAAAAGGACACCCGGGCTGGAAGGGTTAATGGGAGGTTTGACGCCTCCCAAATACCAAATAAGGAAAACCTTCTATTTGGTAGTATCCTCGTAGTATCCAACGTAGAGCTTATACTAAGTATAATCCCGCTCCTCTAGCGGAGCGGGCATTATCGTAACCACTTAGCGCGATTAAACGATAACATTTAGAGTAGCACATACTTTCTCTACTAGGGACGTTGTACACCCTTTGAGGCCACTAGTTTAAAGAAAAAACGAAATATGGGTGAGAAGAAAAGAGAAAGTTGAAGAATTTTGCCCATCCGCCATCTAGGCTCCTTGCGACGTCTTCGTGCGTCTCCCGTGTAACCCGGCCGGGTTTATTAGATTATCCAGGTATCAAGTTAAATAGACTAGATTGGATGGGCAGGGGTACGGCGTGAGGGAGGGATACTATGACGGATACTACGAGGCTACTACCAAATAGAAGGTTTTCCTTATTTGGTATTTGGGAGGCATCAAACCTCCCAATTTAGTAGTAGCCTCTACGTCTCCAACGTAGAGCTAGAGTACCAAATTGGAGGCGGACATCCAAGCTGCAAACAAAACTTTAGCCTTTAGTGAAAAGATCAAGACCAAGAAAAGACAGACATAAACAAGAGAGTTTATTTAAAAGAGTTTACTGACAGGTGCATATTAAGAAAGTCAAGTACAGTCATGTCTAGTTCAATGGAGATCTTAGCCTAAGACAAAGAATGATGTATGTCATAAAGATGATTATGAACAACAGGATGCCCCCCCTTTCCCCTTGTGGAAGACAGTATGAACACCCAATTATGGAAAGAGTGAAGACATACACATACAGTACAAATATAGTACAGTACGAAGCGTGTGATACACAATATAAGCGACCAGCACGTAATTATTTCCCGAAAGAAATTGGTATGAGGCATAGACATACCAAAGTACAAAGAATGATACTTAAGATTAGAATAAATCATGTCCTCAACCTAGGCAAGGATGAACCATAGGTAATCAGTACATATATGAGATAAGTACATGTACTGTACTTCATAAACAACCCCCTCCCCCCATATGGAAATGAAAGGATGGGCGGAGGTACACAGACTGAAAGAACAGTACAGGTAATACCCCTAGGGAACCCATTATTGCCCAACGCAACAAGAGGACGACCCGGCCTGCCCGTGGACACGGACAGATAGGAGGCGACAAACGTGTTGTGGGAAGACCAGAGCCCCGTGTCGGCAAAGTCCGTGAGCGAATTAGTAAGAAGAAAACGAATCGTAGGAGCATACGATCGTATGCCGTGAGCCAACCCTGGAATGTCAGGACGACCGGCACGAAGCACCCGACACAGGGTAATCCCCACCGCACGGTTGCCGATGTCCCTACCGGCCTGTGGTGCCACCCACTGCGCCACACCCGACATCGGCCTGGCGGAGCGCACATACGTATGCCGGGCTTGCACCGGGCAGAGCGTATGATGAACACGTTCTCGTTTTGTGGAACAACGAGCGGCTGAAAAACGTGCGCCTCACGTCCAGTCGTAGCCACAAAACGAACAGACAGGGTCAAAATGACCGCCCTGAGGACAGGAGAAAAGGCAAGGAAGACAGGTCCCCAGACAAGGTACCCAGCTCTGAGATTCTCTCCCCCATAGCGAACACAATAAGAAACAATGACGTTTCAAATAAGTGCTCAGGCGTCGGGTAGGTAGTGGAAACGGGCGTAGGGAGGAGCTTTCAGTGCTGCCGCCAGAGACCACCGAGGCGGAATCAGGCGCGGGGGCGGCTGAAGCCGAAAAACAGACGTCCATGAAAAATTTCAGGTCTCGCTGAGGGACGGTCAACCCCGTCAAGGCCCAAAAAGGCCCCTGTATGGCAGACAGGAGGTTCCGAAGAGCTTCATACAAGTTGCGATGGAAAGCAAAGGAAAAGTGACGGTAGTAAAACACCAATGCGACCGACGGAACTGTGTGGGTAGGGTCAGGAATCTATGTAGGAAAACGGTCCCAGTTGAGACACGTAAGTCGTCCACGTCGTCGCAGTCCAAGCAGAAGAAACCTGTGTGGCAAGAGGATCCCAAACTGTGGGAGCTACATTGTCACACCAACAGTCCACGAAGCAAAAGCTAACGAGAACCCCATGACTCCAATCGGCCCCCAGTGGAAGTTGGAAACCGACAGGGGAACGGGACACGGGTACCATCGCCATAGTTGAGAGGACCAGGTCTGCGCCGGCCATAAGGGCGCGAACAACCAAACCCTGCCACGGTACCCCTGCAACCTGTGGAGGACCGTGCACATCAAAAGTGCGGCAGGTGGCGGAAATACGTATAAGGACTGCCACCTGTTCCAGTCTTCGCTGAACGCGTCCATCCCCCCCCCCCTCATCCCCGCTGAGGGGTGAGTTCAGCAGTTCAGGAAGACAGACAACCAGGTCGGCACGAGCAAGGCGAAGAAGTCCACCAGTGGAGAGCCCCAGTAGGCTGCCAGGTCGTCGAATACGTAACGTATGAAAGACCATTCCATTAAGCAAAGAATGGCAGTCCCGAGCAGGGAAGTCGCATGCAGGGCGACGCCGTGAAGGCCGGTTTGAGAAAAATAACATCCCCGCCAGGGCCTGGAGAATGGCGGACCTGGAGGAGCCCTGCCTCTGATGACAGGGAACCGCCGACATAACAGCTACCCAGACGGCTACTGACCTGCCGGGGAGGGACCGTACGTGATCCCCCAGGAAGAACAACGGAACTAACAGACCCAAGACAATGACGAGGAAGGGCGAGACTCGGCCATCCACCCCGATCCGGACGACCTATGTAGGATCGGTAGCCCCACCCCACCACGCTCGACGCATCGGATCTACCCCGAAGGTCGGTGTCGGAGCGGACCAGGGCACAACCGCTGTGAGTGTGCCCCAAGCGACCCAGTGTGTGAAACACAAATGAATCGAGCGCAGAACCGGGCTAAGCCGATTGGGAGGCAACAGAGGAAAAATCAGGTGCCAAACTGGAGGAGGGGGTGTAGCCGGAGCCACCCCAGGGGAATGGGCAGCGACGCCCAAATGAGTGACTGGAAGAGCGATGCCCAGATCGTCCTGGTAAACGAGATCGAGTGCAATGCGGCAAAAGCATCCTGCGAAGGCGTGCCGCATCCACTGGACTCAGTCTGACAGTCGCGCTCGTTACGACCCAGTCTAGGCCCACCCCCCCCACTTCCGGCGACGGCGTGAGGCACGACTGGGGAACGTTGTACATGATCCCACACAAGTGAGAAGGCGGAAGACCAGTAGTGTGTTCTGTACACAGTGTGTCCGAGAGGCTGCGGCGATGAGCTAATTGTCCAAGTAAAACAGGATCCGAAACCCCTGATGGAGCAAAGGAGGCAGAGCCTGTGTGATGAGAGTCGCAAAGATCCGCGGAGCGATATGGAGGGCGAACGGCAATATTGCGAACGTGAACCCCCGCTCGAGTGACTGGAGCGCCAGATAACCCTGGAACCGAGGGCCAGAGTCACATGTCAAGGAGCATCCTGGAGCCCCAGGGCCACCACCCAAGAACCGGGCAGGAGCGACAGTCTCACGCGACCGATGGTGAGCACCCGAAACGGGTGTATACACGATGTGTTGGTTGAAGCAGGACAGACCTACCATCGGTCACACCGCATCGCAGTCCCCCTTGGGGACCAGAAAGACAAACGAGAGGAAGACACGTTGCTGAGACGTGACCACTCAAATCATCCCAACCTCTTGGAGAGACCGAAGCACTTTGGCAACGTCTTGAGATACTGGTCGATGTCGGGGAGGTCGCCTGAGGAAAGGTTGTGACCGCCACTTCCACGACAGACCCCGCAGCACAACCCGACATGCCCACGATCGGCAGGGCCAGGGCCGAGAGTGGTGATGGAAGTAATCGGTGTGAGGGCCATGAGTAAGTCCCACCACCGAATCCACCAAACGGACGGGAGAGGGGATAGACCCAGTAGCATGACGCGTTGGGAGACGCGGAGTGCCCCCCAGACTTGTCGTGGAGGGATCGGCCCCCACGACCACCTCTCCCCCGATTCCTGCCACCAGTCCGAAACGGATGACGAGTATCCGGCGCACGCCGAGAATACTCCGTCCTCTGGTCGAACCGCCTAGAGGAAGCCTCTATACGCAGTTGCAGGGAAGGACGAGGCATAGAGCGACGATCGGAGAGACGGCCCAGCCCCCCCCCCCCCCGACTGAGGAAGGAAGCAGCAGAAGATGACCCCGACGCCCCCTGTCTCAGGAGTGCAAACACGCTCCACAGCCGCAAGTAGGCGCGTGCGCCGCACGTGCTCCCAACCCTGCCACAGAACCCCAGGAGGCTGGGTATCAGACAGCCGAAGATGAAGCCGAGCCAACCGAAACAACACCAGGAGGGCAGAGAGCAGGTGAGCAGTGCGTTGGCGAAGCTTGTGATCGCGGACGAGGGCATCCTTCTTCGGGGACGCGAAGAAGAGAGCAGATATCCTATCAAGAGAAACCGTATTGATACGAGGCCAAGATCAGTACTGTACCTGGCAGGAACCCCGGATGACGGTCGGACCAGGCCCGACACGAAGGTTTTTTCCAAAAGTGGAATCAGACGAGAACCTCCCGCAGAACGCATAACGAAGTCCACACCCACTGCCAGCCACGCCACCCCAAGGTCCAGCCACAAGATGCGGGAGCTCCCGAACCAGGGCTCCCTGCCGATGTCGGGCCCTCGTGACTAGAGGGATCCCAGCGATGGCTGACAGAGCGGGGGCATCGAGATGGAGAACCTGCCGAGAGTAGGCCGACCATAGCTCGGTCGAACCAGGACAGGGAAGGAAACCTCCGTGTAAGTATAGTATACCGCCCCAAGGACGGAACGGAGATGGTCAGGCCACCCAACCCCAACCTACACCCAGGCAGAACGACAAGAGATGTGGCAACTGCCGGAGGAGGGGCAGGGGGAAAAGGAGCGCGCGGAGCAACAGTCACAGGGACAGCGGGTGCTGCCGGTAGGTGCCCTTCCAAGTGTGGGATAGGATTCACCACAGGCGCGTGTTGAGGCACAGGAGACGGTCACACCATAGCTGCGGTGAGACGGACCAGAGCCCCGAGTAAGGAGGAGAACTATTCCGCGTTCGACCCCTGGAACTTCTTCGACGCCGCCGCCTGCTCTCCAAGCAGGGCGGCTATTACCAACCTCCAGGCAGGCATGCCTGGAGAATCCGAGGGAGAAGGCGAGACGGACCCAAGACGTCCATGGCGGCCAACCTCCGGGTGTGGGGAAGACGTGCAGGCGAGAGAGTCCCTTGGAGAGTCCCCGAGTACAGCCCCGCCCACCCCTTCCCAAGAGAATTCATTGAGAGGCAAATCTGGCGACGAAGTCGACAAAGGCACATGAGGGGGCACAGTCATAACCAGCGCAGCAGCACGAGACGGAGGAGGAGCAGGAAGGACCACCGGTGCAGCAGGAGATGAAGGGCGACGAAGCATCCAGGCCTGCCCATCCACAATCTCCCCGACTAGGGCATGAGTTGGACGACGTGACGGAGAGAACACAGGCAGCACTACAGTAGGCAAGGTGGGACTAGTGGGTGCATGCCTCCCCGCCCTGAAGAGCAGATAACCCTTGTCAGGAATGGGAGAGAGAACAGGCCGAGGAGGGGAGAGGGATTGTTGACGACGAGGCGAGGGCGAAGTGGACCTGTGACGCAATCCCCCTCCCCTTGTCTCCCAGAGCCCGCAGACACCGTCGACACAGCAGACGGAGGCACCCGAGGCAGGGCGGCCTGGCGACGACTCTGGGAGGCGCAACAGGACCCTCACATGGGTGTCCCGGAAGCAAGGGGTCCCATGCAGGGAGGGCCGTATGAGGCGGGAAATGCCCGCCCACGTAGCACAGAGGGAAGTACCACACCGACAAGGGTTATAGGAAACCCTGTGGTAGCAGGTAATGTGGATGCAGCATTCCTCATGTTACAGAAAGAACCTCACCTTAGGGTAGGGTCTGGCAGGAACACCAAGATGTTCACAAGGAATGACACATAGAGCCTATGAACGAAGGATAGCAGGCAGGTTAAGCATGCAGAAAACCTGTAAGGATCCCTATAAAAAATCACAGGCACAAGGACAGAAAGGTGCACCTAAGTGCAAACTAGACCTTGAGCCCGGAGCACCAACCTGCGAAGGATTGAACCTTCAATTGATCCCCTTCAATTGAAGGGAAGAAGAATGCCCGACCACAGGGTAGGATCCGGTAGGAACACAGGGGAACCCACCAAAAGTTTCAGGGAAACCCCAAGCACCAGGTCAGACTAGACCACGAGCCAGGTAAAACTTCCGTGGAAGGAGTAATCCCCCTGACAAGTCTAGGGAAGAATGACGCCCCACCATAGGGTAGGACCCGGTAGGAACACAGGAGAACCCACAAAAAGTGTCAGTGAAAACCCAAGCACCAGGTCAGACTAGACCATGAGCCAGGTTAACCATCCGTTGAAGGATGTATCCCTTTTGCAATGCAAGGGAAGAATAAGGCCCCACCGTAAGGGAGGGCCTGGCATAGGCCAGTGTTAGGTAGTATCCCAGGCATGTACACAATGAATGACACACAGATATGAGAAAGGAATCATAGCAAGCAAATGTAGCATGCACAAAAACCCCTAGGGAACCCCATGAAAAACTACAGGCACAAAGACAGAAAGTCACCACTAAGCGCAAACTAGACCTCGAGCCTGGAGCACCTTCCTGTAAAGGAGATATCCCCCCCCCCCCCATTGAAGGTAAGAATAAGGCCCTACCGTATGGGAGGGCCTGGTAGTACACAGGTGAACCTACAAAAAGTTCCAGTGAAACCCCAAATCCCTGTTCAGAAGAGACCAAGAGCCAGGTTCATCCCCCATGAAAGGATTTGATTTTCCCCCAAATTAGGTGAAAATAATACCTGAAGGCCTTTAGGCACCGATGAGGAGGTATAGAGAAGTCCGCTCCCAGAGCGGGATGACAGGGAGCGGGGAGGGTGGAGAGCCAATCACACACACTGCGTTCCCAGAGCGGAGGCACAGCCTGTGTGAAAAACCAGAAGAGCGTGAACACTCTGCCAACTAGCCCCTTCACAAGAGGGAGAGAAGGCAGGAAAAGTGCACAGAAACGATTTCCGCGGACTTTTTAGGCAGTCCGGTTTAGGCGGTCCGGTCCCAGTGCGGAATGGTCCCATGCGGGCCGGTCCCATGGCGGAGCGGTCCTAGTGCGGACCATCCCGAGGGCGGAGCGGACCTATGCGGACCGACCCACAGGGCCACAGAGACCAGTGACAGCAGACGTGGGAGCATCTGTGTATCGGGGTTTTGCAGGTACATGCAGTGTCAGCACGACCAGTATGTCGGACGGCAGTGACCAGCAGGGAGCGGCCAATCAATCAGAGGATCACTGAAGACCACCAAATAAGCGGGGACCCTGGAGTACCAGTCAGACGATCCAGATGAGGAACGCTGACACTGTTGCCAACTCAAAAAGTACCAAGATGATGGTTTCACAGTCCCTAGATTATCAGGAGCCGTGCATGAGATGCCGGACCAATCTGGTAACAGTGTGAATGACAAGAAAGCAACCAAACCTCCCTTCGACGTAGGCTAGGCGACGGCAGCCTAGACATGTCGGCACCGTGTCAACTGACTGAGAATCATGGCTCCAACCAGGCCCTTATACACCGGGGTAAGGTGTGGGCTAGGAAAAGGACCTCAATAGGGAATTAGCCCTATGAGTTGGCCAGACGAAAGAGTGATCAGGGGTGGGAGCCCTCCACTCAGTCATCAAGGAGGCCTAGCCAAGAAACTCAGACAGCCAGACACGTAATTACAAGTCGCGAAATTATGAGCAACAACTAATGCAGTGACAAAAAGCCCTAATTGAATTAGTGAACGAAATAGGCGAAGGCCTAGTTGATATCGGCCGCCACCAGAGGGGAGGGCGACTTCCCGCATCAAAACTAATGACCACCGTCCTCACGCAACACTCCAATTAAACACATTAGAGCCCATTTTTCAGCGTGCCTGCATCACGGATCATCTGTCTAGAACCACAGGTGCCTTAATTAAGGTCCACAACTCACCAAAAGGGAAGGGGACAGGAATGGAAGGCACGAAATATGGGACACAGAAAACTTTGTGTTGATATGGAGGGTAGCGCGAGAAAGATATTCTAATAAACCCGGCCGGGTTACACGGGAGAAGCACGAAGACGTCGTAAGGAGCCTAGATGGCAGATGGGCAAAATTCATCAACTTTCTCTTCTCACCCATATTTTGTTTTTTCTTTAAACTAGTGGCCTCAAAGTGTGTACAACGTCCCTAGTAGAGAATGTAGGTGCTACTCTAGATGTTATCGTTTAATCGCGCTAAGTGGTTACGATAATGCCCGCTCCGCTAGAGGAGCGGGATTTTACATAGTATAAGCTCTACGTTGGAGACGTAGAGGCTACTACTAAATCATAGGTTTCAATGGGAAATAGGCTTAGGTCATACCAGACTCGGCCATCTTGGACCCCCAAACCATTATTTTGACCTACTTTATGACATTAATATGGACCAAATGATTAAACAGATACGGTGACGGACCTGTTCGAATGTGGAACAAAGTGTGGTACCGGTACCGTCAGTAACGGTATCATACTTTGTTCCACATTCGTCCAGTCACCCATAAATTACCCATTTCCCCCCAAATATATCCAATAAATACATAATATTTGAGGAGAATACTTATAAATACATATTATAAGGAGATTACTTACCACACAAACTTTATTTGAAATCAGTCATTATAGGCTAGCCTAGCCTTACGCATCAGCATAATTTGCCCGCTTTCGACCGACAGCGTCGGTACATTTGCTCTCTGTTTTGATGGTCCCGGGCATTTATTTCCATCATGATTACCACCAGGCCCACTGTCCCTATCACTGAATGCTCTAAAGGCCCTAATAAATGTGGCAGATAAGAGGTTCATGCAGAAAAAAGCTTGTAAACAAGTGATTTTTCAACTTTTCCAATACTGGGCTGTGAGCTGCTGCCTCAGCTGGGCCGCTGTATTGACGTCACGCAAGAATGCAAGATGGCCGACCAAAACAAGAATCGGGATGAGCAACGACCCGCCCGATTCAAATCCGTGAATAGCTGGTATTTTGCTGTTTTTTTGCGCGGATGACGAGTAATGGGATATTTAGGGGCGTCCGTGGATAGCAAGGATCGCGGATACTTGGAGCACGGATAACGGGAGTGCACTGTACATGGAATCTGTCAGTGTCATGTTCCCATCCCCCACCCCCCCCCCTCCGCCTCGCGTACTTATAGGATCACGGAAATGGGTCACATGTAAGCGGAGGATTGACTGTTCATACCGGCATCCCAAGATGAGTATATTTTGTACAAAACTGATGCTGTTATGGCGTGGTTGTGGTCGGAAGTTCCATGGTTGGCACGCGAAGGCAATGTTGCAGAGTGGTGGTAGAGGAGGAGGAACCAAGTACTGTAATACAGTATTATTTAGTCTCCGTCAATGACGTGAGAGCCTTAATTATATAAGGGCTCCCCGGGTATCCCCTGTTAAGGTCCCGGAGAATGATTAAGGCAACCCAAATACATACAAAGAACATCCTAGGGTGAAACCCTTTACTTAGTTCAAAATGGAACCATCTAGAAAAAGAAAACAATTTTAATAATAAAATTAAGGAATTCTAAGTACTGTACTAGTTTATCATCTAGTGCGCCTATATGCAGTCTTCCCCTGCACGTGCTTACCGGATCCCCGAGGACGCTGGCTTCGTTCTTCTTGCAGTTGCGCCGGGACGATACAGGCGCGCCAGTTTACGTGTGTCTCTTCATCTGGATCTGCCTGCTGCCTCGTCCAGTGAGTCTTTATTACTTGCTGACTTAGGAGGCGGTCTAGATATGTTTCTATATTGTGCACTTTCCATGTTTTTTTTATGGCTGAGCACGTCGGCCCGGCGCACCCGTTTGCCAAGGTGTATCCACCATCTAATTTCTATGTTTTCCGTTCTTTCTCTTATCTTTTTCCAAATGTTTTCCTATTTTTAGGTTATTTAGTGCTTTATTAGTTAGAATTCTTCGCTTTCACTGTAGTGTGTTAGGGGTTCTGTTTAGGCCAGTTAGCCTTAATTTTGACTTTCGTCAGATTATTTTCGCTTCGTTTATTGCCTTGCATTTTCAGAGGTTCATTTTTCCCCTGTCTTAACAGTTAACTTATGTTTCATATTATTTTATGATCTTTTCTGACCTCTAATTAATTGGGAGGTTTGACGCCTCCCAAACACCAAATAAGGAAAACTTCTATTTGGTAGTAGCCTCGTAGTATCCAACGTAGAGCTTATACTATGTATAATCCCGCTCCCAGAGCGGAGCGGGCATTATCGTAACCACGTAGCGCGATTAAACGATAACATCTAGAGTAGCACCTACTTTCTCTACTAGGTACGTTGTACACACTTTGAGGCCACTAGTTTAAAGAAAAAACGAAAATATGGGTGAGAAGAGAAGAGAAAGTTGAAGAATTTTGCCCATCCACCATCTAGGCTCCTTACGACGTTTTTGTGCGCCTCCCGTGTAACCCGGCCGGGTTTATAGGATCATCCAGGTATCAAATTAAATAGACTAGATTGGATGGGCAGGGCTACGGCGTGAGCGAGGGATACTATGACGTTGGATACTACGAGGCTACTACCAAATAGAAGGTTTTCCTTATTTGGTATTTGGGAGGCGTCAAACCTCCCAATTTAGTAGTAGCCTCTACGTCTCCAATGTAGAGCTAGAGTACCAAATTGGAGGCAGACATCCAAGCTGTAAATCAAAACTTTAGCCATTAGTGAAGAGATCAAGACCAAGAAAAGACAGACATAAACAAGAGAGTTTATTTAAAGAGTGTACTGACGGGTGCATATTAAGAAAGTCAGTACAGTCATGTCAAATGCAATGCAGATCTTAGCCTAAGACAAAGAATGATGCATGTCATCAAGATAATTATGATCAACAGGATCCCCCCCCCTTTTGTAAATACAGTATGAATACCCAATTCTGGAAAGAGTAAATACATACACGAGAACATTTAGTATAGCATGGAGAGTGTGGGACACAAAAATTATAAGTGACCAGCACTTAATTATTTCCTGAGAGAATGAGGTATGAGGCATAGACATACCAAAGTACAGTGAAAAAGACTTAACATTAGAATAAGGCAATTTCTTAACCTAGGTAAGAAAACATAGAAAAATGTAAACTTAAGAGTAGATTAACCCCTTAATCCCTAGGTAATAAGTGCATGTACAGTACTTCATAATACCCTCTTCCCCCCCCCCCCCCCCCCTCCCCCAAAATGGAAAGGAAAGGATAGGAGGAGAAACACAGACTGAAGGAACAGTACAGGTAATACCCCTAGTGAACCCTTTGGCCCAACGCAACACAAGGACGACCGGTCTGCCCATGGACAGATAGGAGGAGACAAACGTGTTGTGGGAAGACCACAGCCCTGTGTCGGAAATGTCAGCTAGTGAATGATTGTTTAGAAAACGAATCGTAGCATCATACGATCGTATGTCGTGAGCCGACCCTTGAATGTTAGGATTGCTGGCACGTATAATCCGACACAGGCGAAGTCCCACAGCATGTTTGTTGAGTCTCCTACCGGTCTTTAGTGCCACCCACAGCGCCACCCCCGACACCGGCCTGGCGAAGTGCACATACGTATGTAAAGCTTTCACCGGGCATAGCGTATGATGAAGACGTCCCCGTTTTAAAGCCGGCACAACGAACGGCTTCAAAACGTGCGCCTCACGTTCATTCTTAGCCACAAAATGAACAGACGGAGCCAAAGTGACCGCCCCGAGGATAGGAGAAAATCGCAAGCAATTCTGGGCCCCAGACATGGCAGCCAACTCCGAGACTCTCTCTCCTGTAGCTAACGCAAGAAGAAACAATGTCTTTTCAAGTAAGTGCTCAGGTGTTGGGTTGATAGTGTAAGTGGGTGTAGATAGGAGTTTGAGCGCTTCCGCCAGAGACCACTGAGGGGGAATCTGACGCGGGGATGGCCTAAGCCGAAAACAGGCTTTCATGAAAAATCCAATTCACGCTGAGGGACGGCCAACCCCGTTAAGCGCTCAAAAGGCTCCCTTATGGCAGACAGGTGGTTCCTAAGGGTGTCGTACATGTTGTGACGGGATTCAAACAAGAAGTTAAGGTAGTGAAACACCAATGCAACTGATGGAACTGTTTGGTCAGTGTCATTAATCCATTTAGTGAAACTTTTCCAGTGAGACTCGTAAGTCTTCCATGTAGCCTTTGTCCAATGCAGATTAAACTTGTCTGTCAAGAGTCTTCCAAATTCTGGGAGCCACCCTGCCTCACAAACATTCACGATGCGAATGCCAACGAGGTCCCTAGGTCTCCAATCGACCCCAAGTGGAAGTCTGAGATCGACAGGGGAACGGGACTCGGCCACCATCGCTTAAGCTGAGCATACGAGGCTTTTGCCGGCCATAGGGGAGCGACCAACCAAACCCTGCCTCGGTACTCTCTCAGCCGGTGGAGGACTTTGCACATTAAAAGTGCGTCTGGTGGTGGAAACACGTATATTGACTGCCACCTGTTCCAGTCCTCGCTGAACGCGTCCGGCCCCCCCGCTGGAGTGCGAGTTCAGCGGGTCAGGAACACAGGCAACTTGTTCGTCTCGTGGGAGGCGAACAAGTCTACCTGCGGAACACCCCAGGAGGCGGCTAGGTCGTCGAATACGTTCTGTTTGAAAGACCATTCTACCTGGGTGCTCTGTCCAATTGACAGAGCATCCGCCCAAAGATTGGCAGTCCCGGGCAGGTAAGTCGCATGCAGGGTGATGCTGTAATTGTTGGCCCGATAAAACAATTTCTCCGCCAGGTCCTGTAGAACTGCGGACCTGGAGGAGCCCTGCTTCTGAATGCAATGAACCGCCGTCATGTTGTCCATCCTGAAGGCTATCGACTTGCCTGTGAGGGCCTGTCCATGATCCTCCAGGAAGAACAACGGGACTAACAGTTCCAAGACATTGATGTGTAAATGTGTGAGACCTGTTCACCTGCCCTGATGTTGATGACCTATGTTGGATTGGTAGCCCCACCCCACTTCGCTCGACGCATCGGTATCTACCCAGATTGTCGGCGGCGGAGCGGTCCAGGGCAGGCATTTGTGAGCGTGCCCCGAGCGACCCAGTGTGTTAATCTCAAATGAATGAATCGAGCGCGGAATCGGCCAAAGCCGATGTGGAGGCAGTAGCGGAAAAGCTCTGTTGCCCAGCAGTATGAGGCGCTTTAGCCTGAGCCGCCCTAAGGGAATGGTCAGTGACGCCCAATGGAGGGACCCGACGAGCGAGTCCCACAGTTTCCTTGTAATGGAGACCGAGTGCAAAGCGGCAAAAAGCTTCCTGCAAAGTTTCGCCGCATTCACCCGACTCTGTCTGACTGTCGCACTCGCCATATCCCAGTCCAGGCCTACCCACGTCACTCCTTGCGACGGAGTCAGGCACGACTTTGGTACGTTGACTTTGAATCCCAAACGAGTGATATGTTGTATTACTTGTAATGTGTCCCTTACACAGTGTGTTGGAGAGTCTGCGGAGATGAGCCAATCGTCCAAGTAAAACAGGATCTGAATCCCCTGACAGAGCAGGGGATCCAAAGCCTGTTTGACGAGTTTCGTAAAGATCGGCGGTGCGATATTGAGGCCGAACGGCAATCTGTCGAACGTGAACACCCGCTCGTGCGACTGGAGCGCCAGATAACCCTGGAACCGAGGGGCTATAGGCACATGCCAGTAAACGTCCTTGAGATCCAGGGTCACCACCCAAGAACCGGGCCAGAGCACCAGCCGCACTTGACTGATGGTGAGCATCCGAAATCGGGTGTTCACGATATGTTGGTTTAAGCAGGACAGATCTGCCACCGGTCTCATCGCATCACAGTCCTTCTTGGGGACCAGAAATACATGCGATAGGAAGACACGTTGCTGCGACTTGACCTCCCGAATTATCCCACCCTCGTGCATGGACTGAATCACTTTGGCCACGTCTTGAGACACTGGTCAATGTCGGGGGGGGGGCGCCTGAGGGAAGGTCTTGACCGCCACCTCCAGGACAGACCCCGCTACACTACCCGAAGTGCCCACGATCGGCGGGGCCATTGCCGATAGTGGGGACGAAAGAACCCGGTATGAGCGCCTTGTGTTAAGCTCATCACCGATTTGGCGAGACGGTCAGGAGAGGGAAGAGGGGACAGTCCAGGAGGCACTACTTGTTTTTTGACACGGAGCGCTCCCCAGACCTGTCGTGGCGGGACTGGCCCCCACGACTACCTCCCCCCCGGTTCCCGCCGCCTCTCTGAAACGGGCAACGAGCATTCTGTGCCGGCCTAGTTTGCCCCTGCCTCTGGTTGAACCGCCGAGAGGAAGCCTCAATGCTCAGTTGCGTGGAAGGACGAGGCGGTGAGCGACGATCGTAGGGTCGCTGCGATCGGCCTCCCACCACCTTGGGTTTGTCGCCAGAGAAACATATTAACAAGCTCTTTAGCGGAATGTATGCAATGGCCGGGAATGTGAAAGTTGCTCTGAACTACTTGGATGAGACCATGGTAGCGAAAATTATGAAGAGTATGATTAGACCAAGATTGGAGTATGCAGCAGTGGTGTGGTCCCCGCATCTAAAGAAGCATATTCACAAGTTAGAAAGAATCCAGAGAGCAGTCACTAGATTGGTTCCAAGTCTCAGAGAACTGCCATATGAAGGGAGGCTAGACAAATTAAATCTACCGAGTCTAAAAGAGAGGAGAGAGAGGGGAGACATGATAATGATGTACAAATGTACCCGGGGGCTGGAGAGGCTGGATAGGGAGGATATATTAATTATGGATACAGGAATAACTAGATGCCACAGCTACAAAGTAAAAAGACCTACCTGCAAGAACGATATCAGGAAGTTTAGCTTCCCCTATAGATGTATTGACAAATGGAATGGGCTGGAGGAGGAGGTGGTAGGGGCAAGGAACATCCATATTTTCAAGAAAAAATTGGATAAAAAGTAGACTGAGAGACGGGACAACACGAACTTAGCTCAACTCCTGTAAACTACAATTAGGTAAATACAATTAGGCAATTAGGTAAATACTCCAAGACAGGTGTCGCCGCGACAGTCCGGCCTTCCCCCCCCCGATCCGAAGGAGGAAGCGGCTGTTGAGGGCTTCGATGCCCCTTTCCGCAGGGGTGCAAAGCGCTCCGCAGCCGCACTGAGGTAGGCCTCCTGCCACGCCCCATCCGAGAAGAGACCCTCAGTCGTGAGCTCAGAGCACAGGAGCTTCGTTCGAACTTCGGAGGGGGCCTTCTTGCAGAATGCCATCCGAAGAGACTGACGACAGCGAGCAGCCTCATGGATGGCATAGCGAAGGTCCCCGACGGAGTTCAGAGTCATCTGCAGGTGGGCGCGCCGCAAGTGCTCCCCACCCTTCCGCAGATCACCAGCAGGCTGGGCTTCATTAAGTCTCAGATGAAGCCGAGCCAGCTGAAACTGCACCAAGAGGCTAGAGAGCATCCGAGCAGCGCGCTGTCGAAGCCGGTGATCTCGCTCGAGGGCACTCTTATCAGGGGGCGTGAAGAAGGGATTAGACATCCTATCAAAAAAAAACCTAGGGGCATTCAGCCAAGACCAATACTTGGCAGGGATCCCCGACGATGATAGGACTAATCCCAACATGAAGGTGGGCTCCATAGGTGGAACAGGAGAAGATCCGCGGACCGCACACCGAAGTCCACCCCCTCCGCCAGCCACGACTCCCAAGGTCCCTCCTCAAGAAGTGGGAGTTCCAGACACAGGGCTCCCTCCTGGTCCCGGACACTCTTGAACAGAGGGATCCCCGCAATGGCCGACAGAGCGGGGGCATCGACATGGATGTCCTGTCGGGAGTAGTCCGACCATAGTTTGGTCGAACCAGAGGGGGACACCTTCAGACGGTACGTGAAGTACTGCAAGTCGGACTGTCCATGTCCACCTCTGGCACGTGTCCATCCGGAGTCAATGCCCTGAATTGACCTTTGGCATTGACCTGCACTGTCCAATTCGAAGCCTCAGGACGCTCCCCCTGTGGGTGCAGGACCACACGCTCCGGATGTGAGGCCGTCACATTCCTCCATGCCGAAGTTTCCCCATAAAGGTCAGGAAACCTTCGCTTAGGGATCTTAACACTTAAAGAGCGGGGCCCGACTTAAGTCCGTATCTAAAAAGCAGCAAGTTAGGAGCATTATTAACCCTTCAGACCCGGAAGGGCTCTTAAACACCCATAAAAAACACACCTGAGCTACCCGGAAGGGCTCTTAAACACCCATGAGCTCAAAGCCTGTAAGCTTGGTGTGCGAGGCGTACGTCCGACGCATGTAAACAACAGCCGGCTGGACCGACGCCCCGCATCTCCGGCCACAAGAAGGAGTGCGTCGCTTGTTCGTGTGTGCCTGTATGTTATTGTTAAGTATCAAAAAGTAGTGTAAAGTGGCTGCTTTTGCCATAAAGTTATCTCCAATGAAATCATCATCACAACTGAACCAGTTGACATAGAGAGCTCTACTTAATGCCATTCTACAGGTACGAAACACATCTATGCTTGGGGATGCGCGGGAATGCGGAAGCAAGCCAAATAACAAAGATGCGGTAGCCTAGGCGTAGACGTTTTTCGGCCAAAACCCCCGGATTTCGGGGAATATATATGGAATACATAGCCGGGGCTGGAGGGTTAAGGCTTTTAAAGGGTTAAAATCGAGTGCAAATGGCCGGGAGCGCAGCAGGCCACACGGCCGACACCCAGGGCTTACCGTCGCCCACTGACTCACGCTCCCTCTGTTCTCGAGAGGCCGGCAGTGTAGCCAGTAGTGAGCGTAGCTGGAAAAAATATGCCGCTATACGCTAAACTACCATGTTGGTGGTACCACTGCATCAAAACGACGAGTGCTACGTAGCTCGTTCTGGTCTCATTTTGAAGCTTGTAGCGCCTAGTCTTTTGCTGAATACATTTCTTTTGATGCAGATAATTGATTGATCATTCAGGAGGGCCTGAATATGCCCAAAGTAGCCCAAAAAAAAACGCTAGACGAGGGTTAAAGCGCCCCAAAGAAGGAATGCTGACGGGCTGACCAACCAACCCCAGCCCGCTCCCAGGCAGCACGACAAGAGATGCCGCGGTAGCCTGAGAAGGGGCAGGGGGAGGATCACGCGGAGCAGCAACCACAGGGTGAGCGGGCGCTGTAGGCAGGTGTTCCTCCAAAGGTGGGAGAGGAGTAACCACAGGTACGACCGGAGGGATAGGTGACGGCCGTACCACAGCCTCTGCGAGACGAGCAAGTGTTTCCTGAATTGAGGTAAACTGGTTAGCGTGTTCCTCCCTCAGGGCGGCAAACTCCTCTTGAGCCTTGACTTGCTCTTCCCGCAGGGTGTCGAACAGTTCTGTGTTCACATCCTGGGCCAGCCCCTGCTCTTCACGCAGGGCGGCAATGTCCTGGAGCCACGCAGGGTCTTCAACGGCTTCCGAAGGAGACGACGAAAAGGATCGAAGGCGGCGACGGCGTCCAACCCGTGTGCGAGGCGTGTAGCAGGGAGAGCGACGAGGAGAGTCCTCGTCCACAGCCCCATCCTCCTCCTCCCAAGCATCCACCCCAGGGTCCACAGTGCCCTCAGCTACCCCTTCCTTGTCCGACCACACATCGTCCCCACGGTCACCCTGCTCAATTTCCTGGTGACATGTCCCTACCGGCAGTAGTTGGAGAAGGCTGGCCACAGGCGAAAGCAGGGTCGACATTTGAAGTTGACGGATGTGATGAGGGGGAAGAATGTTCAGACGGTGGGACCGATTGGAAGAGGGAAGCAGCACGAGGCGGAGGAGTGGACAGGGCCACCAGGGGCACAGGCGTCGAAGGGCGAAGGGTCTCCCCGGTCTCAATTTCTTAGATGAGGTCATGGGTTGTGCGGCGAGATGGCGAGAATGGTGGCGCCACGACAGGAGGCAAGGCGGTAACAGCAGGTTCTCACCGCTTCGCCCTGAAGGTCGTACTGCCCCTGTCCCGGCCAGGGGATACGGTATGGCGTGGCGGTGAGTGGGACTTCAGGCGACGAGGCGATGGTGAGCGGGACCTGCGACGCTTCTTCCTCCTTCCAGTGTCAGCAGATGCCGGCGAGAGAGCTGAAGCAGGCACTTGAGTCAGGGCGGCCTGGTGCCCAGCCGGTGAGGACAGAGGGAGGTCCAGCAGCAACCGCACACCTTCGTTCATGAAGCGAGGGATCCGATGGAGTGAGTCCCTGATATAGAGGGAAAGGGACTTCCAAGTGGCACAGAGGCGGGACTTGGCCATAGAAGCCTCTGGCGACGTAGGGCGAGCCTCCAGGGTCAGGAGGTCCACCAGACACGGCCCACATCGACGAGGGTTAAAGCCGTCCCTGTGGTAGCAGGCCACATGGATGCAGCACTCAGCATGGCCGCCTCCCAAGGCCCGCTTCCCACACCCCATGCGTGAGCAGGCAGAACGGGACATAACCACTACAGTGGAGCCCCCATCCTAGCTGCTAATCGGTTCCGCAGAAATAGAGCTAGGATTGAAACATCCAAGATCGGGGCACTGTTCTTATGGGGAAAATTCAATCGGTTCCGTGCTCATGCCAAAATTTGCGTCTTTTTCTATTTTTTGCCTATGAAAACATGTTTTATTGTACACAAATTAAATTTTATGCATTATACTGTATCATATAATACACCATAGAATAAGTTTTTAACCCGTGAAGCCCCGGCTAGTTTTGTAATGTTTGTTCACCAGAACCCGGCCGGTTTTCAAAAAATGGTTTTATTCCAGAAATAATAGCGAATGGGTTAGGAATGAAGGAAAAACCACGAAAAACCACACAAAAAGCTTAAAGAATGGTCCTACAGAGCCCCCGAAAACGTATTTTACAAGAGTAAAAAATTGAAGGCAATTACCCCCCAAAAAACAGGTTATTGCGCGCTCACGCGCACGCACGTGGACTTTGAGAGTTTTCAACCATCGGCACGGTTGCGTGGGATACGTACACAGTTCCCATACAAATCTGAGCCTTCTTGAGTGGCTACACCTGAGGTTACGGTCGGCGCAATTAGGGTGACGCGCCAGGTGCGTCTCTGGGGCTGTGCGTTACATACATCGCCGACGCGCCAGGCGCGTCGCTGGGGCTGTACGGGTTGATAACTAGAAAAAAAAAAGGCCCAATATCTAAACAATTACCGCACTTTTTCCCAGTGTTAGGCTATGAAAACATGTTTTTTGTCTAGGCCTAAATCTTATGCATTGTAAATAATAATGTAGACATGGCTAAATGACAGTCCTAACCATAAATACTGTAGATTGGGGCATTGTTTCTATCATGCGAAATTTTTTAGGCCTAGCCTAGGCCTAGGTTCTAAATTCGTCCAGCCACCCCTCAAGTACCCATTTCGCCCCAAATACATCCAATAAATACATATTATGAGGAAAAGACGTATAAATACGTATTATGAGAAGATTACTTACCACACAGATTTTATTATAAATCATTGTCATACTTAGCCTAGCCTAGGCTAACATCGTCTAGGCTAGGCAATTCAATCGCTTTCGTCCGACATGGACTGGTCTTTGCTGTGTTTTGAGCATGAAATTCCTTCATTGCTACCACCAGGCCAACCATCCCTATCACTAGATGTACTAGAGGTTATAATAAACGCGAGAGATAAGGGGTTCAGGCACAAAAAGGCTTGCAAACGGTTGTTTTGTCAACACAGATACTAGCTAAACTGCAAGCGTCTGCTTAGTGATGACGTCATACAAAGATGGCGGCATCTTGCGCATTTGACGATCGGATCTCGGATTCACTCGGATTTCGTCTCTAAACGGCAAGCTACTGGCAGATTCTTTCGTTATGTTAAAACAAAATTATTGTTTTTGTTTGTTTTCTAGTTTTATGTTGAGTTTTTCGTTATTTTTGCTATTTTTTCGGGTTTCGGCTGGGATTTTTATGCGAGGAATGAGGCTTTTGGTGCGAGAATTGAAATGGGGACTATTTGGTGTGTGGTGCGAGAATTGAATCAACGAAGACCGGTGGTGCGAGGATGGGGGCTCCACTGTATACCTGGAAAGAAAAACCCCGTTAACTTATAAGGAGACAAAAAACCCACAGTAGGACAGGGTTAGGCAGTATTCCAAGTATGGACTCCATTCATGACACACAGATATGAGGAAGTAATCATAGCAAGCGAGGTAAGCATGCACAAAAACCCCTAGGTATCCCCATGAAAAACTACAGGCACAAGGACAGAAAGTCGCCACACAGCGCAAACTAGACCTTGAGACTGGAGCACCTTCCCAGTGAAGGAGAGAAACCCCCACCCCCCTTCCCCCCTAAAGGAAGGTAAGCAAAAGGCCCCACCAATATGGAAGGGCCTAGCAGTACACAGGTGACCCTACAAAAAGTTCCAGTGAAACCCCACACACTAGGTCAGAGTAGACCAAGAGCCAGGTTCACTTCCCATGAAAGTATTGCATTTTCCCCCCAAAAAAGGAGGGAATAATACCTGGAGGCCTTTAGACACCGATGAAGAAGTGGAGAAGAGCAGCAGCAGTGACGTCACCAGTCCGCTCCCAGAGCGGGAGATTTCCGCTCTCCGAGCGGGGCAGGAATGTCCGCTCCCAGAGTGGGAATGTCCGCTCTCAGTGCGGGAAGGTCCGACGGGCGGGGCGGGAATGTCCGCTCCCCGGGCGGAGTCGTCCAAGAGCGGAGCGGGGACACTGTCTGAGTGTGAAAAACAGAAGAGCGTGAACACCCAGCCAACTAGCCTCTGGTATGGAGGCAGTAAAAGCATCACGCTCCGCTCTGGGAGCAGGGAATCCCGTTCCCAGAGCGGGGCGGGGGTTGTGAGGCCGCTCCCAGTGCGGAGCGGTCCATAGTCTAGGCCTCAGGCACACCGGGGGAAGGTGTCGGGCAGTTACAGCAGACGTGGCAGCGTCTGTGTAAAGGGTTTAGCATTTAGCATCAGCACGATCAGTATGTCGGACGGCAGTGACCAGTGGGGAGTGGCCAAATCAATCAGAGGATCACTGAAGACCACTAAATAAGCGGGGACCCTGGAGTTTAGCAGACGATTCCAGATGAGGAACGCTGACACTGTTGCCAACTCAAAAAGTACCAAGATGATTGTTTCACAGTCCCTAGATTTTCAGGAGCCGTGCATGAGATGCCGGACTGATCTGGTAACAGTGTGAATAGCAAGATAACTCCCTTCGACTCAGGCTAGGCCACGAATAAGTCGGCACCGTGTCAACTGACTGAGAATCATGGCTCCAACCAGGCCCTTATACACCGGGGTAAGGTGTGGGCTAGGAAAAGGAACTCAATAGGGAATTAGCCCTATGAGTCGGCCAGACGAAAGAGCGATCAGGGGTGGGAGCTCCCGACTCAGACATCAAGGAGGCCTAGCCAAGAAACTCAGACAGCCAGACACGAATTACAAGTCGCAAAATTATGAGCAACAACTAATGCAGTGACAAAAAGCCCTAAATTAATAGAAAACCTAGCTATACAAAACTAAAGTCACCGCTAAACTAATTAGTGAACGAAATAGGCGAAGGCCTAGTTAACCTCGGTCGCCACCAGATGGGAGTGCGACCGCCTGCAACAAAACTAATGACCACCAGTCTCACGCAACACTCCAATTAAACACATTAGAGCCCTTTTTTTTTGCGTGCCTGCATCACGGATCATCTGTCTAGAACCACAGGTGTCTTAAATAAGGCCCACAACTCACCAAAAGGGTAGGAGACAGGAGTGGAAGGCACAAAACGGGACACAGAAAAAAAACGCGTGTTTACAGGGAGGGTAGCGCGAGAAAGATGATCCTATAAGCCCGGCCGGGTTACACGGGAGGCGCACGAAAACGTCGTAAGGAGCCTAGATGGTGGATGGGCAAAATTCTTCAACTTTCTCTTCTCACCCATATTTTTGTTTTTTCTTTAAACTAGTGGCCTCAAAGTGTGTACAGTGCTTACCCCAATTTTGCGAGAAATTGGTCGACATTGCGGGCCGCAAAAGTGAAATTCGCAAAATTGGATTAACTAACCTTATGGGGGAAAATGAATATGGTCGACATTTCATCAGTTACGGCCCAATTTTTCGTTATTTCCGTCATTTATTTGCTTTGTTTGTACACACATACATGTAATTATACATCCCACAATAAAGAAAAAATACAGAAAAACATAAGAAATTATCATTGTCCTTGAGAAAATCAAATTAAATGCGCAATTGAGCATTTACCCAGACTCGAAAGATGGCTGGGCTTGCGGGGATGGAGGGAGGGTGTCTGAGGCTTGGGTGGCCCGGCCACCCGAACCCCCCGAAAACTAGTGCGGGGAGCCCCACTTTCTTATGACGCCACCCGCAAAAGTAGAGTTACATCGCAAAATTAGGTTTTCATCAACAATGGCATTTTTGGGGTCTCGGTCGCAAAATTGGTGTTTCGCAAAATCAGAACACGCAAAATTGGAGTAATTACTGTACAACGTACCTAGTAGAGAAAGTAGGTGCTACTCTAGATGTTATCGTTTAATCACGCTACGTGGTTACGATAATGCCCGCTCCGCTCTGGGAGCGGGATTATACATAGTATAAGTTCTACGTTGGAGACGTAGAGGCTACTACTAAATATTTAACGTAAATATGTATATGTTATTAGGTACTATTTACAAAAACTTTGCATAGCCTACCTTTTACTCTCAACCTAGGCCCAGCGACGCCACTTGGGCGCCTGGGGGCCGCGCATCCAAGATGGCTGACGGTGTTCGCCCTTCTTGAATTTCCGTCTCAATTTTTTTAAATTTAGTTTTTTCTTGATATCTCAGAATTTTGAGTCTTCCGAGTAAATTTCTCCCTTTTGTGAGTTTATTTTTTCAGAAATTGTTAATTTCGAAATTTGTTTGCGATTATTTAATTAATTCTGCCCTTCCCTTTAGTGACACTAGCTATCTCCATATTAATTCTGTCTCACTGTTTTTCCTCCTTTTATGCGTTTTTAGGTGCCAACCAAGTCTTGCATTTGTATGCGCCTCTAATCGCTCTTATACAATAGTCCCTTACATTCTACATGGTGACCTAGACACCCCCCCCCCCTATTTTGTGAGGGATGGCAAAAACATTGAGGCAGAGGCACACCAATACCCATATCGAAAACAGTGTAGTCTTAAAGGATATACAGCAGAAATACAAAAATACTGAAGAGTAGACAGACAGATATGTAGGTAGTACAGTCAACCCTCGAATGTGTGGACTAATAGGGGGGGACCCTTGTCCGCACATTGAAAAAGTCCGGACATTGGAAATACTGTACATTGAAAAAAAAAAAACAAAAAAAAAAAAAAAAAAAAAGGAGGATATCCCCGCCGCTGTAGGCCTACTCCCTCCCCTCCCCATCCCGGCCTCAACCCCGACCCCATATTTGTCATTTGATAAATTTCACATAAAAATGAAAAAAAAAAAAAAAAAAAGGAAGGATATCCCCGCCGCTGTAGGCCTACTCCCTCCCCTCCCCGTTCCGGCCTCAACCCCGACCCCGTTACTGTGATGATGTTGATAAGCCTTATGCTACACCCTATTGAAAATGCAAAACTATTGAACACACTTAAAAGTGTATGTTATTTGGTCTCTATATAATCTGTGAATCATATCCGATATGATGGAATTAAAGAACACATTTTCCCACCAACTCATAATCAGCAAAAATGACACAACTGTCAATTAAAAATATGTTACAATATTTCCCAATCAATTTGTGTAGACACACTTTCAAGGCGAAAATAAACCGTGGGAAAAAAACAATACAGTAAATAAATAAAATAAAATCTCCCGACGCTCGGAACTCGAAGACGGGGGAATATTTGTTGTTGACTGTATCTTATATCTTGTTTATGTTCTGGAAGGATATTATATTTTTCAATTCCATCGCATTAGAAATTATTTATAGATTACAAAAAGTCCAAATAAGACATAGTTATGTTAATGTATAAGGGAGTTAGTTAGATGCATTAGAGAGATAAATAGATAGAGAGTGGCTAGGGGCGAGCGAGCGATAAAATACTAACATATATGAGACAGACTTATGTTTCTGAAAGACAAAGGAGACATTTTTATTTACTCTCATTTTCATTTTATTATTTGTGTGTTAGAAGGGTAATATTGTTTTCAATTCCATCGTATTAGAATTGATTCATAGATTAAAAAAAGACCAAATAAGATATAGGCCTAGTTATGTTAATGTATAAGGGAGTTAGGTAGATGCATTAGAGAGATAGATAGATAGATAGATAGATAGAAAGAGAGTTGTAGAGGGGGAAGTGAGCGATAGTCAAACCCAAACTATTAAAATACCGGACAACTTTTAAATTAACGGTCTTTTGGGGACTTGTCCGCATCGGCTGTTGGGTCCACACAAACCGAAGTCCGGTCAACTGGGGTCCGCCCATGCGAGGGTCGACTGTATATATACAATAGTCCCTTGTATTCTACATGGTGACCTAGGTCCCCCCCCACCTTCTATGAGGGATGGCAAAAACATTGCATAATGAGGAGAGGATGGTAAAAGGCAGGATGGAATGGAATAATTTGACTCTTTGGCCTAGTGCCACACAAGGACGGCCCGGCCTGTCCAGTGGCCATGGACATGGAGAGGTAAGAGGGGACAAACGAGTTGTGGAGGATCAGAAACCAGTGACGGCGATGTCAGCAAGAGAGTGAATGTCCAGGCACCGTATGGGCGCCGCAGAAGAGAGGATGTCGTGCGCAGTACCCTTCGTGAGAGGGTTACTGGCCCCGATCACCCGACACAGTGGAATTCCCACAGCACACACTCCCAACCTCTTCCTGGTCTTGGGGATCACCCAGAGCGCCTTACCTGACGTCGGCATAGCGGCGTGCACACTAGTATGCAGGGCTAGAACCGGGCATAGCATATGATGCATGCACCCACGTTTGAAAGCCGGCACAGTGAAAGACTTAAAAAACGCGCGCCTTACGTACATTCATGGCCACAAAATGAACGGATAGGGCCAAAGTGACAGATCCGAGGGTGGGTGAAAAACCTGTGCAATGCAGGTCCCTAGACACGGCAGCCAACTCCGAGACTCCCGTACCTGGAGCTAATGCATGAAGAAACAATGTTGTCCCTAGCAAGCGCTCAGGTGTTGTGTCAGTAGGGTAAGCAGGTGAAATAAGTAGCCCCAGAGCCGACGCCAGAGACCATTATAGCGGTATCCGGCGAGGAGGCAGTCGGGAGCCTAAAACAGGCATTCATGAAGTTAGCCAGCTGCTTTGAAGGGAGCACCAGCCCTGTAACGGCCTCAAAAGGCACAATTTAGTAGTAGCCTCTAACGTCTCCAACGTAGAGCTTATACTATGTATAATCCCGCTCCCAGAGCGGAGCGGGCATTATCGTAACCACATAGCGCGATTAAACGATAACATCTAGAGTAGCACCTACTTTCTCTACTAGGTACGTTGTACACACTTTGAGGCCACTAGTTTAAAGAAAACACGAAAATATGGGTGAGAAGAGAAGAGAAAGTTGAAGAATTTTGCCCATCCGCCATCTAGGCTGCTTACGACGTCTTCGTACGCTTCCCGTGTAACCCGGCCGGGTTTATAGGATTATCCAGGTATCAAGTTAAATAGACTAGATTGGATGGGCAGGGGTATAGCGTGAGGAAGGGATACTATGACGGATACTACGAGGCTACTACCAAATAGAAGGTTTTCCTTATTTGGTATTTGGGAGGCATCAAACCTCCCAGTTTAGTAGTAGCCTCTACGTCTCCAACGTAGAGCTAGAGTATCAAATTGGAGGTGGACATCCAAGCTGTAAATCAAAACTTTAGCCATTAGTGAAGAGATCAAGATGAAGACAGACATAAACAAGAGAGTTTATTTAAAGAGTGTAATGACAGGTGCATATTTATTAGTGGCCCCATAATCATTGACGATTATGCCTATTACATAAGGCTACCTCTTCAAACGCCCATCAGCGCAGTTTGAAACTACCGCCGCAGAGCTCAGAGGAACCTTCATCATAAGCACACGCTAAATCACTCATGGTTCGTCTTTATGATTGGGTTCTCACTACGAAAAAACTTTGTAACAAATAAAAAATAAAAATAAAATAAGAATAACTATTCATAAGCTTTCCATATTACGTGGATGTACTTTTGTGGATTCTTGGACCAGACGCTGGCTAGCGCATCTATCCACCTTCCTTGCTCTGCGCTCTCACCACCCGGACGTGTCCCCCACAGTGCTCCGCTTTGATTCCGCATTCTTGCGTCCCTAGTGAGTTTTTTCTCATTTGTTTACTCTGGGATGTCTTGAGTAAGGTTAGGATTAGCTAGCAGGGGTGTCATGGTTGGTTTTCTCGCAGAACAAGTGTATTTTGGGTCGTATTGTTGGGGCGTCTATTTCGCACGGACCCTCGTGGCCGAGTTGAGGACGCTCTGAAACGTTTTTCGTGTTTAGCCATCTTTAGGCCTAGCTGATTAGGAGGCTGTAACTACGCGATGTCGGGCTTCTAGCTATCTTTCTGATGGAGTAGCCTATGTTATTTGTACTGACGTTCCTGGTGTATTTTTCTTCACTTAGTGAAGTTCTTTCTGGGTCCCGAGTCAGTGTTACCCTTACCCGGGTGTTTTCTACGATTTTGATGTGGCGGCTGTTCCAGTTTTGGTGGGATGGAGTGCTTTTCGATGGTGTTCGACGTCATTAAGTGTTTTTTCCGTTTTCACCAGGCCTTGCCAGCCACTCGTAGTTTTTCACATATGCAAGTGTTTTCATTGTTTATTATAATAAAAATGTATTCATGTGCCATGTGTGTCCTGGATTAGTTGTGATTGGCTGATCCAGGAGTTTCGGACTGGGGGTCTGATTATGTTTATCAGACTGCGTTCTGTTTGGTGTGTGTTGCCTTTCCGGCGGTTTTTCTCGATTGCTCCGAGAAAGCCGTTTTTCATTACCGAGTTTTAGTCAGGATGGCTAAAATAGGTAAGTTACCCCGGCGAGTTTGGTAGCTTGAGGGCTCATCAGAAACTGCGTTTTCTTTGGTCGAGCCTGTGATCAGGCTTCCTGTATTATTCCCGGCGAGGTGGGCTCCACACATTTATATAGGTGATCATGCTGACACCTGTTGGATATGGTTTTCTCGGCTTTTCAAAGCCATTGAAACAATGCTGTTTGTTTTGTTTGGTCTTTCCCTCCCGGCGACCTTTTTACAAAGAGGTCTGGGGCAGGTACAATTGGTTTGACATTGCATATAAAACCCGGCGGTTGTACCTTCGGGTGGTTATATTACCGGATTTGCAATTCGCGATAATTTGCCAAACAATTGATTGATACAATTGGGTATCACGGCCTTCAAGACGGCGATCTATGAGGGCTTCTGGGAGAAGCCGGATTAGAGAGTAAGATAGGCTTAGAGTTTTTATGGGATAAAAAGTTGCCTGAATCTTACTAGTGTTTCAAGTGTACAGGGATACTTGAAAGCCTTCCTCTTTATTAAAGATACTTCATCTTTATGAGGATTCAGAAGATATGCTTAAATCTTTTGGACAGGTAAAGATATGCTGACATCTTTATACAGATATGCTTCATCTTTATGAGGATTCAGAAGATATGCTTAAATCTTTTGGACAGGTAAAGATATGCTGAAATCTTTAATATGAAACTAAAGGAAAATGAACAGTAGTGGTGGAGTGCTACGGTTCGTTGACCGGCGGTTTTTGAGGCACATGTTTTGTACCATTTTGGGGTAACCTTATGAGCATTAATTCTTGGAAATTTCTCTTTCCAGGGCGGAGTACCGGCGTTGCACCAGGTGACCAGATAGTTCCCGGGGGCGGGGTAGTTTTCCCCCAGTCTCTGTCATGTCGGCACTTGAACCTCTCATTGCTTTATGTTCAACGCCGTTATGCTCAGGTATCCCTATTTTTGCTCACAAGCTCTGCATTAAATGTGTTAAATGCCTAGATCGATCACGGGGGATCTGGGTGACAAAGAATTGCACTATTTGTCACCTCTTAAGTGTTAAAGTTCTCATTCAGAAAGATAATACTGCGGCAGTGGCTTTACAAGAGGTGAAACAACTTCTCGCTACTTACTCAACGAATGTAGCACATAAAGCATTGCAATGTGATAACCTTGAGCTATGGGAGCTTTTAATTATTAAATATACCCCCCCTCAGTATATGATACGTGCACATAAGACCTCAGAGACTGGGCGGGGACAAGTTGCCACACCCTTCCCAGGCAAGTCTAAGAGGCCTCGCTCACCGTCACCTTTGGCAACGGAGACGAGGTCCACATCTAGGTCACCACTGAGGAAGCAGGTGACAGATTCGGGCCACTCTGCTTCACCTTCCAAAAAGAAGAAAAAGGAAGCGAGTGGGGGATTTAAAGACAGTACTAGTACTAAGCATAAGTCAAGTAAGAGTCATAAATCATCCAAAAGGGATCCTCCGGCGCGAAAGGGCTCACGGCGGTCGCCGGAGCCTGGTACCCCGCTTTCTGCCTCTACCCCCACCAAGTCTAACGTCCAATCTGACAGGTCGGAGGTGGAGTCAGAGAATGTGGTGGAGGATGCCCCGGCGGACATTTCATTACCTGATATTCAGGCTTTTTCTACTAGGTCACGTGTGTCAGCCTCAGAAGTGTCTCACAGAAACTATAAACCTCTAGGGGGCTCGGGCTCTCAATCAGAGAGTATTCCTAGCTCGCAAGCGAGTGACAGCCACAGCCAAGGTGTATAGCGATACTCACAGTCCTGGCAGGACAGAACACACCCCTTTGTGACTCAAGTAGTGGCTGACGTCCACCGGGATGCCGATGTACCATCTTCTATCCCAGATTTAACATGGCAGCATGGCTTCGGCGGGATCTTCCCATGATAGGCCAGACTTAACGGATGAAGAACAACGATCTCTGGTCTCAGAGATGGAGGTTCAAGAGTCCAGTCAACTTCTAGACGACTCTCAGGGTACGGTCGAATCTCCACAGAGTTCGTCATCGGCTAGGTATGTAACAGCAGAAGAGATTGATGGATTACTATTGAATGCACTTAATTGGGAGGTTTGACGTACCTCCCAACCTACCAAATAGGAAAACCTACTATTTGGTAGTAGTCTTGGAAAATCCAACGTCAAGGCTATTAACCTAATTGCAATGACGACTTGTCTAATTTGACTGCTATGTCGTCATTCCAACCGCGGTTAAAAAGAAAACGTCTAGAGTCTACTCCTTATCTTGCTCTAGGAGACGTTGTACATTAACCAAAACTACCACCGAAGGTGAAAAAAGCATAGAAGACAAGAAAAAGGGGTTTACCTTAGTTACCGCTCAAGGCCCATCCCGTGTTCCGTCATGCGCAGATCCCTGTCGAACGTGCGCATGAGCGACCCTCTCTTGTCATCACATCTCACGTCAGCAGAAGAACGCGGATGGGCAGGGGTCCGGCGTGAGGGAGGGTATTATGTACGTTGGATTTTCCAAAACTACTGTACTACCAAATAGTAGGTTTTCCTATTTGGTAGGTTGGGAGGTACGTCAAACCTCCCAATTTGTTAGTAGTCTTGGCAAATCCAACATCAAGGCTGCATAACAAATAGGAGGAGGACATCCAAGCCCAACATACCAAAAAAAAAAACAATGCATAAGACAAAATTATGAATGACAAAGAAACACAATTTAAACAAGAGAGTTTAATAAAAGAGTGAAAAACTGAGGAGTAGCTAAAAAGAGCAGTTTTAACACATGCCCATCATTTATAGTAATGCAAAACCATAGACTTGTCTTAAACCAAAAAAGTACTGTACCCAAAATCCCTTTTCTTCCAAAACCAACAAAAACATTGAACACAAAAATAAAACACAATTTTCAATTTGGCAGAAACACTTATGTACTGTATACATATAACATAATCCCAAACTTGCAATCCAGTGTTGCAAACCCGTACTCCCCCCCCCCCCCCCTTTTCCAAATAAAACAAAGTAAAAGACAGAGTGACAAGGGGGGACGACCAGGCATCTTCGCTAGAGCTCTAGGAAACACGACTCCCGAGAGCTATCACAGGCCGAGGGGGTCTAACAATGGACATGGAGAGGTAGGAGGAGACGAAGGTATGGACAGAAGACCACAAACCCGCCGAGGCGACGTCAGGCAACGATCGACTCTGCAGGAACCGTAAGGAGGCAGCAAAGGACCGGACATCGTGCGCAGAACCCCTACAATCAGGGTTACTGGCACGAATAACCCGACAAATGTGGCGTCCTATCTGTACCTTCGAGAGCCTCCCACCAGTCCGAGGAGACACCCACACAGCAGTACCCGAAGTCGGCGCCACAGACTCAACATAGGAGTGCAAGGCTTGCACCGGGCACAACACATGGTGAGTATGCCCACGCTTTAAAGCCTGGATGGTGAAAGGCTTGAAAACGTGGGTCTCTCTCTCATTCTTGGCAACAAAATGAGGGGAGGGGGCTAACGTGACGACATTCAAGGACGGGGAGAATCGCATGCATTCCTGGGACCGTGACATGGCTGCTAGTTCAGACACCCTATCCCCAGTGGCCAGAGCGACAAGGAAGAGTGTACGCTCCAGCAACTGAACCGGTGTAGTGTCCCGTGTATATGTGTGTGAAGCCAGAAGGTCCAGAGCACGCCCCAGATCCCACTGAGGAGGGATCTGGCGCGGAGGCGGTCGCTCCCTGAAGGCAGCCTTCATGAAGGAATCCAGCTCCTTCGGCGGAACGACCAGCCCAGTGACGGACTCAAAGACCTCCCGGATGGCAGACAAGTGGTTACATATAGTGTTGACTTGAAAGCGACGCGTACGGAAGAGGTGAAACAAGTAGTGTAGTACGAGGGAAGGAGAGCTAACTGTCTGGCGAGTGTCCTGTATCCACCTAGTAAAAGACCTCCAGTGGGACTCGTAAGTCCCCCAAGTCGAAGACGTCCATGAACGCTTCAGGAAGTCAGTCAGGTCCCGTCCGTGGACTGGGAGCCACCGTGCCTCACGAACATCCACGATGCGAAGGCCAACGAGGTCCGTAGGTCTCCAACCTGGCTCAAGTGGAAGTTTGAGAGAGGGAGAGGGACCGGACTCGGGCACCACCGCTTCAACTGGGAGTACCAAGCCTGGGCCGGCCACAGAGGCGCTATTAGCCAGACTCTGCCGCGGTACAGCCGCAGCCTCGCGAGGACTTTGCACATCAACAGTGCGTCTGGTGGCGGAACTATGTATATCGACTGCCACCTGCTCCAGTCTTCCATGAAAGCGTCCGGACCCCCCTCCGGAGTACGAGTCCGGAGGGATAGGTACCGAGGCAACTTGCGCGTCTCCTTCGATGCGAACAAGTCGACCTCCGGAACACCCCAGGAAGCCGCGAGGTCGTCGAATACAGTCTGTTTCATTGCCCATTCTACAAGAACGCCCTGTCCTCTCGGCAGGGCGTCCGCCCATAGGTTGGCAGTCCCGGGCAGGTAGGAGGCGTGCAGGGAGATGTTGTGTCGGTTCGCGAGGAAGAACAACTTCTCGGAGATCCCCAACAGAGTCAAAGACCTGGAGAACCCCTGCTTTTGGATACAGTGGACAGCTGTCTGATTGTCCATCCTGAAGGCCACCGACTGTCCCCGAAGGGCCAGCGCGTGGTCCCTCAGGAAGAACAAGGGAACCAACAGTTCGAGGGCATTGATGTGTAGGTGTGTGTGTCCCACCCATCTGCCGTGATGTTGATGTCCCAGGTTGGATTGGTAACCCCACCCTGCCTCGCTCGACGCATCTGTATCTACCCAGATCGTCGGCGGGGGGGCGGTCCAGGGCACAGCCGCAGAGAGCGTGCCCCGAGCAACCCAGTGTCCTAAGTGTCTGTGAATGGTACGCGGGATCGGCATGAGCCGATCCATAGGGGCCAACGGAAACACCTTGTTGCCCATGAGTATTAGGCGGCGCAGCCTGAGCCTCCCTAAGGGAATGGTCAGAGCGGCCCAATTCAGTGAACCCACTAACGAGTCCCAGATCCTCCTCGTGAGGGAGACCGAGTGCAACACGGCGAAGACCTTCCTGCGAAGCTTCACCGCGTTTGGCTGACTCTGGGTTACTGTAGCGTTGGTCAGATCCCATTCGAGACCTACCCACGTCACGACACGCGACGGGGTCAGGCGTGACTTGGGAATATTGATTTTGAACCCTAACTGTGTGATGTGTTGAACTACTGTGAGGGTGTCATGGACGCACTGTTCTAGGGTGTCTGAAACTATCAACCAGTCGTCCAAGTAAAACAGGATCTGGAGGCCGCTCCTGAGGAGAGGATCCAGAGCCTGCTTCACCAGTTTCGAGAAGATCCGCGGCGTGATGTTGAGACCGAAGGGAAGTCTGTCGAACATGAACACACGATCGGAAGTCTGAACGGCCAAGAATCGCTGGAAACGAGGATGGATAGGAACGTGTCAATACGCATCCTTGAGGTCCAGCGACACTACCCACGACAGAGGTCGCAGGGCCAGTCGTACCTGGTGCACCGTCAGCATCCGAAACCGTGTGTTCACGATGTGCCCGTTGAGGGCCGACAGATCCACCACCGGTCGCATCGCGTCGCAGTCCTTCTTCGGTACCAGAAATACACGGGAGAGGAAAACCGGTTGACCGGCTTTCACCTCCTTGACGATTCCCTGCTCGTGCATGGACGTAATCACGTCGGCCACCTCCGAAGAGACGGGCCGGCTTCGTTGACAAGAGCTGAGTGGGGGTCTGGACTTCCATCTCCAGGTTAGACCCCTCCGTGCAATCTTCCGCCCCCACGTCCCTCGCGGCCACCGAGGGGCGCAAGGGCGAAAACAACCTGTGGGAGCCCCCTAGATGAGGTGAGCGACCCTTTCGGCTAGGCGAGAAGGAGAACAAGGAGGAGACCGACCTGGAGAACCTACACATTTTTTGACGTGGAGGGTCCCCCGGTACGGTCCCTGCGGTCATAAGAGCCACGTTGACCTCCTCTACCCCCCCCACCTCGTCGAAAAGGGCGGGTCACCCCATCCCCTGTCCGTCTCGCGTCTGACCCCGTCGAAGTGCGGCCGGAAGTGGATGGCTGGCCAGCCCCTTCTCGGCGGGGATGAAAAGGAGCAGGAGCAGAAGTGCGAGGCGGAACCGACGCTCTGGCCGGCAACTTCCCTTTCCTGCGCCCTTTCTTGGCGGCAGCACTGGCGGCAGCACCCCGAAGAGAACCAGCAGAAGGACGGGACTGCGAAGACCCTGGTCACGACACAGCGCGTCTTTGCGTGTCGTAAGCAGGGTCCGCCGACAGAGAAGCGTAGCGTTCCCAAGCATCCTGCGCAAAAAGCCCCGATGTATAGAGCTCAGAGTACAACAAACCCTGACGAATGTCCAAGGGGGCTTTCCGGCAGAACGAGGACCTTACCGTCTGGCGTTGTCGAGTTGCCTCGCTCAAAACCGCCTTCAGCTCGTGAACCAAAGACACCGCGAGCTGAAGGTGGATCCGCCGAACGTGGTCCAAACCCTCGCAAAGATCGCCCGGTGCAGTCGCCTCGATAAGCCTCAGGTGGTGAACAGACGTCTGGAGGGAACCTAAAAGACAAGATAATAAGTTCGCCACCCTCTGCCGCAAGGTAAAATCCCTGTCGACAGAGGACTTATCGGGGTGGGAGAAGAACGGGTTAGCAATAGCACAAATTTCAAGTTTGGGCGCGCTGATCCAGGACCAGAACTTGCCATCCAATCCGCCGACAGATACAAGAGGAGGCAAAGGCAGTGATGACTCCGGGGAAGGGACTGAAACAGATCTGTCGACGGAACGGTTGGCGAATTCTAAGGCCTCAGCAAACCAGGCCTCCAATGGGAGAGGATTATCGAGCACGACGGCTAAGCCAGGCTTACCGTCGTCGCACAAACTCGTCCCATAGGAGGACAGTCCCGTCAACACAGCCAGGGACTGAACATCCTGAAGGATGTCCTGGCGGCTGAAGTCTGACCAGAGCTTAGTCCGAGGACCAGACGGGGGCTTGGGCTTCACCGAAAAGTACTGAAGGTCAGTCCTCGTCGGGTAAGCCCTCACCTCCACGTCGGCCACCTGACCATCCACCCTGATCGCCCTGAACTGCATCTTATCATTAATTTGCACCGACCAGTCCGAAGGTAGGGCCCTCTCACCTGACGGGAAGTCGGTAGCACGCTCCGGGTGGGAGGCCTGCACCCCCTTCCAAACAGCCAAGGAGCCATAGAGGAGCGGCATAGTCCGCGATGGGACCTTGGCCTTCTGGATGGGGGGCAAGCGCGGACCCTGCCCTAGCAGACGGAGAACCCCCGCATGGGAGACAGCAGGGGCAACCACCTGAGCTAGGGCAGGAGCAGTACTAGCCGACGACCGGGCAGGCGGAGAAGCAGGGCGAGAAGGAATGTGGTCCACCGCAGAAGGGAGGGGGACCAAAGCAGGGGTAGGTTGGGTGAGGCGCTGAGGTTGTGTCACCGCCAAGAAGCGCGATAAGAGGGAATCTTGCATCGCCTCCAAGTGCGCGTCGAAGTGTGACACAATCCACCCCTGCATAGCCGAAAATCGATCTGAGAGAAGCGACCCCCCTGAAGATTGTTCGGCCCGCAGGGGCGAGCGTGAGCGGGAGTGAGACCCACGACACGAAACAGCAGCGTCGCGGCCCAAAGAAGGCGAGCGACGACGGCCGTGGCGCCCCTGAGGGTCTCGTCCCCGATCACTAACGCCCGAGGGGGAAACATCACCATCCCCCTCTTCCAGCGACACGTCAGCTCCCGAGAAAGGGGACCCCAAAACCTCGCTATACTCCACCGAGTCAAGCGGCGGGGTACCCCCCTGGTGAGCTGGTAAGTGAAGATCAGGGATAGAAGAATGAAGAGGAGCATGATGACGGGAGGGGGAAGGCTGGCCAGGTGAAAGGAGGTCAGAAGGAGCCGCGGGGGGAAACAGAGCAAGGATCCCCGGGGCTGAGAGAACAGGGCGGCCCGACACCGAGGCGGAGGAGGGAGGGACCTCCACCTTGGGACGAGACCGTGAAGGAAGAATAGGCACCGAAGCAGGAGAAGTAGGAAGAGAAGCAACTACATCCTGGCGGACCCCCCTGGACAGAGTAGGAGGAGGGAGCAGAGGGCCAGCTACAGCATGAACATCCGCGCGCGTAGAGGACAAATGAAGAGGACGTCTTTTGTGCAGGGGAAGCGGGCGGAAGGTAGTAGAGCCCCTATCCGCAGAGGCCAGGGGAGGGCGTACAGGGGCAGAGACGCTAAGCCCGGCCTCAGGGCGAGAACCATGACGAGGGCGATGGGCGGAGTCAAGGCGAGCAGGAGGACGATGAGGGGCAGTAGAGGACGGGCGATGAGGCGAGCGAGAGCGTGGACGGAGCTGGGGATCCTCCCGACGATGTAACGACCGACCACGGGACCCAGGGAGGAGGGCCCGAGCAGGGAGAGGGCCAGGTGAACGGCCTCCAGACGGGTCAGGGATGCCCAGGGCGACGCGGATCCGGTCGTCAACAAAGGCCGGGGAACGGTGGCCCACAGTCCTAATGTGGTGGGAGACCACCGCTCACACTGATTGAAGGGAAGCAGAGGTCACCGCCGCGTCTGAGGAACCAGGGTGATGGTCCACCACCTCCACCAGGTCCATACACGGGCCACACAGAGCAGGGAGGTAGGCCGTAGAGGACACACATTGCGAATGGCGTAAGCAGGACCGGTGGCGCTCCAAGCACGGGGAGCCACAGCCCTGGCGAAAGCAAGACATCCCACCTGCAACGGAAGAACACACACCATAAGCAGCACGTCGACGGAGTAAGTGTAGAGAATGTCCAATAAAAACCAGGGAATGAGCATGGGTAAACAGTAACACACATGCAAATCGGTATCCGTACTCATTCTAAACCGGGAGCACCGAGGTAGGTGAGGAGGGCGGGCGAGGGTGAAGAGCACAAGCAGAACCTGCAAAGATGGAGAAAGTGTTAACCACCACTCAACACCTTACATGCAGGGTCCATAACACTAGTAAAGTGCAGACACCAATATAGTATCAGGCAACAATATGACATAAAAAAGGGTCAACAGTGAAAGCCAACTATAACCGCAAATTTGCGGGCCAAAGGAGGCATAACCGTACCGACACAACCCTCCCGCATCGTCGCGGGACCCCCCAGCGATCACCGCAAATTTGCGGGGAGCCGAAACGTCCTGGAGGACCGAATCGAGCTCTCCGCAAATTTGCGGGACCGACCGAGATGGTCCGGCGCCGAAAAAGCGAGAGGAGCGTCTAGGGAATACCAAAAAAGGCCCATAAAAAAGCGTCAACTCCTTATGAACTCCAAGCGATGATGGCCATCAAGCTGAGCAGTGTCTTCCTTGATAAGATCCTGACTCAACCGGTCAAGGGAGAGGCAAGGAAGACACACCAGGGGAGAGGAGGCACATCCCCCATGAACCACCCAACCCACAGAGATAGAGCAAAGCCCATGAGGAGAAGTGGCAGGGAGGGTGGTTTGGCACAAACAGGGGCCCCCGTGGGGTACCCCTGGATCGGGCAAAAGACTATGAAAGGATGGAGGTGAAAACAGGAAGGGAAAACAAAAACCAGTAAATGAAACCGGTGAGAAAAAGGGTGGCCTAGCCGGGAGTAGAGAATGTGTCAGGGGCGAAAAACCCTGTGGTGTGAAGGAGGGGCCCCCGTGGGGTACCCCTGGATATCACGAACCACCTGGCGCCCAGGCCCTTGAGACACAGTGAAGGCTCGAAAGGGGGGACTCGGGAATAACGCTAATAATGCGGCCGACACAAACTCTACAAAAAGCACCGCCACCAACTAAATCTCAGATTGTTTACCAACTGTACACTTAGGCTATGAAAAAAAAATGAAAACTCATAGGGGCATAGCAAATCCTGAATGAGAAAACAAGCTAGGCTAAAATAAGATAAAAGCGAAACTATGCCCAGACTAACAGGAAAAAAGAATATGAAAAGAAAAAGTGAAAAAACATAGACGAGGAACGCCAGGCGCCCTCGTACCTTCGGTAGCTATTTCCACACGCGTCTCCATTATACACACTGAGGAGCCCATTTACGTGTGCCCTAGATCACGTAACATCTGTCTAACAAAAAGAAGGCCAGATAAGCCGAAACGAACCTAAAACAGGGTGAATTGAAGGAGCACAACAAAAGCGGACTCAACAATGGCGACGCGTGAAAAAATGATGACAAGAGAGGGTCGCTCATGCGCATGTTCGACAGGGATCTGCGCATGACGGAACACGGGATGGGCCTTGAGCGGTAACTAAGGTAAACCCCTTTTTCTTATCTTCTATGCTTTTTTCACCTTCGGTGGTAGTTTTGGTTAATGTACAACGTCTCCTAGAGCAAGATAAGGAGTAGACTCTAGACGTTTTCTTTTTAACCGCGGTTGGAATGACGACATAGCAGTCAAAATAGACAAGTCGTCATTGCAATTAGGTTAATAGCCTTGACGTTGGATTTGCCAAGACTACTAACAAATAGGTTCTTTGGCCCTACGCCGGAAACTCGTACAGTTGGTACGGGAGCTCCCGCGACGTCGACAAATGTGCGACCTCTGGCTACATCCATTGCTTTAGCTAAAATACCTAACCCCCCTCTTGTGTCAGTTCCAAGTTCCAATGTGCCAGGCACAGCAGCTCTCACTACTTCCAATGTGCGAGTCATATCAGACATAACTCCCCCTCCTTTAGACAAGGTGCCAGTCGAAAAAGGAGCTATGCCTCTTTTATACGGGCCTGATGAGTCATGGGTAGCAATGTTACCAACTAAGCCAGAGGCAGCACAAGCTACTATTTCGGGGGAGCTCCCTGTACCACATGAGTGGGTAATCCAAGGTAATAAGTCTATTAAACTCAGAGCTTTGGATAGTCAAGGAAATGTTTTGGATGTTCATATTAAGGCCATTCCAAGTTATTATAACCATGACTTTTTTGTGTATGCATCAACACCAGCCCTACCCCCTGCCTCAGCTTCAAAGCTATTTTCTGACTGGACTAAGAATGACGGCTTTAACGACGTCAAGGCACTTTCTGCTTTGACGCCGGAGTTGGATATGTTTCCGATCACAGACTCAGCCTCTAATCCAGTTTTGCAGGTGGGGCAGTTGGGTACGGGACCTTGGGTGGATAGGGAGACAGAGGCTCAAAATTTTGCCACTACTTTCACATCAAAATCTTCCCACCAAATCCCTCAAGAACACCATTCTTGGTTCTCTCTTCCGGTTTGTAGTGCCGGCGGAGTCCCCTCTGCTTTGTTTGATTTCTTGGCTGCCCCTAAAATCAATTTGTGCGAATTAAAAGATCCTTTTAGCACGCCTTCCCCAGCTCACCTAGACCGCGAGTTTAGGTTAAGAGGAAAAGCGTTTAGACTGTTTTCGCAATATGTTGTTACCCAGCAAGTAACAAAGTCTCTGTTACGCTCTTCTCAGGCAATAGAAGCCGCGGAAGTAAAAAAAGCCATTGAACTTTCCCGGCGCTTGCTTCTCCAGACTTCCATACAGTCTTTAGGAGATATTCGGACGGCCTTATTAGAGGCAGTTCGAGCAAGGCAGGATCTGAGGATGTTCTTAGTGAAGAAACTTCCTGACCGTATTGCAAGCCAAGTAGTTCTGTCTCCAGTTCTAACTCCTTCTTTGATTTCACCAGCAGTTTGGAAGACTTTCTTCAATATGGCACAAGCATTCAAACAAAGTCCCTCTCAACCTAAGAAATCTACCTTCACTTTCCCTAAACCCAAACCAGTTTCGAAAGCTCAAGCTAGTGGGTCTAAGCCTTTTCATCAGCCAAAGTCCCCTTCCACCCAGGGTCAAGCTCAGTTCAGGCATCTATCTATCTATCTATTGCCTGACGCCGTGATCCCCGAAGGGGTGGCCACGAACGAACCGTCCCCATGCACCTCTGTCCCCAGTCAGTCGACACCCCTCCCCCCAACCAGCCCCAACTCAGTTCAGGCATAAACAGGGTAATTTCTCAGGTAAAGGCCACAAGTTTCACCAACGACCAGATCAGGGCCCGCCTCCAGCCAAACCCGGCCAGTCGTCCAAGGGTTCACCTCCACCAGCAAAAAACTAAGGTCTCTCTCACTCCCGGGGCCAGTCAAAGGCGTGTTGGAAACGAGGGTAGTCCAACCGGCGAACCCCAGTCTGCTAACTGGGTCCTTCCGGGCGTGTCATCAGGCATGGCCATTAAGAACATGGGCGAGGACTGTGGTACGCAAAGGCATCACTTGGCAGTGGCTCCGGCGACCTCGCTTACGTCAGCCGAAAACGGCCAATCATGTTTCTTTAGAGGTGGAGTCACTAGTTCAGGAGATGATTACCAAGAGTGTCATTATCCCCGTTCCCCCGACTTACCCGGTGTTCACGTCCAAACTATTTCTAGTACCAAAAAGGGACAGTATTCAAATGAGACCGGTCGTAGACCTGTCTTATTTGAATCTCCACATTCACAACGTGTCCTTCAGGATGCTGACAGTGAATCAAATCAGGCTAACACTTCCGCCGGGAGGGTGGATGTGTTCATTAGACCTGACAGACGCGTATTGGCATGTCCCGGTAAACAAGAGATTTCAAAAATTTCTGGCGTTACGAATAATGCATCAGACTTATGTCTTTCAAAGGATGCCGTTGGGGTTGAACCTAGCACCACGCATATTCACAAAATTAGTCCGGCAAGCCCTGATGCCCATTTTAGAACAAGGGATCATGATCTTGTGGTATCTGGACGACTGGCTGGTGGTGGCAGAGACAGAACAGTTATGCAACACTCATGTCAACATTACGTTAAACCATGTCAAATCTCTAGGATTCAAGGTCAACTTGGTAAAGTCAAACCTTGTTCCCTCACGAGTAATTCAGTGGATAGGGCTGGTCTGGGACACAGCATCTCTCACTCTGAGTCAGAGTGTGGACAATCGAAACAGATTTCGCAAGAAACTGTTTATGTTTCTCCACAGTCTGACTACGACACGGAGACTCTGGGAATCTCTAGTCGGTTCTCTCAACTGGGTTCAACTAACTGTGAAGTTGGGCCGGTTGAAAGTCAAACGTTTTATTTTGGAGGGCAACAGATATTTCCCATTCTTACCGGTGGGAAAATTATGGCCTATCCCAACATTAATACACAGCTTACTAGCGGTCTGGGCGAAGAGGGAAATGTTGCACTCAGTCATGTCATGGACCTCTCCTCCGCCGACGGTATGGGTGGACACGGATGCGTCAGGGATGATAGGTTGGGGCTTTCAGTCAAACCTCGGGCATCAGGGTCAAGGGCTTTGGTCCCCTTCAGAAACCTCTCACATAAATGTAAAAGAGTTACTAGTCCCCTTGTATTTCCTTCAGGTTCACGGCTCTACTTTACGGGAAAAGTCGGTGGCCTTCAGGATGGACAATCTCAATGCAGTTCACTGCATTCAGAAACAAGGGTCAACGAGGTCTCGGAAGTTGCTAGACGTGTCGGAAAAGATTTTTGCGCTAGCCAACAAGCTGCACATTCATCTTCATGCATCATATCTCCCAGGCGTAGCAAACGTCTGGGCAGATGCGCTGTCTCGGAGACAGAGCACAACAGTAGAGTGGGCACTCAATCAAAACATTTTCGATCAAATGATTGCAGAGCCTTACCGTCCACAAGTAGATCTGTTTGCGTCAGAGGAGAATCACAAACTCCCTCGGTACCTCACACGCTGGACATTAACGCCGGCGGGGGGGCCCGACGCATTGGTGACGGATTGGAACAGGTGGAGTTCCATTTATCTGTTTCCGCCACCAGACGCCTCTCTAATGTGCCACGTAGTCAACAAACTACAGGATTATCGAGGCGTAGTCTCGTTAATCGCGCCCCTGTGGCCGGCGCAGTTGTGGTACCAGCAATTGAGAATGTGGTGCCCGAAACCGGTGTCACTCCCGGTCGGGTATTTCCACTTAGACACGATTGGCAACCTAAAGACCTCGCTGACTTTTGCATTATGGACATTCAGGAGGCCAAGTGGCTAACGCCGTATGGTAGAAACGTGACAGATAAATTTATGAATCAGTACACACAATCTACCAAGAGGCAATATCAATCTCATTGGCAGTCCTTTACTTCTTGGATAGTTAGAACAGAACAGACAGTACCTTCGGTGGCATTAGTTTTTAATTATTTAAACTATTTGTTTGAACAGAAACGTCTATCTGTAGTGACTCTAAAAAATCACTTAACAGCTATCAGGGTGCCATTCTTTGACCTTACAGGTCTAACCATACCACAAGTGGAAGAAACAGGTTTCATGAGAGCATGCTTCAAACTCCGCCCACCTCCCCGTCAGCTCATGCCTACCTGGTCTCTTGACAAAGCGTTATCTTTGCTTCATTCCCGTCTGTATCAGAATACGGCAGACTTTGAATTGCTATTAAAAAAGGCTGTGTTCCTTATGGCTTTGGCAACTGGTAACAGGGTGTCTGAGCTGGCGGCGATGAGCAACACCCCTAATTGCATAAGGTTTGGTAGACTAAATGATTGCATTCATATTGCACCTTCCCCAGGGTTCATCGCCAAGAATGAACATAGTGAACATGTTTTCTCAGAGTTCACGGTGCCGGCGTTGAAACGGGGTAAAGTGCACCATAATTTGTGTCCTGTACAAGCTTTAACCAAATATATGAGAGTGGCACCTCTTAACCAACAAGGTGCTTTATGGGTATCGAGTACAGGTAAAAGATTAATGAAACGTAAAATGGCTTCTCTGCTAGTAGAAGTCATTACAGAGAGTAATCCCGGTGTAGTGGGTAGGGCCCACGATTTACGCAAATGGGCAGTATCTTTACGTTTTCTAAAAAAAAAATCTGTTGAAGACATAGCTACTACTCAACTATGGGCTTCAAATCATACTTTTTTGACTCGATACCTGTCGGTAGCACTAGACAAACCATCAATGCCATGTATAGCGTTACGACAAAGGTTCTAGATGGGTCTCTAAGTCACTAATTGTTTAGGTTAAGAAAGAGGGGGGGGTTGCAGTCAGTGAAACATAAAGACACCCTAGACCCCGCCGGAGGATATGTACAGAGTATACGAGCTGTGATACAATGTATAAGTGTTGTGATTAACATTTCTCTGTAGTAATGCCTACGGGAAATGTTGTTGAGGTACAGTAGTCCCTCGAATTTTGCGTCTTTCAAATTTGCGAAATTTCGATTTTGCGAACGGGACCCAAGATTTTACCTTTTTTGCGGGACTTGATATGTGCGATATTACTTGAGTTTTGCGGGTGGCGCCAAATGATACGGGGTTTCCGCACTAGTTTTCGGGGGGGAGTAGCAGGGTCGTGACGTCAGGCCGCCCTGCCGCCCATTGTTTACTGTTTATAGATTCTCCCACGCTCCTATATGTTCTCACGCTCTCGCATAATCGACTTCCTTGGGCAAAATTGAAGTGTTACCTGTGCCTTGGGTCCCCTGAATCTCTATTTCTGTGTTTTTCTTTATTGTAGGATGTATAATTAAGTGTATGTGTCATAATGTGTGTACAAACAAGGACGAAAATCACCAAAAAATAGGCCCTCGATGATGAGATGTCGACCATATTCAATTAATCCCATAAGGTTAGTTATTTGAATTTTGCGATTTTGAATTTTGCGGCCTGCAATGTCGACCATATTCTCGCAAAATTCGAGGGAGTACTGTACAACAATGGTTTCTTTCAGTGGGATACACTGTTGAAGCAATTTCATTTTAAGAGTTCTCGGTAGTTGCAACTACGAGTAGCGTTTTAGTAAGTACATCTGCGATAGTACAAGAATTTATTCTATTTTTGTGTCTAATTTTAAGGAATATACACATTAGAATAATGGGGTTTATATGTGCACATGTAAACATAAAGTTTTATTTTTTCACCACTTACTTTAACCCCTCCACCCCGGAAGGGCTCTTGAACGCCCATAACAACCTCGGCCCACGCAACCCGGAAGGGCTCTTGAACGCCCATTGCTTGCGTGCGTGCTTTCGAATGCCGCGCGTACATTTTTGGTATCATGGGACGGTAGGTGGCGCCACCAGGCGTAAACGACGCCACAGCAACAGTATCTACCCCGACGCCATCATGGACAGTACGCCAAATAGTGATTCCGCTGTGTCCGATACCGTGCTTCCTACGACGCCCTTGCTAGTTCGTCGCGCCTTACCCCGACGCCATCGCCTAAATGTGATATCTCCCGGAGGTATTGAGACGACATTGAGACTATATGAGCGTGCTGATGCCAAGTACAGTAGGGTCCCGCATAAAACGAGTATCTATCTATCTATCTATTGCCTGACGCCGTGATCCCCGAAGGGGTGGCCACGAACGAACCGCCCCCATGCACCTCTGTCCCCAGTCAGTCGACGCCCCTCCCCCCAACCAGCACCGCCTTCGTTCATGTAGTTCCTCACTCCATCCTTCCACCTCATATTCGGTCTACCTCTCCCCTCTGTCCCTCCACCTCGCTCTCGTACACCCTCTTAGTCATTCTCTCGCTTTCCATACGTTCCATATGGCCGAACCATCTCAAGTTGTTCCTTTTCACACTTTCCAGCACATCTACCTCCACACCACACCTCCTTCTTACTTCCTCATTAGTCTGTCTATCCCTCCATGTAACTCCGCACGCACTCCTTAAGTAATTCATTTCCACTGCTCTCACTCTTGGTCTGAGTCTCTCAACCAACGTCCATGCTTCGCTTCCGTAAGTCAGTGTCGGGATTACACACTGTCATGCAAGGACTTCTTCACTTCCATACTGACCACCCTATTTCTTGTTACTGCTTTAGCGTTCCTACAACCCTCTTCCCTGTTGTACCCTCTCCCGCACCTCTTCATCCATAGTCCCATCTTTACTCAACACACTGCCCAGATACTTAAAGAGTTGACGATCTCCATAGCCTGACCGTTCAGCTTCACCTCACACTCTGTGACTTCACCCCTTTCGAAGACCATAACCTTGCTCTTCCCGTATTTACCTTCAAATTCCGTTTTTCGCACACTGTTCCAAACTCATTTACCAGACCCTGCAACTCCCATTCATTATCACTCATCAGAACTGTATCATCCGCAAACAGCAGTATAGGTAGCTTCCACTCAATTCCCTCCCTTTTCAGCGATACACCAACATCCACTGCTCTTGATAGTATTTCTTTCATAACTCCATCCATATATACAGTAAACAACCACGGGGACATCACACACCCCTGTTTCAAACCAACATTCAGGTCAAAGAACTCGCTCTGCTCACTCTCCACACGTACTGCCGCCTTTGCACCCTCATACATGCTCTTCACTGCTTTCAGCAACTTGCCCTCTACTCCGTATATTCTAAGTACTTTCCACAAACCTTCTCTATCCACTCTGTCATAGGCCTTCTCTAAGTCCATAAAGGCAACATACACCTTTTGTTTCTTCTCCAGATACTTCTCCACAACACAATTCAGGGTAAAAATCTGATCTACACATCCTCTTCCCTTCCTAAATGGTCATTAAACGAGGGCGTTTTATGCGATTTCGTTTTATGTGAACACAGCATTTTGGTGGCCCAATATCGTCAATGTTCACTGGAAGCGTAAATTTCCGTCAGGAGCGTACGATATTTCGTACGTTTTGTACGATATTTCGGCGTTCTATATGAAAGCGTACGATATTTCGTACGTTGTGTACGATATTTCGGCGCTCTATATGAAAACTCCTCGGATTTGCCCCACTTTGGCGGCGGACTCGTTTTATGTGATCACATTCGTTCTGATCGAAAATTAAATATTAATATTTTAGGTCGGTCGTTTTAATCGAGACTCGTTTTATGCGAACACGTTTTATGCGGGACCCTACTGTATATTGTTGATGATATAGTCAGTGACGACTCCAGTAATTATAAGTCGAGTGATTATGGCCATGAGAGTGAGAAAGAAGAGCAATTCCTGGGATTTACGAAAGAACATGACAGTGATGAGAGTGATGAAGGTGATGTACCAGTTGTTGAGGAAGCTGGTTTACCTAAAGACAGTGAACTTGAGAGAGTGAGTGAGTGGGAGAGTTCAAGGTCACTCACCAAATTTCGCATAAGTGACACGACTCCAAGCCCTTCCCCAGGTAAATCGCCTTTCAAGCTACACTTGTATAAGCAGAAAATACTTGAGAAGGCGGCCGCGGCAGCTAGGGAACAAGCAAAAATACTTGGTGAGGATGAGGCTGTGAGTGAGGGTCAGCGTGGTGACCCTTCTCGTCCGCCATTGTCTCCCTTATCTACCCACGCCACCCAAGATGACCCGGAAGCCCCGCATTCTTCCCCACCACCCCCACCATTGCCAAGGGTTGAGGACCCCCACTTTCGGCCTATTTGCATCCTAGGTCCCCCGACAGGAGACACACTGCTGCCGAAAAGGGGAAAGGTAGGAAATATACCAAAAAATTAAGAAAAGTAAGAGAGTTTTGTTCGAGGCTCCCGCGGCGTCCACCCCTGCCGGCCCCAGCCATACGTCCCCGCAACTTTCCCCACGGTCCTCCCCACCTCTCCCGCCTTCAACATGTCTTCCTGAAGAAGTCTTTGAGCTCGCATCACCAATACCTGGGCCTAGTGACAGTGAAACATTGCTTTCTGTCACTCGTCGCAGGCCAAGGAGCCCAGGACCTCGGGGGGACACAGCCTCACCTGCCACTCCTTCCCCACCTCGCCCACCCGCACGCCGCCCACGCATCACTGGTTCCCCGCCAGATTATGTGGGAGCCACTGATGATGAAGGGCACCTCTCTGAAGACTGGCCATGATTATATAGGTCTACCGTCAGGGCAAGATGACCACTCTGACGATGACTATATGGACATCGACGACCCTCGACCCATCCGCTTGGCCCGGCGTCGTGCTGCCCGTCGTGCTGCCCGCCGCCCTGGCCGACGCCCTCGCCGCCCTAGGGCGCGTGCCTCCCGAGTTGGCCGTGGGCGTGCTGGGCCACCAGCTGGAGCTCCTCGTCAGCGTAGACAAGACCCATTCTACGTTTTTCAGTGGCAAGACGTAGTTGATGGGGATGGATACAACCCTGATGTGCCAGCTTTTGATGAGGTACTGGAGGGTTCAGGCATTACCCCCAATTTTCCTGCAGGCCCCAATGCTCCACCACAAGAACTATTTGAGGCCTTCTTTGATGAGGAGGTGGTAGGCTATGTTGTCAAAGAGACAAATAAGCAGCACCAATTCCAGGTCCACTTTTTGGGCAAGGTGACCAAGGGCCACATGAGGCAGTGGACCCCAGTGACTCATAAAGAGTTCATGGTGTTCCTGGCACTCACCATGCTAATGCCTCATGTCAAGAAGCATAGGTTGCCTGACTATTGGATCACCAATGATCTGATATCCACCCCTGCCTTCGGGAAATATATGTCTCGCGACCGGTACCTTGATATCCTCGCAGCGCTCCATCTTGTCACCAACACCGACGTCCACCTCGGTGACAAGCTGTGGAAGATTAGGACGTTGTACGAGATGATGCGAGAACGCTTCACCTCCTACTTCAAGCCCTTCCGCAAGGTCGTCATTGACGAGTCTCTTGTGCTGTTCCGGGGAAAACTCAGCTTCCGGCAGTACATCCCCTCAAAAAGACATCGCTTTGGCATAAAATTCTTTGTGCTGTGCGACTGCCAAACTGGCTATGTCCTGGACTTCCGGGTCTACAGCGGGAAGGAAGGGGACTTGCTTGTGGACCCCCTCATTGGCTTTGGCGGAGCAGTGGTGCAAGCCATGATGGACCGCTACTTTCACAAGAATCACGTCCTCTACACGGACAATTATTACACGTCCCCCACTCTCTCACAGTACCTGCATGAGCGCAAGACGGGGACTGTAGGCACAGTACGAGGGAAAAGGAAGGGCATGCCACCTTTCCCTCCAAAGACCAAAAAAGGTGATGTGTTGAAGAAGAAGAAGTCGGGGCCCATTCTGGCTATCCACTGGCACGACCAGCGGAAGGTCAACCTCCTGACCACCATCCACAAGGGGGAAATGGTGGAGACTGGCAAGGTGGATCGCCGCACCCAGGCCAGGGTGACCAAGCCCGATGCTGTCCTGGACTACAACATCAACATGAGGCTGGTGGACAAGTCCGACATGCAGATAGGCTTCATTGACTGCCTGCGTACCTCGTGCAGATGGTACAAAAAGTTCTTTCTGCATATGGTGGACATGTCAGTTCTGAATGCCTACAATATATACAAGCTTCGGAATGTGAACACACCCATGAAGTTCAATAGCCTGCGGAGGTTCCAAAAGCAGGTGTTGACGGAGCTCCTGGAGAAGTATGCTACGCCACAGAGGGCAGTGGCACATCCTGGGCCCGCCGTTATTGACCGCTTGCAGTGTGCTCAATACTTGATTAGGCACAGGCTTGGTTCCCTGCCTCAGAATGAATCAGGAAGAACACAGCAGAAGCGGTGCCATGTCTGCTACAACAGCAGGGTGAGGCTGAGGCCAGGTAAAAAGTCAACCATGGAGTGTGTGGAGTGCAAGGTGGCACTCTGTGCTTTAGAGTGCTTCTTTGATTACCACTCCAAGCTGGAGTTCTAATAATCATACTGAAATTGCCAAATAAAATGACAATATGTACACTATAATTATATAGGCAAAAAGTGGAAGAAAACCAATTTATTGTAATACAAAAGTCATGTATTATGAGAAAATTGATACAAATACAATTACACCATAATAATATGTGAAAGTGACACATATGTATATACCAAGTGACATTCATATGATTAGAACCTATAGAAATATATAAATCAGTGAAAAAAGACACAATAAATTGTATATAAAACGTTTACAAATCATATAACTAAGTGAAAGTGACACAAGACCTAATATTTGATGGCCAAAGTATAATAAACACCTGTGATAACGAATAATCAGTGCCTAATACAACAATAACCTACCTCAATTACTAATAAAATGTACGGTATTGAGTGAAAATGAGCATTATCAGTGACAGTGACACTCTCTAAAGCATATTCGTCAAAGTGAAAGTGACACAAGACCTAATATTTGATGGCCAAAGTATAATAAACACCTGTGATAACGAATAATCAGTGCCTAATACAACAATAACCTACCTCAATTACTAATAAAATGTACGGTATCGAGTGAAAATGAGCATTATCAGTGACAGTGACACTCTAAAGCATATTTGTCAAAGTGAAAGTGACACAAGACCTAATATTTGATGGCCAAAGTATAATAAACACCTGTGATAACGAATAATCAGTGCCTAATACAACAATAACCTACCTCAATTACTAATAAAATGTACGGTATCGAGTGAAAATTAGCAATATCAGTGACAGTGATACCCTAATAAACATATTTTATATAATTGGCCTCAAAATAACTAGAAAAATATCAAATAAACATCACATTCTCAATATCAAACACTAAAATCGTCTAAGGGAGATAAATACTTTGGCGCGACGAGCGGCTAGGTGCGTCGTAGCCATGGCCGGGGCGACGCGTCCGAACGCGGGAAGAATTTGCCGCCGAAAAGCACTCGTCTTCCCGCGCTCACTATTATGCAACCAGAGGGGCTAGAGACCTCTACTCAACGCCATTCGACAGAGGAAGGTTTGTGGAACATTATTCTTTTTTATTCACAACATTACATGCCATATTCATTGACTTACAGAGTAGTTAACATAGCCCAAAGATCATCAAAACACCCGGTACCGCAGCACAGTCGCAAGCTATAGCCCCCGGGGCTGGAGGGTTAAGTGGGGTGCCTTTAACCCCTTATTGGCGGCGCTCGACTTAAGTCGTGCACCAATTTGCAGCAAGTTAGGAGCATTATTAAGGCTTTTAAAGGGTTAAAATCGAGTGCAAATGGCCGGGAATGCAGCGGGCCAGACAGCCGACTCCCAGGGCTTACCGCCGCCCATTAACTCATGTTCCCTGTGTTCTCGAGAGGCCGGCAGTGTAGCCAGTAGTGAGCATAGCTGGGAAAAATATACCGCTATACGCTAAACTCCCATGTTCGTGTCACCACTGCAAGAGAACCACGCGTGCTACGTAGCTCGTTCTGGTCTCATTTTGAAGCTTTTAGTGCCTAGTGTTTTGCTGAATACATTTCTTTTCATGCAGATACTTGATTGATCATTCAGGAGGGCCTGAATATGCCCAAATGAGCACAAAACACCCCGCTAGACAAGGGTTAACTTTCAGATCTGTGAACAGATTCTCATAGTTACCTTTTTTCCTTAAGCAGGCTTCTTTAAGCACTTGTACCCCTTGTACCCCTTTTTATATGTTGTATAAAGTTTATACATAAATATATATTTTTTTACAAAGTAAGAATACTATGTGGTTGTCCGGCGGGTGCCCAACCCTGAAAGGGGTAGAAATAGGGGAGCTATCCCCCCGCCAAAGGCGGCTTTCTAGGGCCTTTCCTAGCTGATGCTGAGAGGATTGGGTTCTAGTCATGTGGTAATGCGCTGGTCTATCAGAGTGAGACTTGAGCGATCTCTGCCATACCCATAGCTTACTCTGACTGTTTTTTTACTTATATATTTTCTAGATCTCAAGTGACGGCGTCTCTTCCGTGGATTGACCTCCCAATCTACCAAGATTGGAAGCCAAAGCGTCACATTTTTCCTTTGCCCCTCGACTTTCTCTTCATAATTGCTGAGGGACACAGGGCCCTGGGTGGGGCTTTGGTTTCCCGGGCGTTTCCACACCCTCCTCAGCTCCCCGCCATGGAGTGGCTTCGGTCACCCAGGCTTTATTGTGGTTGGCAGGTAGGGTTCTGTGGGGGCGCTCGGTTATGGCCTTGACCTTGCTCGGGGCCTTGGGGCTGTTCGGCCAGGCAGCTTGGGGAACAACAACTATGTGGTTGTTTGATTATCTGCCTATTCTATTTGCAATGGTTATGATATGATTACGAATGTCCCCCTCCAGTTTTAGATATCAGGCATAGTCGTCAATGATGGAGGGGCCACTAATAAATTATAGGTTTGACTCCTGCAAGGAGATAAAGAAAACCTAATATTTAGTAGTGGCAATCATTGACGACTGGGGCCCTCCCGACCATCCCCTTCCCATTCGTTAATGTATTAAGGATTTTGGTATACTGTACTTGATATGTCAGTGAAGGTGGATAGATGCGCTAGCCAGCGTCTGGTCCAAGAATCCACAAAAGTACATCCACGGAATATGGAAAGCTTATGAATAGTTATTCTTATTTTATTTTCATTTTTTATTTGTTACAAAGTTTTTTCGTAGTGAGAACCCAATCATAAAGACGAACCATGAGTGATTTAGCGTGTGCTTATGATGAAGGTTCCTCTGAGTTCTGCGGCGGTAGTTTCAAACTGCGCTGATGGGCGTTTGAAGAGGTAGCCTTATGTAATAGGCATAATCGTCAATGATTACGGGGCCACTACTAAATATTAGGTTTTTTTATCTCCTTGCAGGAGTCAAACCTATAATTAAGAAAGTCAGTACAGTCATGTCAATTTCAATGGAGATCTTAGCCTAAGACAAAGAATGATGTATGTCATAAAGATGGTTATGAACAACAGGATGCCACCCCTTCCCCCTTGTGTAAGACAGTATGAACACCCAATACTGGAAAGAGTGAAGACGTACACATACAGTACGAAGCGTGTGATACACAATATAGGCGACCAGCACGTAATTATTTCCCGAAAGAAATTGGTATGAGGCATAGACATACCGAAGTCCAAAGAAGGATACTTAAGATTAGAATAAATCAAGTCCTCAACCTAGGCAAGGATGAACCATAGGTAATCAGTACATATATGAGATAAGTACACGTACAGTACTTCATAAACACCCCCCTACCCCCCATATGGAAAGGAAAGGATGGGCGGAGGTACACAGACTGAAAGAACAGTACAGTACCCCTAGGGAACCCATTAATGCCCAACGCAACAAAAAGACGACCTGGCCAGCCCGTGGACACGGACAGAGAGGAGGCGACAAACGTGTTGTGGGAAGACCAGAGCCCCGTGTCGGCACGACGACCGGCACGAAGCCCCCGACACAGGGCAATCCCCACCGCACGGTTTCCGATGTCCCGACCGGCCTGTGGCGCCACCCACTGCGCCACACCCGACATCAGCCAGGCGGAGCGCACATACGTATGCCGGGCTTACACCGGGCAGAGCGTATGACGAACACGTACTCGTTGTGTGGAACAAGGAACGGCTGAAAAACGTGCACCTCACATCCAGTCGTAGCCACAAAACGAACAGACAGGGTAAAAAAAAACGCCCTGAGGACAGGAGAAAAGGCAAGGAAGGCAGGGCCCCAGAGAAGGTAACCAGTTCTGAGAATCTCTTCCCCACAGCGAACGCAAGAAGAAACAATGACGTTTCAAGTAAGTGCTCAGGCGTTGGGTAGGCAGTGGAAACGGGCGTAGGGAGGAGCATTTAAAGAATCTGCCAGAGACCACCGAGGCGGAAACAGGTGCGGGGGCGGCTGAAGCCGAATACAGGCATCCATGAACAATTTCAGCCCACGCTGAGGGACGATCAACTCCGTCAAGGCCCGAAAAGGCTCCCGTATGGCAGACAGAAGGTACCGAAGAGCTTCATATGATTCGCGAAGGAAAGCAAAGGAAAAGTGATGGTAGTAAAACACCAATGCGACTGACGGAACTGTGTGGTCAAGGGCAGGAATCCATGTAGGAAAACAGTCCCAGTGAGACACTTTAAGGCGTCCACGTCGTCGCAGTCCAAGCAGAAGAAACCTGTGTGGCAAGAGCATCCCAAACTGTGGTAGCTACGTTGCCACACCAACAGTCCACGAAGCGAATGCTAACGAGAACCCCATGACTCCAATCGGCCCCCAGTGGAAGTCGGAAATCGACAGGGGAACGGGACATGGGTACCATCGCCATACCTGAGAGGACCAGGTCTGCGCCGGCCAATAGGGGGCGAATAACCAAACCCTTTCACGGTACCATCACAACCTGTGGAGGACCGTGCACATCAAAAGTGCAGCAGGTGGTGGAAATACGTATATGGACTGCCACATGTTCCAGTCTTCGCTGAACGTGTCCGTCCCCCCCTCCACTTTCCCGCTGAGGGGTGAGCCCAGCGATTCAGGAAGACAGACAACTAGGTCGGCACGAGCAAGGCGAAGAAGGCCACCTGTGGAAAGCCCCAGGAGGCTGCCAGGTCGTCAAATACGTAACGTGTGAAAGACCATTCCATGAAGGTGCGTCGTCCCTGCGACAAAGCATCCGTTCAAAGAATGGCAGCCCGAGCAGTTACGTCACATGCAGGGCGACGCCGTGAATGTTGGTGTGATAAATATAACATCGCCGCCAGGGCCTGGAGAACGGCGGACCAGGAGGAGCCCTGCCTCTGAAGACAGGGAACCGCCGGCAGAACTACGGTTTTGACAACCCGTAGGGAAGGAAGGAAAAACTAATATTTATTGGTGGCTCCTGAAGTCAATGACGTAAGAGCCTATGATAATATGGCCTCGTTCCGGGCTCCTCAGAGCCCGGGTTAACCTCGATTACGGCGGTCGAGAACCAAGATCATCTTAGGGGGTACCCCTTAATCATTCCTAAGGTACGTCATTGAGACGGAGCCACTGAAAAGTAGGAAATAAAAAAGAAAAGAATTAACACAGTTTGAATACCGCACCTCAGCGCATTCCGATCTTCCTCTGCTTCCCATGAGCCTGACTCATACCTCCTCCTGCCCAGGAGCGACCTCTAAAGTATATCAAGTTGGGCATGTGAATGGGAAGGGGATGGTGGGAGGGCAATTGTCGTCATTGACTTCAGGAGCCACCAATAAATATTAGTTTTTCCTTCCTTCCCTACGGGTTGTCAAAACCATAATTTATTGGTGGCTCCTTACGTCAATGACGTAAGAGCCTAGAATGGTGACCGGTCACTTCAACCAGTAGCTCTCAACCAGTACCAAATCAACCAATACGGTTAGGTTAGGTTAGGTTAGTACTATATTTTGGCACAGGTTTGGTTGGTTTGGGTTAATTTGGCACTGGTTGAGAGCTACTGGTTGAAATGGTCTACTGGTTGAAGTGACATGGAACCGCCTAGAATATCACGACCGGTGGAGGGACCTTCATATGCTCATCAAACTATAAACAAGAATCTATTAGGAAGACCAAAAACGAAAACTGTGACATGTGTTTAAATATAAGAGTACCTGTATAGCAGTAAGAAAAAGATGTATAAGGCAGGTACCATTAAAGAAGCCTTATCTCAGAAGAATAGAACTACTGAGGTGTGAATACTGGTAATCGTATATCACAAAAATAAAATTAACAATAAAGTTACACATTGCAATAATGTATAGGTATTGCTATGTAGCAGATCTAGTGCAGTAATAGCACTCCTGCTATCCATTCGGATTGTGTGTCCTGCCAACTTGTCATGGAACTTAACACGCCCCCTCCTTTTTCCTTTAAGGTGGATGGTAGGACACAACTTCTATTACCTTCCAACACTGGTAATAAAAGCATTGAACAAATATATGCATCTACTTATTGGCCTCAGTGGGCATGTTCCAGCCTCAACGCTATGCTTGGTAATTTGTGTCTTATCCAGATGTACCGATAAGCATATGGCTAGGGAACGCCGTGTTAGAGGACCAAAGACCCGTCTGAGTTATATCCTTCACTGAAAAACCAATGGGGAAAACTCATGGTGGTGGCCCATATGTGCATATCATGGGTTTTATGCAATCAACTGAGGCTCAGCTTCCTTAATTATATCTGCAATAAAGGTTGCTAACACTTTCTTTCCTGACCTTATTGAACCTTCTGGAGGAAACCACAATTGTGTCATATTCGTAGGAATAACAGACTTAGAGTAGGTATATAGTGCCTTAACAGGGCATAGAGCATGGAGTATCTTTGCTCTTTTCAATTCAGGAATAAAGAAAGGTGTAAGGATATGTTCCTGGTACTCATTTTTGCGATGAATCTGGTGCAGTAACCATATGTACAGAATCATTATTAGGGGCAAAAAACATAGACAGTTAGTGGGCCTTGCCATGGCTGTCCATTCTGAGACCCTATGGACAGTAGCCAGGGTCATCAGAGACACACACTTTTTTAAGTTTCTTGTCTGTGTTTGGTCTCACAGGATAAGACCTAGACTGTGACAAAGTTAGGACCCTCGTGATTGACCATTGAGGAAGCAAATGACGATTTGGGGCTCTGAGCTTAAAGCAAGCCTACATAAAACCATGTTCGTCTTTCTGGGGCAAAGGTAAACCAGTAAGAGACAAGAAGGGTTGCTTTCTGCCGATACATGGTTTATAAGTGTGTTAACTGTTAGTTTTTAAAAACCGATTAAGCAATTTAGGTGCTTCAGTAACAAAGCAACCGATGGAGACTGCTGGGTTGACTCTACACTCCAAGTTGTAAATTGTTTACAGTGTGAACTCTACTGTCTTAAGTTTATGCTGTGTATTGATTAGTGAGCGTATCCGTGATTTCCTTGTCGTAGGACGGTAGCCACTTGGATTTGAGAATGTCCACATAGTAAAATTGAGCGAGGTCTGCAGGTTTCCAATTTCTTTCGAGTGGAAATAGGACAGGGGGGGGGGGGGGGTTGCAGAGGTTTTTGTACCACTGAGTAAGTTGAGTGTGCAATACCTGAGTAGGCCACATAGGGGCAACCCGGCCCATTTGACCCTGGAAAAACCTGAGGTGATGAATGATTCTCACATCAAATTCTATGTCCACCTGTTCCAATTCACTGTGAGGGCATCTGGGCCCCTTTCTCGTGTTATGTCATTCCGAGATATGTACGACTGGAGTTTCGTTGATTTTACGAGATGTAAACAGATCGGTTTGGTGTAAAAATTGGGAGAATTAAGTGGTTGACTGCTTTTTGTTTGAAAGCCCATTCCGCTGAGGTAATCTTTCCCTTGGACTGAGCATCTGTCCACAGGTTGGAGATCCCTGGTAGATATGTTGCATGGATTAATATGGAATGTTTTTAAGCTAGAAAGCATGTCTTTTCCCGAGAGATCTTGGGGAAACCTGGCCCGGGTGGGGACCTGTTTCCTCAAGCAAATTACAGTGGTCATGTTGTCCATCCGGCATGCCATTGACCTGGAGGTCAATGACATTGCATGAACTCTGAGAAAATTAGAGGGACTGTTAGCTCTTGGGTATTGATGTGACCCTGACTTAATGTTGTCCCTTTCCCGTGATTCTGATGGCCTTCCGTTGACTGATAGTCCCATCCTATCAGACTCGAGGTGTCTGTGTCCACCCATAGAGTGGGAGGTGGATCTGACCAATGTGTCACTGATCCCTTTACCTGAGGTTTTACCACAAACGACAGAGGGTGTAGAATTCTCTTTGGGATGAAGAGAGGGGAATTGTGAGGTGTTAGAGGGAAGGCTTTGTTGCCTGGCCAGATTAGTTCCTTCAACCTGAGGAAGCCTAGGGGCCTTGTAATTTTGAGCCCAGTTTCGAGGGCCTATAGGGAATTCCCAAAGTTTCCTGGTTATAGTCTTGGTATGCAATACTTTGAACAGTTTTATTTGAAGACGTTTGGCATTGGTTGGACTTTGTTTTATAGTCTGAAGTTGTGTATCCCAGATTAATGCTATTCATTCTTCTGATTGTGTAGGAGTGAGATTTTGATTTCTCTAATTTTACTCTGAAAACCAACTTTGTCCCATGTTGCATGACTATCAAGGTTTGTTCTCTTTGTCCCATGTTGCATGACTATCAAGGTTTGTTCTTGGTAATGGTGTGGGGAAGACCACAGCATCATCCAATCTTTAAGGTAAAGCAGTATTTTTACACCGTTTTTGAGTAGAGGGAGGAGAGATTGTTTCACTATCTTGGTGAAAAATTCTGGGAGCTATGATCAAGCTGAAAGGAGTTCTGGTGAACATCGCCGCTTTGATTCTGAATGGGATAGCTAGGAACTTTTGGTACCTCTTGCTATTGTGATGTGCCAGTAGGAGTCTTCTATAGCTAGAGTAATTATTGAGACCTTGGTTGTAGAATTAGGTTTACTTGGGAAATAGTTAACATCCTGAACTTCATATTGTGAATTCATTTGTTGAGGAGGAACCTGTCTATCGTAGGCTTTAGTTGTAGACTGTCCCTTTTGGGGAGAGGAACATGTGTGATAGAGAAGCTGGCATGCCTTCTGGCACCTAAATCACAACATTGTCTGTCAACATTTGGTTCATCAATGTTTTTTAACTCTTAGAGATAGTTGTCCATTGTTAGACTGAGCTCTGAGGGGGGGTTAGCTTGTTTGTCAGAAAAACTGCCCAAACATATCCCTCTGAGGGCTTAGCAACAGAGCATGAACCTTATTCCAGGTCGTTTGGGGAAACAATCCGCATGTGAATCGAGGTGAGAAGAGAGCCGGAGTAGCAATATCTTTGGGTATATTCTTGGACAATTGGGTGAGTGGATACTGTCTAGCTCTAGTTGCCTCAAAAATTGCAATCTTGATATTCCCAGTGGTCATCCGAGAATTACCACATGAAGCTCTTCTGATAAAATGAAGTGCAGACCTGGAGTTTTGTTCAGGGATAGAATCTGCTACTTGCCTCATGGCTTGTGCAAGTTGTTGTTGTGTGATAATTTTTTACAGTAACCTATGGGTTCTTTAATACTACTAATAATAAGCATGTTACTTATTTCTCATAAGCGCCAATTTTTCCGAAGAATTCACTAGCGCTCGGAAAGAGAAAGAAAAAAGAACAAAATCAATGCATCAAAAGAAGGCTTAGATACAACACACATTTAACAATCACTAGCAGTGGCAAAACAGCCTAAACTCTATAGCCATCTGTCATGACACCTCTCTCAAGATCATAGCTTCTCTCAAAGAGAAAAGTCTTAAGTTGTCTCTTGAAGCATTCAACAGAACTCAGTTGTCTCATGGACAGCGGCAACCTGTTATACAACCTCGGAGCCATGTAGGAGAATGACCTCTCAAAGAAAGAAGACTGCTGGAAAGCCCTTGGTTCATCAAGACGAAAAGGGTCATTGTCATGACGCACAACTACACCATGGTGTGCCGGTGGGCGCCTGAGCAGCTCCGCAAGGTACCTAGGCTCACCAAATTTGAGAACCTTAAAAGTCACCAAACACAACTTAAATTCTATTCTTGCTCTTACTGGCAGCCAGTGCAGTTCTATGTGAAGAGATGTAGTAGGAGTTCTAGGTGGAACACCAAAATGAGTCTTGAGGCCCTGTTAAGAACAGACTGAACTTTCTTAAAATATAATTTGGAAGACCCACCAACAGGGCATTGCAATAATCAACACGAGAGAAGACCAATGAGTGAACCAACGTCAGGAGGCAACGTCTGGTTATAAACGGCTTCACCAAATAGAGATTTCTGATGTGCAAGTAACAACTTTTAACTATCTGGTTTACATGCTCTTTGAAATCTAATCGGGAGTTCACATATACACCCAGATTTCGAACAGAGTTGGCCGGTCGCAGCTGAGATCCACCCACATTGATGGAGAGGGCACCTACTATATCATCAGCTCTTCTATTTCCTCGGATGATAAGAATATCAGTTTTACCATCATTTAGTTTAAGTTTTCTCGCTCTCATCCACTTCTTGATATCAGACATCAACAATTCCATCTTACTCCGTATATCAACTATATTTGTGATTCTCACATAAATCTGGGTGTCATCTGCATAAAAGTGAAAGGTGACATTATGTGCACGAAGCAGAAGAGACAAACTGCTGATATAAATTATAAATAGGATAGGACCTAAAACTGATCCCTGCGGAACACCATACTGCAGGGGTGTCGAGTCCGAGACCATTTGATTTACCATCACACTCTGGGATCTACCTGACAAGTACGACCCAAGAAGCAAGAGAGCGGAGTCACGCACACCACAATCATAAAGATCACTCAATAACAACTCGTGATCCACTGTGTCAAAGGCCGCAGAGAGATCAAGCAAGACCAATAGTGAGGCCACACCATTGCAAATGTTCTCAACTAGATCATTATGTACTCTAATCAATGCTGTTTCAGTTGAATGATGCTGTCGGTAAGCAGACTGAAAAATTGGGATAGTTTCATTCTGCTGAAGTAGTGGTTGTAATTGGTCAAGTATTGCACGCTCTAATATCTTTGATATGAAGGACAGGTTGGAGACAGGACGATAGTTCAACATGTTCTCAACATCAAGTCCAGGTTTCTTTAGAGTAGGTCGGAGTAGTGCATGCTTTTCAGAATGTGGGAAGCTACCTTCAGAGAAGCACTTATTAATTATTTTGGAAATAAACTCAACTGTGTGATCATAGACTCTTGGTAGCTTGGAAACATTTATGGGATCCAACGGGCAAAATGTTTTATTGAGGTTTCTTATGTAGGACGAGATCATGTCCACCTCTACTGAGTGAAAGGATGAAAGGACATTATTAGGAATGTGTCGGGGTTGGAGTACAACTGAAAGTTCTTCACCAACAGAAGCATCATCCAGTTCCTGTCTTATGCGAGTTATCTTGCCAGCAAAAAATGCCACAAAGTTGGCAGCCAACTCGGCATCGAGTACAGAAGGTCTTAAGCTGACTCTTGTTTTTCTTGTTTGTCGTAGTTTAAATTCTTTGTCAGTCCGTGCAGGGTAGGTGTATTAATCATGGGGTCAACTAGTTGGTTGTTGTTCCCCAGGCTGTCTGGCCGAATAGCCCCAAGGTCTCGAGCAAGGCCAAGGCCATAAACGAGCGCCCCCAAAAAAATCCTCCCTGCTTACCACTAATAAAGCCCGGGTGACCGAAGCCACTCCAAGGCAGGGAGCTGAGGAGGGTGCGGAAACGCCCGGGAAACCAAAGCCCCACCCAAGGCCCTGTGCCCCTCAGCAATTATGAAGGGAAAGTTGAGGGGTAAGGGAAAAATGTGACACTTTGGCTCCCAATCTGCCAACTTCTAGGTTGGCAGTAGGGAGGTCAATCCACGGAAAAGACGCCGCCACTTGAGATCTAGAAGATATATAAGTAAAAGGAACAGTCAGAGTAAGCTATGGGTATGGCAGAGATCGCTCAGTTCTCACTCTGATAGACCAGCCCATCACCACATGACTAGAACCCAATCCTCTCGGCATCAGCTAGGAAAGGCCCTAGAAAGCCGCCTTTGGCGGGGGGATAGCTCCCCTATTTCAACTCCTTTCGGGGTTGGGCACCCGCCCAATAGTTTACAACTATTGTTGGAGATCTGAGATATTTCCAGAAATTCTGGGGAATAGAGTCGGAGTTGTATATATGCATAGTGGTAAATTTTGTATTACGTCCAGCAATCGGTCTTGCGCATCTTTGTATGTGATGCCTAAGCTCGTCCCTTTTAATAATCCACTCATTTGGTATTGGCACCAAGTCTGAATGACCTGTGTCAACATTAGTAGGTGCTATCCTGGTAATTGTTTCCAGTATCGAGATTCACCAATTAGTAGAGGGGGAAGCTTCTTGAACATTTCATGAGCAGGTTGTTTAGGCTGGACAGGTAAATGAGACAGTGGGACTGTGTCTGGTATGGCATATTGTAACATGGGTGGAGCCAGAGACCTACTTTGGAGATCTCGGATAGCTTTATCTAAAGACGTAAATTTCTGTTCAATTTTGTCTGTCAACTCATGCATAGATTTAAGAAAATACCTGAAGTTCACCCACCAAGCCACCAGGCGGGCTCTGAGTAGGGACTATATCAGGAAACTCTTCTTCACTTTGTTTTAATGGAGAACCATGGTACTCATTCTACTCCAACCCTCTTCGGTATGGTTACTGGTTTCCAATTCATACCACCCTACCATAGCATTGCTTATGACCAAAGGTTCTGAGGTATCCTTAGGAAGTACTTTTTTCCGTATTGCCCCAACCTTACTGTAACCAAAATGTCTGGAGCTGCCAGAGAAGGGTCTAAACGAACAGGTAAGTCCGTAGGAGGCTGAACAGGTGATTAGTGTATGGGTTTATGTACTTCAGTTTCAATATTCACCTGAATCAGTTTAGGGTGCTTTAATGTGGGTGGAGCAAGCAACTGGGTTTATTCAGATTGCTGTTCAATAGTATCAGCTAACTGTACTAGGGAAAGTGGAGGGGAACTGATACCCTCAGAACTTGGATCAGTCAAGGAAGTAGATGAGACAGGTAATTTATGGTTTTTGATGTAATAGGGTTAGCCGGGTGGCTGACCACATTAGACAATGTCAAAAGTCTGGGGGTATATGGTGTAGAATGCAGGTTTTTGGAATCATGACTGCGATTCGAGTCGGGGAAGTTTGGTACTTAGCAGGTCGCCTTTTAGTTTGAGATTTGCTCACTTTCTTCTGTTTATTTACTGGAAGAATTTGAGTTGGAGGACCTATGTCTTTTCCTGCTAGATCCAGAAATTTTCTTGTCAGGAGATGGAGAGGAGCTAGGGATTCTAGAAAAAGATATTTCTAAAAAAGCTTATATACTTTGCCTCCATAATACCTGGATATTTTGTTTAAGGTACCTGAAATATAAGACTTTTACCGAACCCCACACAGATAATAACACTTGTTTGCATGTGACCGAGGGCATAAATGTTTTTTTGGGTCATGGTTATTAACAAAAATATGATTAGTGACTTAGTCACTTAGTGACATAGTCACTTAGCCAGTGAGCCAGAAACGTTTAGTGTTTTGTAAAAAATAACTCACCTTAAGTTAAAATATAAGGTGTTGGGCTCCTCCAGTGGTTATTACTTGGCCGAAAGGGTTCGTTCTAATTGTTGAAGAGCATCTTCTCCGGTAATGCAGCAGCTCGCCTGTGAATAATACCAAGGAGTCAATGTTGCATGGTGGAAATAATACCGGAATTATTAGATCTGTTTAGATTTGGCAAAATAGGATCTAGTCATGCATCGTTTATTTTAAATAAACTGCAGTTGCCTTTTATGTAATAAATAGTCTAGTGAATTATTACTCGGTGTCACTGGGTATAATTACTTGGTAATTTTTTAGTCAGGTATAGCCTTTTTAGAAAGGGAAAGAAAACTTGTACTTGTTTCCTGGAAATTAATTACAATTATGTAGTTAGTGAGAATCTACTTAGTAGGTGAACCTGAAACTTCTAGAGTTTTGCCCAGTGAACTCACCTTAAAGATTACGGTTTTGTTAGTTGAGTGAAGGGAGTAACAGGCGAGATGGTTAGGTCTACCCTGGCCTTGAAATCTGGAATACTGTTCATCTCCCGCTGTGGTATCACTTGGCCGGGAGGGAACGTTTTGATGATGTCCAGATTCTTCTCTGGTAATGCAGCGCATTACCTGAGCCTGTGGATCATACCAAGGAGTAGTCAATGTTGCATAGAGAGATGTAAATAGTACTTATTAGGCCTACTTAACTTGGGCAAAATTAGGATCTAGCCTTGTATTGTTTACTTTAAATAAGCTAATTAGATAGAAGTACTTATGTAAGCTCTCATTTCCATCGTAAGTCTGATAGTTATGTTAATTACTGGTAGCCGGGCCTGTCTCTAATATGGTATGACATCCTTATTATACTGTGACCAAGCCTAGGGTACCCGGCAATAATTTCCATTTGATTCCATTATTGGAACCCTGGTTTATCTTTATTCAAGTGTGACAAAGCTTAGGGTACCCGGTAAAATAATATCTGTTACTCTTACTGTTACTCGGACTTGTTCTTGTCATAGTATGACAGCACCCATATGGTGGTCTCAATTTTTTCGGTACCCGGGACTGTTATAGTGAAAATATGAACTATGCATATGAACTATGCCCGGTCAGTGGGTGCCCAACCCCGAAAGGGGTTGAAATAGGGGAGCTATCCCCCCGCCAAAGGCGGCTTTCTAGGGCCTTTCCTAGCTGATGCTGAGAGGATTGGGTTCTAGTCATGTGGTGATGGGCTGGTCTATCAGAGTGAGAACTGAGCGATCTCTGCCATACCCATAGCTTACTCTGACTGTTCCTTTTACTTATATATTTTCTAGATCTCAAGTGACGGCATCTCTTCCGTGGATTGACCTCCCAATCTACCAAGATTGAAAGCCAAAGCGTCACATTTTTCCTTTACCCCTCAACTTTCTCTTCATAATTGCTGAGGGGCACAGGGCCCTGGGTGGGGCTTTGGTTTCCCGGGCGTTTCCGCACCCTCCTCAGCTCCCCGCCATGAAGTGGCTTCGGTCACCCATGCTTTATTGTGGTCGGCAGGGAGGGTTCTGTGGGGGCGCTCGGTTATGGCCTTGCTCGGGGACTTGGGGCTGTTCGGCCAGGCAGCTTGGGGAACAACAACAACTATGCCTGGTATTGTAATATGTCTCTAATATGTTAAGATATCCTTATTATAGTATGACCAAGGCTAGAGTACCCGGTAATAATCCTAAACAGAGCAAATAACAAGAGAAACCTTATATGACAAGGTACCTTCACTGTTGTTCCAGCGGATCTGTGTAAACATTCAAGGTTGAGAAAAACGCATACTAGTAAACGTATGAAACGCACTTAAACAGGTGCCGTTTCAAAGGCTTGATATTTGTTTTGGTAAAATGATACCATCCGGGGATATTGGTATTCGGGTTATTGGTACCTTACATGACATGGTCACTGTTGGTCCAGCTCGTGACAGCCGGCTACGGCCTATTAGTATTCGGGGCTGTCTAGGTAAGGCCTAGAGTTCCCGGTAAATGTTGTCTTGGAATCTGGGTTTGTCATCGTCGTGACAGCCTCCAGAGTACCCGGCTATGGCCTATTAGTACTCGGGGCTGTCTAGGTAAGGCCTAGAGTTGCCGGTAAATGTTGTCTTGGAGTCCGGGTTTGTCATCGTCGTGACAGCCTCCAGAGTACCCGGCTATGGCCTAGTAGTACCCCGGGCTGTTTTTATATTTTATATGGATTATAATACTCCCCGGAAATATTTAGTTTTTTAAAAGTCTCCAGAGTAACCGGCCGTAGCCTATTGGTACCCGGGAGTGTTTTTTATACTGGATCTGTCTTTTACTGGCAGTATTGGTACCCGGGACTAGATAAGGTCTAGGGTACTCGGGGGCTTGAGAATTTTCAACAAGGCCATGGACTTTGCACTCGTAAGGTTAGGCCTACTCGGCCACGAGTGTTATTTGGCGATCCTTTATGTAACTTGTACATGTTTTTTAAATTCTTATATCTTTGTAAGTCAGTGAGATATAAACATGTTTTGTAAATCTTTTATATCTTTGTAAGTCAGTGAGATATAAATATGTTTTTTTAAATTCCTCTATCTTTCAATTTTTTATATCTTTGTAAGTCAGTGAGATATAAATATGTTTTTTTTTTAATTCTTATATCTTTGTAAGTCAGTGAGATATATTCAATCAAGATTTTATTGTGAGTACTTTGGCTACTAATTGTTGTAGGCTTACTTGGTACCCTTTGGAAAAAATAAATACGAGTGCCTAAAAAGTAGTACAAAATAGGCTACTATAAAATGGTTGATAATGCATTTGAACATCACAATATTATGTCATCAGCCATAAATATTTGGCGGTTAATATTGAAAATAATGCATATAACTGTCTTGAAGGCAAATAATGTATGAAAAGGCACTCTTAATTGAATAATGTAAGGCATTAAGAATTCTACCATCACATAGAAAGTTTTGATGGTAGGTACTGAAGGTATTGCCGTTGATATGGTAAGAACCATTTATTTTCTACAATGTGTGATAAATGAATCAGTAACTTAGAAGTGATTGGTTATGAAAATAACCCCTGGCTGGGTACAACTATGGGGAGAATAAGCAAAGAACTAAAATTCTATGGATTTGACACTACTGTAATATAGTACTCAACACTTAAGGAAATAAATATCAGTTACATTGTTAATACAGAAAAAAGGGGACACTGCAGCTAGAGAGCCAAGGCTCGTATGATAATAACATTTAGTTGGAGTGGCATCCTGAATACACGAACGTCGACCAGCCTGGAAAACTAAGTCCTTCCTTATTCAGGTTTACAAGTGAATACGATTACGAAAAATACATTCCTAAACGCATATACAACTCAATATGCAATTAGACTCACTATGGACTAAAAGCTGATGCGTTTAGGAGGGGCTATGTAAACTGAAATAGGGAGCACGGAATAGTTCTTGTTTCCAGCTGGCCGGCGGTCGAGAGAGGTCGCTCCTGGGCAGGAGGAGGTATGAGTCAGGCTCATGGGAAGCAGAGGAAGATCGGAATGCGCTGAGGCGCGGTATTCAAACTGTGTTAATTCTTTTATTTTTTATTTTCTACTTTTCAGTGGCTCTGTCTCAATGACGTACCTTAGGAATGATTAAGGGGTACCCCCAAAGATGATCTTGGTTCTCGACCGCCGTAATCGAGGTTAACCCGGGCTCTGAGGAGCCCGGAAGGAGGCCATATTATCATAGGCTCTTACGTCATTGACGTAAGGAGCCACCAATAAATAGCTACTCTGACGGATGGTGTATCCCGACACAAACATATAACCAGTTCCTCCTCTACCTACGGGGATGGACAGGTTAGAATGGAAAGACCGGAGAGTCTTGCCTGGGGGCTCATGGTGGACTGTGAACTTTAAAGAAGCAGTTATCACCTTGACCCATATAGTGTATTAATTCCAGGCTCCCGCAATGTCTGAGCGCTTTGGAGCTACTCTTGTGGTATTGACGACTTCCGCTGTCATTGATACATGTGTCTTATGGACATAGCCAACTAAGTAAAGAGTTTTACGTTCAACCTTTTTCTGTCTTAACAGCAGCCTCTTGGTGTTTATGTAGCGTCCGGAAGGTGTACGTCAGTGAGGTCCCGAGGTCACATTGGGAGGTTTGACGTACCTCCCAACCTACCAAATAGGAAAACCTACTATTTGGTAGTAGTCTTGGAAAATCCAACGTCAAGGCTATTAACCTAATTGCAATGACGACTTGTCTATTTTGACTGCTATGTCGTCATTCCAACCGCGGTTAAAAAGAAAACGTCTAGAGTCTACTCCTTATCTTGCTCTAGGAGACGTTGTACATTAACCAAAACTACCACCGAAGGTGAAAAAAGCATAGAAGAGAAGAAAAAGGGGTTTACCTTAGTTACCGCTCAAGGCCCATCCCGTGTTCCGTCATGTGCAGATCCCTGTCAAACGTGCGCATGAGCGACCCTCTTTTGTCATCACATCTCACGTCAGCAGAAGAACGCGGATGGGCAGGGGTCCGGCGTGAGGGAGGGTATTATGTACGTTGGATTTTCCAAGACTACTACCAAATAGTAGGTTTTCCTATTTGGTAGGTTGGGAGGTACAGTACGTCAAACCTCCCAATTTGTTAGTAGTCTTGGCAAATCCAACGTCAAGGCTGCATAACAAATAGGAGGAGGACATCCAAGCCCAACATACCAAAAAAACAATGCATAAAACAAAATTATGAATGACAAAGAAACACAATTTAAACAAGAGAGTTTAATAAAAGAGTGAAAAACTGAGGAGTAGCTAAAAAGAGCAGTTTTAACACGTGCCCGTCATTCATAGTAATGCAAAAACATAGACTTGTCTTAAACCAAAAAGTACTGTACCCAAAATCCCTTTTCTTCCAAAACCAACAAAAACATTGAACACAATAATAAAACACAATTTTCAATTTGGCAAAAACACTTATGTACTGTATACATAAAACATAATCCCAAACTTGCAATCAAGTGTTGCAAACCCGTACTCCCCCCCCCCCCCCCCTTTTCCAATAAAACAAAGTAAAAGAAAGAGTGACAAGGGGGGAAGACCAGGCATCTTCGCCAGAGCTCTAGGAAACACGACTCCCGAGAGCTATCACAGGCCGGGGGGGTCTAACAATGGACATGGAGAGGTAGGAGGAGACGAAGGTATTGACAGAAGACCACAAACCCGCCGAGGCGATGTCAGGCAATGATCGACTTTGCAGGAACCGTAAGGAGGCAGCAAAGGTTCGCACATCGTGCGCAGAACCCCTACAATCAGGGTTACTGGCACGAATGACCCGACAAATGTGGCGTCCTATCTGCACCTTCGAGAGCCTCCCACCAGTCCGAGGAGACACCCACACAGCAGTACCCGAAGTCGGCGCCACAGACTCAACATAGGAGTGCAAGGCTTGCACCGGGCACAACACATGGTGAGTATGCCCACGCTTTAAAGCCTGGATGGTGAAAGGCTTGAAAACGTGGGTCTCTCTCTCATTCTTGGCAACAAAATGAGGGGAGGGGGCTAACGTGACGACATTCAAGGACGGGGAGAATCGCATGCATTCCTGGGACCGTGACATGGCTGCTAGTTCAGACACCCTATCCCCAGTGGCCAGAGCGACAAGGAAGAGTGTACGCTCCAGCAACTGAACCGGTGTAGTGTCCCGTGTATATGTGTGTGAAGCCAGAAGGTCCAGAGCTCGCCCCAGATCCCACTGAGGAGGGATCTGGCGCGGAGGCGGTCGTTCCCTGAAGGCAGCCTTCATGAAGGAATCCAGCTCCTTCGGCGGAACGACCAACCCAGTGACGGACTCAAAGACCTCCCGGATGGCAGACAAGTGGTTACGTATAGTGTTGACTTGAAAGCGACGTGTACGGAAGAGGTGAAACAAGTAGTGTAGGACGAGGAAAGGAGAGCTAACTGTCTGGCGAGTGTCCTGTATCCACCTAGTAAAAGACCTCCAGTGGGACTCGTAAGTCCCCCAAGTCGAAGGCGTCCATGAACGCTTCAGGAAGTCAGTCAGGTCCCGTCCGTGGACTGGGAGCCACCGTGCCTCACGAACATCCACGATGCGAAGGCCAACGAGGTCCGCAGGTCTCCAACCTGGCTCAAGTGGAAGTTTGAGAGAGGGAGAGGGACCGGACTCGGGCACCACCGCTTCAATTGGGCGTACCAAGCCTGGGCCGGCCACAGAGGCGCTATTAGCCAGACTCTTCCGCGGTACAGCCGCAGCCTCGCGAGGACTTTGCACATTCAACAGTGCGTCTGGTGGCGGAAATATGTATATCGACTGCCACCTGTTCCAGTCTTCCATGAAAGCGTCCGGACCCCCCTCCGGAGTGCGAGTCCGGAGGGATAGATACTGAGGCAACTTGCGCGTCTCCTTCGATGCGAACAAGTCGACCTCCGGAACACCCCAGGAAGCTGCGAGGTCGTCGAATACAGTCTGTTTCATTGCCCATTCTACAAGAACGCCCTGTCCTCTCGACAGGGCGTCCGCCCACAGGTTGGCAGTCCCGGGCAGGTAGGAGGCGTGCAGGGAGATGTTGTGTCGGTTCGCGAGGAAGAACAACTTCTCTGAGATCCCCAACAGAGTCAAAGACCTGGAGGACCCCTGCTTTTGGATACAGTGGACAGCTGTCTGATTGTCCATCCTGAAGGCCACCGACTTTCCCCGAAGGGCCAGCGCGTGGTCCCTCAGGAAGAACAAGGGAACCAACAGTTCGAGGGCATTGATGTGTAGGTGTGTGTGTCCCACCCATCTGCCGTGATGTTGATGTCCCAGGTTGGATTGGTAACCCCACCCCACCTCGCTCGACGCATCTGTATCTACCCAGATCGTCAGCGGGGGGGCGGTCCAGGGCACAGCCGCAGAGAGCGTGCCCCGAGCAACCCAGTGTCCTAAGTGTCTGTGAATGGTACGCAAAAAAAAAAAAAAAAAAGGATCGGCATGAGCCGATCCATAGGGGCCAACGGAAACACCTTGTTGCCCATGAGTATTAGGCGGCGTAGCCTGAGCCTCCGTAAGGGAATGGTCAGAGCGGCCCAATTCAGTGAACCCACTAACGAGTCCCAGATCCTCCTCGTGAGGGAGACCGAGTGCAACACGGCGAAGACCTTCCTGCGAAGTTTCACCGCGTTTGGCTGACTCTGGGTCACTGTAGCGCTGGTCAGATCCCATTCGAGACCTACCCACGTCACGACACGCGACGGGGTCAGGCGTGACTTGGGAATATTGATTTTGAACCCTAACTGTGTTATGTGTTGAACTACTGTGAGGGTGTCGTGGACGCACTGTTCTAGGGTGTCTGAAACTATCAACCAGTCATCCAAGTAAAACAGGATCTGGAGGCCGCTCCTGAGGAGAGGATCCAGAGCCTGCTTCACTAGTTTCGAGAAGATCCGCGGCGCGATGTTGAGACTGAAGGGAAGTCTGTCGAACATGAACACACGATCGGAAGTCTGAACGGCCAAGAAGCGCTGGAAACGAGGATGGATAGGAACGTGCCAATACGCATCCTTGAGGTCCAGCGACACTACCCACGACAGAGGTCGCAGGGCCAGTCGTACCTGGTGCACCGTCAGCATCCGAAACCGTGTGTTCACGATGTGCCCGTTGAGGGCCGACAGATCCACCACCGGTCGCATCGCGTCGCAGTCCTTCTTTGGTACCAGAAATACACGGGAGAGGAAAACCGGTTGACCGGCTTTCACCTCCTTGACGATTCCCTGCTCGTGCATGGACGTTATCACGTCGGCCACCTCCGAAGAGACGGGCCGGCTTCGTTGAGAAGAGCTGAGTGGGGGTCTGGACTTCCATCTCCAGGTTAGACCCCTCCGTGCAATCTTCCGCCCCCACGTCCCTCGCGGCCAGCGAGGGGCGCAAGGGCGAAAACAACCTGTGGTAGCCCCCGAGATGAGGTGAGCGACCGTTTCGGCTAGGCGAGAAGGAGAACAAGGAGGAGACCGACCCGGAGAACCTACACATTTTTTGACGTGGAGGGTCCCCCGGTACGGTCCCTGCGGTCATAAGAGCCACGTTGACCTCCTCTACCCCCCCCACCCCGTCGAAAAGGGCGGGTCACCCCATCCCCTGTCCGTCGCGCGTCTGACCCCGTCGAAGTGCGGCCGGAAGTAGAAGGCTGGCCAGCCCCTTCTCGGCGGGGATGAAAGGGAGCAGGAGCAGAAGTGCGAGGCGGAACCGACGCTCTGGTCGGCAACTTCCCTTTCCTGCGCCCTTTCTTGGCGGCAGCACTGGCGGCAGCACCCCGAAGAGGACCGTCAGAAGGACGGGACTGAGAAGACCCTGGTCGCGACACAGCGCGTCTTTGCGTGTCGTAAGCAGGGTCCGCCGACAGAGAAGCGTAGCGTTCCCAAGCATCCTGCGCAAAAATCCCCGATGTATAGAGCTCAGAGTACAACAAACCCTGACGAATATCCAAGGGGGCTTTCCGGCAGAACGAGGACCTTACCGTCTGGCGTTGTCGAGTTGCCTCGCACAAAACCGCCTTCAGCTCGGGAACCAAAGACACCGCGAGCTGAAGGTGGATCCGCCGAACGTGGTCCAAACCCTCGCGAAGATCGCCCGGTGCAGTCGCCTCGATAAGTCTCAGGTGGTGAACAGACGTCTGGAGGGAACCTAAAAGACAAGATAATAAGTTTGCCACCCTCTGTCGCAAGGTAAAATCCCTGTCGACAGAGGACTTATCTGGGTGAGAGAAGAACGGGTTAGCAATAGCACAAATTTCAAGTTTGGGCGCGCTGATCCAGGACCAGAACTTGCGGTCCAATCCGCCGACAGATACAAGAGGAGGCAAAAGCAGTGATGACTCCGGGGGAGGGACTGAAACAGATCTGTCGACGGAACGGTTGGCGAATTCTAAGGCCTCAGCAAACCAGGCCTCCAATGGGAGAGGGTTATCGAGCACGACGGCTAAGCCAGGCTTACCGTCGTCGCACAAACCCGTCCCATAGGAGGACAGTCCCGTCAACACAGCCAGGGACTGAACATCCTGAAGGATGTCCTGGCGGCTGAAGTCTGACCAGAGCTTAGTCCGAGGAGCAGACGGGGGCTTGGGCTTCACCATAAAGTACTGAAGGTCAGTCCTCGTCGGGTAAGCCCGCACCTCCACGTCGGCCACCTGACCATCCACCCTGATTGCCCTGAACTGCATCTTATCATTAATTTGGACCGACCAGTCCGAAGGTAGGGCCCTCTCACCTGACGGGAAGCCGGTAGCATGCTCCGGGTGGGAGGCCTGCACCCCCTTCCAAACAGCCAAGGAGCCATAGAGGAGCGGCATGGTCCGCGATGGGACCTTGGCCTTCTGGATGGGGGGCAAGCGCGGACCCTGCCCTAGCAGACGGAGAACCCCCGCATGGGAGACAGCAGGGGCAACCACCTGAGCTAGGGCAGGAGCAGTACTAGCCGACGACCGGGCAGGCGGAGAAGCTGGGCGAGAAGGAATGTGGTCCACTGCAGAAGGGAGGGGGACCAAAGCAGGGGTAGGTTGGGTGAGGCGCTGAGGTTGTGTCACCGCCAAGAAGCGCGATAAGAGGGAGTCTTGCATCGCCTCCAAGCGCTCGTCGATGTGTGACACAACCCACCCCTGCATAGCCGAAAATCGATCCGAGAGAGGCGACCCCCCCGAAGATTGTTCGGCCCGCAGGGGCGAGCGTGAGCGGGAGCGAGACCCATGACACGAAACAGCAGCGTCGCGGCCCAAAGAAGGCGAGCGACGGCCGTGGCGCCCCTGAGGGTCTCGTCCCCAATCACTAACGCCCGAGGGGGAAACATCACCATCCCCCTCTTCCAGCGACACGTCAGCTCCCGAGAAAGGGGACCCCGAAACCTCGCTATATTCCACCGAGTCAAGAGGCGGGGTACCCCCCTGGCGAGCTGGTAAGTGAAGATCAGGGATAGAAGAATGAGGAGGAGCAGGATGACGGGAGTGGGAAGGCTGGCCGGGTGAAAGGAGGTCAGAAGGAGCCGCGGGGGGAAACAGAGCAAGGATCCCCGGGGCTGAGAGAACAGGGCGGCCCGACACCGAGGCGGAGGAGGGAGGGACCTCCACCTTGGGACGAGACCGTGAAGGAAGAATAGGCACCGAAGCAGGAGAAGTAGGAGGAGAAGCAACTACATCCTGGCGGACCCTCCTGGACAGAGTAGGAGGAGGGAGCAGAGGGCCAGCTACAGCATGAACATCCGCGCGCGTAGAGGACAAAGGAAGAGGACGTCTTTTGTGCAGGGGAAGCGGGCGGAAGGTAGTAGAGCCCCTATCCGGAGAGGCCAGGGGAGGGCGCACAGGGGCAGAGCCGCTAACCCCGGCCTCAGGGTGAGAACCATGACGAGGGCGATGGGCGGCGTCAAGGCGATCAGAAGGACGACGAGGGGCAGTAGAGGACGGGCGATGAGATGAGCGAGAGCGTGGACGGAGCTGGGGATCCTCCCGACGATGTGACGACCGGCCGCGGGATCCAGGGAGGAGGGCCCGAGCAGGGAGAGGGCCAGGTGAACGGCCTCCAGACGGGTCAGGGATGCCCAGGGCGACGCGGATCCGGTCGTCAACAAAGGCCGGGGAACGGTGGCCCACAGTCCTAATGTGGTGGGAGACCACCGCCCACACTGATTGAAGGGAAGCAGAGGCCACTGCCGCCTCTGAGGAACCAGGGTGATGGTCCACCACATCCACCAGGTCCATACACGGGCCACACAAAGCAGGGAGGTAGGCCGTAGAGGACACACATTGCGAGTGGCATAAGCAGGACCTGTGGCGCCCCATGCACGGGGAGCCACAACCCTGGCGAAAGCAAGGCATCCCACCTGCAACGGAAGAACACACACCATAAGCAGCACGTCGATGGAGTAAGTGTAGAGAATGTCCAATAAAAACCAGGGAATGAGCATGGGTAAACAGTAACACACATGCAAATCGGTAGCCGTACTCACTCTAAACCGGGAGCACCGAGGTAGGTGAGGAGGGCGGGCGAGGTGGAAGAGCACAAGCAAAACCTGCAAAGATGGAGAAAGTGTTAACCACCACTCAACACCTTACATGCAGGGTCCATAACACTAGTAAAGTGCATACACCAATATAGTATCAGGCAACAATATGACATAAAAAAGGTCAACAGTGAAAGCCAACTATTACCACAAATTTGCGGGCCAATGGAGGCATAACCGTACCGACACAACCCTCCCGCATCTCCGCGGGACCCCCCAGCGATCTCCGCAAATTTGCGGGGAACCGAAACGTCCCAGAGGACCGAATCGAGCTCTCCGCAAATTTGCGGGACCGGCCGAGATGGTCCGGCGCCGAAAAAGCGAGAGGAGCGTCTAGGGAATACCAAAAAAGGCCACAAAAAAAGCGTCATCTCCTTATGAATTCCAAGCGATGATGGCCATCAAGCTGAGCAGTGTCTTCCTTGAATTTATCCTGACTCAACCGGTAAAGGGAGAGGCAAGGAAGACACACCAGGGGAGAGGAGGCACATCCCCCAGGAACCACCCAACCCACAGAGATAGAGCAAAGCCCATGAGGAGAAGTGGCAGGGAGGGTGGTTTCGCACAAACAGGGGCCCCCGTGGGGTACCCCTGGATTGGGCAAAAGACTATGAAAGGATGGAGGTGAAACAGGAAGAGAAAACAAAAACCAGTAAATGAAACTGGTGAGAAAAAGGGTGGCCTAGCCGTGAGCAGAGAATGTGTCAGGGGCGAAAAACCCTGTGGTGTGAAGGAGGGGCCCCCGTGGGGTACCCCTGGATTATCACGAACCACCTGTCGCCCAGGCCCTTGAGACACAGTGAAGGACTCGAAAGGGGGGACTCGGGAATAACGCTAATAATGCGGCCGACACAAACTCTACAAAAAGCACCGCCACCAACAAAATCTCAGATTGTTTACCAACGGTACACCTAGGCTATGAAAAAATGAAAACTCATAGGGGCATAGCAATTCCTGAATGAGAAAACGAGCTAGGCTAAATTAAGCTAAAAGCTAAACTATGCCCAGACTAACAGGAAAAAAGAATATGAAAAGAGAAAGAATGAAAAACATATACGAGGAACGCCAGGCGCCCCCGTACCTTCGGTAGCTATATCCACACGCGTCTCCATTATACACACTTAGGAGCCCATTTACGTGTGCCCTAGATCACGTAACATCTGTCTAACCAAAAAAGAAGGCCAGATAAGCCGAAAACGAACCTAAAACAGGGTGAATTGAAGGAGCACAACAAAAGCGGACTCAACATGGAGACGCGTGAAAAAATGATGACAAAAGAGGGTCGCTCATGCGCACGTTCGACAGGGATCTGCACGTGACGGAACACGGGATGGGCCTTGAGCGGTAACTAAGGTAAACCCCTTTTTCTTCTCTTCTATGCTTTTTTCACCTTCGGTGGTAGTTTTGGTTAATGTACAATGTCTCCTAGAGCGAGATAAGGAGTAGACTCTAGACGTTTTCTTTTTAACCGCGGTTGGAATGACGACATAGCAGTCAAAATAGACAAGTCGTCATTGCAATTAGGTTAATAGCCTTGACGTTGGATTTGCCAAGACTACTAACAAATAGTAAACCTTTAGTGAAATTACGAGAGCTATGGTTCTACCTTCCCTACTGGTGGTAATACCTTGACGCCGGTGGTGGTGAACTTTTACTCTCAAACGTGACCCAGTCCACTTATGGACGATAGCGTTTCCATCATCTTTGCAGATGTTTCGTGGAAGTGTCCGGTCAACTGAAAAATTCTTGTCTCCGGGACAAGGTCTCACCGGTTGTTTATAACTACGTCCGGGAGTTGCTTGTCGGCGAGTGCTCAGCATTCTCCTCTCGAGCGAACTGCCGTATCCACATTACTATTGACTCTCGAAACCTCATCGGCCTCCGCCTTCTAGAGCCCGTGAAGTGTCGGAACTGAGCAGCCGAATAGTTATTGTTTTTATTAAGTCATAATAGTGTGAGTCTAGTGGCCATATTGGTGTGAGTTTAGTAGTAAAGCCTCATGTAGTAAAAAGGTTGTCCTACATATCAACGAGCCATTGAACCAAGGAAAGTCCCCCCCCCTCCCCCCCCCCCCGGCCTTGCCCTTCGTGGTCCGGTCTGGGTTAAGACAGCCCCGTATGATGTTCATAAACCATTCTAGTCTGTCCACACCGTAGGTAGAGGAGGAGGAAGCCACTTGTTACCCGAATACTTGTTGCCATCAGCCGGCTACAATTTGAGCAATTGGGCCTATGTATCCACCACTCTTCCATGCATAATCACTGTGCTCTTAACGCGCCCCATGTTACGACTAATTGGGTCCCGTTGATTGGCCGACCCGGGCACTTCCAGCGTCCCCAAAATTTCAGACAGCCGACAACTGCCCCTTACTTTGTTTTTAAAAGTAGCGTTACGGTCGACCGCACCCTGACCGGGGGTTAACATGAGTCCCAGGTCAGCCCATCCACTGACGCACCCGTGTGACAAAAAGAGTAAAATTGGAATAACTTTTTGATACTCGAGGGCCAGAACCACTTCCTAGCTTACATACATAAATGTGTTGTACCTTCTAGGACTTGCCTTACCCATACTACGCCTTGAACCATCTTCCCTAGCATTGTTGTAAAAATGGCCATGATAGGGGTTGTAGACTAGTTAAGATAAGTCACCACCTGATATCTCGGTGTGACAAATATTCTATGCTACTTAGACCTAATGGTTACTAAGACTTAAGTGTTAGGCATAACAAGGTAACTTGGATAATTTTGGATTATTGACAGACATTGCTATCGACCGGCGGTTGCCGCTCTAGCATCATTGATTCCTCGAAAAAAAAAACTTGGGTATGCTGGGTTAAATTTATTATCCGCCGGTAAAAACCGTTCGTAATTATTCCCAGAGGGCTTGTGGTTACTTGGCTCGGCGGTAACCACAGGTAACTGGACATAACAACATTGAATGTTGGATTGGCCTGGTCCCTGGCCCACTCGGTTCTCCCCCGTCTTTCTGGCTCAATGGCGAGCTTTGGAGAGAGGGTGGGGAGGGGTGACCGGACGTATGGGGTGCCAACCGGTTGAGTTTGCCGGGGCGTAGCCCGGAGCCTTACCGTAGTGGTCTCTAGTGCATACCAGTGTACCTCTTACGGTGCCTATTCCCGGATCCGTATACCGTTATCAGGTTTTTTGGAGAGGGAGATAGCAAAGGAATCGAAGAGATGATGTACGTTAGGATCGACGACCGCCTGTCGTTGGCTATAGTCGTACCCTACAAACTAATAGTAACAGATAAAACTTTCATTTAAACTGTGTCTGGCAGGGACTGGTTAACCCTTCCCGCCCGGGCTCGCCATCCTAGGGACATTATTGAGATCCGGGCGATCTGGCCAAAAAACGTCTTTAATAGGCTACCCGTATCTTTGTTATTTTAACTGCTAGAAAATTCCCACGCATCTCTAAGCGTAGTGCTGTTTCTAATCTATAAACTGGCATTGAGTAGAGCTCTCTAGGTCTACTGGTTCAGTTGTGATGACGATTTCCGTGGAGAACGATTTTATGCGATGTTGACAATATCGGCCCTTTGCAGACACTAATTTCGTCATAACATAGAACAACAACATTGATCCGACATCTCCTTCTTGATTTCGGAGGTGCGGTGTCGAAAAGACAGGCTTTGTTTACATGCGTCAGATGCACGGCTTTCAAAACACGCTTAACCCCTCAGACCCGGTAGGGCTCTGAGGCACCCATAACAAATACCCCCCGCAGAACCCGGTAGGGCTCTGAGGCTCCGGCAGCTTGTAAGCCTGTAAGCTTGGTGTGCGAGGCGTCCGTCCGACGCATGTAAACAACAGATGGTTGGACCGACGCCGCACATCTCCGACCACAAGAAGGAGAGGCGTCGCTTGTTCGTGTATGGTGTGTGTTATTGTTAAGTAGTGAAAAGTAGCGAACAGTGGCTGACATCGCCACAAAGTTCTCTCCACGGAAATCGTCATCACAACTGAACCAGTTGACTTAGAGAGCTCTACTCAACGCCATTCTACAGGTACGAAACACATCTACAATTGAGGATGCGCGGGAATGCGGAAGCAGTCAAAATAACAAAGATACGGTAGCCTAGGCGTAGACGTTTTTCGGCCAAAACCCGCGGGTTTCGGGGAAATTATAGAATACAATAGCCGGGGCTGGAAGGTTAATAGGCTTTCAAGCTTACAGATTTTTAAATGACACCCGGGTTCAAGACCATCTGCTGCGGTGTCATTTTAAAATGCTGCCCGGGCGGGAAGGGTTAAGCATGAATTCCACATCCCTTTTGGTTTCAGAGGTTATTGTGGATGCTGTTAATACTGGAGAAAAAAGTACCCGGTAAAACACATTCCCGGCAGTGGCGTAGCCAGGGTTTTCTCAGCAGGGGGGCACCTGGGGGGGCACCACTATCATGGGAGGGGCACCTGATACTCAGGGCCAGGTAGAGACTTCATTGGGCCCCTATAAATTGATAGGCGAGCAAAGCGAGCCAATCCAGCTGGGGGGTTCAGTGGGGCACTGTGAGCCCCCCTGAGATTTGTTTTTGAATTTCACTACTTAATACTGTAGACTCAATCTGAAGCCATATTTTGTTTATAAATAGCACATTATCAAACTAACGATTCTAAGGAACTCCTCTTTGATTTTATCTTTAGCTTTGTCTATAAGGTTAATCATTAGCCTATATTGTATTAAACTCAACTAACACTAACTCAATTTACATAACCAATTTGGTATATAAATACTGTAAACACACAATCCTCTCAGAGCTTTATTAAACACTTGTACTGTATATTTGTGGACAGACATTTTGGAAATTAGAAGCTAATTCACATAATTGAAACTGTACCAAAGAAATCTTGTGAGTCATAATTATTATGTTCCCTCAACCAACCGACTTTACTCCTAAACTCAATTAATGAAATCAACAAATACATGTGGCAGTCCAGGGATTCGAACCTAGGATGCTCACACCGAAATTCAGTGCATTTATCCATTGCGCTACGAAGACAATTAAAGAATGCAGAGGAATATCCTTTACATACAAAAATTACTATTGCATAATCTAAGGGAGGGTTGAAGGGAGAGTTTTATTGATTCACTTAAGTTATGAAAATAGTAATGTACAGTACTTGCAGGATTAGGCTATATATTGTATTGATATGGTGTACTGCATAGGCCTAATCTCTACATTTAAAATTTAGTGATATTATTGTGTTTACACAATGCCTGCAAATTAATTTAGAGTTGAATAGATAATAAGACATCATGATAATTGTACAAGAAATGCCACAAACCAGAACAATTTCTTACCTAAAGTGTCCTCCCTCGTCCCTCTTCACCACGCAATAATCAGCTGAAGGATTATAAAAAAAAAACGTTTCCTAGCATTCATTCGAGAAATCATTTTCTTTTGTAGTAATATTTTGTTTTCTCTCTGCCTTAACCCACTGAACCCCAGCTAGTTAATAATAAATGTACCACCCAGGACTGGCAGGTTGTGAAAAAAAAAAAAAAAATCCAGAAAACACCAGGAATGGGTTAGAAATGAAGGAAAACCCACAAAAAACCGATCCCCTAGGTCATTAAGGGGTCCTACGGTGTGCCCGAAAGTCGGAATTAACATGGGGAATTGGGTAGGCAAAAACAGGAAAAAACAGGTTTTTGCGCGCTCACGCGCACGCGGTTGGACTTTGAGAGTTTTCAACCATCGGCATTGTTGTGTGGGATACTTACACAGTTCCCATACAAATCTGAGCCCTCTAGGTGCCATAGGACCGGAGTAATTAACCGTGACGCACCTTATGTGACGCTGGGGTTAGCGTTACAAACATTGCCGACGCAAACAGTGCGTCGCTGGTCCTCAATGGGTTAAATTAACTGAACATGTTTAAACTTTATATATTAAGAATAAGAAATAGTTCAGATATAACATTACTATTCAATTTTCCAATCTAGGATGGATGAAAAATCAGGTGACAGGTGAAGGTATTGAGGGATAAGCCTTTACAACGGTACCGGTACCTCATTGCTACTTGCTACTTTCCTAGTTTTCTGAAGAGCGTAGAGAGGGGAGAAGGGGTGTTGGAGAGAGAGGAAGCTGTTGGAGTGGCTTTGTTGTGTGTGTTATTAGTCTGTAATCAAAGCTCCAACAGGTATGAAAACAAAAGAAAACGATCCTCCAACGGATGATTAAGGCAGTAACTATCATAATTTTATACTCCTTTACAAATGTTCACTGTTACTGGCGTTGGTGAAGTGATAATTTTAAATGGAGATACTTATGATCTTTAATAATTTTAATTGTTGTTTTAGGCGGTGGTGCCTTCTATCCAGGAGTTCCTAGCTTCCTATTGAATACAAATTAACAATAACAAATTAGGTATACATGTAGGGCTGTGGTGTCAGGTGGGGGGCTCCTGGGGGGCCACGTGCCCCCCCATGCCCCCCCTTGGCTACGCTACTGATTCCCGGGTAAACCCTTTACCATGTTGAGTCTGAAAAGTTGTCTAGCCCGAACCGCCTCGAACAAGGCTGTTCTTATGTCTCTGATAGACCTCGCCGGGTGAGGTAGTATTAGTTGTTGAAATACTTTGACCGCCTCCCTATTACTAATTTCCCTCTCTGGCTTAGCGATGTACTGGGCTGTGTCTCTACTGAGTAAAAATGAGGCAAACTTCTTATGAGCATTATCTCGCAACAAAAACTCGCGTTGGAGTTCAATGGGGTCGGGAGTTTTGAAAGGTTCTGGAAAGTCCTTCAGAGTTAACTGGGGGGCTATAAGGAACTTGAAAATAGGTAAGGGAACCCTTCCCGGTTGCGGATTCAATAAATCAAACTCTAGTTGGTTAGGTAAGGGAATAGGAAGGGAGGGCTGAGACGAGACGTTAAAGCGATAGCAAATCGTTGTACTTCCAGAGCCCAGTCCACCCATGGGCCGTGCCCGACCTCCCCCAGGCTTATTTCCCTTTGTTCCGCCGGCAAGGGAGCCGGAGTTTGCAACCAGTTTGGTGCGTTAGTCCTTGAGCCATAACTGTGAATGCCGTAAGGCCGGGAACAGTCAGGGCACAATAGATCCCCTGGGGAAGGTTGGGTACTCTGCTCTGGCACATAGACAAAATAGTGATAATTTGCAATGCTGGGAATAGCCCTAATTTGTGCTTTCACAATGTTACCTTGGGCGTCTTTCGCCCGTAAGTCCTTATTCCTATTCATTTCTATGGTACACTCATGCGGAACTAGGATCTCCCCTTGGACCGACCAATGTTCCTCCCTTGACGCCGTAGGGCTCAATAACCACCAGAGTTCCTCCTGCCCTCGTTGGGGTGGGAGCGAATCTGTCATTGGAGTCTGTTTACTAACAGGGTTAAGTGGAAGAGAGCCACGTGCCGCCGGGGCTCCGTGAGGGGATCCCAGAGCGGTTTCCGCCGGGGAAACAGATTTTACTTTAGACTTTGGAATAGTTACAAGCTGTGTGCTACAATTTAAGGGCTCAACGGTTTTCTCCGCTGAAGAGGCCGAAAGTATACTAACTTTAACTGGTGACAGGGGGCGTACAAAGACACTCTCTAAAGGTTCTGAATTAAACAAGGGGCTTGGTGACAGTGGTCGAACGATAGACTTGTCCGGGGTAAGGGGAAGAACTGATTCTGACCGGGGAGCTCCTACCTCCGGCGAGCAAGACCTTTTAGAAATGGCACATTGTTGCAATACCTTCTGTAATAATTCATCCAAATGTTTTGCCGTGACACATTGATTGCGGGGCCTCTTGAGAGATTTGGGCCTTACCTGCTCTACTGTCTCACTAGTCCCTACTGGCATACTTGTACTGTACCTGGTAATTCCTTAGACTGGTCCATTGCCTGATTTGTTAAGGGATAATTCGTTTTCGAACCTGTCCCCTGCCCTTGAGGCACCGGCGGGGTGACTGTCGCCGTTTCTGGTGCTCTTTGCCTGTCATATAAAATTGGTTCAAGCTTACTTGGTGCTAAGATGTTTTGTCTGAGAGTACTGCCGGAGGTGAGAGAACTCGCCGGTAAGTCCATTTTACTCGACTTGGGAAGTGACTTGTCTCTCCCTATAGCCCCTAGACTGGGCATTACTGATCTGTCTCTCCCTGGAGCACCTAGACTGGGCGTTACGACCCCCGTCTCTAACGGGGAATGTCGTTCAATAGCCTTAGCTTCTGAACCGGATAACTCTACCGGAACAACCAATTTTGCCAACACTAATTTGGAACCTTTGAGAACTACTCTTGCTTTAGACCTACTAGAGACTTCCCTACTACCTTCGGCCTCTGTCCCGAGGAGGCCGGGGAAAAACCCCGGCGACTCCGGGGCAGAAGCCGCAGGTCCTGGGTGTGCACTAGACTTACACTCTAGCTGTATAATCTCAGTCGAACTGGTGTGGACCTCAGCCTTACTCTGGACCTGCGCGGGGAACTCCAGCTTCTGCCTTTTGGGAGACTGCAGACTCCAAGTAACTGGTTGTTCCCCTTGTTGCATGGAGGACCGGGACTGCGAAGGCCAAGTTGTCCGGAAGTCCGGAGATGTTGAGCGAGTTCTCTTGGGTTGGGGAGGGGAGTCTAATTCAGAACATTTTGGTTCCCCGAGGGGAGCTAAGGGTTCAACTGAGTGTTGTGTGTTAGCTGGAATTGACTGAGAGACTGAGGGATCATCAAAAGAATAGAGGCGAATCAGCCTGAGTAACTCGGCATTGTCGCAACGTAGCTCTACGTTAGCCACCCTGTTGGCATAGGTGGCAAACTTATTCTTAATCTCAATTAATGCTAGCAGGCACGAAAGATCTTGAGAAATGATCCAATGAAGGAGAAGGTCTGAGCAGACTGGACATGTCTGAGAAGTCCACAAGAAATTTGACCTATTTAACCCCTCCAACCCGGATGGGCTCTTGAACGCCCATAACAACCTCGGCCCGCGCAACCCGGAAGGGCTCTTGAACGCCCATTGCTTGCATGCGTGCTTTCGAATGCCGCGCGTACATTTTCGGTATCGTGGGACGGTAGGTGGCGCCACCAGGCGTAAACTCCGCCACAGCAACAGTATCTACCCCGACGCCATCATGGACAGTACGCCAAATAGTGATTCCGCTGTGTCCGATACCGTGCTTCCTACGACGCCCTTGCTTGTTCGTCGCGCCTTACCCCGACGCCATCGCCTAAATGTGTTATCTCCCGGAGGTATTGAGACGACATTGAGACTTTATGAGCGAGCTGATGCCAAGCATAATGTTGATGATGAAGTCAGTGACGACTCCAGTAATTATAAGTCGAGTGATTATGGCCATGAGAGTGATAAAGAAGAGCAATTCCTGGGATTTGCGAGAGAACATGACAGTGATGAGAGTGATGAAGGTGATGTACCAGTTGTTGAGGAAGCTGGTTTACCTAAAGACAGTGAACTTGAGAGAGTGAGCGAGTGGGAGAGTTCAAGGTCACTCACCAAATTTCGCTTAAGTGACACGACGCCAAGCCCTTCCCCTGGTAAATCGCCTTTCAAGCTACATTTGTATAAGCAGAAAATACTTGAGAAGGCGGCCGCGGCAGCTAGGGAACAAGCAAAACTACTTGGTGAGGATGAGGCTGTGAGTGAGGGTCAGCGTGGTGACCCTTCTCGTCCGCCATTGTCTCCCTTATCTACCCACGCCACCCAAGATGACCCGGATGCCCCGCATTCTTCCCCACCACCCCCACCATTGCCAAGGGTTGAGGACCCCACACTTTCGGCCTATTTGCCTCCTAGGTCCCCCGACAGGAGACATACTGCTGCCGAAAAGGGGAAAGGTAGGAAATATACCAAGAAAATTAAGAAAAGTAAGAGAGTTTTGTTCGAGGCTCCCGCGGCGTCCACCCCGGCCGGCCCCAGCCATACATCCCCGCAACTTTCCCCACGGTCCTCCCCACCTCTCCCGCCTTCAACATGTCTTCCTGAAGAAGTCTTTGAGCTCGCATCACCAATACCTGGCCCTAGTGACAGTGAAACATTGCTTTCTGTCACTCGTCGCAGGCCAAGGAGCCCGGGACCTCGGGGGGACACAGCCTCACCTGCCACTCCTTCCCCACCTCGCCCACCCGCACGCCGCCCACGCATCACTGGTTCCCCGCCAGATTATGTGGGGGCCACTGATGATGAAGGGCACCTCTCTGAAGACTCTGGCCATGATTACATAGGTCCACCGTCAGGGCAAGATGACCACTCTGACGATGACTATATGGACATCGACGACCCTCGACCCATCCGCTTGGCCCGGCGTCGTGCTGCCCGTCGTGCTGCCCACCGCCCTGGCCGCCGCCCTCGCCGCCCTAGGGCGCGCGCCTCCCGAGTTGGCCGTGGGCGTGCTGGGCCACCAGCTGGAGCTCCTCGTCAGCGTAGACAAGACCCATTCTACGTTTTTCAGTGGCAAGACGTAGTTGATGAGGATGCATACAACCCTGATGTGCCAGCTTTTGATGAGGTACTGGAGGGTTCAGGCGTTACCCCCAATTTTCCTGCAGGCCCCAATGCTCCACCACACGAACTGTTTGAGGCCTTCTTTGATGAGGAGGTGGTAGGCTATGTTGTCAAAGAGACAAATAAGCAGCACCAATTCCAGGTCCACTTTTTGGGAAAGGTGACCAAGGGCCACATGAGGCAGTGGACCCCAGTGACTCATAATGAGTTCATGGTGTTCCTGGCACTCACCATGCTAATGCCTCATGTCAAGAAGCATAGGTTGCCTGACTATTGGATCACCAATGATCTGATATCCACCCCTGCCTTCGGGAAATATATGTCTCGCGACCGGTACCTTGATATCCTCGCAGCGCTCCATCTTGTCACCAACCTTGACGTCCACCTCCCAGACAAGCTGTGGAAGATTAGGACGTTGTATGAGATGATGCGAGAACGCTTCACCTCCTACTTCAAGCCCTTCCGCAAGGTCGTCATTGACGAGTCTCTTGTGCTGTTCCGGGGAAAACTCAGCTTCCGGCAGTACATCCCCTCAAAAAGACATCGCTTTGGCATAAAATTCTTTGTGCTGTGCGACTGCCAAACTGGCTATGTCCTGGACTTCCTGGTCTACAGCGGGAAGGAAGGGGACTTGCTTGTGGACCCCCTCATTGGCTTTGGCGGAGCAGTGGTGCAAGCCATGATGGACCGCTACTTTCATAAGAATCACGTCCTCTACACGGACAATTATTACACGTCCCCCACTCTCTCACAGTACCTGCATGAGCGCAAGACGGGGACTGTAGGCACAGTACGAGGGAAAAGGAAGGGCATGCCACCTTTCCCTCCAAAGACCAAAAAGGTGATGTGTTCAAGAAGAAGTCGGGGCCCATTCTGGCTATCCACTGGCACGACCAGCGGAAGGTCAACCTCCTGACCACCATCCACAAGGGGGAAATGGTGGAGACTGGCAAGGTGGATCGCCGCACCCAGGCCAGGGTGACCAAGCCCGATGCTGTCCTGGACTACAACATCAACATGAGGCTGGTGGACAAGTCCGACATGCAGATAGGCTTCATTGACTGCCTGCGTACCTCGTGCAGATGGTACAAAAAGTTCTTTCTGCATATGGTGGACATGTCAGTTCTGAATGCCTACAACATATACAAGCTTCGGAATGTGAACACACCCATGAAGTTCAATAGCCTGCGGAGGTTCCAAAAGCAGGTGTTGACGGAGCTCCTGGAGAAGTATGCTATGCCACAGAGGGCAGTGGCACATCCTGGGCCCGCCGTTATTGACCGCTTGCAGTCTGCTCAATACTTGACTAGGCACAGGCTTGGTTCCCTGCCTCAGAATGAATCCGGAAGAACACAGCAGAAGCGGTGCCATGTCTGCTACAACAGCAGGGTGAAGCCGAGGTCAGGTAAAAAGTCAACCCTGGAGTGTGTGGAGTGCAAGGTGGCACTCTGTGCTGTAGATTGCTTCTTTGATTACCACTCCAAGCTGGAGTTCTAATAATCATACTGAAATTGCCAAATAAAATGACAATATGTACACTATAATTATATATAGGCAAAAAGTGGAAGAAAACCAATGTATTGTAATACAAAAGTCATGTATTATGAGAACATTGATACAAATACAATTACACCATAATAATATGTGAAAGTGACACATATGTATATACCAAGTGACATTCATATGATTAGAACCTATAGAAATATAGAAATCAGTGAAAAAAGACACAATAAATTGTATATAAATCGTTTACAAATCATATAACTAAGTGAAAGTGACACAAGACCTAATATTTGATGGCCAAAGTATAATAAACACCTGTGATAACGAATAATCAGTGCCTAATACAACAATAACCTACCTCAATTACTAATAAAATGTACGGTATCGAGTGAAAATGAGCATTATCAGTGACAGTGACACTCTCTAAAGCATATTTGTCAAAGTGAAAGTGACACAAGACCTAATATTTGATGGCCAAACTATAATAAACACCTGTGATAACGAATAATCAGTGCCTAATACAACAATAACCTACCTCAATTACTAATAAAATGTACGGTATCGAGTGAAAATGAGCATTATCAGTGACAGTGACACTCTCTAAAGCATATTTGTCAAAGTGAAAGTGACACAAGACCTAATATTTGATGGCCAAACTATTATAAACACCTGTGATAACGAATAATCAGTGCCTAATACAACAATAACCTACCTCAATTACTAATAAAATGTACGGTATCGAGTGAAAATGAGTATTATCAGTGACAGTGACACTCTAAAGCATATTTGTCAAAGTGAAAGTGACACAAGACCTAATATTTGATGGCCAAAGTATAATAAACACCTGTGATAACGAATAATCAGTGCCTAATACAACAATAACCTACCTCAATTACTAATAAAATGTACGGTATCGAGTGAAAATGAGCATTATCAGTGACAGTGACACTCTAAAGCATATTTGTCAAAGTGAAAGTGACACAAGACCTAATATTTGATGGCCAAAGTATAATAAACACCTGTGATAACGAATAATCAGTGCCTAATACAACAATAAGCTACCTCAATTACTAATAAAATGTACGGTATCGAGTGAAAATTAGCAATATCAGTGACAGTGATACCCTAATAAACATATTTTATATAATTGGCCTCAAAATAACTAGAAAATATCAAATAAACATCACATTCTCAATATCAAACACTAAAATCGTCTAAGGGAGATAAATACTTTGGCGCGGCGAGCGGCTAGGTGCGTCGTAGCCATGGCCGAGGCGACGCGTCCGAACGCAGGAAGAATTTGCCGCCGAAAAGCACTCGTCTTCCCGCGCTCACCATTATGCAACCAGAGGGGCTAGAGACCTCTACTCAACGCCATTCGACAGAGGAAGGTTTGTGGAACATTATTCTTTTTTATTTACAACATTACATGACATATTCATTGACTTACAGAGTAGTTAACATAGGCCAAAGATCGTCAAAACACCCGGTACCGGAGCACAGTCGCAAGCTATAGCCCCCGGGGCTGGAGGGTTAAACAAGTAACGCACTGAATGCAAAGTTTGTGTGCTGTTACCGGGATTAATAAGCAGGTAGGGGTAGAGCAAATCGAAAACTGAGGCATGGTTACTGAACTCCCCTCCCGCCGGGAACAGATCCTTCCTCTAGTTGATGCTGCTCACGAAGTGCCGAGATCTGGAAATAAAATTTCCAGGAATCAATGCTCATAAGGATAACCTGAGAGGTTCAACACATCCTACCTGCTCTGACGCCTCGGAAAATCATTTTGCCACTCAAAATAATATTCCGCCGCATCTGAGAAACTCCTGTGGAAACCCCACCCCGTTCTTAGGGTTACCATGAGTCAGACTGCTTACCTATGCCACGAGTCACTGACCCTGAACCCGCCGACTTTTCTTATCCGAGAGGCTATTTGGACTAACTGGATAGGTAAAACCATGAACTGTGCCGCTGAGCGTACGAAGTGTGAGGCGAGTACAGGGCGAGTCTATAAAAAGCTCCTTTCCGCCGGCCTAAGCATGACCGCCGGGAAGGAAGTAGCACTTGCACTACTATGGGTAAGTTGGTATACACCCCTCCCGCCCGGCGGGAGTTGCGGCCTCAATATACTGAAAGAGAGCCGGCGGGAAAACCAACCACAAAAATTTGTCTCAACGAAAGCAACTATGGGTAAGCTGGTATACCCTCCTCCCGCCCGGTGGGAGTACCGGCCTCGATATACTGAAAGAGAGCCGGTGGGAAAACCAACCCCGATAAATCATCTCAATGAAAGACCGATCAACCGAAAACAACCTAAAAAGCCAAACAGGACGTCTCCTGTCCCTCGACAAATGTAACCGAGACATAAACCCGAGGGGACCAAGGGGACACAAATAAATAATTGTACATACAATAATAAAAATGTTTACCCCTAGACCGCTAAGGAGACCCCTACTGAGGCTGGCCACGAGGCTCGAAGAAAACAGCAAGCAAGGCAGCTCCCAAACCTCCCGAAGAACCAGCAGCAGCAGCAAGCAGTGAAGAGGCCCACGAAAGGGGCCCACGTGCAGACCCGGACTCTGGAAGATTCCACACCATGTGTGGCAACCCTTAACCCTCCCGCCCCGGCTACGCATTACATAAATATTCCCCGAAATCCGGGTGTTTTGGCCGAAAAACGTCTAGGCTAGGCTACCGTATCATTGTTATGCTGACTGCTTCCCGCATTCCCGCGCATCCCCAAGCGTACCTGTGTTATTTACCTGTAGAATGGCGTTAAGTAGAGCTCTCTAAGTCAAGTGCTTGATTTGTGATGATGATTTCATTGGAGATAACTTTATGGCCAAAACAGCCACTTTACACTACTTTTCGATACTTAACAACAACATACAGGCACACACGAACAAGCGACGCTCTCCTTCTTGTGGCCGGAGATGCGGGGCGTCGGTCCAGCCGGCTGTTGTTTACATGCGTCGGACCGACGCCTCGCACACGAAGCTCACAGGCTTTCAAGCAATGGTACAATGTTGTACCACCCGGGTTCCTGGGGGCAAAACATAATGGTACACACGTGTACCATCCGAGTTTGAAGGGTTAAACCAGAGCGTCTGCTAAAAACAATAATGCAACATCCTCTGAGAGACGGCATGAAGCATAATCCTACGTCGAAGTAGCCTCCTAACTAACAGATAAGCAAAACTAAGGCACATAAAGACAAAACATAGAAATAACATGATGCACAGAACTTGGTGTACCCAAAGCGCCTGTTACAAAGTACTGTACCCTATTTTAACACTTCCTGCGGGCGTACCAATGGGGTAGCCTTGTGCTAGCTAATCTAAACCTTGTTCAATACAATTCAGATATATACAAATAAGTAAGGATTCACTATAAAGGGAGTAAACGAAGAATGAAGCGGAGCACAGGGACCCCCAACCTCTCGGTACGGCCGCGGGGAAGGAAAGGAAGTATGGCGACTCAGGGAGCAGCGTCAGGGAATCCCACACAAGAAATCCACGAGATGGAAAGCATTAGTATAACAATTATTAAGTATATTTTTCTTTTTTATAATTTACAAAGGTTTTTTCGTAGCGAGTACCCAATCATAAGACGATTCCATAAGAGAATAAGCGTTACCCTTATGACGTGTACTCCGTTCATCCCCGCGGCGGTAGATTGAAACTGCTGACCCGCGGGCATTTGAATGGAGGCTATTATACTAATAGGCATATCGTCAAGGATGGAGGGGCCACTAATAAGTATAGGCTATACAGTATATGTAATAGATTAAAACACAAAACAAGATAAATCATGAAATATGTTTTTTATGATATCTTTTCCATGTTCTATGAGAGAATTCATGTACTCGAGATTATTGTTGTATGAATATACAGTACTGTGTAGGCATCTAGAAAACTAGATCTGTGTTTTGTTCAATCCTTTTTTGTTGTAATCTACTCCATATTATATTTTATATTTTCCTTGAGGCTTACTCAGATACCCCGCCATATTACTTTTTACTACTCTTTTCTAATTCTGTGCCTGTCTACAATTTAGTGTGTTCTATTGTTTTTGATGTTGAGCAAAGGATGTCCCGGCCACCTGTTGTGATGTTCTAGGCTCTCACGTCATTGACGGAGAGAACCACTACTAAATTGTGGGTTTGACAACCCGAAGAGAAGGAAGGAAAACTTATATTTAGTAATGGTTCCGTAGTCAATGACGTCTACTACCCTCCTACCTCCCACTTCCCATGCACATGTACAACTTGCTATTCAGTATGAGGAAGAAGAAAGCTCCAGAGGGCACTGGGCGACTGTGCATGGTAAGCCTGCCAGTGTGTCGGCGTTGAATTCGAACAACCTTATTCTATCTTTTATTAAATTTTTCTTATTTGGTATCCGTATTGATGACGTTCCCTAGGAACTATGTAAGGGGTATCCCCTTGGATGTTATTTTTCAATTATCCGGGTTGCGTTAAACATTCTCCGGGTTCCCTGGAGGACCCGGATAGCCCTTATAGTTGATAAGGCTCTCATGTCATTGACTACGGAACCACTACCAAATATATGGTTTTCCTTCCTTCCTTTCGGGTTGTCAAACCCACAATTTATATACAGTAAACTTCCGTTAATATGAAGGGCAGCGGACCGGCCCTCGTTCGGATTAGTGGATTTTTCGGATTATCGGACTTTACCCCTATGAACCTGTGTATGACGAAAACTTTGAGGCATTAGGCCACCCAAATGACACAATGGTGCACACACACATATCATATGTTCATGAAATCACTTCAAAAGTTTACCATTGTCATTGTAGCCTATTACCTACTTCAAAACATTCAGATTAATGGTCAAAGGAATCTGCTGATATAAACGTAAACACCATATGTCCGCATCGTCGTCTTCTTCTTGCGTCTACTAGCGAGTTTGTCTTGCTCTTGAAGATCAGATCAGATGTGGTTCGGGAAGTAATGCCTTAACAACGGCACTTCCCTGAGAGGTTCTTGTAATTTTCCTTTTGTGATTTTCCTTTTGTGACATGCTCTGTTATATTATATTGTATTGAAAGCACCCTTGTCTTGTTGTCTTGAAAGCACCCTTGGGACACTCCGATCACTGAACTATAAATAGTAGCGTATCGGAACGTCCAAAGGTGCGTTTTCAAGCTCAAGACTGAATGCGCTTGCAGAAAATGCGGTGCAAGCCAGTAGCGCATCGGAGCGTCCCAAGGATGCGTTCAAGAGCAAAACAAACTCTCTAGCAGACGATGTGGTGTTTACGTTTATATCAGTAGCTTCCTTTGACCATTAATCTGAATGTTTTGAAGTAGGTAATAGGCTACAATGACAATGGTAAACTTTTAAAGTGAATTCATGAACATATGATATGTGTGTGCTCCATTATGTGTCATTTGAGTGGACTAATGCCTCAAAAAGGGGACTTTGGGACTTCTTGAAATTCGGACCATCGGGTGAATTCGGATTTGGCCTCAAATTGAAAAATTCGGACTATTGGGAGATTCGAATCATCGGTCGTCGGATTAACGGACTTTTACTGTATAAATGTGCTATGCAATAACTGAACATTAACTGACAGCTAAGTGCCTACAATATAAGTTTACTGTTTTATTATACTTTTCTGTGACTCCAAGCCTTCGCGATGATGATCTGGAAGTGATAGAGAAGGCTCAAGATCTGTGGAAGGAGGTGGGGGCCAAGTACGAAGAGGAGAATATGGACCGCTTGAAGGAGGAAATTGACTTTGATGTGGCTTTGGAGAACTACCCACCTCATGGTAACTACAGTATTATAAATCTTAGTAGTAGTAGAGTTAGAAATTAATTTAACCCTAACTAATCCTTGTTTTGTTTTTTTTGTTTTTGGGGGGATTCCCACTGGTTTGTCCTATTAGTTTGGCAATTATAAGACGTTTAGCCCAATTCAGGTGTGGATTTTTTCTGGGTGAGCGATAACAAAATCTGCAATTTAGGAGAAACTGGCCTTTACCCATGACATTTATATATAAAAATACATGTATATTTAGCTTGAAGCGAGGTTTTAGGAAGCATTATTTAGATTGAAGGGAGTCTGGTGTTACGACCGGCACAACGAAATAAACAAGGGCACTTAATATTGGACTAGAAGATAGGCTATATCTGCAACAACGGTACGCTAATTCCAAACCCTCGTACTATTAACCCGGGAACTGCGGGAAGACTCTTAAGAGTTCCCCCGGCGAACTGCGGGAAGACTCTTAAGAGTCGGCGAAATGTTTGTTTTGTTTTAACCCTTCCTACCCGGGCGTCCTTGTGGAAGGACACCGCTGCAGAAGGGCAGGTACCCGGGCATCCTTATGACAGACAGTAAGCTTGCAAGCCTTGCAAGCTTGATCCGAATGCCGTGCGTCGGACGAATGTAAACAAAGTCGGTCGCTTCGTCACCACACCTCCGAAAACAAGAAGGAGAAGACTCGTTTGTTATTATACGTCTGTATGTCTTAGTTTCATTAGTGAAAAGATCGTCGTATTGCTAACATCGCCTGAAAATGCACTCCACTAAAATCGTCATCACAACTGAACCAGTTGACTTGGAGAGCTCTACTCAACGCCAGTTTACAGTTTGGAAACCGCACTACGTTTAGGGATGCGTGGGAAATTTCTAGCAGTTAAAATAAACAAAAATACGGTAGCCTAGGCCTAGACGTTTTTCGGCCATTTCGCCCGGGTACGGGCGACCATCCTTCTAACAGGCAGCCCGGGTAGGAAGGGTTAAACACCGAAAAAAAAAAAAAAAAAAAAAAAAAAATTGCCCCTGGGCCATGCAAAATATCACTCCTCTACCTCCCCTCCTTCCCCACTTTCCTCCCTCCTTCAGTTATCACCTATTTTCCCTGTTATTCCCTTATTCTGTGGTATATTTTCGTGCTAACATTAGCGAGTTGCAAGCAGGGCATTGTCATCACTGTTAGCAAGCGAGTGCAAGAGAGAGAGAGAGAGAGTATCGATCGACAGTGTCTCTCCAGCCTTGGGGAAAAGTGGCAGGAAAGGAGGTTGTCTCAGCCATACATTATGTAACTCCCGGCCTGTATCGCCGATTTTGACCATCCAAACGCTGTTTCCACTTGTTTTATTGTTGTAACAGGTTAATACCTTTATAATCAACCTATAATAGGCGCATATGGATAAGTATTAATGCTATTTATGGTAAAATGAATATTTTAGTGATGGAAACAGCTCAAATACATGCGCACAGGCAGAGGTGTCTAATACCCCCATGCGCACTTCAGAGGTTAAGCCGGTGAACAAAACACTTACACCCTCCAGAGTTAATCTACTGGATAACGGGGTATCAATTAACTGGGTTTAGTGCACTTCTACAAAGGCTTTCCGGTGACGGCAAAGCCTACTCACAACAAGAGTAATTACGTTAATAAAAAGCTCTCAAGTAATAACAATGCTTAGATAAACTATGACAAGATTTAATAAAGGAGTATATGCTTACGTTAACTTTAGTGCGAGTCTGAACTCAACACTAAACTCTTCAATGCTCTATGAAAACACTGGAAGTCTAGACCTACAGCAATCAGATATGGAATCTTCTGAAAACGTCTGATGCTCTAAGATGCTCGTCGAATATAGAACAGAAATAATGCAGGGGCAGGACACCAAAGCGTGTATCTTAAATACACCAACAAGTAGGATACATATATAAAACAAGGGAGTGCAACAACTCGGTGACAGCACTAATAATAGCCACTCAAAAACAGTACTTCCTTAGCCAAAGTAACAGCCAAACTGGGTTGTGCACTATGCATCAACCTAGGCTAAAATAATGCGTGAATAATTCCTAAAGCATACGCAGTTAAAGTTAATAAACACAATACTGTCTTTCTTACTAATAAAGTCTAGCAGCGGCATAAAAGGTACAGGGAGCCTAGGCAGAGCTCAAGCATGCTCGTAGCCTACTGTCTCCCCTGAACAGATTTCCCTTATCTTACGTTAAGTGACTAGGAGGCTCTCTTGGTAAGTCCAGATCTCAAGTATCTGGTCTTACCCTGGCGCTCCTCAAAGGTCAACAAAATGAGGTAGCAAGCATACAAGCAAGAGTAGGCAAAGCCCTTCGCTTGTATACTGCTACGCTCGCAAAGGAAAAATATGCACAAGGGTTACAGGCTACCTAGCTCCGTCGAAGTCGTACAGGCTCTGACTTGCCATATACATAACTCAGACAACGACCAAAGATACCCTCCACTGTCTAGAATTAAATAGTAACAAAGAACAACCCAATAATTAGAAGCACCCAATAATATGACTCCATGTGACTATGACTCTAATAATCCCTAAAGCTAGTGCAAAACATATATGTGAGAACTGGTGCTGGTAATACGACTGGCCGACTATGGAAGTCGTATGCAGAACCAGAAGGGATGAGTAATTGAATAAAGATAAGAAGTATTGGAAGGAAGGAGTTCAGAGAGAGGAACAGCAGTAAAGAGGGTTAGATTGGGGACAGAATGCAAGGGACGTCTAGGACCAAGCACAACATACCAAGCTCTAAGGAGAGACGCGGGAAGGAAGCCCGCACCACCGAGCTAAGACAGCGGCCTTCAATCACAGACAACTACGTCATGAAGAGCAGGCGTCATATGACACGCCAGGCCCGCCGGCCAATCACGAGCGGGTGGCCCTGCCCAAGCGAGGAATGCACACGTACATACACACGCACATACTACCACCTCGCTGTTTCCCTCGCTCTCTCTCCTTGCAACTAACACACTACTTATCTTATACTCTATCAATGATATAAAATACTTCCAAGTGTCACAGACAAGAATAAAGACAAACTCTGATCTGTCTGTGACAACATGAATACTAAGAAAGAAAGAACATCGTTCTACGATTATTATAGCCATTTCACTGCCCTAGCGAGCGCTAGCGAGTACGAGTACATTCTGGCAAGCTGGCCAGCGTAACACCCCGCCCAAGATGTGGGACGTTTTAACATCAGGTAAACGCCACATCTGACCAGACAGAATGCCCACCAACCCCTCATCACCCAGCTACTCCCCCAAGTTGTGAAAACAAGGCACAATCACAAACATAAAACACTTCATTATATAAAAAAAAAAAATCTACACAACACTTCCCCAAAATAATAGTATCACTTAACAATATTACGCTCAACGAGCAAGCTTAACCAAGCCTAGCCTACTAAGACAAAAACTCAGAATGTCTTAGATTCTTGCTGTAACATACTGCACTTACTGTATATACTATCAAAAAGAAAGAGTTTTTATGTGAGTTTTTTATATTTTTTTAATAGTGTTTTTGGCGGCTTTGCACTACAGGGGCAAGCCTAATTTTTCTCCACTCAACCCAACACACCTGTGGTGATCTACCCTGGGTCCTCCACCCTAGACAAACAGTCAGCTATCACGTTGTCACAACCGGCAATATGGCGAATGTCTAGGTTATACTCCTGCAACATTAAGGACCATCTGGTTAGCCTCATATTCCGGTTGTGGAACTGATTCAAAAACTTCAAAGGGTGGTGGTCAGTGTAGATCACCACGACTGGGCCAAAAGCGGGAACATACACCTCAAAGTGCCTGAGCGCCAGCACAATGGCCAGAAGCTCCTTCTCTACCACTGAATAGTTCTTTTGTGCTGGGTTGAACTTCTTGGAAAAGAAACTTACTGGGTGTTCCACACCTTCTGTGTCTGTTTGCAACAAGACGGCACCAGCCCCTACACCGCTAGCATCTGTCGCTAGCTGAAAAGGTCTTGAGAAGTCTGGGGCCCTGAGTATGGGGTGAGTGCACAAAAGATGCTTCACCAGTGAGAATGCTTTCTCATACTCAGGTGCCCACCCAAACTTTTTCGTCTTTGCAAGTAGGTCAGTCAGAGGAGCCAGCACCGAGGAGTATCCGCGGATGAATCTGCGATAATACCCAATCATGCCCAAGAACCTCATGATTTGTCGCTTGGTGGTCGGCCTGGGGAACTGGTTAATAGCCTGTATCTTGGTTTGGGGGGGGGCACACCTGGCCTAACCCTACCACAAACCCTAAGTACTGCACAGTTGCCCGAACAAAATCGCATTTGCCCAGATTGACCACCAAATGAGCCTCACTCAGCCTCCTGAACAATGCCCCGATGTGCTCGCAATGGCTTTCAAAGTCATCATCGTAGATTATTACATTGTCTAGGTAAACGGTGCAGTTAGGGATCTCCGCCACTAACTCATTCATCAGGCATTGGAAGGTTGCAGGTGCATTCTTCAACCCATACGGCATAACGTTGCAACGGTAAGTGTTCCCATCCACCACAAACCTGCACACCAGCTTCGCCCGCTCAGACAACGGCACCTGCCAGTAGCCTTTGACAAAATCCACCTTGGTCAGGTAACGTGCACACCCGATCTTGTCAACACTGTCATCTACGCGGGGAAGAGGGTAGGCATTGGTGGGGGTTAAGCCGTTCAACCGCCTGAAGTCCATGCAAAACCTGACCTTGCCGTCTGGTTTAGGCTGCAGAGTGACGGGAGATGTCCACCTAACCGCCCCTTTTTCTATCAGCCCCCTCTCCAACATGTAGCCTAATTCCGCTCGGAGAGCCGGAAGTTTAATGGGAGGTACACGATAGGGCACTGATTTAAAGGGGGGGTGGTCTCCAACGTCTACATCGTGCACCGCATGAGTTGTGAGGCCTGGGTGCTTGGCAAAAACAGTAGGGTATAAACCGAACAGGTGCTGGATCGCTGCACGCTGTTGCTCAGGCAGGTGCTCAAGCGCTTCCACAGCCACCTGACTCGTGTTCCCCGCCCACTGATCCGCCGAGACATGACAATCCCATCTTTCCTCCACCTGTGCCTCACTGCCCCCCTCTCCTTCTCCACCTTGGCCGCTGCAGACCAACACAGGGACAGTAGGCTGCTCAGGTGGGCGCCTCACGAACTCTTTTAACAGGTTCACATGACAGAGCTGATTTTTCTTCCGCCTATCCGGAGTAGCCACAAGGTAATCTAGGTTAGATAACTTCTTCACGACCTTGTAAGGATCGACATACTTGGCAGACAGGGGATGGCCTACTAAAGGCAATAAGACCAAAACCTCCTGTCCTACCACAAACTCCCGGAGCTTTGCTTTTATGTCATACCGATCCTTCATCAAGGCCTGATTACCCACCAAATTTCTCCCTGCCAACTCCAGGCTTTTCAGCATCCTGTCTCTACTCTCGAGGACATACTTAAGTAGAGAACATGGCGGCACAGTCCCTTCCCAGATCTCTCTCACCATGCTCAGAGGACCTCTAACCTGATGCCCGAAAACTAACTCGTTGGGGCTGAACCCAAGGCTCTCCCCAGGTACCTCTCGTGCCGCAAACAAAACGTACGGTAGCCCCAGGTCCCAATCCTTGCCATTCTCTAAACAGTAGCACTGCAACATGCTTTTCAAAGTGGAATGCCATCTTTCCAACACCGCTTGACTCTCTGGGTGATAAGCTGAAGAGACAACCGTATTGATCCCATGTTGCTGCATGGTCTGTTTAACCCTTCCTCCCCGGGCTGCCTTACTTAAGGACGGAGGCTGTATCCGGGCGATTTGGCTGAAAACACAACATACGTTAACTAAGGCTAATCTCGCTTAATATACTACCTACATTAATCAAACATATGTCAAAATGGGTGCCTTACCTTGCCGCGTAGAATGGCATTGAGTAGAGCTTTCTAGCTCAACTGGTTGCGGAGTGATGGTGATGGAAGTGGAGGTAACTTTTGCCGCCTATTTACCTCGCCGCGTCCGAACACTCAACCGCGGCCCAGGCTACGACGAACGTTTTGACTCGTCGCTCTACCTTGAATTATGGCGGGAAGCGATTTTTTAGTGTTTTATTGTTTATTATGCCATATATTATTGTTATTATGTTATTTCCACTCAATAAAGTTATTTTTCTGAAGTAATTTGTGTCTCTGTCACTTATACTTAGTTTTATTGTTATTATTATAGTAGTTATGATTATTTATACTGGACTATGGTAATTGATAGTGTCATTTTCACTTATTTATTGTTAGGAATATATATTTTAGTGTCACTTTCACTTGTTCATATTGTTCTGAAGGCACTTATTATTACTTATGTGTGTCTCTTTCACTTAGACTTAGTTTTATAGTCATTATTATAGTAGTTATGATTATTTATACTGGACTATGGTAATTGATAGTGTCATTTTCACTTATTTATTGTTAGGAATATATATTTTAGTGTCACTTTCACTTGTTCATATTGTTCTGAAGGCACTTATTATTACTTATGTGTGTCTCTTTCACTTAGACTTAGTTTTATAGTCATTATTATAGTAGTTATGATTATTTATACTGGACTATGGTAATTGATAGTGTCATTTTCACTTATTTATTGTTAGGAATATATATTTTAGTGTCACTTTCACTTGTTCATATTGTTCTGAAGGCACTTATTATTACTTATGTGTGTCTCTTTCACTTATACTTAGTTATTTATTAGTGGCCCCTCCATCATTGACGAACATGCCTATTACATAAGGCATCCTCTTCAAACACTAATCCGCCGTAGTTTTGAATCTACCGCGCAGAGCATTTAAAAACTGAGGAGCCTTCATCATGAGCGCACGCGACCTCACTCATGGCTTCAGTCATTATGAATTGGGTTCTCACTACGAAAAAACTTCGTAAAAAATAAAAACAAAAAGAAAATAAGAATAACTATCCAATAAGCTTTCCATCATATCGTGGATGTACTTGTGTGGATTTCTGACCAGACGCTGATTCAGGCGTCATTCTTCCTTCTCTGCTCTGCGTTCAGCCTGCCCGGACGTGCCTCCCCACGCTCCGCTGGTTCCGCATTCGCTGCGTCCCTAGTGAGTTTTTTCTCATTTGTTTACTCCAGGATGTATCGAGTAAGGTTAGGATAGGCGTAGCAGGAGTGTCCTGGGCTGGTTGCCCGCAGTGCAGTGTATTTTGGGTCGTGTGTATGGGGCATCTATTTCGGATGTACCCTCGTGGTCACGTTGTGAACATGTGAAGTTTTTCACAGTCGAGTTAGTTTGTGATGCAGGCGGCTTTCACTACGCGTTAATTATTGCTGCCTTTTATCTTTCTGATGAGGTAAGCTTTGTTTTCTGACGTTCCCAGCGTATTTTTCTTCACTTAGTGAAGTTTTTTCTGGGTCCCGAGTCAGTCTTCCCTGGGTTGGAAGTTATTGCTACGGTGGTGTGTTGGCGGTGGTTCCTGTTGTGATATTTCCAATGTGTGTGTTTATTTCAACTGTTTTTATGCCGTCTGCCTAGGCCTAGCCAGCCGCTCGTAGCTTTGCCACATGTACTAGTGTTATTATTTATTATTTATAAATATGCCCTACTGTGTCATGTGTATCCGGGTTTTAGTTGTGTATTGGCTAATTCCTCGGACTATAATTGTTTCCTGGTTTAGTTGTGTTTTGGCTAATTCCACGGATTATGGTGTGACCTTGGGTTAGTCGTGCGTGGCTATCCTCGTGTCGTGTGTTGTTCAGATGGTATCTGTTCAGGGTGGGTTTCCTTCCGGCGGGTTTTTTCTCGGTTTCACCGTGAAAAAATCCTGGCCGAGAGCAGTGTTGGGCCACACGTGGTTGTTAACACTGGCTTATATCCCCGGCGGGAGGGGTGTCTGTGGCTCTCCAGGACTGCGTCTGTGGGTGCCTGGTTTCAGGCCTCCTTTGATTCCTGGCGGGATGGCTGTACCCATCCATTTAAAACGGCGTTCTTGTGGACATACGTTTTAGGTGTTTTTCTACCTGGTTTTACGACAACCACATGAAAAACCTAGCTGTTGTTTAGGCTTTCCTCCCCGGCGATCTTTTACAAAGAAGTGGGGACAGGAACTTATGGGGTTAACTTTTAAAACTTCTCACCCGGCGGGTGCACCTGGGTTGGGTGAGATGAACGACTTAGGTCTTTCCGTTTAGTTAACCGATCCATTATAGTGATACTCTGTGTATCGCTACCTTTACTATTACGGCGATTGAAGGTTCAATTAGGTTAAATATAGATTATCACACCCGGCGGGTGCTCCTAGGTGGAGGAACTAAGGAATTTACAAAATTCAATTTAACCTATTAATTTAGTGATACAATTAGGTATCACCGCCTTCTAACTTACGGCGATCTTTTGGGACAATTCGTTAAACATCAGATCTCGTATCATCCTGCCCTGGGCTATTCTACTAAAATAATTCAAGGGCCGGCGTCTTTTTGGGGGTTGCCTTGTTACAAAATTGAATCTTGAGACAGTCACCTCCTCCGAGAGACTATAAGTGCCATGCTGGACCATTATATCAGAGGGTATTCTTCACTTTCTTTAGCAAAAGATTTGTTTAGACTTACACCTTGCCGCGTGGCGAGATGTGTTAGTTGTGTCTTTGCATCTCGTTACCCGGCGGGTTATTAACACTGGTGTGCGACCATGTTGGATTAACCTTATGAGCATTAATTCCTGGAAATTTTCTTGTTTTTTCCAGAGCTGAGCTCCGGCGGACCAATACAGACCCGGCGGTAGTTTTCACCCACCAGTCTCTGTCATGGCTACCATTGCCCCAGTTTTTGCCCTATGCATTACCCCTACTTGTGCTGGTATCCCTATTTTTGCACACACCCTTTGCATAAGGTGTGTTAAATGTCTAGACCGTTCAAGGGGTCTCTGGGTTATGCACAATTGTTCCTTTTGCTCTCAATTAGCTGTTAAAGTCCTTTGTGATAATGATAAGACCGCGGCGGTAGCGTTGAGAGAGGTTCGACAACAAATGTCGGCCTACACTACCATTGTCGCGCATAAGTCACTTCAATGTGACAACGTCCCACTTTGGGATAGATTGCTGTCAGAACACCCTCCCCCTAAACGTTCCTCTAGAGTCACGAGTGTTAAGCCGACGGAGACTAGTCAGGGTTCTGTATCGTCTGCGACTACAACTAAACGCCCGAGAGAGCCTACACCCCCGGCATCCGCCTCCTCGTCGCAGGCGAGATCTAGGTCAAGGTCACCTCTCAGACATCAGTCTTCTAGTCGTGCCTCTTCGCCGGAGAGTAAGAAGAGTAAGACGGAAGGTTCCACCAGTGGTCACGGCGGAGATTCTTCCAGATCTAAGACTAGTTCGCGGTCACACCGCAGCCATAAATCCTCAAAAAGGATTCACATCGGAAGTCCTCTCGACATTCCCCTAAGTCTAGTGCATCTTATCGTACCTCTACACCTGACAGTGTTTGTGTTAAGGCCTCTGAGTCCAGTGCAGCGCCTGTCCCTAAAGAGGATTTGCCAATTGATATTTTAACCCTGGAAATGGAAAGTTCAGGAGGGTCAATTATTGAGAATGTTTCAGACTCTCAAGAAAGTGTAGGCCAGGGCCTCGGTGTTTGGCGGTTTGCCCAACCAGGGTCTGACCGCCCACGTCCGACTCATACGAGTCACACAGTAGCCGACGTCCACAGGGACGCGGCGATCCCATCCTCTATCCCAGACTTATCTTGGAAACAAGGTACCCCTGCCTCGGCGGGGTCTTCTCAGGAGGATAGGGAAGCTAAAGACGAAGTTTCAATGATTTCGGAAGGACAGGGGTCAGGCTCAGGCTTGGACGCCGCTCGGGATAATAATGATTCTCCTGTTAGTTCTTCATCAAATCAGTTTGTTACGGCACAAGAAATTGATGGGTTGCTTACTCATGCTTTATCTAAATTTTTTGGTCAACAACAAGAAAACCCCACAATGGACTTGGGGGCTCCCTCAACAAGCTCTACGGTACGGCCTCTGATGACATCAATTGATTTATCTAAGATTCCTAACCCTCCTACTATGTCACCTGCAAGGAGCACTAAGCCTGCCACGGCGGCATTGACAACTTCAAATGTCAGGGTCATAACGGATGTTAATCCACCCCCTCTAGACAAAGCGCCTCTTAGAAAGGTAGCTATGCCCCTGCTTTATGGGCCAGACGATTCATGGGTTCTTTTGAACCCCTCTAAACCAGAGCTTGCCCAACCTACCTTGTCAGGGGAACTCCCGGTACCGCGTGAGTGGTTTATCCAGGGCAACAAGTCAAAGAAATTAAGGGCCATGGATGCCTTGGGTAATATTCTGGACGTAAACATTAAGGCTATACCTAGTTATTATCACCAGGATTATTTTGTGTATGCTTCTAAGCCTGCTTTACCCCCTGCCTCAGCTTTAAAACTATTTTCAGACTGGTCTAAGCTGGATGGGTTTAATGATATTAAGAGTCTGTCAGCTCTTACTCCTGAACTAGATTTACAGACCGTCACTGACGACGCAGCTAATCCAGTTTTGAAGGTGGGACAGTTGGGTCCAGGACCTTGGGTGGATTGGGAGGTAGAGGCTCAAAACTTTGCAACCACTTTCACTTCTAAATCTTCCCACCAGATCCCTCAGGACACACATTCATGGTTTTCCATGCCGGTGGGTTCTGCCGGCGGAGTCCCGGCGGCTTTGTTTGCATTCCTAGCTGCCCCTAAGATTAATCTTTGTGAACTGAAGGACCCGTTCACTACTCCTACCCCTACTCACCTAGACAGAGAATTTAGGCTACGAGGCAAAGCTTTTCGCCTGTTTTCACAGTACATAGTATCTCAGCAGGTGGCTAAGTCTTTACTACGATCTACTCAGGCAATCGCAGACGCGGATGCTCGAAGATCGGTTGAGTTATCCCGGCGACTGATTCTTCAGTCGTCAATCCAATCCTTAGGTGACATACGCACCGCCTTGCTTGAGGCGGTGCGAGCACGACAAGATCTTAGGATGTCGTTAGTTCGCAAGCTACCTGATCGCATTGCTAACCAGGTGGTGATGTCACCAGTACTTACTCCATCTTTAATGTCCCCTGACGTATGGCGAACGGTGTTCAATATGGCACAGGCCATTAAGCACAGTCCCGCCCCTTCTAAGAAACCTGCTTTTAACTTCCCCAAACCCAGGCCTACTACTAAAGCCCAGCCAGGGGGATCTAAACCTTTTCTTCCGCCTAAGTCCTCCCACTCCCCCCAGGGTCAGTACAGACATAGACAGAATAGGTTTTCAGGTCAGAGAGGACGTGGCCAAAACAAACCAGGTCAGGGCCAGTCTTCGGCCAACACCAGCCAGCCGGCGAAACGACCAGCACCAACCCCACCATCAAAAAACTAAAGTCTCTCTCACTCCCGGCGCCTACCTTAAGGCCGGAGGAACCGAGAGTAGTACAGCCGGCGAACCCTTGTCTGCTAACTGGGTCGTTCCGAACGTGTCACCAAGCATGGCCGTTAAACACTTGGGCACGGATGGTGGCACGCAAAGGCATCACTTGGCAGTGGCTCCGGCGACCTCGATTACGTCAGCCGACAACGGCGAATTTTGTTTCTTTAGAGGTGGAGTCACTAGCCCAGGAAATGATTGCCAAGAAGGTTATCATCCCGGTCCCCCCAAATTACCCTGTATTCACGTCCAAACTATTTTTGGTTCCCAAAAGGGACAGTGTTCAGATGAGGCCGGTCGTAGACCTGTCTTATCTGAATCTTCACATTCACAACGAATCTTTCAGAATGTTAACAGTACACCAAATCAGGCTAACACTTCCGCCAGGGGGTTGGATGTGTTCACTAGACCTGACAGACGCCTATTGGCACGTATTGGTCAACAAAAGATTTCAAAGGTTTTTGGCCTTACGAATCAGGCACCAAAATTTTGTTTTTCAGAGGATGCCGTTCGGTTTGAACCTGGCACCTCGATTATTCACAAAACTAGTCCGGCAAGCCCTGATGCCATTGTTAAAACAAGGGATCAGAGTGTTGTGGTATCTGGACGACTGGCTGGTGGTGGCAGAGACACAACAATTATGCATAAAACATGTCAATATCATTTTAAATCATGTCAAAACTCTAGGCTTCAAGGTAAATCTGGTAAAGTCAAACCTTGTTCCCTCACGAGTAATTCAGTGGATAGGGCTGGTCTGGGACACCGCCGCTCTCACTCTGAGTCAGAGTGTGGACAATCGCAACAGGTTTCGCAGGAAACTGTTCAGGTTTCTTCACAGTCTGACTACGACTCGAAGGGTCTGGGAGTCTCTGGTCGGCTCTCTCAACTGGATTCAACTAACTGTCAAGTTGGGCCGGTTGAAAGTAAAACGATTTTTTTTTTTTTTTTTTTTTAAGAGACAATGAACGGAGGAAGGAAAAACACAGATAAAACAAAAAGGTCCATGTGCCTAAAGGCATCCTCCATTCATAAAATGTGTGTAACAACTGGATTTAAACATTTGTTGATTGTAAGTTTGTGGAAAGCAATTCGAGGGAAGTGAATTCCAAAGAGTAGTAGCTCTGGGGATAAATGAATTCTGATAAGCAGAAGTTCTGCATTGTGGAGGAGAAAGTGTAAATTCATGGGCGCTCTCAGCTGCCCTAGTTCTACGGGGAAAGATGTGGAGAGGCGGCACAATTGAAGCAAGTTCCTCGGAACAATTGCTGTGAAAATATCTGTAGAATAATGCAAGGGATGCAACGTTTCTTCGTATGGCTAATGTAGGAAGGTCCTGTGTGATTGCAGGGTTATTGATTAATCTAATAGCTTTATTTTGAATTTTCTCCAACTGCCTCAATGCAACCACTCCACTTCCACCCCACAGAGGTGAACAGTAATCCATCTGAGAGCGCACATGACTTTTATATATTACGGCCAACTGCTCGTCAGTGAAGAATTCTCGAACTCTGTACAGGAGTCCCAGTTTTTTAGAGGCATTCTTAGCAATGCTTCTAACATAATGTGTCCAGCTCAAGTTAGTAGTTAATGTTACACCGAGAATGTCAATACTAGGGGAAGTGGGAATATTTACATCATTAAAAAATATATGGGAGTCAGTGAGATTCTGTCGGTTAGAAAATTGAATGTACTTGGTTTTCTGCGCATTAAAGGAAACTAGATTCTCTTGTCCCCATTCATTAATTCTAGAAAGGTCCTGGTTCAGAGAAATTGCAGTGTTTATTTTTGAATTTATAAGATCGGGTTGGGTGAAAGAATTGGTAAATGTGAAGGAACTGTGGAGTGTTGAGTCATCTGCGTAGGAATGTATTGGATTATGAGTGGTAGATATGAGATCATTGATATGAATGAGGAACAGAGTTGGGGCCAAAACTGATCCCTGGGGAACACCAGCATTTATTGAGTGAAATTGAGAATAAAGGCCATCTACCATTACACATATTTTTCTGTTATGAAGATAAGAAGAAATTAGTGGAACTAATGATGCAAGGCCGTAGTGTGACATCTTCGACAATAAGGATTGATGCCAGACTCTATCAAATGCCTTTGATATATCCAGTGCTATTGTATGTGTTTCACCATGTTGGTCTGTAGCTTGGTTGATTTGATGCGTAAGAAGGCAAAGAATGTCTGCAGTTGATCGACATCGTCTAAAACCATATTGCCTATCACTGATTAATTTATTATTCTCCAGATGCTTAATTATGTGATTATTTAATATAATTTCAAAAACTTTGCCAAGAGTGGAAGTTATAGCTATTGGTCTGTAGTTTGATGGATCTGAAGAGGCACCTTTTTTAGGAACTGGATGGATGTTTGCTTCTTTCCAGGGTACTGGGAAGCATGAGGTATGAGTACACAGACGGAAAAATTTTGCCAATACAGGAGCGAGCACCAAGGAGCAATTCTTAAGTACTATTGGAGGAATTTCATCTGGACCAGGAGCCTTATCTACTGAGAGATTCTGCAAAATAGTTTTGACATGTCTGGTGTGGATCTTAAGTGAGGGAATTTCAGGTGAATTAAAATTAAGTACAGGGACATCTTGATTTATTTCATCTAAGGTTGAGTTGGTGGAGAAAATATCTGCAAGAAGGTTAGCTTTACCTCGTGGGTCACTTACAAGATTGCCAGTCGGAGATTTTAATGGTGGAATGGATGAAGCAGTAGTGAAGTTGGATTTGAATGAGTTAAGAGTAGACCAAAATATTTTGTTATCATTTGGATTATTTAGAAGTTTATTTGCCTGCTTATGGAGAAAGTTTGATTTAGTTAGGTTTAATACAGTTTTGGCATGATTTCTGATGTTTCTAAAGTAATTAAAGGCTTCATGTGTTTTTGATCTTGTGTATGCATTGTAGGCTATTGCTTTTTGTTCAGTTACTCTAGCACAATTATGGTCAAACCATTTAGGTGAATTAGATCTTTTACTGTACTTTTGATGAGGAATAAAAGTTTCCATTCCAATTTTTACAAAATCTTGTATGTGGCTCAAGGTGGAGTGTGCATCATTAGAAAAGAAAGAGGTCCAGGGAATATCAATAAAGAAACCTTGAAGACCCTCCCAGTCTGCCCTATCGTAATGCCATTTAGTCACCAAAACAGGTTCAGAGTGGGAAGGTGTGGTAGGTGATAGACAGGTGGCCTGTATCAGACAGTGATCAGAAGATCCAAGATTAATATTGGAAGGCAACAAATATTTCCCGCTCTTACCGGCGGGAAAATTATGGCCCATCCCGAAATTAATCCACACCTTACTAGCGGTCTGGGCGAAGAGGGAAACATTGCACTCAATAATGTCATGGATCTCTCCTCCACCAACGGTATGGGTAGACACGGATGCGTCAGGCACAATAGGTTGGGGATTTCAGTCAAATCAGGGGCACCAGGGTCAGGGGCTTTGGTCCCACTTAGAAATCTCGCACATCAATGTCAAAGAATTACTAGTCCCCTTATATTTCCTTCAGGCTCACGGCCCGGCGTTACGGGACAAGTCAGTGGCCTTCAGAATGGACAATCTGAATGCAGTCCACTGTATTCAGAAACAAGGGTCAACGAGGTCAAGGAAGTTGCTAAACGTGTCAGAAGAGATTTTTGCTCTAGCCAACAGTCTAAATATTTATCTACACGCTTCTTATCTCCCAGGCGTAGCAAACGTCTGGGCAGACGCTCTATCCCGGCGACAGAGCACGACAGTAGAATGGGAGCTCAAGCAACCCATTTTCAACCTAATGATTGCAGAGCTCTCCCATCCACAAGTGGATCTTTTTGCATCCGAGGAGACTCACAAACTCCCTCTATACCTCACCCGCCGGGCGAAAACGCCGGCAGGGGGCCAGACGCCCTAGTGACAGACTGGAACAGATGGAGCTCCATCTATCTGTTTCCGCCGCCAGATGCGTCACTAATGTGCCACGTAGTGAACAAACTACGAGATTATCGGGGCTTAGTCTCGCTAATCGCGCCGCTGTGGCCGGCGCAGTTGTGGTACCAGCAATTGAAAATGTGGTGCCCGGACCCGGTATCGCTCCCGGTCGGGTATTTCCACTTAGACGCGATTGGCAACCTCGCGACCTCGCTGACTTTTGCATTATGGACATTCAGGAGGCCAAGTGGCTAGCACCATACGGTAGAGCTGTGACAAATAAATTACTTAATCAATATACTCAGTCTACAAAACGACAGTATCAATCACATTGGCAAGCCTTTACTTCTTGGATCGTTAGGACAGAACAAACAGTACCCTCAGTGGCATTAGTTTTTAATTACTTAAATTATCTGTTTGAGCAGAAACGTTTATCTGTGGTAACATTAAAAAATCACTTAACTGCGATTAGAGTGCCCTTTTTAGACCTTACAGGTCTTTCCATACCGGTAGCGGAGGAAACAGGTTTTATGAGAGCATGTTTTAAACTCCGTCCACCTCCCCGTCAGCTCATGCCTACTTGGTCTCTGGACAAAGCTTTGTCTTTGCTTCACTCTCGTCTGTACCAAAATACTGCAGACTTTGCATTACTCTTAAAAAAGGCGGTTTTCCTTTTGGCTTTAGCCACCGGAAACAGAGTGTCTGAGCTGGCGGCGATGAGCAACACACCTAATTGTCTTAGGTTTGGTAGACTTAATGATTGTATTTCCATTGCACCCTCCCCAGGTTTTGTAGCCAAGAATGAGCATAGTGCACACGTGTTTTCTGAATTCACGGTGCCGGCGTTAAAAAGGGGAAAGGTGCATCATAATTTATGTCCAGTACAAGCTCTAACCAAATATTTGAGAGTAGCTCCTCACAACCCCCAAGGTGCTTTATGGGTAGCAAGTACGGGTAAACGCTTACTTAAACGGCGATTAGCCTCTCTTCTGGTAGAAGTCATTAAAGAAAGTAATCCCGGCGTTGTGGGTCGGGCCCACGATTTACGCAAATGGGCAGCCTCTTTACGTTTCCTGAAAAACTTTTCAGTTGAAGACATAGCGTCCACACAGTTGTGGGCGTCTAATCATACGTTTCTGTCTAGATACTTGTCAGTTGCTCTAGACAAACCTTCCTTACCATGTATAGCTTTAAGGCAGAGGGTCTAGGTGGCCCTGCAGTCACTTTTGTTTACTTTCATGGGAAAGGGGGGGGGGGGGGGTGCAGTCAGTTGACACAGGACACCCTAGACCCCGCCGGAGTATGAGAGCTGTGATACAATTTAAGGTTAAAATGTGTTATGAAAATTTCTCAGTGAGAAATTGTGCTAGTACGATGTTAAGTACAAAACAACGGTGTTGTTAGAGTAGTTTAGATGCGAAAGCAATTTATTTTTAGAATAATGGAGTTCCTTTGCAATTTATCTCCAAGTTTATGTTGGGGTTTATTATGTGCACATGTAAACTTATAACTTGTTATTTTTTGTCACCACTCGTTGAGTGGGGTGCCTTTGTAACTACAGATCTGTGTTCAGAATCTTCAGAGTTACCCATTTTTGTCAAGCAGGCTTCTTTGAAGCACGCACCTGCCTGAACCCCCTTTTTCTTGTATTTGTTCGGCTACGCCGTATTTAAATATATTTTCAAAGTAAGAATACTATGTGGTTGTTTTTATTATCTGCTTTTCTAGAGTTATGATATGATTACGAATGTCCCCCTCCAGTCTTAGAAATCAGGCATGTTCGTCAATGATGGAGGGGCCACTAATAAATTATAGGTTTGACTCCTGTAAGGAGATAAAGAAAACCTAATATTTAGTAGTGGCCCCGTAATCATTGACGACTGGGGCCCTCCCGACCGTCCCCTTCCCATTCGTTGATGTATTAAGGATTTTGGTTTACTTGATATGTCAGTGAAGGAAGAATGACGCCTGAATCAGCGTCTGGTCAGAAATCCACACAAGTACATCCACGATATGATGGAAAGCTTATTGGATAGTTATTCTTATTTTCTTTTTGTTTTTATTTTTTACGAAGTTTTTTCGTAGTGAGAACCCAATTCATAATGACTGAAGCCATGAGTGAGGTCGCGTGCGCTCATGATGAAGGCTCCTCAGTTTTTAAATGCTCTGCGCGGTAGATTCAAAACTACGGCGGATTAGTGTTTGAAGAGGATGCCTTATGTAATAGGCATGTTCGTCAATGATTACGGGGCCACTACTAAATATTAGGTTTTCTTTATCTCCTTACAGGAGTCAAACCTATAATATTATTATTATTGAGTGTCACTATCACTGTCACTTACACTTCAATAGTTTGTCATAGTGTGGAAATCATTGAAGCAGGTGCCAGCACACAGTCCCACCTGACACTCGAGGCATTGCCAAGTGCTTTTTGTGGGTTTGCGGGGTCGTCGAGTTGTTCGGCTGCACACATAGCACCTCTTCTGCATTCTTATTCTGCTGTTAGGACCCTGGAAAGGAAGGGCGACGAGCTGGTGCTTTCTGAAGAAGTCGGCACACCCTGTTCTGTCCAGCATGCCTGGTCCTTGTAGTGGCCTCCCTGGTGTACCCGCATGTTTACCCAGGAGCTCAAGTATCAGCTGCTTTTGGAAGGTCCGCAGGCTCTTGTACTTCATGACTGGAGTCCTCAAACGGTAGATGTTGTACGCGTTGAGGACAGACATATCTACTGTCTGCAGGACAAACTTCTTGTACCACCTGCAAGATGTTCGCAGGCAGTCTATGAAGCCCATCTGCATGTCGGACTTGTCGACGAGGCGCATGTTGATATTATAGTCCAGGACAGCAGCTGGTTTTGTGATAGGGTTCTTCGTCCTTCGGTCCACCTTCCCTGTGGCGACCATCTCTGCTTTGTGGCATGTGGTGAGGAGGTTGACCTTGCGCTGGTCATGCCAGTGGATGGAGAGGATGGGGCCACTCTTCTTATGGAAGATGTCCGTCTTCTTAGTCTTGGTTGGGTAGGCTGGCATGCCCTTCCTCTTCCCCTTCACTGTGCCGACAGTTCCGGTCTTGCGGTCATGGAGGTACTTGGCGAGGATAGGCGACGTGTAATAATTGTCGGTATAGAGGATGTGGTTGTCATGGAAGTACAGTACCTCTCCATCATCCTCTTTACCACAGCGCCGCCAAAACCAATGAGGGGGTCAATCTGGACTTCACCACCCTTGCCGCTGTAGACTATAAAGTCGAGCACATATCCCGTCTTGCAGTCACAGAGGACGAAGAGCTTGATGCCGAAGCGGTGTCTCTTTGACGGGATATACTGTCGGAAGTGCAGCCTACCACGGAACAGGACCAGAGACTCGTCGATGCACAGCTTCTGAAAAGGCATCAGGTAGGTGGAAAACCGATGACGTATCATGTCATACAGTTGCCTGATCTTCCAGAGTGTGTCGGGCTCGTGGACATGTATGTTATTTGTCAGGTGGAAATATGAGAGGATGTCGAAGTTCCCTTGACATGTATTTGCCAAATGCTGGAGTCGTTGCGAGGTCGCCAGTTATCCAGTAGTCGGCCAGAACGTGCTTCTTTATGTGTGTCATCAGCATTGTGAGTGCCAAGAACACATATAATTCTGCCACAGTGAGAGCTCTCCATGCCACCATCTTGGCACTGGTCTTCCTCCCAAGAAAGTTTGAACAGATAGCCTGGTGGTTATTTGTCTCTTTGACAAGGTATTCCATGACTTCATTGTCGTAGAAGCCACAGAAAAGTTCACTGGGGGTGGCATTTGGGCCACAGGGATATGCTGGTGACATCCCGGAACCCTGTTGTACCTCGTCAAAGGCAGGACAATCTGGCTCAAAATCCGCCCCATCTGTCCACACAAACATGTCAGCTGCTCGAGGACGAGGACGTGCAGCTGCAGCAGGCACACGCCCTGGACGCCCTGGCACACGCCCTTGGCCACGCGGACGCCCAGGCGGATGCCCTGCACGCCCACGCCCACGCCCAGGCCCAGGCCCAGGGGCAGCGGCGTCGGCAGGCTGACCACGTCCACGACCTCGCCCTTTTACTCTTCTTGTCGGGACTTCCTCTTCCTCTTCGTCTTCCTCTTCCTCTTCCTCAGGCGACGTCAGGTCATCTGGGGCAATGTTGGGGTCGTCAGCATCCTCTTCAGGAGACAACTCTGGTGAAGAATAGACCGGGCGTCGGCGGCGTGGGGCTGCGGGAGGTTGAGCAATGGGAGCCTCGGCCTCGGGAGTTGGGCTCCTTTTGCGGCTAGCCGTGGACTTTCCCGCCGGAAATAATGACCTACGATGCGGGCCCTGTGGTGGCACACTGTGGGAGGCCAATGATGCACTTGTAGAGGCCCTTTGGTCATCCTGAGGGACAGATGAAGCCGAGGGCTGTGGGTGGCCCTCCCGGCGTCCCGGGTCAAGGCGTCGGGACAGGAATGCGGGTGGTTGCTAGGCCTGGGTCGGCGTCACTATCACTATCTACGCCTTCCCTCACTTGTTCTGCTTCCCTGCGTGCTTTCTTGGCTGCACTTTTCACTAAAGACTGTTTATAGAAGTATTTACCCACTTTCAAGGGCGTACGGGCAGGCAAAGGGGAAGGTCCTGGCGTAGGGCTAGGGCTAGGCCTAGGCCTACCCTGACCTACGAAACTAGGCGAAGGGGTTGGCTCTAGCACACTTGGTACTTCAATAGCACCTTCCTCCACCACTTCCACATCAGGATCATCACTACTATCACCCCCCTCAAATAAATCAACATTGTCATCAGCACCAAATCCCACAAAATCGTCAACTTCGCTTCCACTTCTACTCTGAATATAGAGGTTTTTGTCCACAGAGCTTTCACCACTGCTCAAATCCGGGTTGAAAAGTTCACGGTGTATTGCACTCTCACTTAGCAAACGTTTCACTTTCCTTAGTTTCTTTTTCTTCTCGGTTGGCAGAGGCGTAGATGTTGCAAGCGGGTTAGCACTGGGACGCGCGGGAGATTGCACAGTATCGGACGCGTCGGAATTCATTTTTTTGCTCTAGCTCGCAATGGCGGCAACGTAGGAACTGATAAGAGTGGTAGTTGAGGCTTGGTGGCGCTACGATCGCCCACGCCAATTAAAATTTGCCCGCGCTAAATTTAAAAGCTCGCTTTAAAGCACATACCTTAGGTAAGGACGCCCGGGTAGCGGCCCTTCTACAGAGCTGTCCTTACCTAAGGCAGCCCGGGTAGGAAGGGTTAAAGAGAGTGGACGTGAAATTTGACCCTTGGTCCGACTGAATTTCCTGCGGGTACCCGTATCTCGAGCAATACAACAGCAAGTTTCGCACAACAGTTTTAGACTTGCCATTTCTCATAGGGTATGCATCAGGGTAACGAGTGGAGACGTCCATGAGGGTTAGCAAAAATCTGTTACCTGCACTAGTGGGAGGCAGAGGGCCTACCATGTCGATGACAACCTTGCTGAAGGGAGGACCGATAGCAGGCACTGGGTGCAACAGAGCCTTAGGTATGCTCTGGTTCGGCTTTCCCACCCTCTGGCAGGTACCACACATCGCCACCCAGGCCGAAACTTGGGCTTTAATGCCTGGCCACCAGAACAACCTAGACAACGAGGCCAACGTTTTACTCACACCCAAGTGACCTGCCAACGGAACATCGTGCGCCAACCGCAACAGGCTATCACGGCACTTTTCAGGTACCACCAACTGGTCAACCACTCTTGCCCCACCATCCCAACTACGTCTGGGATCCAAAAAACGGCGATACAGAATTCACCCAACATGAAAAAAATCTCCCGGCTTTGCATCCCCGTCCTCATCGAGTTCTATAGCCCCGTTCCCACAACTCTCAAGCCCAGGATCTTCTATTTGCAACCGACATATATCAGAGGGTGCCAACCTGTCCAAATGCTCCTGGAGCAACTTGTGGCCACCCCCGATACTGGGCTGCTCAAGCCTTGCCTGCTTCACCTGGAAACGTTTCTGTCGCGGAGTGCTAACACGCCCTACCATGTCACTAGAGGGGACAGGTTCTGGGGCCACTCCGGACCTCAAAATTGGTGTAAGTACCGAGTCACCAAGGAGTGTCGCTGGGTCCAAACTCCCAACCCGACCACCAGCCTTGACTTTCTCCTTCCGACCCTTCCTCCGCGGGTCTGAAACCTGGGTACTAGGCTGTGACACCTGAGCGGACTGAGACCTGGTGACAGCACACGCCATCTGTGGCATCTGGCACCTCTCGAGCCACTCTTGCCCCTCCCTACTCGTGTCGGCCGCCCTCTCGGCAACGACTAAGGGTGGAACCTCGGAAATAGGCACCGCAAAGTCGTTACCGAGAAGGAGGTCGACCCCCTCAACTGGCAATTTCTCCACAACACCCACATCCAACTCCCGTGTCACACCGTCCACCTCAAGCTCCACTCTGACCAGCGGGTAAGACCGCGTAGCATTGATGCCTTGAACCACCACAACCCGAGCCGCGTTAATAGGCTTGCCAGTGAAGTTCTTAATAAGTGTCTGGGAAGCGCCCGTATCACGCAGCAACTCAAGCCTATGCTCCACACCAGCCCACCTCACAGTGCCGTGCCCCCTATGACCACAAAAAGCATCTTGGACGGGTGACGAGCCCTCCTGTTGCTTCTGCACCGACTGTGACTTCGCAACCGACTGATTACCCCGGGCAAACGCGGAAGACCTCAAAGACACACCGATGTTGCTCACTAGTGACACCACTACTGTAGGCGGTGTGCTCGGACATGAGCGCGCAATATGCCCCTTCTTATGACACTTGAAACACTCCACTTCGCTCTTGGACTTCCCCTGAGGTGGGCAAGGGCCCTGGCCTTTCTTTAACGGGAAGGGTTTCGACTTGGGATCAAAATTGGCACCAGTACTCTTAAATGGGTAATTAGTTGTGTCATTAATTCGGGGGGGGTGGAGTGGTACGCCCCTTGTTACCTGCCTCGGCTCTCTGTGAAGACCCGCACCCACGAATCAATGACAACCTGAGGTCAGCCAGCTCAGCCGCCTCCTGCAGAGTTTTAGGTTGCTTTTCTTTCAGGTTAAGAGTCAAGTCACTGCCAGTACATTTGAAAAATTGTTCTAACAACACTAATTGCTTCATTGGAACTGTTTTATGCAGACGATTTAGTCCTAATAGCTGACAGTATGCAGGATGCTGAGGCCAAATTCAGAGAGTGGAGAGAGGGCATGGCGAGCAAGGGTTTAAGAGTCAATATTAACAAAACCAAGGTTATGCATTGTAGTTTGAGACGAGGCAATGTGGAAAAGAGCGGTGCATACCCATGTGCAGTGTGTGGAAAGGGAGTGGGCGTTAACTCAATTCAATGTAGCATCTGTCGATGTTGGGTACACCATGGGAGTAAGCGCTGTAGTAGAATAAAGGGGCCCCTGCCGAAGGATAAGTCAGAAATAGAGAAATTTGAGTGCGTAGTGTGCAAAGGCGAGCTTGTGTTAAGTGATGATCCTGTGGCTGTGAATTTTGGAAATGAGTCTTTGGAGCTGGTGAACAAGTTTTGTTACCTAGGAGATACCATCTCTGCCGGTGGTGGGGCCGAGGCTGCCACTGTTGCTAGAATTAGGTGTGGCTGGGGGAAGTTCAGAGAATTGATGCCAATCCTGACCATGAAAAGAATGCCTCTCCCCCTGAAGGGAAGGGTGTATGCCTCATGTGTTAGAAGTGCAATGACGTATGCCTCAGAAACATGGGCCGTTAAAGTAGAGGATGTCAACAGAATGGAGCGTAATGAGATGAGAATGGTGAGATGGATGTGTGGGGCCAGGCTACAGGATAGAATAACAAATGTTGAGCTGAGGAGACGTTTAGGTATAAAGAGTATTAGCGAGGTGATGCGTACAAGTAGACTGGGATGGTATGGACATGTGGAGAGAATGGATGAACAAAATTGGGTGACAAAATGCAGGTCTGTGATTGTGGAGGGAGCTGCACCAAGGGGTGGACCGAGGAAGACCTGGGATCGGACTATACGCGCCGATCTCAAATCCAAGAACTTGACAAGTGAAGCAGCCCTTAACAGGGTTGCCTGGAATGCCGCCATTAGGACAAGAGACTGAAACTGCACGTATGTGTGGAACACTCAGTCTTAAAATTTTATGTATGTATGTATGTACTGCATCAAAAGTAGTTGCCTTCTCCGACCTCAACCAATTCTCAAACGCATCTGACAGCTCTCTAGCGTGTTCCTGGAAAGTACTCTCCTTTCTCTTAGCAACAGCCCTAAACTTCAGCCTATAGGTCTCTGGCTGCAACTCATACGCCCTCAGGACAGCCTCTTTCAACGCCTCATAATTCACACAGGAATCTAGGGGCAAAGCATCGTACGCCTTGAGTGCTTTCCCCGTCAATCGTGACGAAACAAGTGCTGCCCACTTCTCCTCGGGCCATTGGTGCTCCCGGCACTTTTTCTCAAAACGGAGAAAGAATTCTGTAACTCCTAACTCATCAAACACTGGAACCAAATTTAGTAGATGTGACAGGGACTGGTCATGGGGTCGACCCCCCTGGACGAAACGGTTCCTCGTCACCTCTACACGAGTTTTCTCTAGGTCAACATCGGCACAATACCTTGCAGACTCATACTTGAGCTCAGCTTAATGCTTTCGCTGCTCGAGCTCAGCCTCTCGCTGCCTGAGCTCAGCTTCATACTTTCGCTGCTCAAGTTTGGCGAGCTCGAGCTGAAACAACATCTCGGAAGACAAACCCTGAGGAGGGGGTGCTACTACCGGGGACCCACCCAGTGAGTCACCTAGAGGCTTACCCAACCGCCAGCGGACATCGGCCTGCGGGAACTTACTCGGCTCCGGAACCCGAGGAGGCGCCATGATAGGAGTTGAGTGGAATGGGGGCTGGGACGAAGGTGCCCCAGCTCCCGCTCCAGCCGAAGCCCCACACACCCCACCCAGCACACAGGTAACCAGCTCACTTCTTGACAAACCGCTAGTACCAGAAAACCCTAAGACCGTGGCTACACACTGCAGTCCGTACCGGTCCAGTCCCGACACCCGGACCGCCGTCACAGGCTCCTCCAAAAACCTCCGAGCATCATCCTCATCGTTCACCACCCGAACGCCGTCTAATAACTCCACCTTCTCCACCTCCTCGCCTGTCTCTCGCACTGTACCCTCACTATGCTCAGACCCGTCCAGTGACATGATGGATTAAAAAAAAAAAAATCCCAAGTCAAGACAAAAGTAGCCAAACTCTCGCGTAGCTTTATTCACAAAACATATTCGAAGATGTTTTTAAGTGCAATACTAGGTCACCAATAAACTCCAACAAGTTCCATATATCCTCAAAACAATGTCCACTGCCACCACTGCGAGAAATAAATTCAACCCCAAATGGCAATAAGATTTCTCAAAAAAAAAACTGCAAAATTCAGTTCACTATATACTGGACTAAGGTCGCCATTTGTTACGACCGGCACAACAAAATAAACAAGGGCACTTAATATTGGACTAGAAGATAGGCTATATCTGCAACAACGGTACGCTAATTCCAAACCCTCGAACTATTAAGCCGGTGAACAAAACACTTAAACCCTCCAGAGTTAATCTACTGGATAATGGGGTATCATTTAACTGGGTTTAGTGCACTTCTACAAAGGCTTTCCGGTGACGGCAAAGCCTACTCACAACAAGAGTAATTACGTTAATAAAAAGCTCTCAAGTAATAACAATGCTTAGATAAACTATGACAAGATTTAATAAAGGAGTATATGCTTACGTTAACTTTAGTGTGAGTCTGAACTCAACACTAAACTCTTCAATGCTCTATGAAAACACTGGAAGTCTAGTCTTACAGCAATCAGATATGGAATCTTCTGAAAACATCTGATGCTCTAAGATGCTCGTCGAATATAGAACAGAAATAATGCAGGGGCAGGACACCAAAGCGTGTATCTTAAATACACCAACAAGTAGGATACATATATATAAAACAAGGGAGTGCAACAACTCGGTGACAGCACTAATAATAGCCACTCAAAAACAGTACTTCCTTAGCCAAAGTAACAGCCAAACTGGGTTGTGCACTATGCATCAACCTAGGCTAAAATAATACGTGAATAATTCCTAAAGCATACGCAGTTAAAGTTAATAAACACAATACTGTCTTTCTTACTAATAAAGTCTAGCAGCGGCATAAAAGGTACAAGGAGCCTAGGCAGAGCTCAAGCATGCTCGTAGCCTACTGTCTCCCCTGAACAGATTTCCCTTATCTTACGTTAAGTGACTAGGAGGCTCTCTTGGTAAGTCCAGACCTCAAGTATCTGGTCTTACCCTGGCGCTCCTCAAAGGTCAACAAAATGAGGTAGCAAGCATACAAGCAAGAGTAGGCAAAAGCCCTTCGCTTGTATACTGCTACGCTCGCAAAGGAAAAATATGCACAAGGGTTACAGGCTACCTAGATCCGTCGAAGTCGTACAGGCTCTGACTTGCCATATACATAACTCAGACAACGACCAAAGATACCCTCCACTGTCTAGCATTAAATAGTAACAAAGAACAACCCAATAATTAGAAGCACCCAATAATATGACTCCATGTGACTATGACTCTAATAATCCCTAAAGCTAGTGCAAAACATATATGTGAGAACTGGTGCTGGTAATACGACTGGCCGACTATGGAAGTCGTATGCAGAACCAGAAGGGATGAGTAATTGAATAAAGATAAGAAGTATTGGAAGGAAGGAGTTCAGAGAGAGGAATAGCAGTAAAGAGGGTTAGATTGGGGACAGAATGCAAGGGATATCTAGGACCAAGCACAACATACCAAGCTCTAAGGAGAGACGCGGGAAGGAAGCCCGCACCACCGAGCTAAGACAGCGGCCTCCAATCACAGACAACTACGTCATGAAGAGCAGGCGTCATATGACACGCCAGGCCCGCCGGCCAATCACGAGCGGGTGGCCCTGCCCAAGTGAGGAATGCACACGTACATACACATGCACATACTACCACCTCGCTGTTTCCCTCACTCTCTCTCCTTGCAACTAACACACTACATATCTTATACTCTATCAATGATATAAAATACTTCCAAGTGTCACAGACAAGAATAAAGACAAACACTGATTTGTCTGTGACAACATGAATACTAAGAAAGAAAGAACATCATTCTACGATTATTATAGCCCATTTCACTGCCCTGGCGAGCGCTAGCGAGTACGAGTACATTCTGGCAAGCTGGCCAGCGTAACACTGGGAAGGCAATTGTTTTATTTTTTTAGTGTAGGGGCAAACTAAAGAATAGATTGCTTGAAAATGGCAGTACAGTACCATCAATAATGATAAAAGAAACAACTACAGTAAACCCGTTTTTTCCGACTATTTTTACTCGGAAGCCCGTACTTCTCGGAATGGCATCTCATGTCAGACAGTTCTCCGTACATCTCGGCAAATATCCGAGTTGATCTGGTTTGCAGTGTTATAATCTACACCATTCACAAGATAACAGTGAATGCTACCTCTCTGTTTTACCCAATTTCACACATATGTGTTAGTCTTAGTAATTAGATACTTGGGTATTAAAGTGAATATGTTATGACAAAATACATAAGTGGAAAAGTACAATAAGAATAATTAGATAATTGGGTATTAAGTACAATATATATTACATAGAAGGTATGTAATCGGAAAAGGAAAGAAAGATAAAAACAAATGAATTCAAATGGGGCACGGAAACTAGTGCGTATATGGAGCGTCGATATTGTGAAGTCATGAGCAGGGCGATGAGTAACTGAGTCATGGCGTCGGAAGGTAGTTGACCGTGAGTAATGATAGCGGATGGAAGTGCTGACAGTGGAGTCAAGTCCTGGCCAGGCAGTAAGGAATGAGTCAGCACTCAAAGCTTATTAGTGCACTGGAATATAATCTGCTCACCCTGCCCTGGATAATGAATCAAAGTATTATCCGCCAACTCTGCCTGCAATACTCAGCATATAGAACTCTGCCGGTGCTACAGCGAGGTGAGGCGAATTCAAAGTGAGTTCAACAGTGGTTGTTGTTGTTGTTGTTGTTCCCTAAGCTGCCTGGCCAAACAGCCCCGAGTCCCTAAGGAAGGCCATGGCCACGGTCGGGCTTTCCCACAGAGCTCTCAAAGAGTGAAAATTGGGAGGTTTGACGTACCTCCCAACCTACCAAATAGGAAAATCTACTATTTGGTAGTAGTCTTGGAAAATCCAACGTCAAGGCTATTAACCTAATTGCAATGACGACTTGTCTATTTTGACTGCTATGTCGTCATTCCATCCGCGGTTAAAAAAGAAAACGTCTAGAGTCTACTCCTTATCTTGCTCTAGGAGACGTTGTACATTAACCAAAACTACCACCGAAGGTGAAAAAAGCATAGAAGAGAAGAAAAAGGGGTTTACCTTAGTTACCGCTTAAGGCCCATCCCGTGTTCCGTCATGTGCAGATCCTTGTCGAACGTGCGCATGAGCGACCCTCTCTTGTTATCACATCTCACGTCAGCAGAAGAACGCGGATGGGCAGGGGTCCGGCGTGAGGGAGGGTATTATGTACGTTGGATTTTCCAAGACTACTACCAAATAGTAGGTTTTCCTATTTGGTAGGTTGGGAGGTACGTCAAACCTCCCAATTTGTTAGTAGTCTTGGCAAATCCAACGTCAAGGCTGCGTAACAAATAGGAGGAGGACATCCAAGCCCAACATACCAAAAAAAACAATGCATAAAACAAAATTATGAATGACAAAGAAACACAATTTAAACAAGAGAGTTTAATAAAAGAGTGAAAAACTGAGGAGTAGCTAAAAAGAACAGTTTTAACACGTGCCCGTCATTCATAGTAATGCAAAACATAGACTTGTCTTAAACCAAAAAGTACTGTACCCAAAACCCTTTTCTTCCAAAACCAACAAAAATATTGAACACATAACAAAACACAATTTTCAAAATGGTAAAAACACTTATGTACTGTATACATAATACATAATCCCAAACTTGCAATCAAGTGTTGCAAACCCGTACTCCCCCCCCCCCCCCTCCCCCTTTTTCAAATAAAACAAAGTAAAAGAAAGAGTGACAAGGGGGGAAGACCAGGTAACTTCGCCAGAGCTCTAGGAAACACGACTCCCGAGAGCTATCACCGGCCGAGGGGGTCTAACAATGGACATGGAGAGGTAGGAGGAGACGAAGGTATTGACAGAAGACCACAAATCTGCCGAGGTGATGTCAGGTAAGGATCGACTTTGCAGGAACCGTAAGGAGGCAGCAAAGGATCGCACATCGTGCGCAAAACCCCTACAATCAGGGTTACTGGCACGAATGACCCGACAAATGTGGCGTCCTATCTGCACCTTCGAGAGCCTCCCACCAGTCCGAGAAGACACCCACACAGCAGTACCCGAAGTCGGCGCCACAGACTCAACATAGGAGTGCAAGGCTTGCACCAGGCACAACACATGGTGAGTATGCCCACGCTTTAAAGCCTGGATGTTGAAAGGCTTGAAAACGTGGGTCTCTCTCTCATTCTTGGCAACAAAATGAGGGGAGGGGGCTAACGTGACGACATTCAAGGACGGGGAGAATCGCATGCATTCCTGGGACTGTGACATGGCTGCTAGTTCAGACACCCTATCCCCAGTGGCCAGAGCGACAAGGAAGAGTGTACGCTCGAGCAACTGAACCGGTGTAGTGTCCCGTGTACAGTATATGCGTGTGAAGCCAGAAGGTCCAGAGCTCGCCCCAGTCTGGCGCGGAGGCGGTCGTTCCCTGAAGGCAGCCTTCATGAAGGAATCCAGCTCCTTCGGCGGAACGACCAGCCCAGTGACGGACTCAAAGACCTCCCGGATGGCAGACATGTGGTTACGTATAGTGTTGGCTTGAAAGTGACGTGTACGGAAGAGGTGAAACAAATAGTGTAGTATGAGGGCAGGAGAGCTAACTGTCTGGCGAGTGTCCTGTATCCACCTAGTAAAAGACCTCCAGTGGGACTCGTAAGTCCCCCAAGTCGAAGACGTCCATGAACGCTTCAGGAAGTCAGTCAGGTCCCGTCCGTGGACTGGGAGCCACCGTGCCTCACGAACATCCACGATGCGAAGGCCAACGAGGTCCGCAGGTCTCCAACCTGGCTCAAGTGGAAGTTTGAGACAGGTAGAGGGACCGGACTCGGGCACCACCGCTTCAACTGGGCGTACCAAGCCTGGGCCGGCCACAGAGGCGCTATTAGCCAGACTCTGCCGCGGTACAGCCGCAGCCTCGCGAGGACTTTGCACATCAACAGTGCGTCTGGTGGCGGAAATATGTACAGTAAAAGTCCTTTAATCCGACGACCGATGATTCGAATCTCCCAATAGTCCGAATTTTTCAATGTGAGGCCAAATCCGAATTCACCCGATGGTCCGAATTTCAAGAAGTCCCAAAGTCCCCTTTTTGAGGCATTAGTCCACTCAAATGACACATAATGGAGCACACACATATCATATGTTCATGAATTCACTTTAAAAGTTTACCATTGTCATTGTAGCCTATTACCTACTTCAAAACATTCAGATTAATGGTCAAAGGAAGCTACTGATAAACACCACATCGCCTGCTAGAGAGTTTGTTTTGCTCTTGAACGCATCCTTGGGACGCTCCGATGCGCTACTGGCTTGCACCGCATTTTCTGCAAGCGCATTCAGTCTTGAGCTTGAAAACGCACCTTTGGACGTTCCGATACGCTACTATTTATAGTTCAGTGATCGGAGCGTCCCAAGGGTGCTTTCAAGACAACAAGACAAGGGTGCTTTCAATACAATATAATATAACAGAGCACGTCACAAAAGGAAAATCACAAAAGGAAAATTACAAGAACCTCTCAGGGAAGTGCCGTTGTTAAGGCATTACTTCCCGAACCACATCTGATCTGATCTTCAAGAGCAAGACAAACTCGCTAGTAGACGATGCGGACATATGGTGTTTAGAATAAGAAGAAGACTTTTATATTAGCAGATTCCTTTGACCATTAATCTGAATGTTTTGAAGTAGGTAATAGGCTACAATGACAATGGTAAACTTTTGAAGTGATTTCATGAACATATGATATGTGTGAATGTCATTTGGGTGGCCTAATGCCTCAATGTTTTCGTCAGGCCATTAATACACAGGTTCATAGGGGTAAAGTCCGATAGTCCGAAAAATCCACTAATCCGAACGAGGGCCGGTCCGCTGCCCTTCGGATTAACGGAAGTTTACTGTATATCGACTGCCACCTGTTCCAGTCTTCCATGAAAGCGTCCGGACCCCCCTCCGGAGTGCGAGTCCGGAGGGATAGGTACTGAGGCAACTTGTGCGTCTCCTTCGATGCGAACAAGTCGATCTCCGGAACACCCCAGGAAGCTGCGAGGTCGTCGAACACAGTCTGTTTCATAGCCCATTCTACAAGAACTCCCTGTCCTCTCGACAAGGCGTCCGCCCACAGGTTGGCAGTCCCGGGCAGGTAGGAGGCGTGCAGGGAGATGTTGTGTCGGTTCGCGAGGAAGAACAACTTCTCCGAGATCCCCAACAGAGTCAATGACCTGGAGGACCCCTGCTTTTGGATACAGTGGACAGCTGTCTGATTGTCCATCCTGAAGGCCACCGACTTTCCCCGAAGGGCCAGCGCGTGGTCCCTCAGGAAGAACAAAGGAACCAACAGTTAGAGGGCATTTATGTGTAGGTGTGTGTGTCCCACCCATCTGCCGTGATGTTGATGTCCCAGGTTTGATTGGTAACCCCACCCTACCTCGCTCGACGCATCGGTGTCTACCCAGATCGTCGGCGGGGGGGCGGTCCAGGGCACAGCCGCAGAGAGCGTGCCCCGAGCAACCCAGTGTCCTAAGTGCCTGTGAATGGTACGCGGGATCGGCATGAGCCGATCCATAGGGGTCAACGGAAACACCTTGTTGCCCATGAGTATTAGGCGGCGTAGCCTGAGCCTCCCTAAGGGAATGGTCAGAGCGGCCCAATTCAGCGAATCCACTAACGAGTCCCAGATCCTCCTCGTGAGGGAGACCGAGTGCAACACGGCGAAGACCTTCCTGCGAAGTTTCACCGCGTTTGGCTGACTCTGGGTCACTGTAGCGCTGGTCAAATACCATTCGAGACCTACCCACGTCACGACACGCGACAGGGTCAGGCGTGTCTTGGGAATATTGATTTTGAACCCTAACTGTGTGATGTGGTGAACTACTGTGAGGGTGTCGCGTACACACTGTTCTGGGGTGTCTGAAACTATCAACCAATCGTCCAAGTAAAACAGGATCTGGAGCCCGCTCCTGAGGAGAGGATCCAGAGCCTGCTTCACCAGTTTTGAGAATATCCGCGGCGTGATGTTGAGACCGAAGGGAAGTCTGTCGAACATGAACACACGATCGGATGTCTGAACGGCCAAGAATTGCTGGAAACGAGGATGGATAGGAACGTGCCAATATGCATCCTTGAGGTCCAGCGAAACTACCCACGACAGAGGTCGCAGGGCCAGTCGTACCTGGTGTACCGTCAGCATCCGAAACCGTGTGTTCACGATGTGCCCGTTGAGGGCCGACAGATCCACCACCGGTCGCATCGCGTCGCAGTCCTTCTTCGGTACCAGAAATACACGGGAGAGGAAATCCGGGTGACCGGCTTTCACCTCCTTGACGATTCCCTGCTCGTGCATGGATATTATCACGTTGGCCACCTCCGAAGAGATGGGCCGGCTTCGTTGACAAGAGCTGAGTGGGGGTCTGGACTTCCATCTCCAGGTTAGACCCCTCCGTGCAATCTTCCGCCCCCACGTCCCTCGCGGCCATCGAGGGGCGCAAGGGCGAAAACAACCTGTGGTAGCTCCCGAGATGAGGCGAGCGACCCCTTCGGCTAGGCGAGAAGGAGAACAAGGAGGAGACCGACCTGGAGAACCTACAAATTTTTCGACGTGGAGGTTCCCCCGGCACGGTCCTTGCGGTCATGAGCGCCACGTTGACCTCCTCTACCCCTCCCACCTCGTCGAAAAGGGCGGGTCACCCCATCCCCTGTCCGTCGCGTGTCTGACCCCGTCGAAGTGCGGCCGGAAGTGGAAGGCTGGCCAGCCCCTTCTCGGCGGGGATGAAAGGGAGCAAGAACAGAAGTGCGAGGCGGAACTGACGCTCTGGCCGGCAACTTCCCTTTCCTGCGCCCTTTCTTGGCGGCAGCACTTGCGGCAGCACCCCGAAGAGGACCGTCATAAGGACGGGACTGAGAAGACCCTGCTCGCGACACAGCGCGTCGTTGCGTGTCGTAAGCAGGGTCTGCCGACAGAGAAGCGTAGCGTTCCCAAGCATCCTGCGCAAAAAGCCCCGATGTATAGAGCTCAGAGTACAACAAACCCTGACGAATATCCAAGGGGGCTTTCCGGCAGAACGAGGACCTTACCGTCTGGCGTTGCCGAGTTGCCTCGCACAAAACCGCCTTCAGCTCGGGAACCAAAGACACCGCGAGCTGAAGGTGGATCCGCCGAACGTGGTCCAAACCCTCGCGAAGATCGCCCGGTGCAGTCGCCTCGATAAGCCGCAGGTGGTGAACAGATGTCTGGAGGGAACCTAAAAGACAAGATAATAAGTTCGCCACCCTCTGTCGCAAGGTAAAATCCTTGTCGACAGAGGACTTATCTGGGTGAGAGAAGAACGGGTTAGCAATAGAACAAATTTCAAGTTTGGGCGCGCTTATCCAGGACCAGAACTTGCCGTCCAATCCGCCGACAGATACAAGAGGAGGCAAAAGCAGTGACGACTCCGGGGGAGGGACTTAAGTAGATCTGTCGACGGAACGGTTGGCGAATTCTAATGCCTCAGCAAACCAGGCCTCCAATGGGAGAGGGTTATCGAGCACGACGGCTAAGCCAGGCTTACCGTCGTCGCACAAACCCGTCCCATAGGAGGACAGTCCCGTCAACACAGCCAGGGACTGAACATCCTGAAGTCTGACCAGAGCTTAGTCCGAGGAGCAGACTGGGCTGCACCGAAAAGTACTGAAGGTCAGTCCTCGTCGGGTAAGCCCGCACCTCCACGTCGGCCACCTGACCATCCACCCTGATCGCCCTGAACTGCATCTTATCATTAATTTGCACCGACCAGCCAGATGGGAGGGCCCTCTCACCTGACGGGAAGCCGGTAGCACGCTCCGGGTGGGAGGCCTGCACCCCTTTCCAAACAGCCAAGGAGCCATAGAGGAGCGGCATGGTCTGCGACGGGACCTTGGCTTTCTGGATGGGGGGCAAGCGCGGACCCTGCCCTAGCAGACGGAGAACCCCCGCATGGGAGACAGGAGGGGCAACCTCCTGAGCTAGGGCAGGAGCAGTACTAGCCGACGACCGGGCAGGCGGAGAAGCTGGGCGAGAAGGAATGTGGTCCACTGCAGAAGGGAGGGGGACCGTAGCAGGGGTAGGTTGGGTGAGGCGCTGAGGTTGTGTCACCGCCAAGAAGCGCGATAAGAGGGACTCTTGCATCGCCTCCAAGTGCTCGTCGATGCGTGACACAACCCACCCCTGCATAGCCGAAAATCGATCCGAGAGAGGCGACCCCCCCGAAGATCGTTCGGCCCGCAGGGGCGAGCGTGAGCGGGAGCGAGACCCACGACACGAACCAGCAGCGTCGCGGCCCAAAGAAGGCGAGCGACGACGGCCGTGGCGCCTCTGAGGGTCTCGTCCCCGATCACTAACGCCCGAGGGGGAAACATCACCATCCCCCTCTTCCAGCGACACGTCAGCTCCCGAGAAAGGGGACCCCGAAACCTCGCTATACTCCACCGAGTCAAGAGGCGGGGTACCCCTCTGGTGAGATGGTAAGTGAAGGTCAGGGATAGAAGAATGAGGAGGAGCAGGATGACGGGAGTGGGAAGGCTGGCCGGGTGAAAGGAGGTCAGAAGGAGCCGCGGGGGGAAACAGAGCAAGGATCCCCGGGGCTGAGAGAACAGGGCGGCCCGACACCGAGGCGGAGGAGGGAGGGACCTCCACCTTGGGACGAGACCGTGAAGGAAGAAGAGGCACTGAAGCAGGTGAAGTAGGAGGAGAAGCAACTACATCCTGGCGGACCCTCCTGGACAGTGTAGGAGGAGGGAGCAGAGGGCCAGCTACAGCATGAACCTCCGCGCGCGTAGAGGACAACGTAAGAGGACGTCGTCTGTGCAGGGGAAGCGGGCGGAAGGTAGTAGAGCCCCTATCCGGAGAGGCCAGGGGAGGGCGCACAGGGGCAGAGCCGCTAACCCCGGCCTCAGGGCGAGAACCATGACGAGGGCGATGGGTGTCGTCAAGGCGATCAGGAGGACGACGAGGGGCAGTTGAGGACGGGCGACGAGGCGAGCGAGAGCGTGGACGGAGCTGGGGATCCTCCCGACGATATGACGACCGGCCGCGGGACCCAGGGGAGAGGGCCCGAGCAGGGAGAGGGCCAGGTGAACGGCCTTCAGACGGGTCAGGGATACCCAGGGCGACGCGGATCCGGTCGTCAACAAAGGCCGGGGAACGGTGGCCCACAGTCCTAATGTGGTGGGAGACTACCGCCCACACTGACTGAAGGGAAGCAGAGGCCACTGCCGCCGCTGAGGAACCAGGGCTATGGTCCACCACATCCACCAGGTCCATACACGGGCCACACAGAGCAGGGAGGTAAGGCCGTAGAGGACACACATTGCGAGTGGCGTAAGCAGGACCTGTGGCTCTCCAAGCACGGGGAGCCACAACCCTGGCGAAAGCAAGGCATCCTACCTGCAAAGGAAGAACACACACCATAAGCAGCACGTCGACGGAGTAAGTGTAGAGAATGTCCAATAAGAACCAGGGAATGAGCATGGGGAAACAGTAACACACATGCAAACCGGTATCCGTACTCACCCTAAACCGGGAGCACAGAGGTAGGTGAGTAGGGCGGGCGAGGTGGAAGAGCACTAGCAGAACCTGCAAAGATGGAGAAAGTGTTAACCACCACTCAACACCTTACATGCAGGGTCTATAACACCAGTAAAGTGCACACACCAATATAGTTTCAGGCAACAAGATGACCTAAAAAAGGTCAACAGTGAAAGCCAACTATTACCGCAAATTTGCGGGCCTATGGAGGCATAACCGTACCGACACAACCCTCCCGCATCTTTGCGGGACCCCCCAGCGATCACCGCAAATTTGCGGGGAGCCGAAACGTCCCAGAGGACCGAATCGAGCTCCCGCAAATTTGCGGGACCGGCCGAGATGGTCCGGTGCCGAAAAAGCGAGAGAAGCATCTAGGGAATACCAAAAAAGGCCACAAAAATTCGTCATCTCCTTATGAACTCCAAGCGTGGATGGCCATCAAGCTGAGCAGTGTCTTCCTTGATATATGATCCTAACTCAACCGGTAAAGGGAGAGGCAAGGAAGACACACCAGGGGAGAGGAGGCACATCCCCCAGGAACCACCCAACCCACAGAGATAGAGCAAAGCCCATGAGGAGAAGTGGCAGGGAGGGTGGTTTCGCACAAACAGGGGCCCCCCTGGGGTACCCCTGGATTGGGCAAAAAGACTATGAAAGGATGGAGGTGAAACAGGAAGGGAAAACAAAAACCAGTAAACGAAACTGGTGAGAAAAAGGGTGGCCTAGCCGTGAGCAGAGAATGTGTCAGGGGCGAAAAAACCCTGTGGTGTGATGGAGGGGCCCCCCTGGGGTACCCCTGAAATATCACGAACCACCTGTCGCCCAGGCCCTTGAGACACAGTGAATCGAAAGGGGGGACTCGGGAATAACGCTAGTGCGGCCGACACAAACTCTACAAACAGCACCGCCACCATCGAAATCTCAGATCGTTTACCAAACGTTACACCTTAGGCTATGACAATATGAAAACTCATAGGGGCATAGCAATTCCTGAATGAGAAAACGAGCTAGGCTAAAATAAGCTAAAAGCTAAACTATGCCCAGACTAACAGGAAAAAGAATATGAAAAGAGAAAGAATGAAAAACATACACGAGGAACGCCAGGCGCCCCCGTACCTTCGGTAGGCTATTTCCACACGCGTCTCCATTTGACACACTTAGGAGCCCATTTACGTGTGCCCTAGATCACGTAACATCTGTCTAACAAAAAAAGGCCAGATAAGCCGAAACGAACCTAAACAGGGTGAATTTGAAGGAGCACAACAAAAGCGGACTCAAGCAAATGGCGACGCGTGAAAAAATGATAACGAGAGAGGGTCGCTCATGCGCACGTTCGACAAGGATCTGCACATGACGGAACACGGGATGGGCCTTAAGCGGTAACTAAGGTAAACCCCTTTTTCTTCTCTTCTATGCTTTTTTCACCTTCGGTGGTCTATCTATCTATCTATTGCCTGACGCCGTGATCCCCGAAGGGGTGGCCACGAACGAACCGCCCCCATGCACCTCTGTCCCCAGTCAGTCGACGCCCCTCCCCCCAACCAGCATCGCCTTCGTTCATGTACTTCCTCACTCCATCCTTCCACCTCATATTCGGTCTACCTCTCCCTCTCTGTCCCTCCACCTCGCTCTCGTACACCCTCTTAGTCATTCTCTCGCTTTCCATACGTTCCATATGGCCGAACCATCTCAAGTTGTTCCTTTTCACACTTTCCAGCACATCTACCTCCACACCACACCTCCTTCTTACTTCCTCATTAGTCTTGGTAGTTTTGGTTAATGTACAACGTCTCCTAGAGAAAGATAAGGAGTAGACTCTAGACGTTTTCTTTTTTAACCGCGGTTGGAATGACGACATAGCAGTCAAAATAGACAAGTCGTCATTGCAATTAGGTTAATAGCCTTGACGTTGGATTTTCCAAGACTACTAACAAATTGTGTTGTTGGCGTAAGTGGTTGTGTGAAATGCAGTCTTCTATGATGTGTTTAATGGTATGGGGTGCTGTGTTACAACCCGGGCAGGTGTCGACGACGGAGTCATCCAGTCTCTTCTGATAGCTCAGAAGAACCGGATGGTGTCCGCATCTCAGCCTGGCCAGGTGGACTCTGTCCTCGCGAGGAAGGGAGGATTCAGAAGGATGGATTTCGGGAGGTCGTGCTTGCAGCTGCGTGTTGTCTATGAGTGAGTGAATGGAACGGCGAGTGATATGAGTATGGATGTGCTTCCGGAAGTTGGTTTGGGGTGGGCAGGGAGGGAGAGAAGACAGTATTTCTGTGTGATAGCATTTGCTGGGTGTTGTTTTGATATTTCTTGGTGTGTGTTGGTGTGTAGCCATGTAGTGTAGTGGGTGATGTTGATTCGTGGAGGCTGCTGCCAGGAATTGTGTGCCTCTCATGTCTAGATGATCTTTGACTTTGAGGACTTTGGTTTCTTGATGCAGGTGATCTGTCGGTGTCGTAGCTGTGCATCCTGTGATGATTTTCGGGGCTTTATTTTGAATGGTCTGTTAGGTCTTATGATGTGTTTCAGCTAGGTTGGAAGCCCAGGCCGGGCTTGCGTATTCCATAACTGATCTTATGTATTGTTTGTAGACTGTGGTGGTGGTTTCTTTGTTGTGTCCAAATTTTGTGTGGGCAAGTGATCTGAGGGCGTTAAGTCTGGGTGTCAGTTTCTTTTTCGTGTTTGTGGTGTGCTGTTTGAATGTCATTTGGGTGTCGTATGTTACTCCTAGGATTTTGGGTGTGTATTTACCTATTTGTAGTATACAGGAGTTGAGCTTTTTAGGCTCGTATTGTCCCGCTTCCTGAGTTACAATTATCCAACTTTGCCTTAAAAATATGAATGTTTTTGGCACACACCACTTCCTCTTCCAACTGATTCCACTTACTTATACTTCTGTAAGGGAAACTATACTTTCTCACATCTCCTTTACATCTTCCTTTCATTAGTTTATATCTATGCCCCCTAGTTCTACCATTATCTTTCACAATATAACCCTTCTTGTCCACCTTTTCGAGTCCTCTCACACATTTGTACATCATAATCATATCGCCTCTCTCCCTCCTATCCATTAGAGATGGTAAATCTAATTTCTTTAATCTCTCTTCATATGGTAATTCTCTCAGTTCTGGTATCATCCTAGTTGCAGCTCTCTGAACCTTCTCCAGCTTCTTTATATGCTTTTTTAGATGTGGTGCCCACACCACTGCCGCATACTTCAGTCTTGGTCTCACCAATGTTTTTATTATTTTCTCCAGCATCTCCTCGTTTATATAGTTAAAGGCTATTTTTATTCTGTTTAGCAGTCCATATGTTTCTCCCACTATCTTATTAATATGATTCTCAGGTGAAAGATCACTCCTAACAGTTATCCCTAAGTCCTTTTCTTTCTCTGATAGGTTAATAGTGTTTTCTCCTAACTTATATTCCATATGAGGCCTTCTTTTACTTACTCCCATTTCCACTACATGACATTTATTTGTGTTAAATTCCATTTTCCACTTCTTGCTCCATTGATCTATCCTATCCAAATCGCTCTGTAATTCCCTACCACTGTTTTCATCTTCTATACGCTTCATGATCTTGGCATCATCTGCAAACATATTCATATATGCATTTATATCCTTTGGCATGTCGTTAATATATATTAGAAACATTATGGGAGCGAGCACCGCTCCCTGCGGAACTCCACTTGTGACATCTTTCCACGTAGAACATTTATCTTTGATAGTAGTCCTCATCTGTCTCCCTGAAAGATAGTCCTCCATCCAATTTAACAAACTACCCTGAATCCCTCCATACTCTTTTAATTTCCACTTCAGCCTGCTATGCGATACTCTGTCAAAAGCTTTCTTCATGTCAATATATACGCAATCCACCCATCCATCTCTCTCTTGTAATATGTCAACCACTCTGTCATAAAAACTGAGTAGATTTGTAACACATGAGGTACCCTCCCTGAATCCAAATTGCCTGTTAGATAGTAGATTATTCTTTTCCAAGTAAATCATCCATCTTTTCTTAATTATTTTCTCACAGATTTTGCACACTATACTAGTAAGTGACACAGGTCGATAATTCAATGGATGTTCCCTGTTCCCACCTTTATAAATCGGTACAATGTTGGCTCTCTTCCAGTCCATTGGTAATTTTCCCACTTCCAGAGAGTATTTCATTATCTCATATAAGGGTTTCACTAGTTCGTCAGCACATTCTTTCAAAATCCATCCCGCTACATTGTCAGGTCCCACTGCTTTTTTCACATCTAGTCCTTTCATTATTTCTACTAGCTCCTCTGGGAGAAAATTAATCTCTCCCAGTTTATCACCAATTTCACCTACCGGTACTTCTTCAAAGTTATCACCTTTAGTATATACTGAGTGTAGTGTATTGTTCATAATTTCACACATATTCTGGTCGTCATCATAAGTGGTCCCTTCAACCTTCAACCTGACTATTCTATCCCTTACCTTCATTTTACTATTTATAAACCTATAGAACAGCTTAGGATCACTCTTACATTTTTTCACAATGTTCTTCTCATATTCTCTGGCTTCTTGTCTCCTGATTGCAGCATATACATTTCTTAATCTCTTGTATCTGTTCCAAGATTCTCTATTACACCTTTTTCTAGCTGCCTTCCACGCTTGGTCTCTCTTTTCCTTGGCTTTCCTACATTTTTCATTAAACCAATCCTTTTCCTTCGCTGACCTATTACCTTGTTAAGGGACATATTTATTAACTCCTTCTTCATATATTGTTTTAAATACTCCATACTTCTCGTCTACACTATTTCTCTGATGTATTTCACTCCAGTCAACATCTCTAAAGTATTGTCTCAGTGATTGGTAGTCTCCTTTTGCATAGTCAAACCTAGTTTCCTTGTGCTCCTCCCTCTCCTCCATATTGGAATAACCCAATAGGATTTCTATATCCATTACAACGTGATCGCTCTTGCCTAAAGGTGGTAAGTATTTTATATCAGAAATTACATCTGGGTCTCTAGTAAACATTAGGTCCAATCTGGATGCTTCATCATTTCCCCTTCTTCTTGTATTTTCCTTTATATTTTGCACTAATAAATTTTCTGTTACCATATCCAGTAGCCTATACCCCCACGAGTTCACGTTGCTACCAGCTTCTCTCTGCTCCCAATCCACCTCTTTACAGTTGAAGTCCCCTACTATAATTAATTCATTGTTTCTACGAGTTAATTTTTCAATACAAATAATCATCTCATCTTTGATAAATTTGTATTCCTCCTCTTCCCAAGCCCCTGTGTAGGGCGGCATGTAGGCCACTACAATATCCGCCTTTTGATTGTCATCATCTGTCAATTCTACTGCTAATATTTCCGCTTTACTATTATTCAGATCAATCATTCTTGTTTTCAATTTATTATGTGTAAGAATTAGCACCCCTCCCCCCATCTTTTCTTCTCTATCCCTTCTCCAGATATTATAGTTGTTCCATCCCATTCCCTCCAAACTTATCCCTTTATTTAGCTTAGTTTCACATAGACACAATATTAAGGGCTCTTCCTGTCTGATGTAATCATTTATTTCTAATTTCTTTGATAGCAGCCCATCCACATTGCTATAGACCATCTTGCACCTGTTGCTTTTACCATTGTGTGTGTGTGTGTGTGTGTGTGTGTGTGTTAGGGGTGTGTTGTTTATGTTGAGTCCCGGGACGTAATCGTGCTCTCCTGTCCAGCTTGTGAGGAGGGTTGCAGTGGATTTAGCTGGGGCTAAATTGAGTCTGTTTGTAGTGCACCATACATGTAATGTGTCGAGATAGTCTTGAAGGAGTCTTGTTGCTGTGTCTGGGTTTTGGTGCGTGCTTGTGAGTGTTATGTCGTCTGCGTAGGAGGCTATGGTTATTTGGGGTGAATTTGGTGCATTTATATCATGCATGTACAGATTGAAGAGTGCGGGCGACAGGACGGATCCTTGCGGGACTCCGTTTGGGAAATTTCTAATGCTAGATGACTGACCGGCAAAAGATACGTGTGCACATCTGCCTGCTAAGAAGTTGGCCAGCCATCTTTTTGTGTTGTTGTGCATGTATGTGTTGTAGATTTTGTTTGTTAGGTTGTGGCTGGGGATGGCATCGAAGGCTTTACTAATGTCGAGTGTGGCAAGTACTGATCTGTGTGGTGGTCTAGCTGAGTTGATGCCGTCAAAAGCTCTTTGTGTAAGGTCTGTAAGAAGAGTGTTTGTGGAGTGCAATGGCCTGAAGCCGTGTTGTGTTGGAGAAAGGGGTAAGTCAGGTGTCATCAGTTGTAGTACAAGGCGCTCTATGACTTTGGAGGGGGTACAAAGAAGTGTGATAGGGCGGTGTGAGGAGGGTAGCGTGGGGTCTTTGTTAGGTTTGGGGAATGTGATGCTTCCAGATGTCTGGTATTGTGTTGTGTGAGTAGCTGTAGTTTGATATGTTAGTGAGTGCTTGTATGCCTTGTGGTCCCAGGTGTCTGAGGTGAATGTTGCTTATGTTGTCTAGGCCACAGGCAGGTGAGAGCTTGAGATTGTTGATGATATGCTTTGTTTGGTTGTTGGTGAAGGGTGTATAGTCAGGGTCTGTGGGGAATTGTCTTTTTCGTCGGATGACACGTCGGTCTTCTTTGTGGGGTTTTAGGTGACTGACATGAGAGAAGTGATTGATGAGAGTGTTTGCTTGTTGTTTATGTGAAGGAGTAGAGTCAGTTGTTGTGATTGCAACATGTGATTGGGAGGTTTAACGACCCTCCCAATACCAAATGAGGTAAACCTCCTATTTGGTCATAGCCTCGGAGTATCCAACGTAGAGCTATATACTTATCGTATAATTCTGCTCCGCTCTAGAGCGGGCAATTATCGAAATCACTAGCGCGATAAAACGATAACATCTAGAGTAGCACCTTACTCTCTCTACTAGGTACGTTGTACATACTTTGGAGGCCACTATTTGAAAAGGAAAATAAGAAAATATTGATGAGAAAGAAGAGAAAATTACAGGATTTTAGGCCATCCTATCTGGCTCCTTCAGCCGTCTTGACGGATCCACCCCACTACCCGACAGGGTTCATTGGGCATTCCCGGTATCAAGTTACAAGAGACAAGATTGGATGGGCAGGGGTACGGCGCGAGGGCGGGATACTATGACGTTGGATACTCCGAGGCTACGACCAAATAGGAGGGTCGTTAAACCTCCCAATTTAGTAGTAGCCTCTACGTTCCAACGTAGAGCTAGAGTACCAAATTGGAGGCAGACATACAAGCTGAAAACACAAACTTTAGCCATTAGGTAATATCAGGACCATAAAAGACAGACTTAAACAAGAGAGTTTATATAAAAGAGTGTACTGACAGGCGCATATCAAGAGAGGTCAAGTACAGTCAAATCTTATGTAATGGTATATCTTAGCCTAAGACAAGAATGATGCATTTCATAAGGGATAATATGAATCCCCGGATGCCCCCCCCCCCCCCCCCCGGAGCCTTCTGGAAGATTCATAAAGGAAGGAATGACTTCAGACATTTGCCGAAGGGGAGGACCGTACATGACGGGATGATAATACATGAGAATCAGTGACTAGCACGAAAAACCGGATGACCAAAACAAGTGAGATGATGTAGAAACATACAAGGTCATGGAGCATACACAAGATAAGAGAGGACATCAATATCTTAACCTAGTGAATCCGTAAACATAGGTGCAGGTATGGTTATAGTGCAGGAAGAACCCCCCCCCCCCCCCCGTCTGTACAAAGCAGTAGTACCCATAATATAATGAGGGAAGACAGACACATATGGAAGAGGAGTACTGTACCGGAGGTACCGAGAATACCTGAGCATATCCAGCACGGAGCAGCAGGACCCCCTGAAAAAAACAGTAGCAGAAGGGGGTGCTTACATAAAAATCAATATGTAGGAGACTGAAGACTAGAAATAATAAAACATCTTAGCCTAGGTAAAGTCCTTAACCTTAAGTGCACATAAGGGAATATGAATAACATGTCCCCCCCCCCCCCTCCCCCCACCCCAATAAAGGAATGATCGGAAAGGAAAAGAGTCAAGGAAATTGGTGCAAGAATTGCTCACAAGGTGATACAAGCATGACACTTCCCGGAAATGTTCACAAGGACCTACTTTACAATTTCAGAGCAGGAGCCACCGAGATTTCTGTATTGCATAGCAACGGTTGCTAGGCAAAGCATTTTCCTTAGCAACCAGCAGCAACGATGCAGTTTCTGAACTACTATGAAGTGTTATGACTTTGTACTTTTATTTATTTTCCTATATTCACTCCTAAAATGGTTCAAAAGATGCATAAAAGCATATATATCTATATAATAGAGTGAATGTCAGCACACAACCAGGGCACACTGGTGACATCACTGCTGTGTAACTCAGCATGGGGTTCAGTGCCAGCTGATCTAGATATACTAGTACTTTAATAAGTACTAGTATATCTAGATCAGTGTCCCAAATGCTATCTAACAGCCCCAAATCCACTAGCTACTAAACTGTAGTTTGTAGTTGGTAGATGTAGTTAGATAGCCACGCCTGAATTGACAGGATGTGCCAGCGCGGGAGAGCCGAGCCAAGGGTAACGGGGCTTAAGAATTACCCGGAAGGTGTACAGATCGCACGGGACTTAAATGGCACTGGATGAACGATCGGGCTAGGTGTAGGGAAACTGAACCTAGTTGTATCCCATAAAGGAATGTGTGCAACAGATGTATTTGATAAAGGTGGTAAAAGGATAAACCCTCGGCCTTAATCATATTTTGTTTCCAGTTTCAGCAAGTTTGATATATTTGATCTGCGCACAGTGATAGTCAAGACGTACTGAATATTCACAGAAATGGCCAGTGCCTCATCTTCATCTGTTCAAGCAACTGATTGGACTATCTGTGTTTTTTGTCAACTGGACACCAAAGAGTCTCTCATATCACCAACTGACAGAGGCTATGAAACCATAGTAGACAACATCACACAGTTTAGTAACCTTGACTCAATGCCAATCAAAATCAATCTGGCACGACTTGACCATGGGAATGGTATTCAATTAACATTGAAAGAACAGAATGCAAAGTGGCACAAATCTTGTTATCAGAAGTTTTCACATACCAAACTGGAACGCGCAAAACGAAAGCACAAGTCTGAGGAAGATGGGACTGCTTCAAAACGAATTTTCACACGTAGCACTAGCAGTGGTGGTGATACTGCCTCAAGTGGAACAGTTGGCAGCAATTGTCCATACATACATACATAAAATTTTAAGACTGAGTGTTCCACACATAAGTGCAGTTTCAGTCTCTTGTCCTAATGGCGGCGTTCCAGGCAACCCTGTTAAGGGCTGCTTCACTTGTCAAGTTCTTGGATTTGAGATCGGCGCGTATAGTCCGATCCCAGGTCTTCCTCGGTCCACCCCTTGGTGCAGCTCCCTCCACAATCACAGACCTGCATTTTGTCACCCAATTTTGTTCATCCATTCTCTCCACATGTCCATACCATCCCAGTCTACTTGTACGCATCACCTCGCTAATACTCTTTATACCTAAACGTCTCCTCAGCTCAACATTTGTTATTCTATCCTGTAGCCTGGCCCCACACATCCATCTCACCATTCTCATCTCATTACGCTCCATTCTGTTGACATCCTCTACTTTAACGGCCCATGTTTCTGAGGCATACGTCATTGCACTTCTAACACATGAGGCATACACCTTTCCCTTCAGGGGGAGAGGCATTCTTTTCATGGTCAGGATTGGCATCAATTCTCTGAACTTCCCCCAGCCACACCTAATTCTAGCAACAGTGGCAGCCTCGGCCCCACCACCGGCAGAGATGGTATCTCCTAGGTAACAAAACTTGTTCACCAGCTCCAAAGACTCATTTCCAAAATTCACAGCCACAGGATCATCACTTAACACAAACTCGCCTTTGCACACTACGCACTCAAATTTCTCTATTTCTGACTTATCCTTCGGCAGGGGCCCCTTTATTCTACTACAGCGCTTACTCCCATGGTGTACCCAACATCGACAGATGCTACATTGAATTGAGTTAACGCCCACTCCCTTTCCACACACTGCACATGGGTATGCACCGCTCTTTTCCACATTGCCTCGTCTCAAACTACAATGCATAACCTTGGTTTTGTTAATATTGACTCTTAAACCCTTGCTCGCCATGCCCTCTCTCCACTTTCTGAATTTGGCCTCAGCATCCTGCATACTGTCAGCTATTAGGACTAAATCGTCCGCATAAAACAGTTCCAACGGGAGTCCGCCTCTAAAAACTCTAGACAGCGCCTCCAAGACCATAATAAAGAGGAGGGGGCTTAACACTGAACCCTGATGGACTCCAACACGGACTGCGAATTCATCACTCAGTACACCTTTCACCCTCACCGAACTTCGCGAATCCTCATACATCTTCATTATCACACGCACCAGCCACTCTTCCACACCAAGTTTCCTCATAGCCCACTGTACAACATCTCTAGGTACCCTATCAAAGGCCTTCTCCAGGTCCACAAACACAAAGTAAAGATCCCTGCCTTTTAGTAGGTATCTTTCCTGTATCTGCCTGACTATGAAGATAGCATCGGTTGTACCACGTCCTGGCATAAAACCAAACTGCATATCATCAATAGAGATGCTTTGCCTGATCAAACCCTCAAGGACTCTCTCACAGACCTTCCCAAATGCTTCTTTTGTTCCCAGCAGCAAACAAAGGAGAACCTCCGCGAAGTCTGTACATTTCAACTAGATTTTCGTGTAAGGAAATGCGCACAGGAATAACTAGAGGCCACAGCTACAAAGTAAAAAGACCTACCTGCAAGAACGATATCAGGAAGTTTAGCTTCCCCTATAGATGTATTGACAAATGGAATGGGCTGGAGGAGGAGGTGGTAGGGGCAAGGAACATCCATATTTTCAAGAAAAAATTGGATAAAAAGTAGACTGAGAGACGGGACAACACGAGCTTAGCTCAACTCCTGTAAACTACAATTAGGTAAATACAATTAGGTAAATACATGATCTACAAGATGAAAATCTTCTTGCAAAATTAAGTGCAGGAGACCTTATTGCCCAGGAGGCAAAGTATCATGCAAACTGCATTACAAACCTGTACAATAGAGCACGTGCAAAGGTATCACAGGATCAGGATGCCTCAGATGACCAGACATGTAAAGGAATTGCTTTGGCTCAGCTGATTTCCTACATTGAGGAGAAGAGGCAAGATGAGGATGTGAAGGTGTTCAGACTTGCAGATCTTGTGAAGCTCTACACTGACAGGCTAAATCAACTTGGAGTGGATGTTACTGCACGAGTAAACAGTAAGCATCTGAAAGACCGCATTCTCATGCATCTCCCAAGGATGAAAGCTTACAAAGAAGGACAAGATGTGTTCATGGCTTGTGAAGAAGATGTTGGCTCTATTCTCCGAGAAGGATACCAGACTGATCGAGACGAGCAGAGTGTAATGATGACCCAAATTGCTGAAATGATCCGACAGGACATCTTCGCACACAAAATAACATTCTCTGGATCGTTTGGCCATAACAGCCAAGTGGAGTCTGTTCCACGGTCCCTTTTGTCACTGGTCAGCATGCTTATCAATGGTTCAAACATCACAGATCAAACATCCAACACAACTATCAGCCAACCAATACTATCCATTGCTCAGCTGTTGGTGTACAACAGCATCAAGAGACGCAGGGATTAGTTAGTGTAATGGAGGACATGGGGAGCCCATTTGAGGAGGAAGGGCAGGACCTTCTCAGACTCCATACAAAGGACATCATGGATGAGCAGTCAGTCGAGTGTCTAACCACTCTCGCATCAAAGGGTCAGGAGCAGTATGCAACATTTGTGGAAGAGCGGCTCAGAACAAATACTAAGCCAATCACAGCAACAATTACCAGGAACAAGGTGGTACTGTTCAATGTCCAAGGCAAACGATCAAACAAATACAGGCTGCACAGCTACTGCACCCACAGATCATCTACATCAAGAAACCAAAATCCTCAAAGTCAAAGACCATCTGGACATGAGAGGCACTCAATTCCTGGCAGCAGCCTCCACGAACCAAGACCACCCACTAAACTACATGGCAACACACCCACAGACACCAAGAAATATCAAAACAACACCCAGCACACGGTATCACACACAGTTATTGTCCTCTCTCCCTCCCTGCCCACCCCGAACCAACTTCCAGAAGCACATCCATACTCATATCTCTCGCCAATCCATCCACTCACTCACAGACAACACGCAGCTGCATGCACGACCTCCCGAAATCCATCCTTCCGAATCCTCCCTCCCTCGCGAGGACAGAGTCCACCTGGCCAGGCTGAGATGCGGACACCATCCAGCTCTCCTGAGCTATCAGAAGAGACTGGATGACTCCGTTGTCGACGCCTGCCCGGGATGTAACACAGCACCCCATACCATTAAACACATCATAGAAGACTGCATTTCACACAACCACTTACGCCAACAACACAACCTACACTCAATGAGAGCTCTGTGGGAAAGCCCGATCGTGGCCATGGCCTTCCTCAGGGACTCGGGGCTGTTCGGCCAGGCAGCTTAGGGAACAACAACAACAACAACAACAAATCAGGGGTCAAAGTCAGTCTCCTCAAAAGTGAATCTTCGCTGTTTGCAAGTCTGTATGTTGCATGTCAGACAAGGAAAGGTGACTTGAACAATTTCTTCAATCATGAAAACCTCCCATTTCCTCCATCTCTGTCTGCCTATGGGCAGCTACGTCCAGGGAAGAAGTCTGATCTCATAGAATGTCTTGAAAAGAAAGTAGGGTCATCAAATGATGTGACACCAGAGACTGAAGTGCGAATCATGGATGGTGCGGCACTTGTTCACTTTCTTAGACCTGAGGGCTGCAAGACATTTGGAGACTATGCTGCCAAGGTCTTTCTTCCATACATAAACAATGCTCAAAGTCAGGCTCTGAGAGTGGATGTTATCTGGGACCAGTACTTCGATAACAGCCTCAAGTCACAGACAAGAGAACAACGTGTCACTGGTCCTATTCAGCGCAGACGAGTTGGGGCGTCTAGCCCAACACCAAAGAACTGGCAACAGTTCCTTCGCTTGGCCAACAACAAGACAGACCTGTTTACATTCCTGAACAAGGAACTGCTGGAAAATGCATCAGGAGACCAGACTCTCATTGTTACTGATGGTGCCAATGTGCTATGCTTACCTACACGAGACACCAGCAACCATGAGGAGGCAGACTCGAGGATCATGGTGCATGTCAGTGATGCTGTTATGCAGGGCTTCCACAAGATCCTTGTTCGAACTGTGGACACTGATGTGGTAGTATTGGCAGTGGCAGTCGTACAACAGCTGGCTCAGAGACAGCAGATAGAACTCTGGATTGCCTTTGGTTGTGGAAAGGACTTTAGGTACATCCCAGCTCATGAAATATGTGCTTCACTTGGCACAGAAAGATCCTTGGCACTGCCTGTGTTCCATGCTTATACAGGTTGTGATACCATGTCCCATCTGGTCCAGGTGGGAAAGAAGACTGCATGGAAAGTGTGGGAGGCACATGATGAATTTACTGCGACATTCTATGAGCTGCACAATGCACCTGAACAAATTGGTGAAGCGACTGAGGCTTCTCTGGAGTACTTCACCATTCGACTCTATGACAGGACAGCAACTTCTCGTTCCATCAATGAAGTCAGAAAGAATCTGTTCATCCACAAAGGACATCAGATATCATGTCTACCTCCAACCAAGGCTGCTCTACAGCAACACATGAAGAGGGCAGTACTACAAGGTGGGCACCACTGGGGCTGCACCACGGTGCCAGAACGACAGTTGCCCTCTCCAAGTGAGTGGGGATGGACTTGCCCAGAAAAGTGGAGGCCTCTGTGGTCTAACTTGCCCGAAGCCAGTGCAACCTGCCCAGAACTACTGAAGTGTTCTTGCCGAGGAGGATGCACAGACTGCAAATGTGTTGATGCGCATCTAAAATGCACAGCCTACTGCAAATGCAAAAGTGACTGTGACAACAGTGTCTGAAGCTTTAGGAGTGGCATTTTTATAGCCTGACTTGCCCTAAATTGGATTTTATGCCACATAATTCTTGTATATGATCTCCAAATGCAATGCTACATGTTTTTTAGAACAAGGAGTTGAGAAAAAACCATAGCACCTCACAGTTTTCCAGAAACTGCATTGTTGCTGCTGGTTGCTAAGGAAAATGATTTGCCTAGCAACCGTTGCTATGCAACACTGAAATCTCGGTGGCTCCTGCCCTGAAATTGTAAAATAGGTCTTTGTGAACTATTGTGGAAAGTTTTATGCTTGTATCACCTTGTGAGCAAATCTTGTCCTATTTAGTACCGATTGCCCTGTTGTAGGAAGACCACAGCCCTGTGTCGGCAATATCCGTAAGTGAATGATGATGAAGAAATCGTATCGTCGCAGCGTACGATCGAACGTCATGGGCAGTGCCCTGAACTTGAGGGTTGCTGGCCCGAATAATCCGACACAGGCGAATTCCTACCGCACGTTTACCAAGCCTCCTACCAGTACGAGGCGCCACCCACAATGCCAACCCCGACATCGGCCGGACTGTCTCCACATAAGAATGGAGAGCGTGAACGGGGCATAAAAGATGATGAGCCCTACCCCGTTTCAAAGCCGGGACAGTAAATGGTTGAAAAACGTGAGTCTCTCGCTCATTCTTAGTAAGAAAATGAACCGACGGGGCCAAGGTGACCGACCCAAGGAGGGGAGAAAACCTCATGCAATTCTGGGCCCGAGACATGGCGGCCATCTCCGAGACACTCTCACCCGTTGCTAAAGCGAGAAGGAACAGGGTTTTGTCAAGTAGGTGTTCAGGTGATGGGTTCGAAGTGTAAGGGGCAGACGAGAGCAGTTTGAGAGCCTCCGCCAGAGACCATTGAGGAGGAATCTGGCGCGGGGGTGGTCTAAGCCTAAAGCAGGCACGCATGAAGAAATCCAATTCTTTTTGAGGAACGACCAACCCCGTTAACTTCTCAAACGGCTCCCGGATGGCAGACAGGTGGTTCCTAAGGGTGTTGAACATGTTGTGACGTGTCTCAAATAAATAATTGAGGTAGTGAAAAACCAACGCCACCGATGGCAGTGTCTGTGACGTGTCGTGTATCCAAGAAGTAAAACTGTGCCAGTGAGATTCGTACGTCTTCCATGTGGAGTGTGTCCAGTGTAGAGTAAATTTGTCAGTTAATGATCTTCCAAACGTTGGCAGCCACCCTGCCTCACAAAAATCCACGATGCGAATGCCAACGAGGTCCCTAGGTCTCCAATCGACCCCAAGTGGAAGTCTGAGACCGACAGGGGAACGGGACTCGGGCACCATCGCTTCAGCTGAGCGTACCAGGCTTGGGCCGGCCAGACGGGCGCGATCAACCAAACTTTGCCCTGGCACTCTCTCAGCCTGTGGAGGACCTTGCACATCAAAAGTGCGTCGGGTGGAGGAAACACATATAGAGACTGCCACCTGCTCCAGTCCTCGCTGAAAGCGTCCGGTCCCCCCGCTGGAGTTCGAATCCAGCGGGTCAGGAACACAGGCAACTTGTTCGTCTCGGACGAGGCGAACAAGTCTACCTGCGGAACACCCCAGGAGGCCGCGAGGTCGTCGAATACGGTTTGTTTGAAAGACCATTCTACCTGGGTGCTCTGTCCCCTCGACAGAGCATCCGCCCATAGGTTGGCCGTCCCGGGCAGGTAGGTCGCATGCAGTGTGATGTGGTAAAGGTCTGCCTGGAAAAACAGTTTCTCCGCCAGGTCCTGAAGAACGGCGGACCTGGAGGATCCCTGTTTCTGTATGCAATGAACTGCAGTCATGTTGTCCATCCTGAAGGCCATCGACCTGCCGGCGAGGGCCTGCCCATGATCCCTCAGGAAGAACAACGGAACTAACAGTTCTAAGACGTTTATGTGAAGATGAGTGAGGCCTGACCACCTGCCTTGACCTTGGTGTCCCGTGTTTGACTGGTAACCCCAACCTACCTCGCTCGACGCATCTGTGTCGATCCAGATGGTTGGCGGTGGCGAAGTCCAGGACACAGCCCTCGCGAGCGTGCCCCGAACCACCCAGTGTGTCAATTCTAAGTGGATCGAGCGCGGAATCGGTCGCAGCCGATGTGGAGGCAGTAGCGGAAAAGCCCTGTTGCCAAGTTGAATCAGGCGTTTGAGTCTGAGCCTCCCTAAGGGAACGGGCAGAGACGCCCAATTGAGTGACCCGATCAGCGAGTCCCAGAGTTTCCTGGTAATCGAGACCGAGTGCAATGCGGCAAAAAGTTTCCTTCGAATTTTCGACGCATTCACCCGGCTCTGTCTGACAGTCGCGCTCGCCATGTCCCAGTCGAGGCCCACCCACGTCACGTCTTGCGACGGCGTGAGGCATGACTTGGGAACGTTTACCTTGAAGCCTAACCGTGTGATGTGTTGGATGACAAGGAGAGTGTCGTGTACACAACGGGTGGGAGAGTCTGCGGTGATGAGCCAATCGTCCAAGTAAAACAGGATCTGAATCCCTTAACTGAGCAGGGGAGTCAGAGCCTGTTTGACGAGTTTCGTAAAGACTCTCGGTGCGATGTTGAGACCGAAGGGCAGCCTGTCGAACGTGAACACCCTTCCGTGCAGCTGGAGCGCCAGATAACCCTGGAACCGAGGAGCTATCGGAACATGCCAGTAAGCGTCCTTGAGATCCAGGGAAACCACCCAGCAACCGGGACGGAGCGCCAACCGCACCTGATTGATGGTAAGCATCCGATTGAGGCACGACAGGTCGACCACCGGTCTCATCGCATCGCAGTCCTTCTTGGGGACTAGAAAAACATGAGAGAGGAAGACTCGCTGGTGAGGCGAGACTTCCCGAAGTATCCCATCCTTGTGCATGGCCAGAAGAACCGTGGCCACGTCCGGAGACACAGACCGATGTTTGGGAGGCATTCTGAGTGGAGGCCTTGACTGCCACCTCTAGGACAGACCCCGCTTTACTACCCGACGCGCCCACGATCGGCGAGGCCATTGCCGATAGTGGGGGCGAAAAAATCTGGTAGGGGCGCCTTGAGTGATGGCGACCACCGTTTCGGAGAGGCAGTCGGGAGAAGGGAGAGAGGATAGTCCTGGAGGCACTAGGCGTTTTTTGCCGCGGAGTTGTCCCCGGGCTTGCTGCGCCTTGACTGACCGCCTCGGTTAGTCCCTCCCCTATAGCGACTGCCCCTCTGAAACTGGCGCCGACCATCCTGCGTCGGGCGCCTATCCTCCTGCCTCTGGTCGACTCGCCGAGAGGAGGCCTCAATAGCGAGGTGCTGAGAAGGGCGAGGTGGTGAGCGACGGTCATACAGGCGGCGCGTTGAAGACTTCACCACCTGACGCTTCCCAGCAGAGGATCCTCGCCAAGCCTGGCGTCCTCTTGACGAGCTGGCCTTCCCACCCCTACTAAGGGAGGAAGCGGCTGAGGAGCGCCGCGACACCCCAGGTGGACGGGGTGCGAAGCGCCCCGCAGCAGCAAAGAGGTATGCTTCCTGCCACGCCGCGTCAGAAGAGCCCCTCTGTAGCGAGCTCCGACAGCAGCAGCTTCGTTCGTACCTCAGGCGGCGCCGTCTTACAGAAGGCCACCCTCAGAGTCTGCCGACAACGCGCAGCCTCATGGATGGCACAACGAAGGTCCCCGACCGAGTTAAGGGCGAGCTGCAGGTGTACTCGCCGCAAGTGCTCTTCCCCCTTCCTGATCTCACCAACTGGTTGCGCCACTATCAGACGCAGGTGAAGCCGAGCCAGCTGTAGCTGCAGCAGGAAGGTGGAGAGCAGGCGAGCAGTGCGCTGTCGGAGCTTGTGATCACGCTCCAGGGCACTCTTATCTGGCGGCGTGAAACAGGGCTGAGGCATTTCAACAAACGCCAACTTAGGCGCATTGAGCCATGCCCAGTACTTAGGGTCTACCCCGGACGAAGACGTGACTAGGCTCGACACGAACGATGAGTCGTGCTGTGGAAGCGGGGAAGAACCCTCCGACGACCGAAGCCCGAAGTCCAAGCCTTCAGCCAGCCACAAATCCCAGGGACCTCCCTCGAGATGAGGAAGCTGAACCATGAGGTTACCCTCTACGTCCCGAGCATTCCCCACCAAGGGAAGGCCCGCGATGGCTGACAGAGCGGGCGCATCGACATTGATGTCGTGTCGAGCAAAGTCCGACCATAACTTATGAGACCCAGAGGGCGACACTTGAGGACGGTACGTAAAAAAATGTAGATCCGTCCTCCCAGGGTGAGCCCTGATGTCGACCTCAGGGACTAGACCGTCCGGAGTCAAAGCCCGAAAATGACCCTTGACGTTAACCTGCACCTGCCAGCTCTCCAAAACAGGGCGCTCCCCCGGTGCCTGGGTAGAAGCCCTTTCCGGGTGTGAAGCTGTCACGTTCCGCCACGACGACGGCTCTCCATAAAGAGAAGGAAAGCGACGTTTCGGAATCTTGTATTTTCCCAAGGACGGAACGGTGACAGGCTGCCCAACCATCCCGAACCCACTCCCTGGGAGCATGACAAAAGAAGGAGATGCAGCCGGGGAGGGAATGAGAGGGGCGACAACAGGAGCAACAGGCACAGAGAGAGCAGGACGAGTTGGCAGGTGGTCCACAAATGGCGGAAGAGGATTCACAAGAGGAATCACAGGAGGAATGGGAGTAGGACGCTCCAAGCCTCCCGCCATCAGTGCAAGCATCTCGTGTAGGGAGGCAAACCGTGCAGCGTTAGCCTCCTCAGCCCTAACCTGGGCCTCCTGGATGGCCTGAATAGGAAGGACCCATCCAGGGTCTTCGGTCGGTGATGAGGAAGATGAAGAGATGGTCCGGCGACGTTTCCTACGGCCGGGCGACCGACGAGGCGACGGAGTATAGTAGAATGACTCCCGTGGCGAGTCCTCAACCACTACGTCATCGTACTCTTCATCGCTCCCGCCACTCAGTTCCACGAGGTCACAGGCAGCCCCCTCCTGACCAGACCCTAAAACCGCCACACTGGCGTCTTGCACTGTCAGAGGTACGGGTCCACTTTCCCGAGCAGGAGAAGGCTGGCCACACGGAATGTCAGACTCGACAAAGCCAGGAGAATCCGGTAGACCATCGCGGACAAGAAGAGGGGAGGCCGAAGCAAACAGAGCCCCCGCCTTCTTAGGTGGTGGAGTAGGCGGTAACGGTGGTAGCAGAGCCAACGGCAACGATGGCGGAGGAGCCAACGGTAGATGTCCGGCGGCCTGCGACGCCTCAATCTCCTTGAGCAGCTCATGGGTGGTACGACGACCAGGGGAGAAGGCCGAAACACCAGCAGGAACACGGACCGGGGGAAGCATCGTCATCTTAGGGCGAAAAGTCGGCGAGCCCAGAGACGTGTGGTCGGAAGCTGCAGGGCGGCGGGACGTCGAAGACTTCCGGTGACGTGGAGAAGCTGAGTGGTGCCGCTTCGACCCCGCCGTGTCCGCCGAAAACGGAGACACACCAGACTGAGGGACCTGCGAAGCGGTGACCACTGGGTGCGGAGACTCCAGAGGAAGGTTCAGCAAGGCGCGAACCCCTTCGTCCATGAAGCGGGGGACCCGGTGTAAATGGTCCTTAACATACCGAGCCACGCCCGACCATGCAGCGGTGAGGTTGACCCGTGCCGTCTCAGCATCCGGTGAAGTAGGGCGAGACTCAAACGTCATAATGTTGACGAGACACGGGCCACACCGTCTGGGGGTGAAGCCATCACGGCAGTAGCACGCAGCATGGGTGGGGCACTCAGTATGCCCAGCTCCCATAGCCGGACGGGCACACCCATGGCGCGCGCAGTCAGGGAGCGACATTCGCACTGTAAGCAAAGGGAGAAATGAAAGATGTCCCAGACGAAGCACAGAGAAAGAATATGCATAAATTGAAGGAAGGTATGACAGTATGCGGAAAAAACACACAAAAGATTCCATGCATTATGATAGGTACATAAAAGTAATAACACCCCCCCCCCCATTTGGAGAAGGACGGAGACGGACCCCCCCCATGTGGGTGGGCCAAGCATACATCATAAGCAGCAACAGTCCGAAGAACCCCAAAAACCCAGGTCAGAAAAGACCAAGGTGCAGGTTCAAACACCCTGAAATAAAGCATGACAGCCATATAAGAACCGAAAAGGATACCTGAGGGTGAAGGGACCGAAGAGGAGATGGCAGGCCAAGGGACCCAGCAGTGCAGAGCGGGAACACAGCCTGACGTAAAGGAGAAGGTTATTAGACACAGTAACCGACAAACCCCAAGTACAAACAAGGCAATATTGGCCAAAAAATAGTGCCAGGGCCGAGAGGGCAAGTCCGCTCTAGAGCGGGAAAGTCCGCTCCAGAGCGGAGCAGACAGACCCGCTCCAGAGCGGACTACACCCTCCCACTCCAGAGCGGGGCATGCATGCATGACAATGGCAGTCTAGGCAAAGGAGAAAGGCATGCGCACAGCGAACAAGAGAGCCAGGGCATCAGAAGGCAAGGCCTAGGACCGACCCGGAGCAGGACTGGCGCCCGCTCCAGAGCGGAACAATCGTAGAGTAGAACCAGGTGAAAACAGGAGGGCTAGGGCAGCAGGAGGGAAGGCCTAGGACCGACCAGGAGGGAAGGCCTAGGACCGACCAGGAGCGGGACTGGCGTCCGCTCCAGAGCGGAACAGGTGGAGGAGAGACCCAGTGTAGAAGCCAAAGTGAAGAAGGAGCCCAAGGAGGCCCTGTACAGAGCGGAGATGCTCGCACCAGAGCGGAGATGTCCGCTCCAGAGCGGATTTGTCCGCCCTCGAGCGGAAAGGGAAATGGAGGTAAATACCAACCAAAAGGCTCAACCCAAGCGCACAGCAGGACAGCTTGCATGAGCAAAAATAAAACAGGGCGATGCAGAGGACCGACCTAGAGACGGATAGTACCACCCTAGGGCGGAGCGGGTCCAGTGTGACCCGACCACAGCAGCCAAAAAAGAGAACATGTCGGAAGCATAGGACCGACCCGGAGTGGGATTTGTCCACGCTGCAGGGCGGAGCGGGCGCGGAGCCCTTCCCAGAGACCCGCGTCACCAAAAAGGGTGGAAGGGACGACAGTTCAAGGCATCGTAGAGCTCAAAGGAGGTGAAGACTGTGTCTCATGAACTCAAGGCCTAGGGGAGCGCCAACAAAATAAGGGAGAGACAGCGCGGGAGCGAGCGTCAGACGAAAAAAGGGCCCCACAGAAGGGTTAGTAAAAACCAAAGAGTCATACCCCTGCGAGCCTAAGGTGGTTTAGGAAACCATAGATCGGCAAGCAAGAGCGACGAGGCAACAGGGACGGTCTACCAAAAGTCCCTTCTCCCCCTTCTAAAAAATTAGGCTAGGAACATGAGGCCTAGCCCCGGCGCCCCCCTCCAACTAAAAGTTAGGCTATTAACAGGGGGCCTAGCCTTGGTTGAGTGGCAGATAAAAACAAAAAACACAGGGCACACTCCAATGCGAAACATTCATGTGAAGGTAAGCAAAACATAAGGCCAAAATAACCTGTCAAGACAAGGGGGGCTATGCCCCCTTCATCACAAACGAAAGTGCACAAGTTAGCCTAACTTTTCGCAAAAACCACGCAATGAAAGCAGAAAATAAGCACAAAGCGTAATAGAACCTACCAGGTATACAAAACTAAGCCACCGCAAGTGAAAATGATGATAAAAACAGGCAAAGGCCTAAATAATAGCACTCGCCGAAGGGCGATGCATGCGCAGAAGCGTGACCAACCAGTTTCGACGCCATACTCAAAGTAACACACCTAAGAGCCCATTTGAAGCGTGCCTACATCACAGATCATCTGTCTAAAAACCTTAGGTACCATAAATAAGGCCCACAACTCACCCAAAGGGTAGGCGACAGGAGTAGAAGCACAAAAATCGGGCGCATAGAAAACAGCGTGTGTGTAGGCTTGAGGAGCGCGAAAAGGAATGCCCAATGAACCCTGTCGGGTAGTGGGGTGGATCCGTCAAGACGGCTGAAGGAGCCAGATAGGATAGCCTAAAATCCTGTAATTTTCTCTTCTTTCTCATCAATATTTTTTTATTTTCCTTTTCAAATAGTGGCCTCCAAAGTATGTACAACGTACCTAGTAGAGAGAGTAAGGTGCTACTCTAGATGTTATCGTTTTATCGCGCTAGTGATTTCGATAATTGCCCGCTCTAGAGCGGAGCAGAATTATACGATAAGTATATAGCTCTACGTTGGAACGTAGAGGCTACTACTAAATTGTGTTGTGTTGCTGTTGGAAAGTGTGATGCTGTTTAGTGTTTTGTAGTTTTTGGGGGTTTGTTTTGTGATCTAGTGTTTGTAGGAAGTTATTCCAATTTAGTGTTTGTTGTTCTTGTATTTTGTTGTTAATCTGGATGTTGAGTGCATGAATTTGTTGATTGATGTCTTGTGTGTGGGGTGCTGGGGAGTGTTTCAGTGTGTCTCGTTGTATGATGAGGTTTTGAATTTCTGGTGAGAAGTTGGGGTTGTGTTTTTTTATGTTACCTCTTGGAATGTGTTTCTTGTCGGCGTTTTGGATAGTCGTGTTGAATGTGTGTACAGCATTGTTGATGTTAGTGATGGGTGTACTGTTTAAGGTTTCAAAGTGTTGTTCTGTCTCATTTGTGAAAGCTTCCCAGTTAGCTCTTTTATAGTTAGTGTAAGTGTGTCTGTGGCTAGCTGGGGTGAGTCTTGTTTTGGTGGTGATAATGATCGGGAGGTGGTCTGAGCCCAAGGTTCTGACCACCCTCCGGGATGTTGTGGGGGCGAGTTCAGGGGAGCAAAAGGTGATATCAGGAGATGATGGGGTGTAGAGGGCTTGGTGGGGAGTATGGGTATGCTGATGAATGCTATTAAGGATATATAGGTTGTCTGTTTGGTGTTGTAAGACCAGCCCTCTGTCTGTGTTGGGGTTGTCGACAAACCAGGCCGACGTCTTTGCATTGAAATCACCACCCAGGATGATGTGTGAGGTGTTTGTGATGTGTTGTATTTGTGGTCTGTAATCGTTTGGTACTGTAGGGGATGTATGTGTTTATAATGGTAATGTTGGTGCTATTGCCAGTGCGTATTTTAATTGATTGAATTTCTGTTGTGTTATCGTTTGGGGGGAGGAGGGATTTTATATGTGCACTGGTGTCTATTATAGGTTTGACTCCTGTAAGGAGATAAAGAAAACCTAATATTTAGTAGTGGCCCCGTAATCATTGACGAACATGCCTATTACATAAGGCATCCTCTTCAAACACTAATCCGCCGTAGTTTGAATCTACCGCGCAGAGCATTTAAAAACTGAGGAGCCTTCATCATGAGCGCACGCGACCTCACTCATGGCTTCAGTCATTATGAATTGGGTTCTCACTACGAAAAAACTTCGTAAAAAATAAAAACAAAAAGAAAATAAGAATAACTATCCAATAAGCTTTCCATCATATCGTGGATGTACTTGTGTGGATTTCTGACCAGACGCTGATTCAGGCGTCATTCCTCCTTCACTGACATATCAAGTAAACTAAAATCCTTAATACATCAACGAATGGGAAGGGGACGGTCGGGAGGGCCCCAGTCGTCAATGATTACGGGGCCACTACTAAATATTAGGTTTTCTTTATCTCCTTACAGGAGTCAAACCTATAATTTATTAGTGGCCCCTCCATCATTGACGAACATGCCTGATATCTAAGACTGGAGGGGGACATTCGTAATCATATCATAACTCTAGAAAAGCAGATAATAAAAACAACCACATAGTATTCTTACTTTTGAAAAATGTATTTAATACGGCGTAGGCCGGAAATATACAAGAAAAAGGGGTTCAGGCAGGTGCGTGCTTCAAAGAAGCCTGCCCGACAAAAATGGGTAACCCTGAAGATTCTGAACACAGATCTGTAGTTACAAAAGGCACCCCACTCAACGAGTGGTGACAAAAATAATAAGTTATAAGTTTATATGTGCACATCATAAACCCCAAAATACATGTGGAGATCAATTGCAAATGAACTCCATTGAACTAATATTACATTGCTTTCGCAGCTAAAACTACTATAACAACACCGTTGTTTTGTACTAAACCTTGTACTAGCACAATTTCTCGCAGAGAAATTTTCATATCACATTTTAACCTTAAATTGTATCACAGCTCTCATACTCCGGCGGGGTCTAGGGTGTCCTATGTCAACTGACTGCACCCCCCCCCCTTCCGTGAAAGTAAACATAAGTGACTGCAGGGCCACCTAGACCCTCTGCCTTAAAGCTATACATGGTAAGGAAGGTTTGTCTAGAGCAACTGACAAGTATCTAGAGAGAAACGTATGATTAGACGCCCACAACTGTGTGGACGCAATATCTTCAACTGAAAAGTTTTTCAGGAAACGTAAAGAGGCCGCCCACTTGCGTAAATCGTGGGCCCTACCCACAACGCCGGGATTACTCTCTTTAATGACTTCTACCAGAAGAGAGGCTAATCGCCGTTTAAGTAAGCGTTTACCCGTACTCGCTACCCATAAAGCACCTTAGGGGTTTTGAGGAGCTATTCTCAAATATTTGGTTAGAGCTTGCACTGGACATAAATTATGATGCACCTTTCCCCTTTTTAACGCCGGCACCGTGAACTCAGAAAACACGTGTGCACTATGCTCATTCTTGGCTACAAACGCCGGGGAGGGTGCAATGGAAATTGAATCATTAAGTCTACCAAACCTAAGACAATTAGGTGTGTTGCTCATCGCCGCCAGCTCAGACACTCTGTTTCCGGTGGCCAAAGCCAAAAGGAAAACTGCCTTCTTTAAGATTAAAGCAAAGTCTGCAGTATTTTGATACAGACGAGAATGAAGTAAAGACAAAGCTTTGTCCAGAGACCAAGTAGGCATGAGCTGACGGGGAGGTGGGCGGAGTTTAAAACACGCTCTCATAAATCCTGTTTCCTCCGCCACCGGTATGGATAGACCTGTAAGGTCGAAAAAGGGCACTCTAATCGCAGTTAAGTGATTCTTCAAAGTTACCACAGATAAACGTTTCTGCTCAAACAGATAGTTCAAGTAATTAAAAACGAATGCCACTGAGGGTACAGTTTGTTCCGTTCTAACAATCCAAGAAGTAAAAGCTTTCCAATGTGATTGATATTGTCGCTTAGTAGACTGAGTATATTGATTGAGCAATTTATTGGTCACATCCCTACCGTATGGTGCTAGCCACTTGGCCTCCTGAATGTCCATAATGCAAAAGTCAGCGAGGTCGCTAGGTTGCCAATCGTGTCTAAGTGGAAGTACCCGACCGGGAGCGATACCGGGTCCGGGCACCACATTATTAATTGCTGGTACCACACCTGCGCCGGCCACAGGGGCGCGATTAGCGAGACTAAGCCTCGATAAACTCGTAGTTTGTTCACTACGTGGCACATTAGTGACGCATCTGGCGGCGGAAACAGATAGATGGAGCTCCATCTGTTCCAGTCTGTCACTAGGGCGTCTGGCCCCCCTGCCGGCGTTATCGCCCGGCGGGTGAGGTATAGAGGGAGCTTGTGAGTCTCCTCGGACGCAAAAAGATCCACTTGTGGATGGGAGAGCTCCGCAATCATTAGGTCGAAAATGGGTTGCTTGAGCTCCCATTCTACTGTCGTGCTCTGTCTCCGGGACAGAGCGTCTGCCCAGACGTTCGCTACGCCTGGGAGATAAGATGCGTGAAGATAAATATCTAGACTGCTGGCTAGAACAAAAATCTCTTCCGACACGAGTAGCAACTTCCTTGACCTCGTTGACCCTTGTTTCTGAATACAGTGAACTGCATTCAGTGGAAGTAGTGAGAGCTGTTGTGCCTGGCACATTGGAAATTGGGCCTGACACAAGCGGATGGCTAGGTATTTTCGCTAAAGCAAAGGATGTAGCCAGAGGTCGCACATTCGTCGACATCGCGGGATCTCCCGTATCAGGAGGAGTTTCCGGCGTAGGGCCCAAGAACCTATTAAGTGCATTCAATAGTAGTCCATCAATCTCTTCCGCCGGTACATACCTAGCCGATGACGAACTCCGTGGAGATTCGACAGTACCCTGAGAGTCGCCTAAAAGGTGACTGGACTCTTCAACCTCCATCTCTGAGACCAGAGATCGTTGTTCTTCATCCGTTAAGTCTGGCTTATCATGGGAAGATCCCGCCGAAGCCGGGACCTCCACATGTTGCCATGTTAAAACTGGGGTAGAAGATGGTACATCGGCATCCCGTGGACGTCAGCACTAGTTGAGTCACAAAGGGATGTGTTCTGTCCTGCCAGGACTGTGAGTATCGCCATACACCTTGGCTGTGGCTGTCCCTCGCTTGCGAGCTCGGTATACTCTCTAAAAGAGAGCCCTGTAAAGGTTTATGATAATTAAAAGCTCCCATAGCTCATTAACACATTGAAAGCAGAGCTGGTGAGCAAAATCATAAAGTATACTAATTAATTTAATTTATATTTAATTGTATTAAAATAAATTACTATAAATAAACACAATATTATCCTAATATAATCATAGAAAATATATATGGTTATTATTATTCAGTGATTAAATTATTTCATTAACAAATGAAAATAATATATAGGGATACCTGATCTTAACGGCGTTGAACATACAGCAATGAGAGGTTCAAGTGCCGACATGGCAGAGACTGGGGGAAAACTACCCCGCCCCCGGGAACTACCTGGTCACCTGGTGCAACACCGGTACTCCGCCCTGGAAAGAGAATTTTCCGGGGATTAATGCTCATAGGGTTACACCCAAAAAATGGTACAAAATATGTGTCACAAGACCGCCGGTCAACGAACCGTAGCACTCCACCACTACTTTTCGTTTTCCTTTAGTTTCATATTAAAGATTTCAGGATATATTTACCTGTCCAGAAGATTTTTAAGCATATCTTTTGAATCCTCATAAAGATGAAGTATATCTTTATTAAAGATGAAGTCTTTCAAGTATCCTTTACACTTGAAACATTAGTAAGATTCCGGCATCTTTTTATCCCATAAAAAGTCTAAGCCTATCCTAATCTCTAATCCGGCTTCTCCCAGAAGCCCTCATAGATCGCCGTCTTGAAGGCCGTGATACCCTATTGTATCAATCAATTGTTTGGCAAATGATCGCGAATTGCTAATCAGTTAATATAACCACCCGAAGGTATAACCGCCGGGTTTTATATGCAATGTCAAACCAATTGTACCTGCCCCAGACCTTTTTTGTAAAAAGGTCGCCGGGAGAGAAAGATTAAACAAACAAACACCATTGTTCCAATTGTTTATTAAGGATTTCAGCATATCTTTTACCTGTTCGAAAGAATTAAGCATAACTTCTGAATCCTCATAAAGATGAAACATATCTTTATTAAAGATGAAGTCCTTCAAGTATCCCTTTACACTTGAAACACTAGTAAGATTCAGGCATCTTTTTATCCCATAAAAAGTCTAAGCCTATCTTAATCTCTAATCCGGCTTCTGCCAGAAGCCCTCATAGATCGCCGTCTTGACGGCCGTGATACCCTATTGTATCAATCAATTGTTTGGCAAATTATCGCGAATCGCAAATTCGTTAATATAACCACCCGAAGGTACAACCGCCGGGTTTTATATGCAATGTCAAACCACTTATACCTGCCCCAGACCTCTTTGTAAAAAAGGTCGCCGGGAGGGAAAGACCAAACAAAATAACTGTGTGGAGCCCCCCTCACCGGGAATAACACAGGAAGCCTGATCCCAGGCTTGACCACAGAAAACGCAGTTTCTGATGAACCCTCAAGCGACCAAACTCGTCGGGGTAACTTACCTATTTTAGCCATCCTGACTAAAACTCGGTAACCAAAAACGGTGTTCTCGGAGCAACGAGAAAAAACGCCGGAAAGGTAACCCACACCAAACGAGACATAACAGGAGGGCGTAATGCATAAAGCAATGAATAACACAGGAAGCCTGATCCCAGGCTCGACCACAGAAAAACTCAGTTTCTGATGAGCCCTCAAGCGACCAAACTCGTCGGGGTAACTTACCTATTTTAGCCATCCTGACTAAAACTCGGTAAACCAAAACGGTGTTCTCGGAGCAACGAGAAAAACGCCGGAAAGGTAACCCCCACCAAACGAGACATTTTAACACATTTTATACAAAGTGTGTGCGCAAAAATAGGGATACCTGAACAGGAGGGCGTAATGCATACAGCAAAAACCGGGGCAAAGGTAGCCATGACAGAGACTGGAGGGAAACTACTCCAGGTTCTGCATAGACCCGCCGGGACCCAGCTCTGGAAAATTTAAAATTTCCAGGAATTAATGCTCATAAGGTTAACCCACTCATGTTCGCACACAGGTGTTAAATAACCCGCCGGGTAACGAGACGTAATACTCAACGACCACAGCTCGCCACGCGGTGGGGTTTCCTAAGTAAAAGATTTCAGAATATCTTAATTTGTCCAAAAGATTTATGAATACCCTCTGACATAATATATAAAGACCATCATGGCGTTTATAAGTGATTAAGTCTTTCCGGTGGTGTTTGTTTCCATATTAAATATTGGAAAAACCCCCTAAAAAAAGACGCCGGCCCCCGAATTATCTCGTAGATAAAAAACTGGGAAGCCTGACAAATATACGAGATCTAACTTCTGCCGAAGTATCTTTTAGATCGCCGTATGTTGAAGGCGGCGATACAAAACGTATCCCTCAAATGTCTGGTTAACTAACTGAATTGTAAATTTGTTATTCTCATCCGTGCAAGAAACACCCGCCGGGTGTGAATAATAGTTTAAAAAACGTTAACCCCAAATGTGCCCTAAAGCGCCGTATGTTGAAGGAGGCGATACACAAAGCATCCCTCAATTGACTGGTCAACTAAACTGAATTTTGCAAATTCGGTCATCCCAACCTTCCAGGTTGCACCCACCGGGTGAATTAAAGTTTAAAAACAACCGCCGGGTTTTATATGCAATGTCAAACCACTTATACCTGCCCCAGACCTCTTTATAAAAAAGGTCGCCGGGAGGGAAAGACCAAACAAAATAACTGTGTGGAGCCCCCCTCACCGGGAATAACACAGGAAGCCTGATCCCAGGCTTGACCACAGAAAACGCAGTTTCTGATGAGCCCTCAAGCGACCAAACTCGTCGGGGTAACTTACCTATTTTAGCCCTCCTGACTAAAACTCGGTAACCAAAAACGGTGTTCTCGGAGCAACGAGAAAAAACGCCGGAAAGGTAACCCACACCAAACGAGACATAACAGGAGGGCGTAATGCATAAAGCAATGAATAACACAGGAAGCCTGATCCCAGGCTCGACCACAGAAAAACGCAGTTTCTGATGAGCCCTCAAGCGACCAAACTCGTCGGGGTAACTTACCTATTTTAGCCATCCTGACTAAAACTCGGTAAACCAAAACGGTGTTCTCGGAGCAACGAGAAAAACGCCGGAAAGGTAACCCCCACCAAACGAGACATTTTAACACATTTTATACAAAGTGTGTGCGCAAAAATAGGGATACCTGAACAGGAGGGCGTAATGCATACAGCAAAAACCGGGGCAAAGGTAGCCATGACAGAGACTGGAGGGAAACTACTCCAGGTTCTGCATAGACCCGCCGGGACCCAGCTCTGGAAAATTTAAAATTTCCAGGAATTAATGCTCATAAGGTTAACCCACTCATGTTCGCACACAGGTGTTAAATAACCCGCCGGGTAACGAGACGTAATACTCAACGACCACAGCTCGCCACGCGGTGGGGTTTCCTAAGTAAAAGATTTCAGAATATCTTAATTTGTCCAAAAGATTTATGAATACCCTCTGACATAATATATAAAGACCATCATGGCGTTTATAAGTGATTAAGTCTTTCCGGTGGTGTTTGTTTCCATATTAAATATTGGAAAAAACCCCTAAAAAAGACGCCGGCCCCCGAATTATCTCGTAGATAAAAAACTGGGAAGCCTGACAAATATACGAGATCTAACTTCTGCCGAAGTATCTTTTAGATCGCCGTATGTTGAAGGCGGCGATACAAAACGTATCCCTCAAATGTCTGGTTAACTAACTGAATTGTAAATTCGTTATTCTCATCCGTGCAAGAAACACCCGCCGGGTGTGAATAATAGTTTAAAAAACGTTAACCCCAAATGTGCCCTAAAGCGCCGTATGTTGAAGGAGGCGATACACAAAGCATCCCTCAATTGACTGGTCAACTAAACTGAATTTTGCAAATTCGGTCATCCCAACCTTCCAGGTTGCACCCACCGGGTGAATTATAGTTTAAAAGTTAACCCCAATTGTTCCTATCCCCACTTCTTTGAAACAGATCGCCGGGGAGGAAATACAACTACAGCATAGTTTTATATTGGCTTTGCAAAACCGAAAAAACTACAAACAACACGTGTCCGTATGAACACTGTTAGATGGGTACAGCCAACCCGCCGGGATGAAACAGGCACCCCAGAGACGCAGACCTGGGGAGCCACAGACACCCACTCGCCGGGGAAACAAGCCTGTTTAAAACCACGCGTGGCCAAAACTAGGCAACCAGCCGGGGTTATCAAAGTGAAACCGAGAAAAACCCGCCGGAAAAAACCCACCCCGTCCAGATACCATCTGAACGCAACACCGGACCGAGGCGTAGCTAAAACACAACTAACGCCGGGCCCAACATAGTCCGTGGAATTAGCCAAAACACAACTAACCCAGGACACATAAAAAGTCTGTGGAATTAGCCAATACACAACTAAACCAGGATACACATGACACAGTAGTACATATTTAGAAAATAAATCAATAACACTTGTATATGTGATAAAGCTACGAGAGGCTGGCTAGGCCTAGGCAGACGGATAACAGTAACATGTCGGAATATAAACAAAAAGCACTGAAATATATCACAACAGGAACCACCGCCAACACACCACTGTAGCAAACACTTCCGGCAAAGGGAAGAACTGACTCGGGACCCAGAAAAAACTTCACTAAGTGAAGAAAAATACGCTGGGAACGACAGCAAAAATACGCTACCTCATCAGAAAGATAAAAGGAAGCAATAACGCGTAATGAAAGCCGCCTGCATCACAAAGCTAGCTTAACTGTGAAAAAATTCACCTGTCCACAACAGGACCACGAGGGTACATCCGAAATAGATGCCCCAAACATACGACCCAAAATACACTGCACTGCGGGGAACCAGCCCAGGACACTCCTGCTACGCATATCCTAACCTTACTCGATACATCCCGGAGTAAACCAATGAGAAAAAACTCACTAGGGACGCAACAAATGCGGAACCCGCGGAGCGTGGGGAGACAGGTCCGGGCAGGCTGAGCGCAGAGCAGAGAAGGAGGAATGACGCCTGAATCAGCGTCTGGTCAGAAATCCACACAAGTACATCCACGATATGATGGAAAGCTTATTGGATAGTTATTCTTATTTTCTTTTTGTTTTTATTTTTTACGAAGTTTTTTCGTAGTGAGAACCCAATTCATAATGACTGAAGCCATGAGTGAGGTCGCGTGCGCTCATGATGAAGGCTCCTCAGTTTTTAAATGCTCTGCGCGGTAGATTCAAACTACGGCGGATTAGTGTTTGAAGAGGATGCCTTATGTAATAGGCATGTTCGTCAATGATGGAGGGGCCACTAATAAATATATGTTATATCTTTGTGTACCAGGGTGATGAGTCCACCGCCAATGCCGACGGCCCGGTCTTGTCGTATGGTGGTGAAATTGTGAAATGTAGGTGTTTTTTGTGTTGTACAGAGTTTTGTTTCTTGTAAGATGGCAATGTGTATGTTGTGTTGTTTGATGAAGTGTGTGAGTTCGTGTTTCTTTGTGTTGATGCCATCTATGTTTAGTTGAAGGATGTTAATGTTCTGTGTGCGGTGTATGTTGGGTGCTGCTGCACGAGGATGGGGTGGGGGTGGGGGAGGGGGTGATGGTGGGGGTGGGGATTGGGGTGCAGGAGATGAGGGTAGGAAAGGATTAGGTTGGGGTGTGGATGGGCTGGGTGGGTTGGGGAGGAGAGGTGGACGGGTTTTAGGAGTGGGAGTGGATGTTATGGACAGGTTATGTGGATTGGGGAGGAGAGGTGGATGGGTTTTAGGAGAGGGAGTGGATGGTATGGTAAGGTTATGTGGGTTGGGGAGGAGAGGTGGACGGGCTTTAGGGGAGGGATTTGACTGGGAGAGGGAGGGGCATGAGGAACATGTCCAGGTGTTTGTGTAGTGTTTCATGGAGGCAAGTGTTGTGCAGGTGAAATGGGTCCAGTTCCCGCATGAGTTGCAGAGAACTGAACCCTTAGTTTGGCGGCTCGAAGTAATGGGTTTTGAGCAAGTTGGACATGTGTATTTGTAGGTGGGTCCTGGGTTGCTCTCAATGTCTCCGGCTAGAAGGAGTCTTCGAGAAATAACAGCCGGAGAGTCATTTCTCGGTGTAGGAAAAACTGTGTATTGTGTGTGTGTGTGTGTGGTGTGAGAGGTGTGAGAATTGCCCGGCGCGACCGCAGCCGCTCCAAGGACGCGTGCCCCCAGGGAGGGGGCAGGGGATAGTTGTGGCGGTTTGGCTCCCGGAAACTGCTCTCCACGGTCGGCTGCCTGATGTCCTCCACTGTCGGTGATATTGTCCCCGGACGGGAGGGTCGGCAGCCATCCATGGTCGGCAGTTCTGGGAGGTGGTCCCACGGCGTAGACGCCGCCACTCCAGGACCTCAGAGCGTAGTTCGCAGATTTACCGAAATATGGCGTCAGTGATTAAAAATCCTCCACAAATGACATTGGAAAAAGACTATGAGAGGTGGAAGAAAGATATAGAAATATGGCAGAAACTAACGAGTGTGACACCGGAGAAGCAAGCATTGGCGGTTCATTTGACATTGACTGGCAGGGCTAGAGATGTCAGCAGCGAAATAGATACAACAGTCTTGGCGAGTGACAAAGGAATGGAACATTTGCTGAAAAGATTAGACTCTGTTTTTATGCTAGATACAAATAGACGGGCCTTTATGGCTTATTCTGAATTTGAATCGTTCAAGCGCCCCGCTGAGATGACAATAACTGACTATTTGGTGGAATTTGGTAGAAGATATTATAGATTCAAGAAACATGGTATGGAACTGCCAGATCAGGTGTTGGCGTTTCGGTTATTGAAAAGTTGTGATTTGTCAGATATTCACTTCCAATTAGCGATGTCAACTACGACTACCATCACATTCGAGGAGATGAAAAAGACACTAAATAGAATGTTCGGAAGTGGAATTGTAGACCACAATTTAAGTGGAGATGCACAGAATGACACAGTGCAGGTGCAGGTGAAATCTGAGCCCATTTTGGAAGTTAGTAGAGCTCCATTTCGAGGCACTGGAGGCAGATATAGACGTGGAACACGTAACAGGTACTGGAGTCCTAGAGGTGTTGGTGGTGATGCCAAAAATCCAACAGGACCAAATGGTGAGCTCACAAAATGTTTCGTGTGCGGATCTGTTGACCACTGGGTGCGAAATTGTCCTAAGAGAGAGGATAGGGATATGGAAAATAAGGATGTGATGGAAGATACTGGCGAAGTGCAGCTGACATTGCTATCAGACGGGGTTGATAAGAGAGAAAATTAATGTCAGAAGCTTTGGGAGCCCTGGTTCTTGATTCAGGATGTTCTACAACGGTGTGTGGAGAAGACTGGTTACAGGCTTATGTAGATACAGTATCATCAGATGACGTACAGTTGATAAAAAGAGAGAGATCAGAGACATCATTTAAATTCGGAGATGGAAGACAGGTGACATCAAAAGATATTGTGCATATTCCCTGTTATATACATGGGATAAAAATCATTATTCAGACCGATGTGGTGGATTGTAGAATTCCACTACTAATGAGCAGGTCAGCCATGAAACGTGGAGGCATGATATTGAACTTCAGAAAGGATACAGTGCGTATGTTTGGCAGAGAAAGTAAGCTGCATATCACCTCTACAGGGCATTATACACTTCCCATAGTGAAGACACCATGTAAGCAAATGGTAGACTGGGTATTGGCCACAGAAGGTCATGAAGACGTTTCCAAGAAGGTGTTGAAGTTACATCGGCAATTCTCACATCCCACTGCAGAGAAGTTAACGAGATTAATCAAAGAAGCAGGGATACTCAATGAACAATGGAAACTGGAAATAAATAAAGTGAGCGATAGTTGTGATATTTGTAGAAAATTTAAGAAAGTGCCTCCCCGTCCTGTGGTGGGACTCCCCATTGGTAAGACGTTCAATGAGGCAGTAGGAATGGATCTGAAGGCATGGAAGAGTGACTATTTTCTTGTCTTGGTTGACTTGGCAACAAGATATTGTGTGGCTACGGTCATACATAATAAGAAACCTGAGACCATTATAAGAGAAGTAGTGATTCAGTGGATCAGCCGGTTTGGAGCACCTGACAAGTTCTTGACCGACAATGGTGGAGAGTTCAATAACAGTGATTTTCGGAGCATGGCCGAAAATTATAATATTCAAGTGATGTGCACAGCTGCTGAAAGCCCATGGAGCAATGGCGTATGTGAGCGGCTGAATGCCGTACTTGGTGATAATGTGGCAAAGATTGTGTTGGATGCAAAATGTGGTGTATCTACAGCACTGGCATGGGCTGTATCAGCACGTAATGCACTCCAGAACAACAATGGCTTTTCCCCAAACCAGCTGGTGTATGGATTCTACCCAAGTATACCTAGTGTGCTGAATAATAAGATTCCTGCTCTTGAAAACAGGACATCATTGGAAATCGTGGCTGAAAACCTTAATGCTATGCGTGTGGCCAGAGAAGTGTTCATCAAAAATGAGTCCAATGAAAGAATACATAGGGCACTACTGCATAACGTAAGAGCAGACAACATGGTATGCTTGCAAAATGGAGACAAAGTGAAAACCAATGGAAAGGCCCAGGTGTAGTGATTGGAAAGGATGGTAAACAAGTTCTTGTGAAACATGGAGGAACATATGTGCGAGTGCACACTTGTAGGTTGCAGAATGCGCATAATGTGCATGAACAAATTAAGATGCAAGACATGGACGATATCAGTAGTGGCAAAACAACAGAGACAGGATTGCATATTCCAGTTGAAGACGAATCAAATGATGTTAACATAGAAAACAAAACAGAGACTGAGCATGAGGATGCTGAAATGGATGATAATGGGAAATGCAGTGGTGAACAGGAGTCCGGAGACGGAACCAGTGTAGCTGCTGAAGCTAGAATGCCTAGAATGCCTAAAGTAGGAGATAGAATAGAAGGATACATGGTGGAGAACAAGGAAAAAATGATTATCACAATCTTAAGTAGAGCCGGTAAAGCAACTGGTAAGTACAAAACATGTTTCAACATCAGAGACGAAGCAAGTAATGTGACAAAATGGATTGATGTAGATAAAGACATATATAATTGGCGGATTGTGAACGATACAGAGGAAGTCATGATAACGTGTTCCAATGATGCATGCATAGAGGCAAAAAGGGCAGAAATGAAGAATTGGATTGATAATGATGTGTTTGAGGAAGTTGAGGACCCAGGTCAGAAGGCCATATCAACAAGGTGGATAATGACACAGAAAATAAAATCTGGCACTCAGGTTATTAAGGCCCGTTTAGTGGCACGTGGCTTTGAGGAAGAGTTAAAGGATGTTCCCATTGATTCTCCTACGTGTTCAAAGGAAGCTTTTAGACTGGCTTTAAGTATTGTGTCCGCCAAGAATTGGGACTGCCATGCACTGGATGTGAAAGCCGCTTTCTTACAGGGGCATCCTATTAATAGAGAGATTTTCGTGTTGCCCCCTGAAGAATTCTACAATGGATATCTATGGAGATTAAAGAAGACAGTATATGGTCTCAATGATGCAGCCAGAGCATGGTATGAGAGGGTGAAGCATGAATTGCTTACATTGGGTATGTCAATGTGTGATTTAGAACCAGCACTGTTCTTCTGGCATAATGATGGAAGACTAGAAGGGATCATTTGCATCCATGTAGATGATTTCTATTGGAGCGAGTCAAATGCATTCAAGATATCTGTAATGTCCCAGTTGGAAAAATTATTTCTGATTGGTTCTGAAGAGAAGACTCGTTTCCAGTACCTGGGTATAACAATAGAACAAGCAGAGGATGGCATTATGATCAATCAAGGCAATTACATTAGACATGGACTCCAAGAGATGAAAATTATCAAATCTTATAAGGACAGAAGAAATGATGAAGTCAGTCAAGAGGAGAGAACAAAATACCGATCTGTTGTGGGCCAACTAAACTGGGTAGCCACACAAACGAGGCCAGATATAGCATATGATGTATGTGAACTGAGTACGGCATTCAATCGGACAACTGTCGGAGATGTAATCAGAGCCAACAAAGCCGTCAAGAAGGTCAAGGATAACCCACTGTCAATTTGGTTTGGGAAAGTGGACCTGGACGAGTGTACACTTGAATGCTACAGTGACGCGTCTTTTGGCAATTTGACAGACCTTGGGTCTCAGGGTGGTCACATGATATTTGTGAGAGACAGAGAGGGAAATAGCTGCCCCATTGCGTGGAGATCAAGAAAGGTGAGACGGGTGGTGAAATCTACTTTGGCAGCAGAATCCCTTAGTTTACTAGATGCAGCAGAGAATGGGATGTATTTGGCACATATGCTGAGAACAATCCTCGGAAATCAGCACACAATTCCGGTAAAATGTTTTTCAGACAACAAATCTTTGGTGGATTGTTTGCAGTCTACCAAGTTGGTAGACGACAGAAGCCTAAGGATAAATATAGCTGTGTTGCGAGACATGATAGCAAGAAAAGAAATCCAAGAAGTGAAGTGGATAGAAACAACGAAGCATATAGCAGACTGTCTCACGAAGAAAGGAGCCTCTCCTATGTTATTACTAAAGGAGTTGAGCAAAGCAGAGTAAAAAAAAAAAAAAAAAAAAAAAAAAAAAAAAAAAAAAAAGGGGGGAATGTTCCGTCTCTGTCTTAGAATAATACTATAGCCCCTGAACTCCAACAGCAACAACAGCATACTCACCATTGAAGATGTGTAGTAAAGTAAATATTCCAGATTGGGGTAATCTCAGAAGTCTCAGGATATTTTAATAAAGTAGACGTACCGTTTTGCCCAAAATCAAATTGGCATACCCAACTCTGCGATGGGTTACCATCATCACTAGTAATACTAACACCATCATCAATCATACTATTACCATTAATCAGCACTACTACTATTATAATCATCACTACTACTCTCACCATCATCACTACTACTCACCATCATCACTAATAATGTCACCATTGATGTAAAAATGCCATCGACCAATCAGAGGGCGGGATTCCCTCAGGTATGCCACACCAAGATTGCCGACAATACTCAGCTCCGTGGGATGTGTACATCTGGGAAGCTCTCCACCAATCAGCGGCCGCCATTTTCGCTTGGCACTCTGCCTCCTTCACTCAAAATGGCAGATTATAACTTATCTCCTGTTCGCTCTAGAGTATTTTCCTGCAGTAAACAGTGGTCTGGCAGGAAGATACTATCACCATCTCCCCGAAAACCATTAGAAAACAGCAATGAGAAACTTCCTGGATACTATATGGAAGAGATAAAGGAGGAGGAGAACAGAGGGATTTCGGCCACCCAAGTAATGTCGCGCGGGCCGCTCCAGCCAATCAACGCGCCCGCAGCACTAGGGGGCGGGTATAAAGGAAGGGGGGGGGAAGCCTCGAGGGGCACTTGAGAAACGGCACTGGCACGGACAGGTTCAAAGGTCACCGCCTACACACCTTCCCTCCCTTACCCGGGAAGGTCCAGGCACCTCCAGTACTTCGCCCAATACCAACCATGGGCCGAAGTTACACCAATGCTACCCCTACGCTTCCCGACATATAGCAAGCCTACATACACACAGCCAGGCACTACATGGAGGGCGGGAGACTAGTGGCGAAGAGAGAGAGTTGGCAAAATGCTACTGGCCAGCTGTGAGATGGTGATCCAGGCACAAGAGAGAAGACCCTAATTTTATTAAGGACCCTTATGGGCCCGCATAGGCCTACCTTTGACCAAAAAGAAACTGACCTGACAGAGCCGGATGGGAATAAAGATATGTGTCCTTCTTGGGACAGAACCAAAGATAAAGATGTAGACAATAATATAAATAAAAATTATGATTAGTTAAGATGTACAGTTCTCATTGGTAGAAAGGCATAACGCCTATAGTTAGAAATAGAATAGGAATTGTTAGGGAGTTGTTGTTGTTGTTGTTTTTGATAGTTAGAAGAGCTGCTTTGGGGGGGTTTGTGAAGTAGGCTAGTTTATCTGAGAAATAGTTAGGAGAGAGTAATTGGTACTCTATAAATATTATCCACAAATCTATCTATCTATTTCCTGACGCCGTGATCCCCGAGGGGGTGGCCACGAACGAACCACAAATATTATCCACAAATACTTTTTGTTAATAAGGAAACACTTTATCTTTCATTATACGCAAATACTCCCATAACGTAATAAAGGAAATATTAATTAGGTTCATTACTTCTCTGTACAAATCAATAAAGGATGCATCGTTTATCGATTTAACTTCATGAACAGTCAACCGAGTAAAGGATATATTATCTTATATTAATTCCTACGAATAAGAATAATGCTAAGAAGGTAATATGCGGACAAGGGATTTATGGTAGAAATATGTGTGGATACTTGTAAATATTAACGACTTAAAATGGGGTCATTGTGTTGTTATTATATTGCCGGAACATATTAAGGTTTTCCTGTCGCCTAGTCGGAATACGGCAAGTTCTAAATAGCGTTCTTACAGGTAGATTATAATGGGAATTTAATAATTCCAATTTATAAGTTATGACTGGTGACCGTAACTATTTACTCAACGCTTGAACGTATCTCGACCTGAGTCGGAGACCAGATGATACGTAGAATTAAAAAGGGATCATTTATGTGCTGAGTTTATTTACGATTGTTAACCATCGATCCCGATCGCTGTGTCCGGGGCCATTTTCGTACAGTCAAGCTTCATAATTCAGTAGCTACTGATTGAGACCACCTAGAGCAGTCAATTTTTTTGCAAATTGTAGATTGTTTTGTTGTCTGTAGACTGCCGTTGAGATGACATCGCTACGACGCGTGGTTGCTGAGTTATGATGATTTTAGCGGCGATTTTTAGCTACACATTTTGCCTCATATGAGGCCTCCCGGATTCCTGCCAATATTTTTGTTTGCCTCGTATGAGGCCTCCCGGATTCCGAGGGTTAAAGCCAAGAGATAAATTATGTTCCAAGTCTATTTCCCAATGTACCCGTAACCGTGATGTTGTGACTCGTGACCGAAGTCGAAATAAGTCAATCCATGAATAGCGTCCGTACAGATAGGCTGTAGCGGGAATCCACTGGTTCCAAGATACAATTTATGCTGCCGGCCGTAGGTATTCAAAAACAGGTTGAACATATATCTAATTCGGACAGAGAAACAGATGTCGCGAGGTTAAGAGGTGTCTTTTCTTAATAAACATTACAAACTCCAAACAACTGTCGGATTATTCCCAACCTGTAGTATAGTTTTAGAAAAATAAGTACTGTACTTCATATGGTGGCAGCAGGTGGGATTCGACAAATTGTTTGAGTTTAAGGTGTCATATTGGGAAAAGGTCACATAATGGCAACCATGCTTCCATTTAGAATATGGGAGGCAGGAAAAGAGGAAATAGAACTGTGGCTAGAACAATTGGAATGTCAGTTTACATTGCTAGACATAAAAGAAGATGGAAAGAAAGTAGCCTATGGCAAAGCACATTTGGGAAAGGCACTAAACGATGTAAGGGTACATTCTAGAGGGACTGGTTACATGGACAGAAGTGAGAAAGTCACTAGTAGAAGAGTTCGGCCGAGAAACCTCCCTCAGGAAGGCCAGGGATAAACTAAAGACCGCAAAACTGGACGTCACAATTATTATGTTCCTTCCAACAACCAACCATACTCCTAAAATCGATTAATGAAATTACAAACACATGTGAGAGCTCTAAGAAGAGAAATTGCGAAAAATGTCAAACTAGCCCACCCACACATGGATCAAGAGAGTCAGGAAGTAGAGACTCGAGAAGTTATGATCCAGTCTTGTCCTTCAGAAGTATGAAGGCATTGTATTGTGCATGAACTAAACAATACGAAGGAACTGACGGAAGTAATTAAGAAAGTTATGGAAGCCAGGGAGATTAAAGAAGAAAGGAAGAGAGTGGAAGAGGAAACTACAAATAAAGAGCAGTCCAGAGCAATCATTCGATGCTTCTTATGTAGGCAAATGGGACACTTTAGTAGTAGCCTCTACGTCTCCAACGTAGAGCTTATACTATGTATAATCCCGTTCCTCTAGCGGAGCGGGCATTATCGTAGCCACTTAGCGCGATAAAACGATAATATCTAGAGTAGCACCTACTTTCTCCACTAGGGACGTTGTACACACTTTGAGGCCACTAGTTTAAAGAAAAAAAAAAAATATGGGTGAGAAGAGAAGAGAAAGTTGAAGAATTTTGCCCATCCGCCATCTAGGCTCCTTAGGACGTCTTCGTGTGTCTCCCGTGTAACCCGGCCGGGTTTATTAGATTATCTTTCTCGCGCTACCCTCCATGTCAACACAAAGTTTTCTGTGTCCCATATTTCGTGCCTTCCATTCCTGTCCCCTTCCCTTTTGGTGAGTTGTGGGCCTTATTTAAGGCACCTGTGGTTCTAGATAGAGGATCCGTGATGCAGGCATGCTAAAAAATGGGCTCTAATGTGTTTAATTGGAGTGTTGCGTGAGAATGGTGGTCATTAGTTTTGAAGCGGGCGGTCGCCCTCCCCTCTGGTGGCGACCGGTGTAACTAGGCCTTCGCCTATTTCGTTCACTAATTAGTTTTGCGGTAGCTTTAGTTTTTGTATAGGACCGTAGCAGGGGTAGGTAGGGTGAGGCGCTGAGGGTGTGTCACCGCCAAGAAGCGCGATAAGAGGGAGTGTTGCATCGACTCCAAGCGCCCGTCGATGAGTGACACAACCCTCCCCTGCATAGCCGACAATCGATCCGAGAGAGGCGACCCCCCCCAAGATTGGTCGGCCCGCAGGGGCGAGCGTGAGCGGGAGCGGGACCCACGACACGAACCAGCAGCGTCGCGGCCCAAGGAAGGCGAGCGACGACGGTTGTGTCGCCGCTGAGGGACTCGTCCCCGATCACGAACGCCCGAGGGGGAAACAGCACCATCCCCCTCTTCCAGCGACACGGCAGCCCCTGAGAAAGGGGACCCCGAAACCTCGCTAAACCCCACCGAGCCAAGAGGAGGGGTACCCCCCTGGCGAGACGGTAAGTGAAGGTCAGGTAGAGAAGAAGGAGGAGGAGCAGGACGACGGGAGTGGGAAGGCTGGCCGGGTGAAAGGAGGTCAGAAGGAGCCGCGGGGGGAAACAGAGCAAGGATCCCTGGGGCTGAGATAACAGGGCGGCCCGACACCGAGGCGGAGGAGGGAGGGACCTCCACCGTGGGACGAGACCGTGAAGGAAGAATAGGCACTGAAGCAGGTGAAGGAGGAGAAGCAACTACATCCTGGCGGACCCTCCTGGACAGTGTAGGAGGAGGGAGCAGAGGGCCAGCTACAGCATGAACAACCGCCCGCGGAGAGGACAACGTAAGAGGAAGGCGTCTGGGCTGGGGAAGCGGGCGGAAGGGAGTAGAGCCCCTATCCGTAGAGGCCAGGGGAGGGCGCACAGGGGCAGAGCCGCTAACCCCGGTCTCAGGGCGAGAACCATGACGAGGGCGAAGGGCATCGTCAAGGCGATCAGGAGGACGACGAGGGGCAGTAGAGGACGGGCGACGAGGCGAGCGAGAGTGTGGACGGAGCTGGGGATCCCCCCGACGACGGGACGACCGGCTGTGGGACCCAGGGGAGAGGGCCCAAGCAGGGAGAGGGCCAGGTGAACGGCCTTCAGTCGGGTAAGGGATACCCAGGGCGACGCGGATCCGGTCGGCAACAAAGGCCGGGGAACGGCGGCCCACAGTCCTAATGTGGCGGGAGACTATCGCCCACACCGACTGAAGGGAAGCAGAGGCCACCGCCGCCGCTGAGGAACCAGGGCTATGGTGCACCACATCCACCAGAACCAGACACGGGCCACACAGAGCAGGGAGGTAGGCCGTAGAGGACACACATTGCGAGTGGCGCAAGCAGGACTAGCGGCTCTCCAAGCACGGGGAGCTACAACCATGGCGAAAGCAAGGCATCCGACCTGCACTGGAAGAACACGCACCATAATCAGCACGTCGACGGAGTAAGGGTAGAGAATGTCCAATAAGAACCAGGGAATGAGCATGGGGAAACAGGAACACACATGCAAACCGGTATCCGTACTCACCCTAAACCGGGAGCACAGAGGTAGGTGAGTAGGGCGGGCGAGGTGGAAGAGCACTAGCAGAACCTGCAAAGATGGAGAAAGTGTTAACCACCACTCAACATCTGACATGCAGGGCCTATAACACCAGTAAAGTGCACACACCAATATAGTATCAGGCAACAAGATGACATAAAAAAGGGTCAACAGTGAAAGCCAACTATTACCGCAAATTTGCGGGCCAATGGAGGCATAACCGTACCGACACAACCCTCCCGCATCTTCGCGGGACCCCCCAGCGATCTCCGCAAATTTGCGGGGAGCCGAAACGTCCCAGAGGACCGAATCGAGCTCCCGCAAATTTGCGGGACCGGCCGAGATGGTCCGGCGCCGAAAAAGCGAGAGGAGCGTCTAGGGAATACCAAAAAAGGCCACAAAAATGCGTCATCTCCTTATGAACTCCAAGCGATGATGGCCATCAAGCTGAGCAGTGTCTTCCTTGATATATGATCCTAACTCAACCGGTAAAGGGAGAGGCAAGGAAGACACTCCAGGGGAGAGGAGGCACATCCCCCAGGAACCACCCAACCCACAGAGATAGAGCAAAGCCCATGAGGAGAAGTGGCAGGGAGGGTGGTTTCGCACAAACAGGGGCCCCCCTGGGGTACCCCTGGATTGGGCAAAAGACTATGAAAGGATGGAGGTGAAACAGGAAGTGAAAAAAAAAACCAGTAACGAAACTGGTGAGAAAAAGGGTGGCCTAGCCGTGAGCAGAGAATGTGTCAGGTGCGAAAAAAACCTGTGGTGTGAAGGAGGGGCCCCCCTGGGGTACCCCTGGAATATCACGAACCACCTGTCGCCCAGGCCCTTGAGACACAGTGAAGGCTCGAAAGGGGGGACTTGGGAATAACGCTAATAATGCGGCCGACACAAACTCTACAAACAGCACCGCCACCATCGAAATCTCAGATTGTTTACCAACGTTACACCTTAGGCTATGAAAAAATGAAAACTCATAGGGGCATAGCAATTCCTGAATGAGAAAACGAGCTAGGCTAAAATAAGCTAAAAGCTAAACTATGCCCAGACTAACAGGAAAACAGAATATGAAAAGAGAAAGAATGAAAAACATATACGAGGAACGCCAGGCGCCCCCGTACCTTCGGTAGGCTATTTCCACACGCGTCTCCATTATACACACTTAGGAGCCCATTTACGTGTGCCCTAGATCACGTAACATCTGTCTAACAAAAAAAAAAAGAAGGCCAGATAAGCCGAAAACGAACCTAAACAGGGTGAATTTAAGGAGCACAACAAAAGCGGACTCAATCAATGGAGGCGCGTGAAAAAATTATAACAAGAGAGGGTCGCTCATGCGCACGTTCGACAGGGATCTGCACATGACGGAACACGGGATGGGCCTTAAGCGGTAACTAAGGTAAACCCCTTTTTCTTCTCTTCTATACTTTTTTCACCTTCGGTGGTAGTTTTGGTTAATGTACAACGTCTCCTAGAGCAAGATAAGGAGTAGACTCTAGACGTTTTCTTTTTTAACCGCGGTTGGAATGACGACATAGCAGTCAAAATAGACAAGTCGTCATTGCAATTAGGTTAATAGCCTTGACGTTGGATTTGCCAAGACTACTAACAAATTGATTGCCTTTGCAACAACTGATATGATTGATTCGTATGCAAAATTTCCAGAATTTCTGTTCATTGATGGTACAGTTTGCCGCACATATTCTATTACGTTGTGGTCGTGATTAGGCAGCGCTGCACCCCCTTCCCCAACCCCCCCTCCCTCGCTCCACCTCCTACAGTCCACCTATTTGTAGGAGGTGGGGTAAGGGAGGGGGGTTGGGGAAGTGGGCGCGGCTCTGCCAAGTTACGATTTGCTGGGATGGTTGAGAAATGGAATATGTGTGGCAAACTGTACATGCTATCTTGCATGTATGCATGTATGCTTGCTATGCTTGTATGCTTGCTATGTATGCATGCTATCTAAGACTAGTAAATATCAATATCCTCTATATGTGGTACACATTCAGGACAATGTTGGGCGTAGGAGATCTGTATTTATGCATTTGTGAGAAATTAAACTGGTGAAATGATTCAAAATTGTTGTGATATGATGGGAGATACATACAAAACAAAAACAAGAACAGAATGCTAGATAAGGACCAGAATGAAATTCAAGCAGTATATATAAGTGGGTCCGTATTAATGTTGGTATCGCAAAATAAGATGCCCATCGGATGCAAATACCGTTCAGTGTTATTTACACGGTCGGGTGAAAATACCGCTCGCAGTATTTTTACGGTCGGGTTAATGACTAGAATACTAAACAACCGGCAAGACTTAGACAAGCTCTTTCGTCTCTGTCTATCCTCTAACGTCTTCCCTTCATGCTGGAAGTTTGCTCACATTCAACCTGTCCCAAAGAAGGGTGACCGCTCTCAACCCTCCAACTATCGTCCAATTGCTCTTATCTCTTGTCTTTCTAAAGTTTTTGAAACTATTCTTGCTTCCAAATTTCTTAATCATTTCTCTTCTCATAATCTGCTCTCAGATCGCCAGTATGGCTTCCTTAAGGGTCGCTCTACTGGTGATCTTCTTTCATATCTTACTAACTCTCGGTCATCCTCCTTTCGGGACTTCGGTGAGACTTTTTCTATTGCACTAGACATATTGAAAGCCTTCGATAGAGTCTGGCATAAATCTTTAATTTCTAAACTACCCTCCTTCGGTTTCTATCCCTCCATCTGTGCCTTTGTCTCTAATTTCCTTTCCGGCCGTTCCATAGCCGCGGTTGTGGACGGCCATTGTTCACTACCTCACCCTATAAACTCTGGTGTTCCTCAGGGCTCTGTCCTATCTCCTATTCTCTTTCTAATTTTTATAAATGATCTCCTTAACTGTACCTTAATTCCCATCCATTCATACGCAGATGACTCAACCTTACACTACTCCATTAGTTTTTCAGAACGCCCCAGCCAGCAATCCCTCAACGACAAACGTAATGAAGCCATAGAACTTAAATTCTGATCTAAATACTATTTCCAATTGGGGCAGAGAAAACCTTGTTAACTTTAATGCTTCCAAAACCCAATTTCTCCATCTATCTACCCGTCAGGATCTCCCAGCGGACTATCCCTTATTCTTCAACAATTCAAAAATCAACCCTTCATCTTCTCCCAATATTCTTGGTGTCTCTTTTTCTTCTGCTCTCATTTGGAAGGACCATATTACCAGTCTTGCTAAGGCAGCCTCCCAGAAGCTGGGTTTGCTCAACCGCCTTAGGGGATTCTTTTCCCCTGCACAGCTTCTTGCTCTGTACAGGGGCATAGTGCGCCCTTGTATTGAGTATTGTTCACATGTGTGGGGAGGTTCCTCTCACACCGCTCTCCTAGACAAAGTTGAAAGGAAGGCCTTTCGTATCATTAACTCCCGTCCACTCACCAACTCTCTGCAATCTCTCTCTCTCCGCCGCAATGTTGCATCTCTCTCGCTATTCTATCGCTACTATAATAATCAGTGTTCCTCAGAGCTATCCCAGTGCATACCACCTCCTTTACGTAGGGCACGTGGTACCCGTCTTGCAACTCAATCCCACCCCTACTCTGTGCAACTCTCCAACCCAAGAGTGAAACGTTACTCTCAAACTTTCTTCTACTCAACAGCTGAGCTCTGGAACTCTCTCCCAGAATCAGTCTTTCCCTCTTCCTATGACTTAAATTGCTTCAAACTCCGTGTGTCCAGGCATTTTGGCTCGAACGTCCCTTGATTTTGGCCCTGTCACTCTTTCAACTATGGGGGAGGCACTCGCTATAGGCAGTTATGCCTTTTGCCTCCCTCAATCACATAGAAAAAAAAAAAAAAAAAAAAAAAACTAAAACAGTTGCAAAAAAAAAAGAATATATAAATAAATAAAAACCCTGTGACGGTAATAAATAGGCCTCTGAGGACAAACACTAGGTAAATGGAACCCGTGAGACTAACAATATCAAAAGAAACAAGATATGAAGGAGTAAAAAATACACTACCAAATGCAACAGTGTGAAGGTAGAGTCAAGCAAAAGGACTAACTATCCTACTCAGAGGAAATAAAGCGGTACATAAGAGGCCAACTAACGATAATACCTAGAAAAGCCTAATAAATAAAATAAATAGGGAAAAAAGAGAAAAAGGAATTTAAATGGCTGATATGCTTAACGTCAGACAATTGCAAGCATCACCAACTTGAGCTACCTGTAAAACACTTTTCGTTCATTATAAAAACATATCTAGGGGCCTCTATGTTAACCCGTTGAGCCCCGGCTAGTTATAATATTTTGTTCACCCCAGTCCCAAGCCATTTTCACTTCTTTTGTTTGTTTGCTAAAATGGAAGACAAGGATGAGAAATGAAAAAAAAATAAATAAATAAATAAATCACCTCGGATATTTTTTTTTGGGGGGGGGGGCCTCAAAAAAATTTGTTGAGCCAAAATGGAAGAGAATGGTGAGAAATTAAGAAAAAAAAAAAAAAAAACTCACCTCGGTCATTTGGGGGGGGGGGGTCGAAAGTTAGTCTCCCCCGCATGACCACCCGCCCGGGAGCACTAGGGTGAAAACTGAGTATGGCATTGTACGGCATACATCCTAAGGAGTGTCTCACATAAATCTCAAGCCTCTAGCTCCCATACGACCGGAGTAATGAAGGTTCAAAGTGGCGGTGAACTAAGGGTGTAAAGTATCCCCACTAAGCCCACCACCACCGGCCGCGCGGCTGTCTTGGCCCGCTCACACCTACCGGCCCGGCTCCCACACACACTACGGTACCTCCCCCTCCTATTCTCCCGCCATTTCCTACCTTACGAGCCACGTAAATGATTTTAATATGCCGGACGCACGTGATGCGTCGCTGGGAGTTGGTGATAACAAACTGCCGACGCATCACGTGCGACGCTGGGTCTCAAGGGGTTAATAATTAACTAACTCACTGAAGGAGCAGCAGGCAGAGCTAGATGGAGAGACACGAAAAGGCACAAGGGAGCTAAGAAAAACACGTCCTCTCGGTACGACTGCAACCCGAGAAAGAAGCAGAATCCACCTTGTGAGTACTCACCTAATTGTACTCACCTAATTGTAGTATACAGGATTTGAGCCTAAGCTCGTGTTGTCCTGTCTCTCTCTCTACATTTATCCAATTTTGCTTTAAAAGTTTGGATATTTCTTGCTCCCACCACCTCCCCATCCAACTTATTCCAACAATCAATGCTTCTATACGGGAAGCTGAACTTTCTTACATCAGACTTACATACAACTTTCCTCAACTTACATTCATGACCCCTGGTTCTTCCCTCGTCCCTCACCACAAAATCTCCCTTGTCGATCTTCTCAAAACCTTTCACACACTTAAACATCATGATCATGTCACCTCTCTCTCTCCTCTCCCTCAGCGTTGGCAGTTTTAGCCTCTCCAATCTCTCCTCATATGGCAGGTCTCTAAGGCTAGCTATCATCTTAGTGGCAACTCTCTGAACTCTTTCCAGTTTTTTATTATGTTTTATAAGGTGTGGAGACCACACCACTGCTGCATACTCCAGTCTTGGTCGTATTATTGTCCCTATTATTTTTGCTAACATCTCTTCATCTAAATAATTCAGAGCTATTCTCATGTTAGTCAACACTGCATAAGTCTCACCAGTTATTTTATTTATATGCTGTTCAGGTGACAAGCTGTCTGCTATAACTACCCCTAGGTCTTTTGCTTTCCCAGCTTTACTAATTATTTCATCTCCTATTTTATATTCCCAAGAAGGTCTATATTTACTTTTTCCCATCTCAAGAACCTGACACTTACTCGTGTTGAATTCCATTTTCCAAGTTTAACTCCACTCATATAATTTATCTAAGTCTCTCTGTAATTCTTCACAACTACTATCTATCTATTGCCTGACGCCGTGATCCCCGAAGGGGTGGCCACGAACGAACCGCCCCCATCACCTCTGTCCCCAGTCAGTCGACGCCCCTCCCCCCAACCAGCACCGCCTTCGTTCATGTACTTCCTCACTCCATCCTTCCACCTCTCATTCGGTCTACAACTACTCCTACTTGTAATATGCTTCATTAATTTTGCATCATCAGCAAACATAGATATATATGAGCCTATTCCCATTTGAAGGTCGTTGATGAAAACCAAAAACATGATTGGGGCCAACACCGATCCTTGAGGCACTCCGCTTTTTAGCCTTTTCCACGAGGAGAACTTTCCTTTTATTACTGTTCGCATTTCCCTCCCAATTAAATAGTTTTCCATCCACTTTAATAATACTCCCTCAACCCGCCCCACAGTTCTGAGCTTTCACAACAATCTCTTATGAGGCACCTTATCAAATGCCTTCTTGAAATCTAAGTAAATACAATCTACCCACCCCTATGGAATACAATGCAATTCTCCCTTGTACAATGTCAATTACCCTATCATAGTAACTCAACAAATTTGTGGTACACGAATGACCTTTTCTGAAACCGAACTGCTTGCTTGAAATTATTTCCCTCTCCTCCAACATACCCACCCATCTTTTTCTAATAATCTTTTCACAAAGCTTGCATATAACACTCGTTAAGGATACCGGTCGATAATTTAGCGGGTCTTCTTTATTTCCACTTTTATATATTGGAGTTATATTTGCTTGTATAATATAATATAATTGTATGCGTGTATGCACCGACAGAGGATATACTTGAAAGAAAGAAAGAGGAGTTCTGGATGAATGTGGAGGCGTGCCTGGAGAAGTTTGACAAGAACGAAAGAATATTTCTGATTGGGGATATGAATGGTAAGGTGGGTGATAGGAAAGTTGAGGGAGTGGTGGGAGGGTGGGAGGGTGCCATCAGAGGTGAATGGGAATGGTAGTGCACTTGTGGACGTATGTGTGGGGAGGAGGCTGTGGATAGCCAACACCTTCTTCCGACACAGAATGATCCACAGGTACACGTGGAAACGGATGTTGACGATGAAGGATAAGACAGTGGTGGAACGAAAGTCATTGATTGATTATGTATGTGTGGATGAACGAACGAAGAAATCTGTGATGGATGCTAGGGTGTATAGGGGTATTGGAGGGGGTCTGTCTGATCATTATGTAGTGGTAGCTAAGGTTAGGATACAAAAGAAGTGGATGAGGAGAGCTGGAGGGAGGCGAGAGGAGGGTGGAATGGTGAGGAGGGTGGAGAGGTTGCAGGAGGAGGAAGTCAGGGAGGAGTACAGGAGAGCAGTGGAAAGACGACTAGGTGGGTTCGACCTGGAAGTTATGGAGGAAGTGGAGGAGATGAGCAAGGTGTTTAAGGATGAAATCTGTGCAGCATGTGAGGAGATGTGTGGAGTGAGGAGAAGAGGGAGGGGAGTGAAAGGTACAGCATGGTGGACAGAAGAGGTAATAATAGCTGTGGAAGAAAAGAAGAAAGCATATAGAGAGTGGTTGGGTAGTAGAGGGAATGAAGATTCCGAGAGACAGAAACGAGCGAGGTACGTGGAGAGTAAGAGGGTGGTGAAGAGAGTAGTGAAGGAAAGTAAGAGAAGAGTAGATGAGGAATTTGGAAGGAATCTGAGTGTAAAATGGAGGGAGAGTAAGAAACTGTTCTGGAAAGAAATCAAGAAAGTTAGGGAAGGTAGTAAGGGAAACAGTATGGGTGTGAAAGATAAGAATGGGAGAATGCTAGCCGAGAAGCAAGAGAGAGTCGAAAGATGGAGGGAGTACTTCAGTGAGTTGCTAAATGTAAGGAATGAAGAGCCAGCAAACATAGCTGGATATGGTATGGGAGGGAGAAGAAGAGTAGTGGAGGAGGAGGTGGGGATCAGGAGGTCAGAAGTGTGGGAAGCCATGAAAAGAGTGAAGTTGGGGAAAGCACCAGGAACAGATGGAGTGTGTGGGGAAATGTTGAGGTATGGTGGTGAGATAGTGATAGAATGGGTATGGAAAATGTGCAAACTAGCATGGGAGAAGGGGAGTGCACCCGATGACTGGAAGACTGGCATAATAGTCCCCCTATATAAGGGCAAAGGGGAAAGAGGAGTGTGTGGTTACCACCGAGGAATATGTCTTCTAAGCGTAGTAGGGAAGGTATACAGTAGGGTAGTGATTGAGAGAGTGAGAGTGAGAACGGAGAAATGGATAGGCGATGAGCAGGGAGGTTTTAGGAAGGGAAGAGGATGTGTAGATCAGATTTTTACCCTGAATTGTGTTGTGGAGAAGTATCTGGAGAAGAAACAAAAGGTGTATGTTGCCTTTATGGACTTGGAGAAGGCCTATGACAGAGTGGATAGAGAAGGTTTGTGGAAAGTACTAAGAATATACGGAGTGGAGGGCAAGTTGCTGAAAGCAGTGAAGAGCATGTATGAGGGTGCAAAGGTGGCAGTACGTGTGGAGAGTGAGCAGAGCGAGTTCTTTGACCTGAATGTTGGTTTGAAACAGGGGTGTGTGATGTCCCCGTGGTTGTTTACTGTATATATGGATGGAGTCATGAAAGAAATACTATCAAGAGCAGTGGATGTTGGTGTATCGCTGAAAAGGGAGGGAATTGAGTGGAAGCTACCTATACTGCTGTTTGCGGATGATATAGTTCTGATGAGTGATAATGAATGGGAGTTGCAGGGTCTGGTAAATGAGTTTGGAACAGTGTGCGAAAAACGGAATTTGAAGGTAAATACGGGAAGAGCAAGGTTATGGTCTTCGAAAGGGGTGAAGTCACAGAGTGTGAGGTGAAGCTGAACGGTCAGGCTATGGAGATCGTCAACTCTTTTAAGTATCTGGGCAGTGTGTTGAGTAAAGATGGGACTATGGATGAAGAAGTGCGGGAGAGGGTACAACAGGGGAAGAGGGTTGTAGGAACGCTAAAAGCAGTAACAAGAAATAGGGTGGTCAGTATGGAAGTGAAGAAGTCCTTGCATGACAGTGTGGTAATCCCGACACTGACTTACGGAAGCGAAGCATGGACGTTGGTTGAGAGACTCAGACCAAGAGTGAGAGCAGTGGAAATGAATTACTTAAGGAGTGCGTGCGGAGTTACATGGAGGGATAGACAGACTAATGAGGAAGTAAGAAGGAGGTGTGGTGTTGAGGTAGATGTGCTGGAAAGTGTGAAAAGGAACAACTTGAGATGGTTTGGCCATATGGAACGTATGGAAAGCGAGAGAATGACTAAGAGGGTGTACGAGAGCGAGGTGGAGGGACAGAGAGGGAGAGGTAGACCGAATATGAGGTGGAAGGATGGAGTGAGGAAGTACATGAACGAGGGCGGTGCTGGTTGGGGGGAGGGGCGTCGACTGACTGGGGACAGAGGTGCATGGGGGCGGTTCGTTCGTGGCCACCCCTTCGGGGATCACGGCGTCAGGCAATAGATAGATAGATAGATATTTGCTTGTTTCCATTCTAAGGGAAGTTCCCCCTTGTTTAATGAGTGTTGAACAATATTAAAAATAGGTCTCACTAGTTGTTCAGAACATTCTCTTAATACCCATCCAGCAATGTTATCTGGGCCCATAGATTTTCTCACGTCCAATTCGTCCAACAATGATTTTAGTTCATCCTGGTTGACTTCTATCGACTCTAGTCCCTGTATCTCGTTCAATTCCACCACAGGTTCTACATAGTCATCCTCCTCCACAAACACGGATGTTAATGTATCATTCATAATTTCACACATACCCACTGTGTCTTCATATACCGGTAATTGACCCTCTACCCTAAGCTTTGTTATTTTGTCCTTTATTTTTGTTTTGCCATTGATATAACTATAGAACAGTTGTTGTTGTTCCCCAAGCTGCCTGGCCGCACAGCCCCAAGGCCCCGAGCAAGGCCATAACCAAGCGCCCCAACAGAACCCTCCCTGCCGACCACAATAAAGCCTGGGTGACCGAAGCCACTCCATGGCGGGGAGCTGAGGAGGGTGCGGAAACGCCCAGGAAACCAAAGCCCAACCCAGGGCCCTGTGCCCCTCAGCAATTATAAAGAGAAAGTTGAGGGGCAAAGGAAAAATGTGACGCTTTAGCTTCCAATCTTGGTAGATTGGGAGGTCAATCCACGGAAGAGACGCCGTCACTTGAGATCTAGAAAATATATAAGTAAAAGGAACAGTCAGAGTTGTTGTTGTTGTTGTTGTTCCCCAAGCTGCCTGGCCGAACAGCCCCAAGGCCCCGAGCAATTCCAAGGCCATAACCGAGCGCCCCCACAGAACCCTCCCTGCCGACCACAATAAAGCCTGGGTGACCGAAGCCACTCCATGGCGGGGAGCTGAGGAGGGCGCGGAAACGCCCGGGAAACCAAAGCCCCACCCAGGGCCCTGTGCCCCTCAGCAATTATGAAGAGAAAGTTGAGGGGCAAGGGAAAAATGTGACGCTTTGGCTTCCAATCTTGGTAGATTGGGAGGTCAATCCACAGAAAAGACGCCGTCACTTGAGATCTAGAAAATATATAAGTTAAAGGAACAGTCAGAGTAAGCTATGGGTATGGCAGAGATCGCTCAGTTCTCACTCTGATAGACCAGCCCATCACCACATGACTAGAACCCAATCCTCTCAGCATCAGCTAGGAAAGGCCCTAGAAAGCCGCCTTTGGCGGGGGGATAGCTCCCCTATTTCAACCCCTTTCGGGGTCGGGCACCCGCCCGACAGTCAGAGTAAGCTATGGGTATGGCAGAGATCGCTCAGCTCTCACTCTGATAGACCAGCCCATCACCAGTTATAGAACAGTTTGGGTTCTTTATTACATTTGTTTACTATATCTTTTTCAAAGTTCTTTTTCTCCTCTCTTATAGTCTTGACATAGTTGTTTCTAGCATTCTTATACTCATTCCATTTTTCCTCAGTGTGTCTCCTTCTCACTTTATTCCATGCAGAGTCCTTTTTGTTCTGGGCAATGTGACATCGCATGTTAAACCACTCTCTCCTTAGCCAGCTTTCTATCCTTAAATGTTGGTACATATTTATCTACCCCCTCCCTGTAAATATCTAGTAACATGGTGTATTTTACCTGAATATTCTGTTCTTGCTCAATAAATGACCAATCTATATTTGCAAAGTATTCTCGTAATGATTCATAATCCGCCTTACTATAATTTAGTCTATATTCCCTATGTTCCTCCTCTCTGCCTTCCAGAAATTCCACTGTCAATTCAAATTCAATCACAGCATGATCGTTTTTTCCCATGGGACTCAAATATGTTAGGTTCTTTATTTCTTGGGGGTCTTTGGTGAATATTAAATCAAGTCTTGATGGTTAATCACCTCCTCTAAATCTTGTATTTTCCGTAATGTGTTGTGTTAGTAGATACCCCATTGTTAGTTCAAGAAATTTGCTACCCCAAGTATTTTCATTTGAACCTGCATCCAAACATTCCCAACCCACCTCCCCGCAATTAAAGTCCCCTGCAAGAATAAGCCTATGAGCTGGTGGACATGCGCATGGGAAGCCTGTACAACGGCACGTGGTATGAATTCTTAGTACAGTACCTTACACTATCTTTTATTTTCTAGGTGCTATCCTTTTTGATGACATTCCCTAGGAACTATGTGAGGGGTATCCCCCTAGGATGTTCTTTTTTATGTATTCGGGTTGCATTGAGCATTCTCCGGGCACCCTCTAGGGACCTTGGGAGCCATTATATAAAATAAGGCCCTCACTTCATTGACAGAGAGAACCACTATAAAATAGTACTGTACCATACTGAATTTTCTTACAGTTTCTTACAGTAGATCCTCTGGAAAAAGGCAAACTAGGCCTGTGTATCCAGCTCAGTGCCAATACTTGCACTGCTGCGGTCGTTCACGGTGTTGGCGGCGGCGGTAGCAGACGCAACATTTTTACTATTCTGTATTTTTGCTTTGTAATCAAACTTCAAATCTTGTCTTCCCCATGCTTTATCAAGATTACTTTCAAACTTCCTTATTGATTCGGAATCGACTACATACTGGGCCAGTGCGTTCCACTTATTTACCACTCTTATCACAAAATGAGTTCTTTGCCTTTTCCAGCCTATTTCTTTCCTTGTAAATTTTCTTAGAGTGTCCTCTCATTCTTGTTCCCTCCCGCGTCAAGAAGATACCTTCACACACATCTTCATCATACTTTCCTGACACTATCTTAAAAGTCTCTATCATATCCCCTCTCTTTCTATATGCCAGTGTCGGAAGTCCCAGTGTCCTCAACCTCTGCTGATAGTCCGCGTTCTTCAACGTTGGTACCAGCTTGCTAGCTCTCCTCTGCACTTTCTCCACTGCTTCTATATCCTTTACCATATATGGAGCCCACACCTGGTTCGCATATTCTAGGTGCGGCCTAACCAACGCTGTATAGAGATTCCTGAAGATTTCTTCATCCATTGACACGAATGTCCTCCTTATCAGCCCTACAATTCTATTGGCTTTGTTTATCTTTTCCGCTAAATGTTCTGAGAAATTTAACTTATTGCCTATCACTACTCCTACATCCTTTTCTGCATTCACTTTCTCCATCGCTTCATACATACTGTATCCCACCTTGTCTGTCTTGCTTGTCCCAATCCGCATGTACAGTACTTGCATTTTTTTGGATGAAAAGGCATTAACCAATGTTCAGACCATCCCTTCATTCCCTCCACATCTCCTTGAAGCAAACCCACATCTTCCTTACTCCTCACTCTTCTATACAGCTTGGTGTCATCCGCATACAGGTATATCTCACTTCCATTAGTTATAACTTCAGGCAAGTCGTTGATAAACATAACGAACAGTAGTGGTCCCAACACAGATCCCTGAGGTACCCCACTTGTAACTTCCCTCCACCCCGAGCCTATTCCATTCACCAGTACCCTCTGTCTCCGATCTTTCGGGAAGGCATCTATCCATTTCACACATTTCTCTCCTATACTATAGCTTCTAATTTTCTCTATTAGCCTTTTATGTGGGACCTTATTGAAGGCCTTCATAAAATCGCAATATGCCACGTCTATAACATCCCCATCCTCCAGAATTTGCATCCAATCATCTACCACCTTAATTAGCTGTAATACCGTCGACCTCCCTGGCAAGAATCCGAACTGTCTCTCACTGAAAAGTTGGTTTGATTTCATATGTTCCATTATTCCTTCTCTAATTACAGTTTCCATTAGTTCACACACAACACTTGTCAAACTGACTGGTCTATAGTTTCCTGGGTCATTTCTCTTTCCCTTCTTAAAAATAGCTGTTATGTTTGCCTCTCTCCAGTCTATCGGGATTTGTCCTGTATTAAAAGATACCTCAAATAAAAAATGTAATGGTTCTACTAACATCTCACCTCCTTCCTTTATGATTCTTGGATGTATCCCATCCGGTCCCGGGGACTTACTTCTGTTCATTTTCCCTATAGCACTCCTAATTCTAGCATGGGAAAATTCTATTAGTTCTAGTGCTGGTGCCTGTTTGATGGGAATAGTAGGCACTGCATCATCCGACTCCTCTGTAAGTACCTCCCCAAAGTATTTCCCCAGCACCTCTGCTTTCTCCTTATCAGTTTCTGCTCTATTCTTATTGTCCAAGTCTCCTATCAGTTCTGGGATACCTACTCTTCTTGTTAACTTTTCCTGAATATACTTCCAGAATATTTTTGGATTATCCTTCACATTTCTTGCTCTCTCTCTTTCCCTCTTCTTTACCTTGTCCTTGTCTCCCACCTTATTTTATCGTTTATTTGTCTGCGTTCCAAATCCACTTCTTTAGTTTCTATACTAGACCCTTTATTCTTTTTTAACAATTTTAGTCTTTCCCACAAACGTTTCTTCCTTCTTATCAATGTCCAAAGCTTTCTTTTCATTGGCAATTCTGGGTTCGTTCTTTTCCTTAATTTTGTTTTATCCTTATATTCTCTTACTGGTAGAAATTTGGATATAGCATTCTCCAGTTTGACTCTAATCTTCCTCCACATTCCTTCAGTGTCTTCCCCGTTCAAGTACTCCCCCCCAGTCAATGTCCAAACACCTCAGCAGCTCATAATCTGCTCTATCATACATGTATATATTTTTTTTCTTCTATTATCCCTCTCTGTTTTAATATTGCAACTAAAACTTATACAGGCATGGTCACTACGACCTATAGGGCTATTCACATTAACATCTTCCACTATATCCTCCTCATTACTAAATATCAAATCTAGTACACTCCCCTGCGTCCCATCTCTGTATCTTGTCATCTCCGTACTATGCTAGAATTGCTCCTTTCATCACCTAACTACTGTACAGTATTTCTATTTTTTTCCCCTAGAGGAGCGGCCAGGCGTGGGGTGTCGAACTCTGGTGCAACAGGCCCTCATACACATCCTGCCTGGCCTATTGACGGACCTGGATGACTGGCAGGTGGGCCCCAGGCTCCACGCGGCCCGGCTGCTGACAGTGCTGGTGCTGGCGGCTGACATGGGGGCCACACAGTATGCTGAGAAGATACTGACCGGGCTATACTTGGCTGCTGGAGACAAGGAAGCTTCTGTTGTCAACCAGGTAAGGAACTCCCCTGTTTGTTACTTCAATATTGACTGTTTCATGCCCCACGCATCCTACTGCGTGTTGTACAAGGCGACTAATAGGGGGGATGGTGGTAGACTGGTTGACCAACAGCCATTACTATACAGTGGAGCCCCCATCCTAGCTGCTAATCGGTTCCGCAGAAATAGAGCTAGGATTGAAACAGCCAAGATCGGGGCACTGTTCTTATGGGGAAAATTTAATCGGTTCCGTGCTCATGCCAAAATTTGCGTCTTTTTCTATTTTTTGCCTAAGAAAACATGTTTTATTGTACACAAATTAAATTTTATGCATTATACTGTATCATATAATACACCATAGAATAAGTTTTTAATAACTAGAAAATAAAAGGCCCAATATCTAAACAATTACCGCACTTTTTCCCAGTGTTAGGCTATGAAAACATGTTTTTTGTCTAGGCTACATCAAGTTACTGTATTTACAGGGTGTCAATCCAGAAAATATGAATTGTGTTATCATTATGGTTTATTATTTTGTTATCATTATAGCGCGGCGAAGGTGCGAGCTCTAGGGGGGTCCGGGGGCATGCCCCCCAGATTTTATTTTTGAGATTTTAGGTGTCTAAAACAGTATTTCCTGCAATAAAAAAACAATCAAGATGGAAAATATGGATACCAAAATCGTCAATTTAGCCTAGCCTACCTTTTTTTTTTGGGGGGGGGGGTAGTTTCTGTTATCATTACAGTCCTCCCTCGGGTAGCGCGGCTTTGGACAGTGCGGTTTTGGTCTAACACGGGTACCCCTAGTGTGCCGAGTCAGCATCTAACACGTTTTTATTTATGTAGCGCGCTCTGTGGTCGGCTGGGGGCTCGGCATCTCTCGCCATATCTCGGCCGTGACGTCAGACTCGGTAGACTCGTGACGTCAGACTCGGCTAGGCTCGGCTCGGCCTTCCCCACGCTTGGGTAGGCCTAGTCCTACGCCGCGTGTCTCCGTGATAACATAGTGCCCGCCCAAATAGTTTCTGTTCTAGCAAGTATCACCGCAACCATGCCCCCACCACTCAAGCGCCGCAAGTTCACTTATGCAGAGAAGCTAGAGGTGGTGAAGAAGGTGGAATCTGGTACCAAGAAGGCACATATTGCCCATACTTATGGGGTGAATGAATCGACAATACGAACAATCTTCAAGAATAGAGACAAGATACGAAAAGTTCTCAAGGGTAACCCAGGCGTAGCGAGTCAACATGCCTTTAAGGTAGCCAACCCTGTTCTCAAAACGACTGAGAAACTTGTTGGTCGTTATATTGATCGCCAAAGCAGGAGGGGGGTCCCTCTTGATGGAAAAGCTATTCGTCAGAAGGCCAAAAACCTTTATGTAGAAGTTGCTGTCAAGTTGAGCGTGCCTAACCCGCCACCATTTCAAGCGTCACACGGATGGCTCTGGTCTTTTCTTAATCGGCAGAAGGTTAAGAATGTGCGAATAACTGGAGAAGCCGCAAGTGCCAATGTTACAGCTGCCCGAGAATTTCCTGCCTACCTACGCCAGATTATAGAAGAGGGTGGATATTCAGCTGACCAGATTTTCAACGCCGATGAAACAGGCTTTTTTTGGAAAAAAATGCCCAAACGCACCTACATCCACAGGAAGCAGAAAAGCGCCAAGGGTTTCAAAGGGGCAAAGGATAGGGTAACATTGCTCTTGACGTGCAATGCTTCAGGGTCTTGCAAGATGAAGCCCCTAGTCATCCACCGAGCTAAGAAACCTCGCCCCTACAGGAACTTAGACATGTCACGTCTCAACGTGCATTGGATGTCCAACAAGAAAGCCTGGATGTCAGCTGCCCTCAGTCTTGAGTGGTTTGATAAATATCTTGTACCTGAACTTGAACAGTTTTGTCTGCGGAAAAATCTAGCTTTTAAGATCCTGTTTTTGCTGGACAATGCACCTGGTCATTCGCCCCTGCTAGTTGACAGACACCCTTCAATAAAGGTGATGTTTATGCCACCCAACACAACCTCTCTTCTACAGCCATTAGATCAGGAGATCATCGCCTGTCTTAAAGCTGCCTATGTCACGAAGACCTTCTTAATGTTGGATTCTGCAACCGACACAAATGAAGAAATTGATCAGATGTCCGACCTGGATTCTGATCCTGATGACCCCAATGCCGCCCCACAACAAGCCCAAGATCCAGCCCCTGACCAAGCCCCTGAACAAGCCCAAGATCCAGCCCCTGAACAAGCCCCTGCACAAGCCCAAGATCCCCCTGAAAATCCAGCCACCCTTACAGTCTTCCAATTTTGGAAGCAATTCCACATAAAAATGGGAATTGACTTCATTGTCGAGAGTTGGAACTCAATCAACCAGCCCACTATCCACCACGCATGGAGGAATATTTTGGAGGGGTTACCTGGCCACAAGCTAGACCTGCCAGGTGAGCGTCAGAGGGTAGAAGCGGCGGTTGAACAGGCAGTGGCAGCAGCTCATAACGTGGCAGGCCTGCAAGACATCAACGAGGAAGACGTCCGAGAGATGATTGTTCCACCTGAGCAGGATCCCGAGGACTTACTGCAGGAATTGGATGAGGAACTAGCGGATGAAGAAGCGCCTGCCGAAGATGGAGTTAACGATGGAGACCCTATCACCAGTGACTTACGTGAGATCGTTGAGTTGGCTGATTGCTTGGCTGACCGTATCCAGAACAAGGATCCAAATAGGGATAGGGCTCGAGCAACGTCTATGCAACTCTCAACTCTGCTGAGACACTACTCCGAGATGTTTACTGAGAGGGTCAATGCTCGCCAACAGAGAAGGATCACAGAGTTTTTCCGTGACCGCCAGGAACAGCAGGAACGGCAGCAGGGTGACGATTCGGAGGAGGAAGAAGGCCAGCTGGGTGACGATTCGGACTCCCTCCCTTCTGACGTTGACATTGACGACAACATGTCATTGTTCTCAGGGTTCGGCGATGACGACCAGACCCTGGGAAGGCCTTCAACCTCCTCAAGGCCTTCAACCTCCTCTCAGTGACGCCCATCTTGGTGTCGTGGGGGAGGGGAGGGGGCAGGCGGGCGGGCGGGAGAGAGAGAGGGAGGCGACGCACCACATCCACAGCACCACTCGACAAGGTAATGAACAGTAACTTACCTGTGTGTCTCATTTCATAGATATGAACTGTAATATAGGGTTAGGTTGTCTGTTACTAATGTTTAATCCATATTTGGTAAGGTTATTGGGTGGTAAATGGTCAAAAAGGTGACTTTGGGGAAGTCGTCAGAACCAATAGAATTAATCCCATAAGTTCTTTGCTTTGTGTAGCGCGTGTTTGCGTAGCGCGGCGCGGTCCCTGTACGATATACCCGCGCTACCCGAGGGAGGAGTGTATACAAAAAGTTCATTTGCGTTATCACTCAAAAAAACAGCGTCGTTAGGCTAGGCCTAAAAAATTTTGCATGATAGAAACAATGCCCCAATCTACAGTATTTATGGTTAGGACTGTCATTTAGCCATGTCTATATTATTATTTACAATGCATAAGATTTAGGCCTAGGCTACTTGAATAATTATTATTCAAGTAGCCTAGGCCTAAATCTTACGCATTGTAAATAATAATGTAGACATGGCTAAATGACAGTCCTAACCATAAATACTGTAGATTGGGGCATTGTTTCTATCATGCGAAATTTTTTAGGCCTAGCCTAGGCCTAGGTTCTAAATTCGTCCAGCCACCCCTCAAGTACCCATTTCGCCCCAAATACATACAATAAATACATATTATGAGGAAAAGACGTATTATGAGAAGATTACTTACCACACATATTTTATTATAAATCATTGTCATATTTAGCCTAGCCTAGGCTAACATCGTCTAGGCTAGGCAATTCAATCGCTTTCGTCCGACATGGACTGGTCTTTGCTGTGTTTTGAGCATGAAATTCCTTCATTGCTACCACCAGGCCAACCATCCCTATCACTAGATGTACTAGAGGTTATAATAAACGCGAGAGATAAGGGGTTCAGGCACAAAAAGGCTTGCAAACGGTTGTTTTGTCAACACAGATACTAGCTAAACTGCAAGCGTCTGCTTAGTGATGACGTCATACAAAGATGGCGGCATCTTGCGCATTTGACGAACGGATCTCGGATTCACTCGGATTTTGTCTCTAAACAGCAAGCTACTGGCAGATTCTTTCGTTATGTTAAAACAAAATTATTGTTTTTGTTTGTTTTCTAGTTTTATGTTGAGTTTTTCGTTATTTTTGCTATTTTTTCGGGTTTCGGCTGGGATTTTGATGCGAGGAATGAGGCTTTTGGCGCGAGAATTGAAATGGGGAATATTTGGTGTGTGGTGCGAGGATTGAATCAACGAAGACCGGTGTAGCGAGGATGGGGGCTCCACTGTACAGTAAAGCTTTCATATTGGCGCTGCCTTGGCATGGCAGGAGCTGGTGCGGAGCAGATAGGTGCCACAGGGGACTCTACTAGTCTTATCTGGGTGCTGTTTGGTGCCATGCCAGAGTTGACCACAGTGTTTGCGTAGTGGGGCAGCGTTGTGGCAGGTAATTAATTGTTCTATAGTCCAAGTTGCCTAATGGCGGCTCACTGGCAATGACTGTTACCCCCCCAGATCCGGATCTGGTGCCTTGGGGCCGACCTGATTGAAGGATTCCAGAGGGTACAGTGTACAGTGTTTTTGCAGTGGAACTCCCTGCCTAATAGTATAGGGGCCCAAACCTGGTGGCCAGGAGGCTACCTTGTCATTAGCTGTGTAATACCGGGCCTACCGTAGTGCCGTGTGACCATGGTTGGGGTGTCCATAGAGATTTGGGTAATGCTGGATCGACTCCTTCAGGAAGTACAATGTGGTGGGGACCTTCCACACGCTGCCCTAAAGCTGGAGGAATGCCCCTTCACCTCAGACACTACGCTGCTCACCAGGCTCGTGCAGGCGCTACAGGGGGACCAAAATGAGGATACTGTTGGGGTGGATGACACCCAGGTGAATGCTGTGGGGATTGTAGATATCCAGATAGGTGGGGACGATTAGGGGGCAGAATTGGAGGGTGGGGATACACACACAGATCCTCACTACACAGACACACCATCATCATCACCACTACCACAATCACCACCACTATCCCTACCACAATCACCATCTGATATCAAATCCGCATATTAGAAATACAATGTACCAGGCCTTATGGAAATTAATTCAATTTGTTCCAGCCACTTTCCCAAAGTCCCCTACTTGAGCCTTTAGCCCATCTTAAGCCGACATTATATCACCAACACTTATTTACATGTCAGGCAGGCAATAACAGCATCAATAAGAACTGTTTCGGTTTTGCTACTAACCTATGTGTGTGTGTCAAGCACGCAATATCCTGCAACGTAAACAGACAACACTCTGTTTTGTATTGTCTGCTACGATCTGCGCGGTCCGGCACCGACCCGGAATTGCAGCAGGACCCCGTCGCCCGCAAATGTCTGCATATTGAAAAACAAATTCCGCGTTGTAGCCGACTTTGGAATTTTGTGGGTTACCACATCCAAATGAATCTGTGTATATGAAACGCGCATATATCGAGACCTAACTGTAAAGTCAAGGCAGAAGCCACCTCCTCAGACTACAGCGAGGCAACAGCCCAACGTGGCTATAAAATACATAGCGGGAGTATAGCCCGGTCTGGCGAAAGAGTCCAGGGTGGCGTATAGCCCAGCCTGGCCAAAGAGTCCAAGGTGGCGTACCGCCCAGCCTGGCCACAGAGCCTGGGGAGGCCAAAGAAGCCGGAGTGGCTATATAGCCCAGAGTGGCCGTCAGCGGAAACTCCGCCCATAGAGGAGAACCACGACCTGCTGAAGTGCGGACACAACAGCGAAAGCGAGCCACATACCCATTGCGGGCAAGTAGAGGCAAGCAGAGGCAAGCGAGAACGAGAGTAAATAATCAGCCACATGTGTACACGGCTCATTGTAAAAGAGCACAAGTGAATCCGCCAAAAATGGCATGGGATGTAAGAGAAGAAATTACAGTGTGCCTTAGACTCAAAACATAGGAAACCAAAGGAATCCACACGCTGTGCGTGTGTGGATTTGCACAGATCAAGATCAGCCCCGGAGGCCCATATAGGGAGAGAAGACAAACAAAAGGCACACCCCATGAGCCATGGGACAGATGACGGCACCGTCCTGAATGCCAGATGAGGCATCGGCACCAAGGCAACCATCCTAGGAGCAGAGCAGGGGCGTGACAAACACCGACTTGAAAATCGGTCTTAAGACCGACTCAAGTCTGGATGTTGGACTTACTCAAGTTGGACTTACCAAGCATGACTTTGCCATATTCAAAATCGTGGCTTAAGACGCGACTCCATTAGGTTGGGCTCAAATCAAAACTTTCTTCTGAAGTCGAGCTCAAGTCCGACCGATTACTATCGTGGATTCACGATAGTTAGTGGTGTAACATACGTTTTCTATGTATAATACCGTATCATATTTGTATGTAAGCTTGATAAGTTAAATTAGGCCTATTATACGAAAGTATAGTATTTATGAGTCTTTAGGAATAATTATATGACGATTGTCTTATAACTATGTCGTAATATTAAAAAGGTGGTATGATATTTACCGCTAGACGTCCGCTACAGACTTAGCAATATCCGCTAGATTAGTAGCAGGTGATGACGTATCTAGTGAGACGCGACGCGCTAGAGCACATTTAAACTTCGTCCTGACAACAACTCCACTCCTCAGTTCGCCCCGACCCTAGTTCCGGTTTTCATCAAGCTCTCATCATCACAACTTCATCCGACTGACAGACAGACAGCTAAGCTTATTATCATGATTTAAACCTCTTCAACATTATTTATTCCCTTCTTTGTTGAGCGTGTTCCTCGTGGCCACTCTGGTGTACACTCGAAGTAAACAATCTCCCAAAAGTGTTCCTGAGGTAGCCATTTGTCCACCGACCATCATCACTTCATACAAGACCTAACTACAGTGGAGCCCCCATCCTAGCTGCTAATCGGTTCCGCAGAAATAGAGCTAGGATTGAAACAGCCAAGATCGGGGCACTGTTCTTATGGGGAAAATTCAATCGGTTCCGTGCTCATGCCAAAATTTGCGTCTTTTTCTATTTTTTGCCTACGAAAACATGTTTTATTGTACACAAATTAAATTTTATGCATTATACTGTATCATATAATACACCATAGAATAAGTTTTTAATAACTAGAAAATAAAAGGCCCAATATCTAAACAATTACTGCACTTTTTCCCAGTGTTAGGCTATGAAAACATGTTTTTTGTCTAGGCTACATCAAGTTACTGTATTTTAAACAGGGTGTCAATCCAGAAAATATGAATTGCGTTATCATTATGGTTTATTATTTTGTTATCATTATAGCGCGGCGAAGGTGCGAGCTCTAGGGGGGTCCGGGGGCATGCCCCCCAGATTTTATTTTTGAGAATTTAGGTGTCTAAAACAGTATTTCCTGCAATCAAAAAACAATCAAGATGGAAAATATGGATACCAAAATTGTCAATTTAGCCTAGCCTACCTTTTTTTTTTGGGGGGGGGGGTTTCTGTTATCATTATACAAAAAGTTCATTTGCGTTATCACTCAAAAAAACAGCGTCGTTAGGCTAGGCCTAAAAAATGTTGCATGATAGAAACAATGCCCCAATCTACAGTATTTATGGTTAGGACTGTCATTTAGCCATGTCTATATTATTATTTACAATGCATAAGATTTAGGCCTAGGCTACTTGAATAATTATTATTCAAGTAGCCTAGGCCTAAATCTTACCAATTGTAAATAATAATGTAGACATGGCTAAATGACAGTCCTAACCATAAATACTGTAGATTGGGGCATTGTTTCTATCATGCGAAATTTTTTAGGCCTAGCCTAGGCCTAGGTTCTAAATTCGTCCAGCCACCCCTCAAGTACCCATTTCGCCCCAAATACATACAATAAATACATATTATGAGGAAAAGATTACTTACCACACATATTTTATTATAAATCATTGTCATATTTAGCCTAGGCTAACATCGTCTAGGCTAGGCAATTCAATCGCTTTCGTCCGACATGGACTGGTCTTTGCTGTGTTTTGAGCATGAAATTCCTTCATTGCTACCACCAGGCCAACCATCCCTATCACTAGATGTACTAGAGGTTATAATAAACGCGAGAGATAAGGGGTTCAGGCACAAAAAGGCTTGCAAACGGTTGTTTTGTCAACACAGATACTAGCTAAACTGCAAGCGTCTGCTTAGTGATGACATCATACAAAGATGGCGGCATCTTGCGTATTTGACGAACGGATCTCGGATTCACTCGGATTTCGTCTCTAAACGGCAAGCTACTGGCAGATTCTTTCGTTATGTTAAAATAAAATTATTGTTTTTGTTTGTTTTCTAGTTTTATGTCGAGTTTTTCGTTATTTTTGCTATTTTTTCGGGTTTCGGCTGGGATTTTGATGCGAGGAATGAGGCTTTTGGCGCGAGAATTGAAATGGGGAATATTTGGTGTGTGGTGCGAGGATTGAATCAACGAAGACCGGTGTAGCGAGGATGGGGGCTCCACTGTACAACATAATTTTTCTATGGTGATTTAAAGTGAGTTACACTCCCGGTATTTGTTATTCATTTACGATTTATATGTGCGGACCTTTTTAGTCTAGGTAAAGTAAACTCAACTTCCTTAACCCTACTTGCCCGGGCAGCCTTTCTAAATGACAGTGCTCCTATCCGGGTGATCTGGCTGAAAATCAACACACGTAAACAAAGGCCTATCTCCGTTAATACAATAGCTACAATATTCAAACACACATCAAGATGTAGTCCTTACCTTGCTGTGTAGACTGGTGTTGAGTAGAGCTCTCTAGCTCAACTGGTTCAGGAGTTATGGCGATTTTAGTGGAGGTAACTTTTGGCGCATATTTACCTAGAGTCCTAGACGCTTCCGAACGCTCAACTGCGGCCCCGGCTACGACGCACTACTGCACTCGTCGCCCCACCCGCAATTATGCCGGGAAGCGATTTGATTGTTTTTATTGTTTATTCTGCCATTTATTATAATTATTATGTTATTTTCACTCAATAAAGTTATTTTTATGAAGTTATTTTTGTGTCTCACTTGTACTGTACTTTTATTGTTATTATATTCTTAGTGTCACTTTCACTGGACTATGATAATTGATAGTGTCATTTTCACTTTTATGTATTGTTAGGTAAGCTATAATATAGATTTTAGTGTCACTTTCACTTGTTCATATTGTTATGAAGGAACTTATTATTAGTTATTTGTGTCTCTTTCACTTATACTTAGTTTTATTATTATTATAGTGTCACTTTCACTGGACTATGATAATTGATAGTGTCATTTTCACTTTTATGTATTGTTAGGTAAGCTATAATATAGATTTTAGTGTCACTTTCACTTGTTCATATTGTTATGAAGGAACTTATTATTAGTTATGTGTGTCTCTTTCACTTATTACTTAGTTTTATTATTACTCTTAGCCTACATTTTAGAGAGTGTCACTTTCACTGTCATTGTCACGGGCACTTCAATATTCGACTAGAGTGTGAAAGTCGTCGAAGCACCGTCCAGCGCATAGTGCCACTTCACACTCTAGGCATTCCCATGTGGTTTTCGTGACTTTGTGGGGTCTGCGAGTTGTGTGGCTGCACACATGGCACCTCTTTTGACTCCTAACTCTACCATCTGGTGTTTTGAAAAGAAGGGGGTTGAGCTGGTGCTTCCTGAAGAAGTCAGCACACGCCGTGCGGTCCAGCTGGCCTGGTCCTTGTAGTGGTCTCCCGGGTGCCGCATGTTTAGCCAGGAGCTGAAGTATCACCTGCTTGTGGAACTTCCGCAGGGACTTGTATTTCTTGGCTCCGGGAGTCCTCAGACGGTATCGGCCCAACTTCAGAACAGTGGTTTAAACCTCGGATTTCGGGGCAGGTTTAAACCCGGGATTGAGGTTACTCGATCCTGGATCGAACACAAAGGTTTATCCGTATTCAGAACACAGGATTGAGATCGAGATCGAGTAATCCACGGCTTAAAACTCTGTTTAAGTCGAAGGTTTGCAACAGCCAATCACAGTGCCGTAAGGAATGCAGTTAGCCAATAAGCACATGAATGAGCCATTTTATCTATATTATATAATTATTTAATGCCGTCACTGCCTATTTTAAAAGTGTAATACGTGAAGCATGGCCTGTGATTGGCTAAGAGGCATGGGCCCGAGTCCAGTCAGTCTACTCTCTCGCTTACTTCTTGGTTTATTTATTTTTTATTTTGCTTGTGTTTACTTTATGATATATACATTATTATTGTGTTTCCTGTGATATTTAATAGTTCTTTAGACTCTGATAACACGTAATTTATCAAGTAATCATTAAAATTGCTTACACATATCTAGTTTAATGAATAAATAAGGAATAATACAGATAATAAGTAAATTATCAGGGTACTGATAAACTAGCCAATCATGAGCGTGCTACTGCTTCCACTGACTTTCACTTTTACTGACATAGGCTACGTAGATTCATGTCACTTGTTTTAAGTAATAGCGAGCAATATAGTTATATTTACCATGGTTTTTATATATGCTCAACTTTATCATAGGGATTGTGATATATTAATAGCATGACGGGAAGATAAAGCGGCCGAATTAAGACCAATTAATTTCGAAGTGAGAACGAAAGTGTAGGCTACGTGAGATAGGCCTAGTGGCATTCAAATCTGTGTTACCAGCAACTATTCCACCCCTTAAACCAAACTTATACTTTGTTACTACATCTACCGCATGCTCAGTGCTGTTAATACCTAGTCAAATGGACAAATATATATACAGTAGTATACATAGCTCAACTGAAATACGTTGTAACCATTAACTATGTAGGCGAAAACAAGTAGCCTAACCAATGTGACTCGTTATATAAACTGCATCATTACAACCTACTACGCTTATTAAAAAGACAACTCATGTCTCAAATAACTCTTATCCTACTTGTTAAATGCATTTGAAAATAATGGTTCACTTGTGATTCTTTATATATTTTAAGCTATATATTTTAATTCGTACAAAGGATTAACATTGTGCATGGATACAAATATATACTTATATTTGCTGTGCAACATGTAATGGACTAATAATATTGGTTCTATGGTAACCTAATACATGTGTATCGTATCTAATAAATGTTCGCGGACATTTAAATATATTTGTATTATTCAGCTTAGAAGCATCTCGGGTTATCAAGACAACAACTATTATCGAATAACTACATCAGTGGTTAGGCTACGGCAGTGCTTCGTTCGTTTTGCACCTATTATATAATTATTAGTATGCTTCGACAATTTCCAACGTAATTTAAAAGCTGTTGCCGTTTTTTACAATATAATGGAATCGGTTTAATGCCAGTTTGAGATAATAATATGATATTTTATCGGCGAGTAGAAGCCTTCGATCGATCGTCTGTCAAGCCTCCCGCTGGTTTAAACTGGGAGGTTTGACGTACCTCCCAACCTACCAAATAGGAAAACCTACTATTTGGTAGTAGTCTTGGAAAATCCAACGTCAAGACTATTAACCTAATTGCAATGACGACTTGTCTATTTTGACTGCTATGTCGTCATTCCAACCGCGGTTAAAAAAGAAAACGTCTAGAGTCTACTCCTTATCTTGCTCTAGGAGACGTTGTACATTAACCAAAACTACCACCGAAGGTGAAAAAAGCATAGAAGAGAAGAAAAAGGGGTTTACCTTAGTTACCGCTTAACCCATTGAGACCCAGCGTCGCACGTGATGCGTCGGCAATTTGTTATCACCAACTCCCAGCGACGCATCACGTGCGTCCGGCATATTAAAATCATTTACGTGGCTCGTAAGGTAGGAAATGGCGGGAGAATAGGAGGGGGAGGTACCGTAGTGTGTGTGGGAGCCGGGCCGGTAGGTGTGAGCGGGCCAAGACAGCCGCGCGGCCGGTGGTGGTGGGCTTTGGTGGGGATACTTTACACCCTTAGTTCACCGCCACTTTGAACCTTCATTACTCCGGTCGTATGGGAGCTAGAGGCTTGAGATTTATGTGAGACACTTCTTAGGATGTATGCCATACAATGCCTTACTCAGTTTTCACCCTAGTGCTCCCGGGCGGGTGGTCATGCGGGGGAGACGAACTTTCGCCCCCCCCCCCCACCGCCCCCCAAATGACCGAGGTGAGTTTTTTTTTAGTTTTCTCTACATTTCTCACCATTCTCTTCCATTTTGGCTCAACAATTTTTTTTGAGGCTCCCCCCCCCCCCCCAAATATCCGAGGTGATTTTTTTTTTTTTTTTTCATTTCTCATCCTTGTCTTCCATTTTAGCTAAAAAAAAAGAAAAGTGAAACTTGGTGAACAAAATATTATAACTAGCCGGGGCTCAACGGGTTAAGGCCCATCCCGTGTTCCGTCATGTGCAGATCCCTGTCGAACGTGCGCATGAGCGACCCTCTCTTGTTATCACATCTCACGTCAGCAGAAGAACGCGGATGGGCAGGGGTCCGGCGTAAGGGAGGGTATTATGTACGTTGGATTTTCCAAGACTACTACCAAATAGTAGGTTTTCCTATTTGGTAGGTTGGGAGGTACGTCAAACCTCCCAATTTGTTAGTAGTCTTGGCAAATCCAACGTCAAGGCTGCGTAACAAATAGGAGGAGGACATCCAAGCCCAACATACCAAAAAAAACAATGCATAAAACAAAATTATGAATGACAAAGAAACACAATTTAAACAAGAGAGTTTAATAAAAGAGTGAAAAACTGAGGAGTAGCTAAAAAGATCAGTTTTAACACGTGCCCGTCATTCATAGTAATGCAAAAACATAGACTTGTCTTAAACCAAAAAAGTACTGTACCCAAAATCCCTTTTCTTCCAAAACCAACAAAAACATTGAACACAATAACAAAACACAATTTTCAATTTGGCAAAAACACTTATGTACTGTATACATAATACATAATCCCAAACTTGCAATCAAGTGTTGCAAACCAGTACTCCCCCCCCCCCCTTTTTCAAATAAAACAAAGTAAAAGAAAGAGTGACAAGGGGGGAAGACCAGGTATCTTCGCCAGAGCTCTAGGAAACACGACTCCCGAGAGCTATCACCGGCCGAGGGGGTCTAACAATGGACATGGAGAGGTAGGAAGAGACGAAGGTATTGACAGAAGACCACAAACCCGCCGAGGCGATGTCAGGTAAGGATCGACTTTGCAGGAACCGTAAGGAGGCAGCAAAGGATCGCACATCGTGCGCAGAACCCCTACAATCAGGGTTACTGGCACGAATGACCCGACAAATGTGGCGTCCTATCTGCACCTTCGAGAGCCTCCCACCAGTCCGAGGAGACACCCACACAGCAGTACCCGAAGTCGGCGCCACAGACTCAACATAGGAGTGCAAGGCTTGCACCGGGCACAACACATGGTGAGTATGCCCACGCTTTAAAGCCTGGATGGTGAAAGGCTTGAAAACGTGGGTCTCTCTCTCATTCTTGGCAACAAAATGAGGGGAGGGGGCTAACGTGACGACATTCAAGGACGGGGAGAATCGCATGCATTCCTGGGACCGTGACATGGCTGCTAGTGCAGACACCCTATCCCCAGTGGCCAGAGCGACAAGGAAGAGTGTACGCTCGAGCAACTGAACCGGTGTAGTGTCCCGTGTATATGCGTGTGAAGCCAGAAGGTCCAGAGCTCGCCCCAGATCCCACTGAGGAGGGATCTGGCGCGGAGGCGGTCGTTCCCTGAAGGCAGCCTTCATGAAGGAATCCAGCTCCTTCGGCGGAACGACCAGCCCAGTGACGGACTCAAAGACCTCCCGGATGGCAGACAAGTGGTTACGTATAGTGTTGACTTGAAAGTGATGTGTACGGAAGAGGTGAAACAAGTAGTGTAGTATGAGGGAAGGAGAGCTAACTGTCTGGCGAGTGTCCTGTATCCACTTAGTAAAAGACCTCCAGTGGGACTCGTAAGTCCCCCAAGTCGAAGACGTCCAAGAACGCTTCAGGAAGTCAGTCAGGTCCCGTCCGTGGACTAGGAGCCACCGTGCCTCACGAACGTCCACGATGCGAAGGCCAACGAGGTCCGCAGGTCTCCAACCTGGCTCAAGTGGAAGTTTGAGACAGGTAGAGGGACCGGACTCGGGCACCACCGCTTCAACTGGGCGTACCAAGCCTGGGCCGGCCACAGAGGCGCTATTAGCCAGACTCTGCCGCGGTAGAGCCGCAGCCTCGCGAGGACTTTGCACATCAACAGTGCGTCTGGTGGCGGAAATATGTATATCGACTGCCACCTGTTCCAGTCTTCCATGAAAGCGTCCGGATCCCCCTCCGGAGTGCGAGTCCGGAGGGATAGGTACTGAGGCAACTTGCGCGTCTCCTTCGATGCGAACAAGTCGACCTCCGGAACACCCCAGGAAGCTGCGAGGTCGTCGACCACAGTCTGTTTCATTGCCCATTCTACAAGAACGCCCTGTCCTCTCGACAGGGCGTCCGCCCACAGGTTGGCAGTCCCGGGCAGGTAGGAGGCGTGCAGGGAGATGTTGTGTCGGTTCGCGAGGAAGAACAACTTCTCTGAGATCCCCAACAGAGTCAATGACCTGGAGGACCCCTGCTTTTGGATACAGTGGACAGCTGTCTGATTGTCCATCCTGAAGGCCACCGACTTTCCCCGAAGGGCCAGCGCGTGGTCCCTCAGGAAGAACAAAGGAACCAACAGTTCGAGGGCATTGATGTGTAGGTGTGTGTGTCCCACCCATCTGCCGTGATGTTGATGTCCCAGGTTGGATTGGTAACCCCACCTTACCTCACTCGACGCATCTGTGTCTACCCAGATCGTCGGCGGGGGGGCGGTCCAGGGCACAGCCGCAGAGAGCGTGCCCCGAGCAACCCAGTGTCCAAAGTGTCTGTGAATGGTACGCGGGATCGGCATGAGCCGATCCATAGGGGTCAACGGAAACACCTTGTTGCCCATGAGTATTAGGCGGCGTAGCCTGAGGGAATGGTCAGAGCGGCCCAATTCAGCGAACCCACTAACGAGTCCCAGATCCTCCTTGTGATGGAGACCGAGTGCAACACGGCGAAGACCTTCCTGCGAAGTTTCACCGCGTTTGGCTGACTCGGGGTCACTGTAGCGCTGGTCAAATCCCATTCGAGACCTACCCACGTCACGACACGCGACGGCGTCAGGCGTGACTTGGGAATATTGATTTTGAACCCTAACTGTGTGATGTGGTGAACTACTGTGAGGGTGTCGCGTACGCACTGTTCTAGGGTGTCTGAAACTATCAACCAATCGTCCAAGTAAAACAGGATCTGGAGCCCGCTCCTGAGGAGAGGAACCAGAGCCTGCTTCACCAGTTTTGAGAAGATCCGCGGCGCGATGTTGAGACCGAAGGGAAGTCTGTCGAACATGAACACACGATCGGAAGTCTGAACGGCCAAGAATCGCTGGAAACGAGGATGGATGCGTGCCAATACGCATCCTTGAGGTCCAGCGACACTACCCACGACAGAGGTCGCAGGGCCAGTCGTACCTGGTGTACCGTCAGCATCCGAAACCGTGTGTTCACGATGTGCCCGTTGAGGGCCGACAGATCCACCACCGGTCGCATCGCGTCGCAGTCCTTCTTCGGTACCAGAAATACACGGGAGAGGAAAACCGGGTGACCGGCTTTCACCTCCTTGACGATTCCCTGCTCGTGCATGGACGTTATCACGTCGGCCACCTCCGAAGAGATGGGCCGGCTTCGTTGACAAGAGCTGAGTGGGGGTCTGGACTTCCATCTCCAGGTTAGACCCCTCCGTGCAATCTTCCGCCCCCACGTCCCTCGCGGCCAGCGAGGGGCGCAAGGGCGAATACAACCTGTGGTAGCTCCCGAGATGAGGTGAGCGACCCTTTCGGCTAGGCGAGAAGGAGAAGAAGGAGGAGACCGACCCGGAGAACCTACAAATTTGTTGACGTGGAGGGTCCCCTGGTACGGTCCTTGCGGTCATGAGCGCCACGTTGACCTCCTTTAACCCCCCCACCTCGCCGAAAAGGGCGGGTCACCCCATCCCCTGTCCGTCGCGCGTCTGACCCCGTCGAAGTGCGGCCGGAAGTGGAAGGCTGGCCAGCCCCTTCTCGGCGGGGATGAAAGGGATCAAGAACAGAAGTGCGAGGCGGAACCGACGCTCTGGCCGGCAACTTCCCTTTCCTGTGCCCTTTCTTGGCGGCAGCACCCCGAAGAGAACCGTCAGAAGGACGGGACTGAGAAGACCCTGCTCGCGACACAGCGCGTCGTTCCGTGTCGTAAACAGGATCCGCCGACAGAGAAGCGTAGCGTTCCCAAGCATCCTGCGCAAAAAGCCCCGATCTATAGAGCTCAGAGTACAACAAACCCTGACGAATATCCAAGGGGGCTTTCCGGCAGAACGAGGACCTTACCGTCTGGCGTTGCCGAGTTGCCTCGCACATAACCGCCTTCAGCTCGGGAACCAAAGACACCGCGAGCTGAAGGTGGATCCGCCGAACGTGGTCCAAACCCTCGCGAAGATCGCCCGGTGCAGTCGCCTCGATAAGCCGCAGGTGGTGAACAGACGTCTGGAGGGAACCTAAAAGACAAGATAATAAGTTCGCCACCCTCTGTCGCAAGGTAAAATCCTTGTCGACAGAGGACTTATCTGGGTGAGAGAAGAACGGGTTAGCAATAGAACAAATTTCAAGTTTGGGCGCGCTTATCCAGGACCAGAACTTGCCGTCCAATCCGCCGACAGATACAAGAGGAGGCAAAAGCAGTGATGACTCCTGGGGAGGGACTGAAGTAGATCTGTCGACGGAACGGTTGGTGAATTCTAAGGCCTCAGCAAACCAGGCCTCCAATGGGAGAGGGTTATCGAGCACGACGGCTAAGCCAGGCTTACCGTCGTCGCACAAACCCGTCCCATAGGAGGACAGTCCCGTCAACACAGCCAGGGACTGAACATCCTGAAGGATGTCCTGGCGGCTGAAGTCTGACCAGAGCTTAGTCCGAGGAGCAGACGGGGGCTTGGGCTTCACCGAAAAGTACTGAAGGTCAGTCCTCGTCGGGTAAGCCCGCACCTCCACGTCGGCCACCTGACCATCCACCCTGATCGCCCTGAACTGCATCTTGTCATTAATTTGCACCGACCAGCCAGATGGGAGGGCCCTCTCACCTGACGGGAAGCCGGTAGCACGCTCCGGGTGGGAGGCCTGCACCCCCTTCCAAACAGCCAAGGAGCCATAGAGGAGCGGCATGGTCCGCGACGGGACCTTGGCCTTCTGGATGGGGGGCAAGCGCGGACCCTGCCCTAGCAGACGGAGAACCCCCGCATGGGAGACAGCAGGGGCAACCTCCTGAGCTAGGGCAGGAGCAGTACTAGCCGACGACCGGGCAGGCGGAGAAGCTGGGCGAGAAGGAATGTGGTCCACTGCAGAAGGGAGGGGGACCGTAGCAGGGGTAGGTTGGGTGAGGCGCTGAGGTTGATTGACCGCCAAGAAGCGCGATAAGAGGGAGTCTTGCATCGCCTCCAAGCGCTCGTCGATGCGTGACACAACCCACCCCTGCATAGCCGAAAATCGATCCGAGAGAGGCGACCCCCCCGAAGATTGTTCGGCCCGCAGGTGCGAGCGTGACCCACGACACGAACCAGCAGCGTCGCGGCCCAAAGAAGGCGAGCGACGACGGCCGTGGCGCCTCTGAGGGTCTCGTCCCCGATCACTAACGCCCGAGGGGGAAACATCACCATCCCCCTCTTCCAGCGACACGTCAGCTGCCGAGAAAGGGGACCCCGAAACCTCGCTATACTCCACCGAGTCAAGAGGCGGGGTACCCCCCTGGCGAGGTGGTAAGTGAGGTCAGGGATAGAAGAATGAGGAGGAGCAGGATGACGGGAGTGGGAAGGCTGGCCGGGTGAAAGGAGGTCAGAAGGAGCCGCGGGGGGAAACAGAGCAAGGATCCCCGGGGCTGAGAGAACAGGGCGGCCCGTCACCGAGGCGGAGGAGGGAGGGACCTCCACCTAGGGACGAGACCGTGAAGGAAGAATAGGCACCGAAGCAGGTGAAGTAGGAGGAGAAGTAACTACATCCTGGCGGACCCTCCTGGACAGTGTAGGAGGAGGGAGCAGAGGGCCAGCTACAGCATGAACCTCCGTGCGCGTAGAGGACAAAGGAAGAGGACGTCGTTTGTGCAGGGGAAGCGGGCTGAAGGTAGTAGAGCCCCTATCCGGAGAGGCCAGGGGAGGGCGCACAGGGGCAGAGCCGCTAACCCCGGCCTCAGGGCGAGAACCATGACGAGGGCGATGGGCGTCGTCAAGGCGATCAGGAGGACGACGAGGGGCAGTAGAGGACGGGCGACGAGGCGAGCGAGAGCGTGGACGGAGCTGGGGACCCTCCCGACGATGTGACGACCGGCCGCGGGACCCAGGGAAGAGGGCCCGAGCAGGGAGAGGGCCAGGTGAACGGCCTTCAGACGGGTCAGGGATACCCAGGGCGACGCGGATCCGGTCGTCAACAAAGGCCGGGGAACGGTGGCCCACAGTCCTAATGTGGTGGGAGACTACCGCCCACACCGACTGAAGGGAAGCAGAGGCCACTGCCGCCGCTGAGGAACCAGGGCTATGGTCCACCACATCCACCAGGTCCATACACGGGCCACACAGAGCAGGGAGGTAGGCCGTAGAGGATACACATTGCGAGTGGCGTAAGCAGGACCTGTGGCGCTCCAAGCACGGGCAGCCACAACCCTGGCGAAAGCAAGGCATCCCACCTGCAACGGAAGAACACACACCATAAGCAGCACGTCGACGGAGTAAGTGTAGAGAATGTCCAATAAAAACCAGGGAATGAGCTTGGGGAGACAGTAACACACATGCAAACCGGTATCCGTACTCACCCTAAACCGGGAGCACAGAGGTAGGTGAGGAGGGCGGGCGAGGTGGAAGAGCACAAGCAGAACCTGCAAAGATGGAGAAAGTGTTAACCACCACTCAACACCTTATATGCAGGGTCTATAACACCAGTAAAGTGCACACACCAATATAGTTTCAGGCAACAAGATGACATAAAAAAGGTCAACAGTGAAAGCCAACTATTACCGCAAATTTGCGGGCCTATGGAGGCATAACCGTACCGACACAACCCTCCCGCATCTTCGCGGGACCCCCCAGCGATCTCCGCAAATTTGCGGGGAGCCGAAACGTCCCAGAGGACCGAATCGAGCTCCCGCAAATTTGCGGGACCGGCCGAGATGGTCCGGCGCCGAAAAAGCGAGAGGAGCGTCTAGGGAATACCAAAAAAGGCCACAAAAATGCGTCATCTCCTTATGAACTCCAAGCGTGGATGGCCATCAAGCTGAGCAGTGTCTTCCTTGATATATGATCCTAACTCAACCGGTAAAGGGAGAGGCAAGGAAGACACTCCAGGGGAGAGGAGGCACATCCCCCAGGAACCACCCAACCCACAGAGATAGAGCAAAGCCCATGAGGAGAAGTGGCAGGGAGGGTGGTTTCGCACAAACAGGGGCCAGGTACCCCTGGATTGGGCAAAAAGACTGAAAGGATGGAGGTGAAACAGGAAGGGAAAACAAAAACCAGTAAACGAAACTGGTGAGAAAAAGGGTGGCCTAGCCGTGAGCAGAGAATGTGTCAGGTGCGAAAAAAACCTGTGGTGTGAAGGAGGGGCCCCCCTTGGGTACCCCTGGAATATCACGAACCACCTGTCGCCCAGGCCCTTGAGACACAGTGAAGGCTCGTAAGGGGGGACTCGGGAATAACGCTAATAATGCGGCCGACACAAACTCTACAAACAGCACCGCCACCATCAAAATCTCAGATTGTTTACCAACGTTACACCTTAGGCTATGAAAAAATGAAAACTCATAGGGGCATAGCAAATCCTGAATGAGAAAACGAGCTAGGCTAAAATAAGCTAAAAGCTAAACTACCTGTATGCCCAGACTAACAGGAAAACAGAATATGAAAAGAGAAAGAATGAAAAACATACACGAGGAACGCCAGGCACCCCCGTACCTTCGGTAGGCTATTTTCACACGCGTCTCCATTTTACACACTTAGGAGCCCATTTACGTGTGCCCTAGATCACGTAACATCTGTCTAACAAAAAAAGAAAAAAAGCACAACAAAAGCGGACTCAATCAATGGAGGCGCGTGAAAAAAGGTAACAAGAGAGGGTCGCTCACGCGCACGTTCGACAGGGATCTGCACATGACGGAACACGGGATGGGCCTTAAGCGGTAACTAAGGTAAACCCCTTTTTCTTCTCTTCTATGCTTTTTTCACCTTCGGTGGTAGTTTTGGTTAATGTACAACGTCTCCTAGAGCAAGATAAGGAGTAGACTCTAGACGTTTTCTTTTTTAACCGCGGTTGGAATGACGACATAGCAGTCAAAATAGACAAGTCGTCATTGCAATTAGGTTAATAGCCTTGACGTTGGATTTGCCAAGACTACTAACAAATCTCGGATTACTGATTGAGCTGCATTCTTACACTTGTCATTACTTATTAATATAATCCTTGCTTAGAATGCCTCCAAACACTCTCCAAATACTCAGTGCCAGTCTTTGTTATTATATATTATGGGTTCCTTATGGATTAGTGTAAGCAATCATGAGTAATTTAAGGTTTTTATAACTTCGATCTAGAGTCAACCTACCCTAACGAAGGTTTAAACCTCGGATTGAGTAATCCGCGGATTGACTGGATAAGCGGCTCAGGATTTCATTCTGAATACCGATAGTCCTGGATTGAGTTTCAATCTCGGGTTTAAACCAGCGAGGAGGTTTAAACCACTGTTCTGAATTCGGGCCTATATGTTGTAGGCATTGAGGGCCGACATATCTACCGTATGCAGAATAAACTTCTTATACCACCTGTTCGCAGGCAGTCGATGAAGCCCATCTGCATGTCGGACTTGTCGATGAGGCGCATGTTGAGGTTATAGTCCAGGACAGCAGCTGGTTTCTGGACGGGGTTTTTGGTTCTTCGGTCTACCTTCCCTGTGGCGACCATCTCTGTCTTGTGGCATGTGGTGAGGAGGTTGACCTTCCGCTGGTCATGCCAGTGGATGGAGAGGATGGGGCCACTCTTCTTGTGGAAGATGTCCGTCTTCTTTGTCTTCGTTGGGTATGATGGCATGCCCTTCCTCTTAGCCTTGACTGTGCCGACAGTTCCGGTCTTGCGGTCATGGAGGTACTTGGTGAGGATTGGCGACGTATAGTAGTTGTCTGTGTACAGAATGTGGTTCTTATGAAAGTGTTTCTCCATAATTTTCTGCACAACAGCGCCGCCAAATCCAATGTCGGGGTCAGTCAAGATTTCGCCACCACTGCCGCTGTAGACCACAAAGTCCAGCACATACCCCGTCTTACAATCATACATACATAACATACATAAAATTTTAAGACTGAGTGTTCCACACATACGTGCAGTTTCAGTCTCTTGTCCTAATGGCGGCGTTCCAGGCAACCCTGTTAAGGGCTGCTTCACTTGTCAAGTTCTTGGATTTGAGATCGGCGCGTATAGTCCGATCCCAGGTTTTCCTCAGTCCACCCCTTGGTGCAGCTCCCTCCACAATCACAGACCTGCATTTTTTCACCCAATTTTGTTCATCCATTCTCTCCACATGTCCATACCATCCCAGTCTACTTGTACGCATCACCTCGCTAATACTCTTTATACCTAAACGTCTCCTCAGCTCAACATTTGTTATTCTATCCTGTAGCCTGGCACCACACATCCATCTCGCCATTCTCATCTCATTACGCTCCATTCTGTTGACATCCTCTACTTTAACGGCCCATGTTTCCAAGGCATATGTCATTGCACTTCTAACACATGAGGCATACACCTTTCCCTTCAGGGGGAGAGGCATTCTTTTCATGGTCAGGATTGGCATCAGTTCTCTGAACTTCCCCCAGCCACACCTAATTCTAGCAACAGTGGCAGCCTCGGCCCCACCACCGGCAGAGATGGTATCTCCTAGGTAACAAAACTTGTTCACCAGCTCCAAAGACTTATTTCCAAAATTCACAGCCACAGGAGTACTCAAATTTCTCTATTTCTGACTTATCCTTCGGCAGGGGTCCCTTTATTCTACTACAGCGCTCACTCCCATGGTGTACCCATCATGTCGAGATGCTACATTGAATTGAGTTAACGCCCACTCACTTTCCACACGCAGCACATGGGTATGCACCGCTCTTTTCCACATTGCCTCGTCTCAATCTACAATGCATAACCTTGGTTTTGTTAATATTGACTCTTAACCCTTCGTTCCCGGAAGGGCTCTTGAACGCCCATAAAAAAGCATACCCGAGTTGCCCGGAAGGGCTCTTGAACGCCCATTGGTTGAAAGCCTGTGAGCTTGGTGTGCGAGGCGTCGGTCCGACGCATGTAAACAACAGCCGGCTGGACCGACGCCCCGCATCTCCGGCCACAAGAAGGAGTGCGTCGCTTGTTCTTGTGTGCCTGTATGTTGTTGTTAAGTATCGAAAAGTAGTGTAAAGTGGCTGTTTTTGCCATAAAGTTATCTCCAATGAAATCATCATCACAACTGAACCAGTTGACTTAGAGAGCTCTACCTAACGCCATTCTACAGGTAAGAAACACATCTACGCTTGGGGATGCGCGGGAATGCGGAAGCAGTCAGTATAACAAAGATACGGTAGCCTAGGCGTAGACATTTTTCGGCCAAAACCCCCGGGTTTCGGGGAATATATATATAATACATAGCCGGGGCTGGAGGGTTAAACCCTTGCTCGCCATGCCCTCTCTCCACTCTCTGAATTTGGCCTCAGCATCTTGCATACTGTCAGCTATTAGGACTAAATCGTCTGCATAAAACAGTTCCAACGGGAGTCCGCCTCTAAAAACTCTAGATAGTGCCTCCAAGACCATAATAAAGAGGAGAGGGCTTAACACTGAACCCTGATGGACTCCAACACGGACTGCGAACTCATCACTCAGTACACCCTTCACCCAGAGGGCGAAGAGCTTGATGCCGAAGCGGTGTCTCTTTGACGGGATATACTGCCTGAAATGCAGCCTTCCACGGAACAGGACCAGAGACTCATCAAGGCACGTCTTCTGAAATGGAATCAGGTAGGTGGTAAACCGATGATGTATCATGTCATACAGCTTTCTGATTTTCCATAGTGCGTCAGGAAGGTGGACTGCCATGTTGTTAGTCAGGTGGAGATAGGAGAGTATGTCAAAGTACTTGTCCCTGGACATGTACTTGCCAAATGCTGGAGTTGTGATGAGGTCGGCAGTGATCCAATAATCTGCCAGAGCGTGCTTCTTGATGTGTGTCATCAGCATAGTGAGTGCCAGAAACTCATAGAGTTCTGCCACAGTCACAGCTCTCCATGCCACCATCTTGGCACTGGTCTTCCTGCCAAGAAAGTTAGCACAGATCTCATGGTGATTATTAGTTTCCTCGACGAGGTATTCCATGACTTCATTGTCGTAGAAGCCACAGAAAAGTTCACTGGGGGTAGCATCTGGGCCACAGGGATATGCTGGTGACACCCCTGAGCCAATCTGCTGCTTGTCAAAGGCAGGAAAATCTGGCTCAAAATCTGCCCCATCTGTCCAGACAAACAAGTTTGATTAGCGTGCACGTGCAGCTGCAGCAGGCACACGCCCTTGCCCACGCGGACGCCCCCCATGCCCACGCCCACGTCCAGGGGCAGCGGCGTCGGCAGGCTGAGCACCACGCCCACGACCTCGCCCTCGAACTCGTCGTGTTGGGACTTCCTCTTCTTCCACATCCTCGTCGTCCGCCTCCTCCTCAGGTGATGTCAGGTCATCTGGGGCAATGTTGGGGTCGTCAGCATCTTCTTCGGGGGAAATTTCTGGCGAAGAAGTGACCGGGCGTCGGGGGCGGGAGGCTGCGGGAGGTGGAACAATGGGAGCCTCAGCCTCGGGAGTTGGGCTCCTTTTGCAGCGAGCCGAGGGCTTCTCCGCTGCAAATAATGCTCTACGATGCGGGGCCTGTGGGAGGACAATGCTGCCCCACTAGTACCACTTGTAGAGGCCCTTTGCACATCCTGAGGGCGAGATGAAGCCGAGGGCTGTAGGTGACCCGCGCGACGTCCCGGGTCAACGCGTCGGGACAAAGGAATGCGGGTGGTTGCTAGACCAGGGTCGGCGTCACTATCACTATCATCGCCTTCCCTAGCTTTTTCTGTTGCCCTGCGTGCTTTCTTGGCTGCACTTTTCACCAAAGATTGATTATAAAAATATTTCCCCACTTTCAAGGGCGTACGGGCAGGCAAAGGGGAAGGTCCCGGGCTAGGGCTAGGGCTAGGCCTAGGCTGACCACGCAAAGATGGCGACGGGATAGGCCTACGGTTAAGCACACTCGGAAGTTCGACTGCACCTTCAGTCACCACTTCCACATCAGGATCATCACTACTGTCTCCCCCCTCAAATACATCAACATTGTCATCATCCCCAAACCCCATAAAATCATTGTCTTCACTTGCACTACTAATAAACTGTTCTTTATCGACCAAGCTTTCGCCACTGCTTTCTTCGATGGCAAAAAGTTCTCTCTCAATCGCACTATCACTCAATAATACCTTTGCTTTCTTGCGTTGAGCCTTTTTCTTACTTGCAACAGGCGTAGACTTAGCGAGCGGGGTAGCACTGGGGTGCGCGGGAGGTTGCACAGAATCGGACGCGTCGGAATTCATTATTTCGCTATAACTTGCCATGGCGGGCACGTACGAACTGATAACGGTAGTAGTTGAGGCTTGGTGGCACTGCGATCGCCCCTGCAAAGGAAACTTTCGCCACCCGAATTTCAAAGCACGCTTTCAAGCATAGGGATTTTAAAAGGACACCCGGGCTCCGGCCCATCTGCCGCAGCGTCATTTTAAAATGCTGCCCGGGCCAGAAGAGTTAATATAGGGTACAATATGTGATGTGACGTCCATGCGGTCCGTGTCGGACCCGGGCGCCTCTGTGTTAACTTTTCTTTTTCAGCATTTAGCTAGTTAGGAGGCTTTGTAAATGCGGGGCTCCACTTCTTGGCCATCTATCTGATGGAGTTGCTGATATTTTGATCGTCTAGCAGACGCTCTAGTCCACGTGTTGCCCCACGGTGTGTGGATCGTTCTGGAGCCCCTGTAGCTCGAGGCGACGTGTGGTAGCTGGTTGCTATTTATTAGTGGCCCCTCCATCATTGACGAACATGCCTATTACATAAGGCATCCTCTTCAAACACTAATCCGCCGTAGTTTGAATCTACCGCGCAGAGCATTTAAAATCTGAGGAGCCTTCATCATGGGCGCATCATGGCTTCAGTCATTATGAATTGGGTTCTCACTACGAAAAAACTTCGTAAAAAATAAAAAAGAAAAAGAAAATAAGAATAACTATCCAATAAGCTTTCCATCATATCGTGGATGTACTTGTGTGGATCTTTGACCAGACGCTGATTCAGGCGTCATTCTTCCTTCTCTGCTCTGCGGTCAGCCGGCCCGGATGTGTCTCTCAACGCTCCGCTGGTTCCGCATTTGCTGCGTCCCTAGTGAGTTTTTTCTCATTTGTTTACTCCGGGATGTATCGAGTAAGGTTAGGATATGCGTAGCAGGAGTGTCCTGGGCTGGTTGCCCGCAGTGCAGTGTATTTTGGGTCGTGTGTTTGGGGCATCTATTTCGGATGTACCCTCGTGGTCCGGTTGTGGACAGGTGAACTTTTTCACAGTTAGCTAGCTTTGTGATGCAGGTGGCTTTCATTACGCGTTATTGCTTCCTTTTATCTTTCTGATGAGGTAGCGTATTTTTGCTGACGTTCCCAGCGTATTTTTCTTCACTTAGTGAAGTTTTTTCTGGGTCCCGAGTCAGTTCTTCCCTTTGCCGGAAGTATTTGCTACAGTGGTGTGTTGGCGGTGGTTCCTGTTGTGATATAATTCAGTGCTTTTTGTTTATATTCCGACATGTTAATGTTATCCGTCTGCCTAGGCCTAGCCAGCCTCTCGTAGCTTTACCACATATACAAGTGTTATTGATTTATTTTCTAAATATGTACTACTGTGTGATGTGTGTCCTGGTTTAGTTGTGTATTGGCTAATTCCACGGACTATTTATGTGTCCTGGGTTAGTTGTGTATTGGCTAATTCCACGGACTATGTTGGGCCCGGCGTTAGTTGTGTTTTGGCTACGCCTCGGTCCGGTGGTGCGTTCAGATGGTATCTGGACGGGGTGGGTTTTTTCCGGCGGGGTTTTCTCGGTTTCACCTTGATAACCGAGGTTGCCGAGTTTTGGCCACGCGTGGCCAAACAGGCTTGTTTTCCCGGCGAGTGGGTGTCTGTGGCTCCCCAGGACTCTGTCTCTGGGGTGCCTGTTTCAGGCTCCTTCTGATTCCCGGCGGATTGGCTGTACCCATCTAACAGTGTTCATACGGACACGTGTTGTTTGTAGTTTTTTCGGTTTTGCAAAGCCAATATAAAACTATGCTGTTGTTGTATTTCCTCCCCGGCGATCTTTTACAAAGAAGTGGGGTTGGGAACAATTGGGGTTAACTTTTAAACTTTAAATCACCCGGCGGGTGCAACCTGGAAGGGTGGGATGCCCGAATTTGCAAAATTCAGTTTAGTTGACCAGACAATTGAGGGATGCATTGTGTATCGCCTCCTTCAACATACGGTGCTTTAGGGCACAATTGGGGTTAACGTTTTTTAAACTAATATTCACACCCGGCGGGTGCTCCTTGGAGGGATGGGAATAACGAATTTACAATTCAGTTAGTTAACCAGACAATTGAGGGATACGTTTTGTATCGCCGCCTTCAACATACGGCGATCTAAAAAGATACTTCGGGAGAAGTTAGATCTCGTATATTTGTCAGGCTTCCCAGTTTTTTATCTACGAGATAATTCGGGGGCCGGCGTCTTTTTTAGTTTTGTTTTTTTCCAAAATTGAATCTTGAAACAAACACCACCGGAAAGACTTAATCAGTTATAAACGGCCATGCTGGTCTTTATATATTATGTCAGAGGGTATTCATAAATCTTTTGGACAAATTAAGATATTCTGAAATCTTTTACTTAGGAAACCCCTCCGCGTAGCGAGCTGTAGTCGTTGAGTATTACGTCTCGTTACCCGGCGGGTTATTTAACACTTGTGTGCGAACATGTTTGGGTTAACCTTATGAGCATTAATTCCTGGAATTTTTTTTTTTTTTCCAGAGCTGGGTCCTGGCGGGTCTATGCAGAACCTGGAGTAAGTATCCCACCAGTCTCTGTCATGGCTACCTTTGCCCCGGTTTTTGCTTTATGCATTACGCCCTCCTGTTCAGGTATCCCTATTTTTGCGCACACCCTTTGTATAAAATGTGTTAAAATGTCTCGTTTGGTGTGGGTTACCTTTCCGGCGTTTTTTCTCGTTGCTCCGAGAACACCGTTTTTGTTTACCGAGTTTTAGTCAGGATGGTTCAAAATAGGTCAGTTACCCCGACGAGTTTGGTCGCTTGAGGGCTCATAAGAAAATGCGTTTTCTGTGGTCGAGCCTGGGATCAGGCTTCCTGTGTTATTTATTGCTTTATGCATTACGCCCTCCTGTAATGTATAGTTTAGTGTGGGTTACCTTTCCGGCGTTTTTCTTGTTGCTCCGAGAACACCGTTTTTGTTTACCGAGTTTTAGTCAGGATGGCTAAAATAGGTAAGTTACCCCGACGAGTTTGGTCGCTTGAGGGCTAATCAGAAACTGCGTTTTCTATGGTCCTGCCTGGGATCAGGCTTCCTGGTTTATTCCCGTCGAGGGGGGGCTCCACACAGTTTTCTAGGTGATCAGGCTGACACCTGTTGGACTTGGTTTTCTCTGCTTTTCAAAGCCATTGAAACAATGCTGTCTGTTTGTTTGGTCTTTACCTCCCGACGTCCTTTTTACAAAGAGGTCTGGGGCAGGTATAATTGGTTTGACATTGCATATAAAACCCGGCGGTTGTACCTTCGGGTGGTTATATTAACGGATTTGCGATTCGAGATAATTTGCCAAACAATTGTTTGATACAATAGGGTATCACGGCCTTCCAGACGGCGATCTATGAGGGCTTCTGGGAGAAGCCGGATTAGAGATTAAGATAGGCTTAGACTTTTTATGGGATAAAAAGATGCCTAAATCTTACTAGTGTTTCAAGTGTAAAGGGATACTTGAAAGACTTCATCTTTAATAAAGATATGCTTCATCTTTATGAGGATTAAGAAGTTATTCTTAATTCTTTTGGACAGGTGAAAGATATGCTGAAATCTTTAATAAGCCATTGAAACAATGCCGTTTGTTTGTTTAGTCTTTCCCTCCCGGCGACCTTTTTACAAAGAGGTCTGGGGCAGGTACAATTGGTTTGACATTGCATATAAAACCCGGCGGTTGTACCTTTGGGTGGTTATATTGACTGATTTGCAATTCGCGATCTTTGTATTTCCTCCCCGGCGATCTTTTACAAAGAAGTGGGGTTAGGAACATTTGGGGTTAACTTTTAAACTTTAAATCACCCGGCGGGTGCAACCTGGAAGGGTGGGATGCCCGAATTGGCAAAATTCAGTTTAGTTGACCAGACAATTGAGGGATGCATTGTGTATCGCCTCCTTCAACATACGGCGCTTTAGGGCACAATTGGGGTTAACGTTTTTTAAAACTAATATTCACACCCGGCGGGTGCTCCTTTGGAGGGATGGGAATAACGAATTTACGATTCAGTTAGTTAACCAGACAATTGAGGGATACGTTTTGTATCGCCGCCTTCAACATACGGCGATCTAAAAAGATACTTCGGGAGAAGTTAGATCTCGTATATTTGTCAGGCTTCCCAGTTTTTGATCTACGAGATAATTCGGGGGCCGGTGTCTTTTTTAGGGGGATTTTTTCCAAAATTGAATCTTGAAACAAACACCACCGGAAAGACTTCATCAGTTATAAACGCCATGCTGGTCTTTATATATTATGTCAGAGGGTATTCATAAATCTTTTGTACAAATTAAGATATTCTGAAATCTTTTACTTAGGAAACCCCACCGCGTAGCGAGCTGTCGTCGTTGAGTATTACGTCTCGTTACCCGGCGGATTATTTAACACTTGTGTGCGAACATGTTTGGGTTAACCTTATGAGCATTAATTCCTGAAAATTTTCTTTTTTTCCAGAGCTGGGTCCCGGCGGGTCTATGCAGAACCTGGAGTAATTATCCCACCAGTCTCTGTCATGGCTACCTTTGCCCCGGTTTTTGCTTTATGCATTACGCCCTCCTGTTCAGGTAGCCCTATTTTTGTGCACACCCTTTGTATGAAATGTGTTAAAATGTCTCGTTTGGTGTGGGTTACCTTTCCGGCGTTTTTTCTCGTTGCTCCGAGAACGCCGTTTTTGTTTACCGAGTTTTAGTCAGGATGGCTCAAAATAGGTAAGTTACCCCGACGAGTTTGGTCGCTTGAGGGCTCATAAGAAACTGCGTTTTCTGTGGTCGAGCCTGGGAGCAGGCTTCCTGTGTTATTCATTGCTTTATGCATTACGCCCTCCTGTAATGTATAGTTTAGTGTGGGTTACCTTTCCGGCGTTTTTCTCGTTGCTCCGAGAACACCGTTTTTGTTTACCGAGTTTTAGTCAGGATGGCTAAAATAGGTAAGTTACCCCGACGAGTTTGGTCGCTTGAGGGCTCATCAGAAACTGCGTTTCCTATGGTCGAGCCTGGGATCAGGCTTCCTGAGTTATTCCCGTCGAGGGGGGCTCCACTCAGTTTTCTAGGTGATCAGGCTGACACCTGTTGGCCTTGGTTTTCTCTGCTTTTCAAAGCCGTTGAAACAATGCTGTCTGTGTGTTTGGTCTTTACCTCCCGGCGACCTTTTTACAAAGAGGTCTGGGGCAGGTATAATTGGTTTGACATTAATAATAATAATAATAATAATAATAATAATAATAATATTTATTCAGTTAGCAATTTACAGAGTTGGTACTACATAGTATGTTATAAATATGACATGTACCAGCCTTGCATAATTCCAACTAAGGATAGCCCAATAAGGCCGTTAGGCGTATTTCCATTGGGGTCCTTGTATATAAAACCCGGCGGTTGTACCTTCGGGTGGTTATATTAACGGATTTGCGATTCGAGATAATTTACCAAACAATTGATTGATACAATAGGGTATCACGGCCTTCAAGACGGCGATCTATGAGGGCTTCTGGGAGAAGCCGGATTAGAGATTAAGAGAGGCTTAGAATTTTTATGGGATAAAAAGATGCCGGAATCTTACTAGTGTTTCAAGTGTAAAGGGTTACTTGAAAGACTTCATCTTTAATAAAGATATGCTTCATCTTTATGAGGATTAAGAAGTTATGCTTAATTCTTTTGGACAGATAAAAGATATGCTGAAATCTTTAACCTCTCCGCGGCGCACAGGGGGTTTTCTACAGGGTAAGACTGTGCGCACCTATGATGATTTTGGGACCTATTGCCAATTTCGATAAAAAGTACATCATCGTGTAGGGAATGTTTGCGTGCATCGGCCCATATATATTTGACCCCCCAAAAAATGTCTGGGGGGGGTAGGGGAACGGTCCGTAGTTGAAAAATGTGGAGCGAATGGCACCGCGCGGCTAGATTGTCATCGAGCGGCGAGATTTCCCTGCCGAATATTTACGCGCGCAGGGGATAGAAGGAGAGGGAGGAGGGGGTGGGTTACCGCGTATTATCACGTATATCTCTTTTTTCGAGCCCTTTTAGGCTATTTAGAGTATGTATACGTGTGTAGGGCACCCATATAACAATGAATATGCCTCATAGTGACCAAAAATTGCAATATATAAGGGAATTATAAGAGAATATTTAGGCGGGAATGAAGATGTGTTGGAGGTTTGGCGGCAATTTATGAGCTGAGAGTGTGGTTTACGCCATACATATCACGTATATCTTGTACGTAGAGCACTGTCACGCTATAATACAGACTTGTACGTATGTATACGTGCCATATATCAAAATATATACCGCATATAAACCAATTCATGCGATATTTACGCACATTATCAATGAGTTTCTATGCGTGAACCAAGGTGTGAGTGAGTTGTGGTGGGAATGAAAGGGGGAGAGGGTGTGTTACGCCATAAATATCACGTCAATCTTGTATTTAGAGCACTCTCATGCTATAATAAAGACGTGTACATATGTAGGCGTCCCATATAACAAGGAATATACCGCATATAGCCCAATTGATGCGATATTTACGCAAATTGTGAATGTGTTTCTAGCAGACGGAAGCCTGAAAGGGGGGGTTGGGGGTGGGTGGGTGGGTGGGAGGGAGGCATGCAGGGGTGCAGTGAGTGAGTGAGTCGTGGAGAGATGGAAGTCAGGCAGATCTCTAGATAGATAACCAGCTTAGTGATAATTGTGGAGGCGCCCCAGGCGTATTGATGTTTGGTATTTTGACCCTTATGTCTACCAGATGGCTGGTGTTCGTTGCCATCAACAGGTCTACAATAACATGAGTCAGGAATGGAGAGAGAGAGAGAGAGAGAGAGAGAGAGAGAGAGAGAGAGAGAAACTGAGACATGCGTATGTCGTACATATAAATGGACTTCAGAATTGCATTTTTATGCAAGCAGACATTGCATTTTAGACACATGTGAAGTACCACAGAAACATGTAGGCCATTGACTGTAAATAAAGTATATTTATAGACCACCAGCGACGGTGCTGAGTCAACACAGGCAGATTGCCTGTTGTGATAGAGGGCTAAATATAGACTGGTGTCTCCTTACACCTGCGAAAGGGTAGATTGCCACCAGAGAAACGTTTACTTATTTATTTCGAAGTAATATGCAATCTAAATGTATATTCGAGACCTACTGCAATTATTTGTATGACAGTCATGACTATGTATAATCCAATATACGCGCGTAGGCGAGACATAAGAAAGCTGGTTGAGCAATTTTCGACACCCACACAGTTATTATTCATTTTTATTTACAATATTATACAATACAAATGTATTTGTGAAGAGTATTTTATCCATTATTGTATTTATACCAATTTTGTTCCCAGACAGAGCTGCTGTAGCTGGAGAATCAAGGAGCGGCAAGGGTCACCTCGTGACCGCCTGACCGTGTGAAAATGAGTGGAGTCACACTGAGAGGGGCAATTTTGCTGAGTGTTTGGGCAATTTTTGACAGAATAAAGTTATATAATTACTAATTCTTGACAGAGACAAACTATTATAAACCTTGGCATGATATAATTGATAATCCCATCAATTTACAAACGTAAATTGGTGGGATAATTCATTTTTTTTTGTATATTGTCATTTCGATTGTAGACACGAAGTTTTGAGTGATATTTGGTATGAGCTCCTGTGGCATGGTTGGTAAGGTCGCGGACTGGAAAACTCAAAGTGTCGTAGGGTAGTGGGATCGAATCCAGGAGGGGGTTATGGGGAAGGTTTTATATTGTCTAGAAAATTTTTTATAAATTTTTTTTTTTACAAGATCATGCCATTGTATTCAAACAATATGAAATATTCATAGAATATATCATATTGTAAGAATACAATGACATGACCTTGTTTTCTTTTTTTCTTTTTTTATTGTTTTATTTTATTATCATAGTAGGTTTGACATGATTTATTGAAACATATTTATTTTTGTACAATTCATTTGAGGTAAGAAAATAATTATACACATTACTTAGGCTAATAACAAACATATATATTGATATACTAAAAAAATAAGGCATATTACATGTAAATCTTTGAAACTTATAAACTAAATAATGAAACATACAATTATATAATGTAAAAGCTATATCACAGGGACATCTTTGGAACTTATACATTATATAATATATGTTACATTATGAGGTAGCGTGATCAATTAGGTCAGGTCAGGTAAGGTAGGGCGCGAGTCCAGGGCAGGGCAGGGCAGGAGGCGAGTCCAGGGCAGGGCACGGGGCGAGTCCAGGGCAGGGCAGGGCAGGGCAGGGGCCGACACTCAGTAGTTCTTGAAGGTGTGGTAGTCCCTGAAGCAGTCACCCAGGCAGAGTGCAACTTTGCACTCGGCGCACATTGAGGTGACTCTTTTGGTCACATGGGGTTTCCTCACACTGGAGCTGCAGACGGTGCACTGCACCTGCCTGTGACGAGTGCCAATCAGCTCGGTGTTGGTTGTGTAGTGTCTTTCGACACCCAGCTGGATGCGGTCAGGAACGTGATCCCCACGCCATGCCGTACGTCTGTGAGTGGTGGTGGCATACTTCTCCAGGAGTTGGTAGGAGACGTTGTACACGAACTCCCGGAATTTCAGCTTCTGGTTTGGGGCCATATCCTTCTTCACCAACCACAAGTTGTAGGCGTTCAGCATCGTTATGTCAACTAGGTGGAGGAAGAGCTTGTGATACCACTTCACAGTCTTCCTCAGACACTCAACACCTGACAGCTGACAGTCAGACTTGTCCACCAGGCGCATGTTTTTGGTGTAGTCCACTACCATGTCGGGCTTGTAGATTGTCTTCCTGGTTCGGTAGTGGATTTTGCCAGAATCCACCTGGGCACCTGTGTGGACGGTGGAAAGCAGGTGGACGTCTCGCTTATCCTTCCACTTCAGGGCTATCAGTTTCCCACACTTCTCGAGCTGCTTGTATTTCTGCCCCTTTCGTCGCCTTCTTCGCACATGCCTCTCGCGGTGTTCCTGGGCCAGGTCGTCTTCTGAAGGTGTGTCACTGGAGGAGGCATCTGTGAGAGGAATGACATCACCTGTGAACTTTGGCATAAACTTTCTTGTCTTTCTGACAGTCCCACATGACCCCGTTTGGTTGTCATAAAGAAACTGGCAGAGAGCAGGAGAAGTATACCAGTTGTCAGTGTAGATGATGTGGCCTTTGCCCAGGTAAGGTGCCAACATTTTCCTGACGATGGCACCTGACATGCCCATGGGGTCATTGGCAGCGGCTTTCGGTATGTCAATGTCAGTGCCTGTATACACGATCATGTCAAGCACTATTCCAGTTTCACAGTCGCACAACACGAAGAGCTTGATTCCGAACCTATGCCTCTTCAAGGGGATATACTGCTTGAAAACAAGACGTCCTTTGAAGAGCACGAGCGACTCATCAATCACCAAATTGAGGAAGGGGTAAAAGTATTTCCTATACCTCTCCAACAACATGGTGAACACCTCCCGAACTTTCCATATCCTGTCAATCCTGTTAGGATTTTCGTTGTCTGCAAAGTGCATAAATCTTAGCAGCAACAAAAATCTGTCACGAGTCATGAACTTATTGAAAGTTGGGGTGGCGATGAGAGGGTCGTGCTTCCAGTAGTGTTGCAACACATGCTTCTTGATCAGAGGCATGAGGAACAACAAGGCAAAGAACGTCAGAAATTCTGCCACAGTCGTATCCACCCAGCCTCGTATTCTCGCTTTTGGAGAAAGGACGTCCAATCTGCCAAACACCCACCTGTAGTAGGCGTTTGTTTGGGCAACGATGTACGTCATTACCTCCATGTCGAAAAAAGCGAGGAAGAAGTCGCTTTCGTTCGCTTGATCATCACAGGGCCAGTTGTCAGTTGTTCCTGACGTCCCAGGATTGAACTGGGGCACGTCAGGTACAAAATTGACCCCGTCAGACCAATCGAACGAAGGCATGCCAGGGATCGGAATGTCGTCTGCGTCTTCTTCTGCGTCTGAAATATCGCTTCCATGGTCGCGATACAGCACTTCATCATCATTACCCTCCTCTTCACTCGACAGACGATGCCCTTCCTCGTTTTCGTCACCGACGTCGGACTCACTCCCACTGTCCACTCCCAAATCCCCCCACCCTTGGTCCCGTGCTAGGGCTTCGTCGTCGAAACCCGGGCTGCCAATGTCCTGCGAATCACCATCAAACAGCAGGGCGGCATACTTAGATGGTGTAAGAGTTTTCCGGGTCACTTTGGCACGTGCGGGAGTCTTATGGACAGGGACAGCAGAGGTGGTGGCAGGGGCGGCGGCAGGGGCGGCAGGGGCGGCGGCGGCAGGGGCAGCAGTGGTGCGTGGCCTTGATGGCAAGATGATGGTGGTGCCTGTCGCCCTTCTCTCTGTTCCTTGGGCAGGGGCGGCAGGGGCGGCAGGGGCAGCAGGGGCGGCAGGGGCGGCAGGGGCGGCAGGGGCGGCAGGGCCAGCAGTCGCTTTCCCAGTCGCTTTCCCTCTCCCTTTCCCCTTCCCCTTCCCTGTTCCTTGGGCAGGGGCGGCAGGGGCGGCAGGGGCAGCAGGGGCGGCAGGGGCGGCAGGGGCAGCAGGGCCGGCAGGGACACCAGGGCCAGCAGTCGCTTTCCCAGTCACTTTCCCTCTCCCTTTCCCCTTCCCCTTCCCTGTTCCTTGGGCAGGGGCGGCAGGGGCGGCAGGGGCAGCAGGGGCGGCAGGGGCGGCAGGGGCGGCAGGGGCGGCAGGGGCAGCTGGGCCAGGGGCGGCTGGTGGTGGTGGTGGTGGTAGGGGCACTGTGGCTGGCGTACGGGTTCTCTTCCCTACGCCCGTGCCTTTCATTTTTCCTGCCCCCGCAGGTAATGCAGCCCTAGGGCGGCCTCCTGCGTCGCTGGTACCGGTGGCAGGGGTGGCAGGGGTGGCAGTGGTGGCAGTGGTGGTGGTAGTGGTTGTTGCAGTGGCCTGGGTCGTGAATGCAGTGTCCCGAAAGACCAATGACCTCTGTGCCATTGCCCTGCTTGCACGTGTTTTACGTGCTTTTGGTGCTGGTGATTCGTCCTCTGAGCTGTAGGGCGTGTCGTACTGGTAGCTAGGGTCTTTGGCAGCCACCCTCTGCCTTCCACGGCGGCTAACACCACCAGAAGGAGGGCTGGTTGTGTCATCAGGGAGCGAGCGTGAGGGACGTGTTGGCTCCATGACTAGTGCGTGGTTACTGGCGCGGTGGTGCTTGCACGAGTGCGGGGCGAGCGTTTGGCGGGGTGGTATCGAGAGTTGACATGTAGTACAATACCCACACCAATTTTCAGCCGCCTGGCTATAAACGCGCGGTTTTGGTACGTGTTCAAAGTCTCTGCTCTTAAGAGTCTACCCGCAGTGCGCCGGGGGAACTCTTAAGAGTCTCCCCGCAGCTCCCGGGTTAATAAGCCATTGAAACAATGCCGTTTGTTTGTTTAGTCTTTCCCTCCCGGCGACCTTTTTACAAAGAGGTCTGGGGCAGGTACAATTGGTTTGACATTGCATATAAAACCCGACGGTTGTACCTTTGGGTGGTTATATTAACTGATTTGCAATTCGCGATAATTTGCCAAACAATTGATTGATACGATAGGGTATCACGGCCTTCAAGACGGCGATCTATGAGGGCTTCTGGGTGACGCCAGATTAGAGATTAAGCTTAGACTTTTTATGGGATGGAAAGATGCCGGAATCTTACCAGTGTTTCAAGTGTAAAGGGATACTTGAAAGACTTCATCTTTAATAAAGATATGCTTCATCTTTATGAGGATTCAGAAGATATGCTTAAATCTTCTGGACAGGCAAAGATATGCTGAAATCTTTAATATGATACTAAAGGACAACGAAAAGTAGTGGTGGAGTGCTACGGTTCGTTGACCGGCGGTTTTGAGGCACATATTTTGTACCGTTTTTTGGGTGTAACCCTATGAGCATTAATCCCCGGAAAATTCTCTTTCCAGGGCGGAGTACCGGTGTTGCACCAGGTGACCAGGTAGTTCCCGGGGGCGGGGTAGTTTTCCCCCAGTCTCTGTCGTGTCGGCACTTGAACCTCTCATTGCTGTATGTTCAATGCCGTTAATCTCAGGTAGCCCTATCTTATTTTTATTTGTTAATGAAATAATTTAATAGCTGACTCATAATAAACATATATATTTTCTATGATTATATTATGATAATATTGTGTTTATTTATAGTAATTTATTTTAATACAATTAAATATAAATTAAATTAATTAGTATACTTTATGATTTTGCTCACCAGCTCTGCTTTCAATGTGTTAATGAGCTATGGGAGCTTTTAATTATCATAAACCTTTACGGGACTCGGACGAGGGCTCCCATTCAGGGAGTATACCGAGCTCGCAAGCGAGGGACAGCCACAGCCAAGGTGTATGGCGATACTCACAGTCGTACCTCACCCTCCGGATGTTAACGCCGGCGGGCGGACCTGACGCTCTGATGACGGACGAGAACAGGTTGAGTTCCATTTATCTCTTTTCCGCCGCCAGACGCGTCTCTAATGTGCCACGTAGTCAACAAACTACAGGATTAGCAAGGCGTAGTCTCGCTAATCGCGCCCCTGTGGCCGGCGCAGTGTGGTACCAGCATTTGAACACGTGGTGCCCGCACCCAGTGTCCCTCCTGGTCGGGTTGTTCTACTTAGAACACAATTGGCAACCTAGAAACCTCGCGGACTTGTTCATTTTGGACATTCAGGAGGCCAAGTGGCTAGCACCTTATGGTAGCGACGTGACCAAGATATTCACGAATCGATATACCCAGTCTACAAAGCGACAGTTTCAATCGCATTGGAAAGCTTTTACGTCTCGGATTCTTAGAACAAAACAAACTGTGCCCTCGGTGGCGTTGGTTGTTTATTCTTTAATTTATCTGTTCATGCAGAAACATTTATCTGAAAGTTATTTATGTGGGCAGGTTTTAACCCTCCAGCCCCGGCTATGTATTATATATATATTCCTCGAAACCCGGGTGTTTTGGCCGAAAAACGTCTAGGCTAGGCTACCGTATATTCGCTAATCAGACTGCTTCCCGCATTCCCGCGCATCCCCAAGCGTAGCTGTGTTATTTACCTGTAGAATGGCATTAAGTAGAGCTCTCTAAGTCAACTGGTTGAGCTGTGATGATGATTTCATTGGAGATAACTTTATGGCCAAAACAGCCACTTTACACCACTTTTCGATACTTAACAACAACATACAGGCACACACGAACAAGCGACGCTCGCCTTCTTGTGGCCGGAGATGCGGGGCGTCGGTCCAGCCGGCTGTTGTTTACATGCGTCGGACCGACGCCTCGCACACGAAGCTCACAGGCTTTCAACCACTGGGCGTTCAAGAGACCTTCCGGGTACCTGTTATATGCTTTTTTATGGGCGTTCAAGAGCCCTTCCGTGGTGAGAGGGTTAAACTCCGCCCACCTCCCCGTCAGCTCAGGCCTACATGGTCTCTGGACAAAACATCGTCGTTATTCTCGTTCCCGTATGTACCAAAGACTGCAGATTTTACAAAAGGGCAGTATTCCTTATGGCTTTGGCTACCGGGAACAGAGTATCTGAGCTGGCGGCGATGAGCAACGCACCTAATTGCCTCAGGTTTGATAGGCTTCATGAGTGTATTCACATTGCACCTTCCCCAGGATTCATAGCCGAGATTGAGCACAGTGAACACGTGTTTTCAGAGTTCACGGTGCCGGCGTTAAACAGGGGAAAGGTGCACCATCTCTTTTGCCCAGTGCAAGCTCTAACCAAATATTTAAGAGTGGCACCTCTAAATCACCAGGGTGCTTTATGGGTCGCAAGTCCGGGTGAACGATTGATGGGGCGTACACTGGCTTCTCTCTTGGTCGAGGACTTTAAAGAGAAGCATCCCGGCATTGTGGGTAAGACCCACGATTTACGCAAGGGGACAGCCTCTTTACGTTTCCTTAATAATCTTTCGGTGAAAGTTATTACGTCCACACAGTTGTGGGCCTCTAATCAGGAGTTTTTGCCTCGATACCTTTCAGTAGCTCTGGACAAACCTTCCTTGCCATGTATAGCTTTACGGCAGAGGGTCTAGGTGGCCCTTTTAGTCACGTTTTGTTTAATTTCAAGAAAAAGGGGGGGGGGAGGGTGCAGTCAGTGTGACATAGGACACCCTAGACCCCTCCGGAGTATGTGTTCGGAACATACGAGCTGTGATACTGGTTGTAGGCATTGTATTATAAAATTTCTCTGTAGTATTCATTGCAGGAAATTGTGCTAAAGGCCAATAGTAGTGTTACGACAATTCTTGTTGTAAGTAGCTTTGGCTGTGAAGCAATAGATTTTTGAGAAATCTCGGTAGTGGCAACTACGACTTTTACTTTTGCAGTAGTTACTTCTGCATAACTACACGAGTTCAGTACTTCTACGAATGTACAAGAATTCATTTATGTTTGGTTATATTTTAGGAATATATCCACTAGTTAATGGGGTTTATATGTGCACATGTAAACTTATAAGTTTTTAGTTTTCACCACTTACTTTAAGTGGGGTGCCTTCTTAACTAGCAGATCTGTGCACAGAGTCTCAGAGTTAACCCTTTTTCAAGCAGGCTTCTTTGAAGCACGCTCCTGCTTGTACCCCTTTTTGAAGATTTAGGCTGTATAAAGTTTATGCACCCGAATATCTCTTTTTTACAAAAGTAAGAATACTATGTGGTTGTTTGATTATCTGCTTTTCTAGAGCTATGATATGATTACGAATGTCCCCCTCCAGTCTTAGAAATCAGGCATGTTCGTCAATGATGGAGGGGCCACTAATAAATTATAGGTTTGACTCCTGTAAGGAGATAAAGAAAACCTAATATTTAGTAGTGGCCCCGTAATCATTGACGACCATCCCCTTCCCATTCGTTGATGTATTAAGGATTTTGGTTTACTTGATATGTCAGTGAAGGAAGAATGACGCCTGAATCAGCGTCTGGTCAAAGATCCACACAAGTACATCCACGATATGATGGAAAGCTTATTGGATAGTTATTCTTATTTTCTTTTTGTTTTTTATTTTTTACAAAGTTTTTTCGTAGTGAGAACCCAATTCATAATGACTGAAGCCATGAGTGAGGTCGCGTGCGCTCATGATGAAGGCTCCTCAGATTTTAAATGCTCTGCGCGGTAGATTCAAACTACGGCGGATTAGTGTTTGAAGAGGATGCCTTATGTAATAGGCATGTTCGTCAATGATTACGGGGCCACTACTAAATATTAGGTTTTCTTTATCTCCTTACAGGAGTCAAACCTATAATGTCGTCGCGGGAGGTAAGGCTTCACGTGTTTTTTCGTGCTGCTTGCCCTATGCCTCGTGGCTAGCCTCATTGTAGGGGTATGTGTCTATAGCTAGGCTTTATTATTGATTCTTGAATTAAATAATAAGTGTAGCCTTAAGATATTACTTTCGCTCTCATGTGGTGTTATTTTACATGATTGGAAAGTGTCAGGAGTCATTCTGATGTCTTTTGTATGTTTTGTGTGTTTCAAGCTTGCTCAGTCAAGTTCGTCTACACAATGGGTGTGGTCTTTTCCCTCCGGCTCATTTTTGCCAGTAATTGGTGCCGGAGGGTCGCCTCGGCGGGTTAGGAATTGATCCAGGACACCCAGTTTGGTTCTCATGCCATTCCATCCCCCGGCGGATGATATGACTTTTAATGAGGTTTTTCGGCTCAGCCGACTAGACTCGCCTATACGGATATCCTCACACGGCGGGAATGACCTTTATTCCGTCATCACGGCGGACGAGCCTAAGTGAGATCCTCGAACTATCACTCTTTTAAGATCGGATAGTTACGTTACATATTCCTAAGGAATAAACAGTTATATAGGCCATTGATACATAGTATCATCGATAAGCAGTCATTTTACCTTCATGGGAAAAAATCTGATTTTCAGCTCAGCTGATATGACTCATATATATGTTTTTGAGATCCTCCCGGCCGGGATTCCGTCATCGCGACGGAAAGGCCTATTTTTGGGAAGCCAACAATCGTCCATAAGTAAACGGTAGGGTTGTTGACATGTAACATTCTATAAGAATGAGACAATCAGCCGTCAGTAAGGCGGTAGGATTGTTGACCATTAACATTCTTTAGTAATGAGACAGTATAGGTCAGTGATACAGAGTATCATCGATAAGTAGTCTTATTACCTCCCATGAAAAAACCATCAGAGTTTTTTCCAAAAGGATACGAAGGACAATTTCAGTAGCAAGTGTGCTAGGTCTAATTTTATACCTTCCATAACAAAAAATCAAGGTTTTTCCCAGAAGGATACAAAGGAAAATTAGAGTAGCAAGTGTGCTAGGTCTAATTTTCCGGCGTATTCGGAGTACAATTATGAGTGTTGAATGTCTTGGATTATCCTTATGAGCATTGATTCTTGGAAGTTTTATTTCCAGATTACACTCTTAGACCTCGACGACGTGCCCCAAGGTGGGGGCCGTTCCCAGAAGAGGATTAGGTCATGTGATCGGTTACCCCCTGTACTGCACCGACAGGTATGTACATTCTATTCTTTCACCATCAGAAGTATATTATGTTTGTACCGTGGTTGATTAGCTCTAGTGATCTTTAGCTATATCCAAGTAGGGTGGTGTATGTACTAGCAGTCATGATGACGCACTAGGCCAAGTGTCCCTATTGGTAATTAAGGCACACTTCAATGACTATCCAAAGGAGGCAGCCCATGTATCGTTAGTACGACGTTGTGGCTTTGTGGAATAGTTTTTCATAATTACATCTCCGATTAGTTAACGAAGCGGTCTTTAGCCTATCAAAGTGTTGTGGTGTTTGTACTAGACTTCACAATGAAGCACTAGGTTAAGTGGCCCTATTAGTAATTAAGGCACACCTTACTGACTATCCACAGGAGGCAGCCCATAAACTGTGAGTACGACGGGGTGGCTAACCTTATCCATAGGTACACGCAACGTGCCCATTCGAGGTCCCTTCTCGGGGGCAGGGCTCGAGCTTAAGCTAGGCCACCCTGGGGACAGTCTTCATTAGTCGACTAAGTATACAAGACTGGCAAACATGTTTACATTGTTTAGAGCCAGACAAGGGATGCCGGAAATATCTGTGTCCAGCTTTGAGAGGACTCCGTCATATGGAGACCTCGAGGACGCAACTCCGGGGAAACGCCGGGGACGACTCTCCTCCCCTACTCTTCCGTCTTTGCCTCAGCCAATCCTGTTGTGCTTTTTGACAAGTCGGTGTGGGTAGCCAGGGGGGCAGCGAAGCCCCCCCCCCCGAGACGATGATCAGGATGGTTACCATGTGTCACGATCAGTACAGCTGGGTATTCAACTTCCTTGTTTCACTATTCCACTAGTTGTGGTACTGGGAGGGTGTTAGCCGTTTTCGCTCCCGGGTGTTACAGGAAGGCACCGGCTCCGGTTCTACCAATTTGAAAGGTTAGTGTCCGCTGCCTCGCAGGTCACCGACACTAGGTGTACGGCAAACCGTTGAGGTTCAGGTACTGTCATCAAGATAGAACTTGGGTTGGGAAACCTTTGACAATGGTCGGTCGATCACGGCTATCCGGTATGGGACGTTTTGACCCTTCAAGGCCGACAATCAGACACTTATGAACCCTGACATCAATCAGATTTCCATTTTTAGGGTTAAATGGACTCTCTGTATCGCCAGTGGTGGAGAATGTTTGCCTGTGGGCAGGTTTTCTCGATTCATCCCCCAACATGTCAGCTCATGCCTACTGGGTCACATAACGGGGCCTTGTCGTCACTGACTTCTTACAGTAGATCCTCTGGAAAAAGGCAAACTAGGCCTGTGTATCCAGCTCAGTACCAGTACTTGCACTGCTGCGGTCGTTCACGGTGTTGGCGGCGGCGGTAGCAGACACAAATTGTTTACAATTCTGTATTTTTGCTTTATAATCAAACTTCAAATCTTGTCTTCCCCATGCTTTATCAAGATTACTTTCAAACTCCCTTATTGATTCGGAATCGACTTCATACTGGGGCAGTGCGTTCCACTCATTTACCACTCTATCACAAAATGAGTTCTTTGCCTTCTCAAGCCTATTTCTTTCTTTGTAAACGTTCTTAGAGTGTCCTCTCATTCTTGTTCCCTGCCGCAGCAAGAAGATACCTTCACACACATCCTCATCATACTTTCCTGACACTATCTTAAAAGTCTCTATCATATCCCCTCTCTTTCTCCTATATGCCAGTGTCGGAAGCCCCAGTGTCCTCAACCTCTGCTCATAGCCCGCATTTTTCAACGTTGGTACTAGCTTGCTAGCTCTCCTCTGCACTTTCTCCACTGCTTCTATATCCTTTACCATATATGGAGCCCACACCTGGTTCGCATATTCCAGGTGCGGCCTAACCAGCGCTGTATAGAGATTCCTGAAGATTTCTTCGTCAAGTGACACAAATGTCCTCCTTATCAGCCCTACAATTCTATTGGCTTTGTTTATCTTTTCCACTAAATGTTCTGAGAAATTTAACTTATTGTCTATCACTACTCCTATATCCTTTTCTGCATTCACTTCCTCCATCGCTTCATACATACATACATACATGCTTTAGTTACCATCTTCCTTTCGAGTCATTTGTTTAGGTGGACAGTGTTCCTTCTGACCTTGACTCCGGGTCCTTGAGCAGGCGGCAATGACCAACGAACCTAACAGTCTCGATTTCTGGCGACGCGTTATGGTTGTTCTAATTACGCCGTCCGATGCTTCATCGCTAGAATGGGCTTAGTGGGTTTTTTTTTTCCGGCTTTCACGGTTCTGGCGCTCTTATGAGATGCTCACCTTACGTTTTGATCGGTGAATTCTTTTGCATCTAGGAGAGGGTCCCGGCCTACTCAACCGGAAGCACTTGGCGTCGGTAATCTAGGTGGTCACATTACGACATGGGCGTTAGCACCATTACTTGGGAAGGTGATAACGGGTAGCAACCCAGGCTCGGTGGGGCTGGCACTTGACTTTCGTCAAGGTGCACGTGTCGGTTACATGAGTGACCACTAGCTTCCTTTTCTTCCTTCCCCCGTGGATGGGTACGGAACAAGGAAGGGAACATCGACAAATGTTTTGGAAAGAATGGAATGGACGAACTTCTGGTTCCTACAACCCTCTTCCCCTGTTGTACCCTCTACCGCACTTCTTCATCCATACTCCCATCTTTACTCAGCACACTGCCCAAATACTTAAATGAGCTGACATTCTCCATAGCCTGACCGTTCAACCTCACCTCACACTCTGTGGCTGCACCCCTTTCAAATACCATAACCTTGCTCTTCTCTGCATTTACCTTCAGATTCCATTTTTCATACACTTTAACAAACATATTTACCAGACCCTGAAACTCCCATTCACTATCGCTCATCAGAACTGTATACAGTAGGCTCACATATCTCGATCAATCTCATCTCGATATTTCGCATCTCGATGCCACCTTCAAGCTCTCCCCAATCACAAATCTCGATGAAAAAACGTTAATCTCGATAGCTAATAGCTAAATATCGATGCTAGATGCTTATATACTAATATAAACCGATTAATCTTGACCAAATCGATGTGTGAACCTCACAGTCATTGTGTTTTGTTCACCTGTATACTAATGTACCGCTAGTATCGATCGTCTCAAGCGGTAGTCTAACCTGTCTCTGCCGCTTTCATTTACGTAGTAATAAAAATTACTTTACCATGTTTTAATATACATTATTATTTGTATGAGGAAAATCTAATATATAATAATAGTAAAGACAAAAGAAAACTTGATTAAACTTTATACCATGGAAAATTTATTGAAGTCGGTAGATCTAGCGGCCACTTGGTGTACCAGTCACACATCCGCCATTCGCTTGAAAACTTGTATTGTGAAGTCGTCTACCTGGACCTTTTTTATCGCATTCATAAAATGCCGGTACTAGTGGTGACAGGGTGAGGGAAGCAATTGCAAGAATTGATGACGGTGACTGTGCGCCGGGTGCGGAGACGTAGTAACCTAACTGCGTTCGCCTCGGAACCAACAATCAACCACACAAACCTCTTTATCAATAAATATAAGGTAAAAATAAAACTCTTTCATTATTAATTTTATCTATTTTAACATATTATATATATATTGCATGTGATTGTGGGGGGCAAATGTGAAAATTGACAGATTTGATGTAGGTTAGTCGGCAAGTGGCTGGAACCGATTGTATTTTTTCCCATAAGAAGTTAACTTCGCATCTCGATATTTCGAATCTCGATCGGTATTTGTGGGAACCAATTATGATCGAGATTGGAGATTCCACTGTATATCATCGGCAAACAGCAGTACAGGTAGCTTCCACTTGTTTCCCTCCCTTATCAGCGGTACACCAATATCCACTGCTCTTCCTTGAATTTCTTTCATGACTCCATCCATATATATACAGTATTGAACAACCATGGTGACAAGACGACCGACGTGTCATCCGACGTAAGAGACAATTCCCCACAGACCCTGACTATACACCCTTCACCAATCACCAGACAAAGCATATCATCAACAATCTCAAGCACTCACCCGCCTGTGGCCTAGACAACATAAGCAACATACACCTCAGACACCTGGGACCACAAGGCATACAAGCACTCACTAACATATCAAACTACAGCTATTCACACAACACAATACCAGACATTTGGAAGCATGGTATCATCATCACTTTCCCCAAACCCAACAAAGACCCCACGCTACCCTCCTCGCACCGCCCCATCACACTCCTTTGCTCCCCCTCCAAAGTCATGGAACGCCTAGTATTACAACTAATTACACCTGACCTACCCCTAGCTCCAACACAACATGGCTTTAGGCCACTGCACTCCACAAACACTCTTCTCACAGACCTTACACAAAGAGCTTTCGACGGCATCAATTCAGCTAGACCACCACACAGATCACTATTAGCCACACTCGACATTAGTAAAGCCTTCGATGCCATCCCCCGCCACAACCTAACAAACAAAATCTACAACACAAACATGCACAACAACACAAAACGGTGGCTGGCCAACTTCCTAGCAGGCAGATGTGCACACGTATCTTTTGCCGGTCAGTCATCTAAAATCAGAAACTTTCCAAACGGAGTCCCACAAGGATCCGTCCTATCGCCCGCACTCTTCAATCTGTACATGCACGATATAACTACACCCAATACGCCCCAAATAAACTTAGCCTCCTATGCAGATGACATAACACTCACATGCACACACCATGACCCAAAAAGAGCAACAGATCTCCTTCAACCCTATCTCAACACACTACATGGCTGGTGCACTACAAACAGACTTAATCTAGCCCCAGCCAAATCCACCGCAACCCTGCTCACAAGTTGGACAGGAGAACACGAATACATCCCTCAACTCACCATAAACAACACACCCCTAACACATACACACACACCCAAAATCCTAGGAGTAACATATGATACTCATATGACATTCAAACAGCACACCACAAACATTAAAAAGAAACTGACACCCAGACTTAACGCCCTCAGGTCACTTGCTCACACAAAATTTGGACACAACAAAGAAACTACCACCACAGTATATAAACAATACATAAGATCAGTGATGGAATACGCAAGCCCAGCCTGGGCTTCTAACCTAGCTGAAACACATCATAAGACCTTACAGACTATTCAAAACAAAGCCCTGAAGATCATTACAGGCTGCACAGCTACTGCACCCACAGATCACCTACATCAAGAAACCAAAATCCTCAAAGTCAAAGACCATCTGGACATGAGAGGCACTCAATTCCTGGCAGCAGCCTCCACGAACCAAGACCACCCACTAAACTACATGGCAACACACCCACAGACACCAAGAAATATCAAAACAACACCCAGCACACGGTATCACACACAATTATTGTCCTCTCTCCCTCCCTGCCCACCCCGAACCAACTTCCAGAAGCACATCCATACTCATATCTCTCACCGATCCATCCACTCACTCACAGACAACACACAGCTGCATGCACGACCTCCCGAAATCCATCCTTCCGAATCCTCCCTTCCTCGCGAGGACAGAGTCCACCTGGCCAGGCTGAGATGCGGACACCATCCAGCTCTCCTGAGCTATCAGAAGAGACTGGATGACTCCGTTGTCGACGCCTGTCCGGGATGTAACACAGCACCCCATACCATTAAACACATCATAGAAGACTGCATTTCACACAACCACTTACGCCAACAACACAATCTACACTCAATGAGAGCTCTGTGGGAAAGCCCGATCGTGGCCATGGCCTTTCTCAGGGACTCGGGGCTGTTCGGCCAGGCAGCTTAGGGAACAACAACAACAACAACAACCATGGTGACATCACACACCCTTGTTTCAACCCAACATTCAGATCAAAGAACTCGCTCTGCTCATTCTCCACACATACTGATGCCTTTGCACCCTCATACATGCTCTTCACTGCTTTCAGCAACTTGCCATCTACTCCATATATTCTCAGTACTTTCCACATACCTTCTCTATCAACTGTGTCATAGGCCTTCTCCAAGTCCATAAAGGCAGCATACAACTTTTGTTGCTTTTCCAGATATTTCTCTACAACACATTTCAGGGTAAACATCTGATCTACACATCCTCTTCCCTTCCTAAGCCCACCCTGCTCGTCACCTATCCATTTCTCCGTTCTCGCTCTCCCTCTCCCTCTCTCAATCACTACATATTCCTCGGTGGTTACCACACAATCCTCTTTCCCCTTTACCCTTATATAGGGGGACTATTATGCCTGTCTTCCAGTCATCAGGTGCACTCCCCTTCTCCCATGCCAATTTACACATTTTCCATACCCATTCGATCACTATCTCACCACCATTTCCCCACACACTCCATCTATTCCTGATGCTTTCCCCATCTTCACTCTTTTCATGGCTTCACACACTTCTGACCTCCTGATCCCCACCTCCTCCTCCACTACTTCTCTTCTTCTCCCTCCCATACCCCATCCCCATGGATGTGTGGCGCCAAATTGCAAGATAGGATATGTAGTTAAGAGTTGAGAAGACAATTTAGTAGTAGCCTCTACGTTATCCAACGTAGAGCTATATACTATGTATAATTCCGCTCCGCTCTGGGAGCGGGCAATTATCGTAACCACCAGCGCGATTAATCGATAACATCTAGAGTAGCACCAACATTCTCTACTAGGTACGTTGTACACACTTTCGAGGCCACTAGTTTAAAGAAAAAACGAAATTATGGGTGAGAAAGAGAAGAGAAAATTTAAGAATTTTGCCCATCTGCGATCTAGGCTCCTTACGACGTCTTCGTGAGCCTCCCGTGCAACCCAACTGGGTTAATTAGACATTCTTTCTCGCGCTACACTCGACTGTAAACACGATTTTCTATGCTCCGTTATTCCATTCCTGTCGCCTTCACTTTTTGGTGAGTTGTGGGCCTTCTTTAACCCTTGAGATCTGGGAGGACTCATATGAGGCAAAACGTATAATGGTTAGGAGTCCGGGAGGACTCATATGAGGCAAAATAAAAATCAAAGGGTTTAAATCGCGCGGGCGGATTTTTGTTTGTGCATGGGCTACCGCAGCGCCACCAAGCAGAAACTAACAGGCAGCATCAGTTCTTAGTGCACATCCAAGATGGATGGAGGTAATCCAAAAAAAATCGCTGTGTCCGAATCGACGCCCGCCGCCGCGTACCGTACGCCTAACAAAAGCAAGGCTAAAACGACCAAGAAAACAGTGCTTAGTCCCGATGGTGTTGCACACACTCTGGAAGAACTAAGCAAATATAGTGAACTGAGTGATTATAGTGAACTGAGTGAACTTGGGAGTGACTTTGACGAAGAACAAATGGTTAGTGAAGATGAGGGTGAAGTGGCGGATGGATTAGAGCTTCTGGGCTTTATTAGTACTGATGAGGACGATAATGACGAGGATAATGACGATAGTGAATGCGGTACTCGTGAATATAGTGAACTGAGTGAACTTGGGAGTGACTTTGACGATGAAAAAGTGGTTAGTGAAGATGCGGTACCGTACGCTAGCCTAGCCTAGCGTAGCCTAGCCTAGTAAGTGAAAGTGACACACAAATGTATAACAAGTAATAATAACTCAATAATAACAGTGAGTGACAATAATTCATAACAAGAAGAGTAATAAGAGTGAAAGTGACACAATAATATCCAATAACAGTGAAAGTGCCGAAAATATGTTATAAAAAGTTTCACATAACTCAATAATGGTTGTAAAAGAAATAAATGACACAATAACTATGACATTATCACCATACAAACATAATATCGTCTACTGGTACCAAAGCCACCGAAGCAACGAGTAACTTAGTGCGTGCTAGCCAGGGCCGCGGCGAAGCGTTCGGAAACAGGCGAAAATACGCGGGAAACTACCTCCATTCCCATCATCATATCTCGGCAACCACTTGTCGTAGCGATCTCACCTCAACGGCAGTCTACAGATGAAGGTTGGTTCTACATTATGCAATTTAGTTGACTGCTCTAGGTGGTCTCAATCAGTAGATATCAAATTATGAAGATAGCCATTTTTCAGGAATACCCCCGGACACGAAGATCGCCTCATATGAAGGCCCCCGGATCCGGAGGGTTAAGGCACCTGAGGTTCTAGACAGATGATCCGTGATGCAGGCACGCCAAAAATGGGCTCTAATGTGTTTAATTGGAGTGTTGCGTCGAGGCTGGTGGTCTTACTAGTTTTTGTTGCGGTCGGGCACTCCCCTCTGGTGGTGCTCTGTAGTTCTAGGCCTTCGCCTATTTCGTTCACTTTCATATTTGCGGTGGCTTTAGTTTTGTCTAGCTAGGTTTTCTATTCGATTAGGGACTCTTTGTCACTGCATTAGTTTTTGCTACTCATTTCGCGAATTGGTGTCTGGCTATCTGAGTTTTCCTTGGCTAGGCCTACCTTGATGACTGAGTGGGGGGGCATACACCCCTCGTTTTCTCTTTCACCTCATAGGGTTTCCTTCCCTATCGAGGTCTTTTCCTGGCCCACAGGGGCCTGGTTTTGGAGCCCTGGTTTTCTCAGTTGACACGGTGCCGACTTGTCTAAGCTGCCGTGGCTTAGCCTAGTCGAAGGGAATACATTGGTTGCCTTGCTTGTCATTCACACTGTTACCAGGTCAGTCCGGCATTCACCTGCTCGGCTCCTGAGTTTTGGGGACTGTGAACCCATCATCTTGGGATTTTTTTGAGTTGGCAACAGTGTCAGCGTTCCTAATCTGGTATCGACTGACACATACTCCAGGGTCCCCAGTATTTTGGTGGTCTTTAGTGATCCTCTGACTTCTTGGCCGCTCCCTGCATGTCACTGCCGTCCTAAATTTGGTCGTGCTGACACTCCTACGCTCCCACGTCTACTATGCCATTGCCTACACGCCTTTCACTGGTGTCTGAGGCCTTGTGTGTTGGTCCGCATTCGGTCCGCTCCGCCCTCGGGCTGGTCCGCCCTAGGACCGCTCCGACCTGGGACCGGACCGCAATGGGACCGGATCGCACTGGGACCGGACCGCCTTGCAACCGGACCGCCTAAATACGGTCCGCGCTGGGAGCGGGCGAGCGGACATCCACCCTGAGAGCGGAAAACTTTGTGTACACTTTTCCTACCTCATCTCCCTCTTGTGAAGAGGTTAGTTGGCTGAGTGTTCACGCTCTTCTGTTTTCACACAGGCTGTGTCTCCGCTCTGGGAGAGCTGTGTGTGACGACTGCCTCATCCTCCCTGTCATCCCGCTCTGGGAGCGGACTTCTACACTCTTCAGCTTCGGTGCCTCTTGGCCTCCAGGTATTATTCTCACCTTATATTGGGGGGAGGATATATTATTTAAAGGGAGATGAACCTGTCTCTTGGTCTAGTCTGACCTGGTGTTTGAGGTTTCACTGAAACTCTTTGTGGGTTCTTCTCTGTACTGCTGGGCCCTCCCATACGGTGGGGCCTTCTTCGTCCCTTAACTTAAGGGAATCCTTAAGGGTTTTTTCTGCATGCTAAATCTGTCTGCTCAAATTCATTCCTGGTCTCTGTGTGTCATAAATTGTGTTCATACCTGTGCTACTGCCTGGCCCTCCCCTACGGTGGGGTCTTATTCTTACCTTGCATAATTGAAGGGGGGATGCCTCCTTCACGGGACGGTGCTCCGGGCTCATGGTCTAGGGGTTCCATAATTTGTAGGGCGATGAACCTGGCTCTTGGTCTACTCTGCCCTGGTGTTTGGGTGTTTCACTGGAACTTTTTTGTGGGTTCACCTGTGTTACTGCCGGGCCCTCCCCTATGGTGGGGCTTTCTTCTTACCTTACATTTGATGAGGGGTTCAATCCTTCACAGGAAGCTTCACCTGGCTCTTGGTCTCCTCTGGCCTGGGGCTTGGGTTTTCACTGTACCTTTTTAAGTTTTCCCTGTGTTACTACCGGGTCCTCCCCTATGGTGGGGCCTTCTTCTTACCTTACATTGACGGGGGGATAAATCCTTCACAGGAAGGTGCTCCGGGCTCAAGGTCTAGTTTGAGCTTCGGTGCTCCTTTCTCTCCTTGTGCCTGTGTTTTTTTACGGGGATCCTTACGGGTTTTCTGCACGCTCAGCTGCCTGCTATACTTCGTTCCTAGTCTCTATGTGTCATTAATTGTGACCATATTGGTGATCCTGCCAGATCCTACCCTAAGGTGAGGTTGGAATATGCTGTATCCACGTTGCCTGCTACCACTGGGCTTCCTATAAACCTGTGTCGGTGTGGTCCTTCCCTCTGGGCGGGCTTTTCCCGCCACGTAAGGCTCTCCCTGCACGGGATCCCTCGCTTCCAGGACTACCGCGTGTGGGTCCTGTTGCGCCTCCCAGTGTCGTCGCTGGCTGGGCGCTACGCTGCCCTGCCTCGGGTCCCTCCGTCTGCTCTGTCGACGGTGTCTGCGGACTCTGGGGGAATATGGGGGGGGGGCATGCGTCGCGGGTCCACTTCGCCCTCGCCTCGTCGTCGGCAATCCTTCTTCCCTGCTCGGCCTGCTCTCTCTACCGTTCCTGACAAGGGTCGTACGCTCTTCGGGACGGAGTGGCGTGCACCCACTAGTCCCACCTTGCCTGCTGTTGTGCCGCCTGCGTTCTCTCCGTCACGTCGTCAGCTCGTGCCCTAGTCGGGGTGATTGAGGGTGGGCAGGCCTGGATGCTTCATCGCCCTTTCTCTCCTGTTGCACCGGTGGTCCTTCCTGCTTCTCCTCCGTCTCGAGTTGCTACACTGTTTTGGGCTGTGCCCCCTCCTGTGCCTTTGTCACATTCGTCGCCAGTTTCGACTCCCAGTGTTTTGTCATGGGAAACGGGGGGTAGGGGCTTCCCTTGAGGACTCTCCATGGGAATCTCTCGCCTGCACGCCCGAAGGTTGGCCGCCATGGACGTCTTAGGTCCATCTCACCTTCTCCCTCGGATTCTCCAGGCATGCCTACTTGGTGGTTGGACATCGCCGCCCTGCTTGTAGAGCAGTCGGCGACGTTCCAGGGGTCGAACACGGACTACACAATACTCTGGGACGTCTCGCCGCTGCTATGGTGCAACCGTCTTCTGTGCCTCCAGTCGCACCTGTGGTGTATCCTATCCCACCCTTGGAGGGTCACATGCCGGCGGCATCCGCTGCCCTGTGGCTGCTGCTCTGCGCGCTCCTTTTTCCCCTGCCCCTTCTCCGGCAGTTGCGGCATCTCTTGTCATTCTGCCTGGATGCGGGTTGGGGGGCCTGCCCGTCTCCGTTCCTTCCTTGAGGCGGTATATGTTCCAGTCACGAAGATTTCCTTCCCTGTCCTGGTTCAACCGGGCTATGGTCGGCCTCCTCTCGGCTGGTTCTCCCATCTCGATGCCCCCGCTCTGTCAGCCATCGCTGGGATCCCTCTGATCGAGAGGGCCCAGGATCAGCAGGGAGCCCTGGTTTTGGAGCTCCCGTGTCTGTGGCTGGTCCTTGGGTGGCGTGGCTGGCCGTGGGAGTGGACTTTGGTATGCGTTCTGCTGAAGGTTCTCGTCTGATTCCTCCTTTGGAACAAACCTTCGTGTCGGGACTGGTCTGTTCGTCATCCGGGGTTCCTGCCAAGTACTGCTCTTGGCCTCGCGTCCCTACGGTTTCTCTTGGTAGGATGTCTGCTCCCTTTTTCGTGTTCCCGGAGATGGGTGCCCTTGAGTGCGATCTCAGGCTTCGCCAAACGCCCTGCTCGCCTGCTCTCTGCCCTCTTGCTGTTGTTTCGGTTGTCTCGGCTTCGTCTTCGCCTGTATGGTGCCCAGCCTCCTGGGGTTCTGCGGCAGGGTGGGGTGCCCTTGCTGCTGCGGAGCGTTTTTGCGCCCCTGAGACAAGGGGCGTCGTGGCCATCTTCAGCTGCTTCCTCCCTCAGTCGGGGTGTGGGGGGGGGTACGGCTGGGCCGTCCCTCCGTTCGTCGCTCACCCCCTTGTCCTTCCCTGCGACTGTGTATCGAGGCTTCCTCTCGGCGGTTCGACCAGAGGACGAAGTATTCTCGGCAGGCGCAGGATACTCGTAGTCCGTTTTGGACAGGTGGCAGGAATCAGGGGAGAGGTGGTCGTGGGGGCCGATCCCTCTGGGGGGCACTCCGCGTCTGCCTCCGCGTCATGCTACTGGGACTATCCCCTCTCCCGTCCGTTTGGCATATTCGGTGGTGGGCCTTCCTCAGGGCCCTCCCACTGGTTTCTTCCATCTTACAGTTTCTTACAGTAGATTCTTTGGAAAAAGGCAAACTAGGCCTTTGTATCCAGCTCAGTGCCAGTACTTGCACTACTGCGGTCATTCACGGTGTTGGCGTCGGCGGCAGCAGACGCAACATTTTTACTATTCTGTATTTTTGCTTTATAATCAAACTTCAAATCTTGTCTTCCCCATGCTTTATCAAGATTACTTTCAAACTTCCTTATTGATTCGGAATCAACTACATACTGGGGCAGTGCGTTCCACTCATTTACCACTCTATCACAAAATGAGTTCTTTGCCTTTTCAAGCCTATTTCTTTCTTTGTAAATTTTCTTAGAGTGTCCTCTCATTCTTGTTCCCTCCCGCATCAAGAAGATACCTTCACACACATCCTCATCATACTTTCCTGACACTATCTTAAAAGTCTCTATCATATCCCCTCTCTTTCTCCTTCTTGCGGATATTTTCTCCACCAACTCAACCTTAAAATGAAATAAATCAAGATGTCCCTGTACTTAATTTTAATTCGCCTGAAATTCCCTCACTTAAGATCCACACCAGACATGTCAAAACTATTTTGCAGAATCTCTCAGAAGATAAGGCTCCTGGTCCAGATGAAATTCCTCCAATAGTACTTAAGAATTGCTCCTTGGTGCTCGCTCCTGTATTGGCAACAAATTTCCGTCTGTGTACTCATACCTCATGCTTCCCAGTACCCTGGAAAGAAGCAAACATCCATCCAGTTCCTAAAAAAGGTGCCTCTTCAGATCCATCAAACTACAGACCAATAGCTATAACTTCCACTCTTGGTAAAGTCTTTGAAATTATATTAAATAATCACATAATTAAGCATCTTGAGAATAATAAATTAATCAGTGATAGGCAATATGGTTTTAGACGATGTCGATCAACTGCAGATATTCTTTGCCTTCTTACGCATCAAATCAACCAAGCTACAGACCAACATGGTGAAACACATACAATAACACTGGATATATCAAAGGCATTTGATAGAGTCTGGCATCAATCCTTATTGTCGAAGATGTCACACTACGGCCTTGCATCATTATTTCCACTAATTTCTTCTTATCTTCATAACAGAAAAATATGTGTAATGGTAGATGGCCTTTATTCTCAATTTCACTCAATAAATGCTGGTGTTCCCCAGGGATCAGTTTTGGCCCCAACTCTGTTCCTCATTCATATCAATGATCTCATATCTACCACTCATAATCCAATGCATTCCTACGCAGATGACTCAACACTCCACAGTTCCTTCACATTTACCAATTCTTTCACCCAACCCGATCTTATAAATTCAAAAATAAACACTGCAATTTCTCTGAACCAGGACCTTTCTAGAATTAATGAATGGGGACAAAAGAATCTAGTTTCCTTTAATGCACAGAAAACCAAGTACACTCGAACCTCCATTCAACGGACTCTGATTCTCCGGATATCGTCAATTAGGTCAAAAAACGTAGTCGGACAATGGACCCAGCAACGGACAAAGTCCGTTGCTCGAAAAAAAGTTGGAGCAAAGTCCGTTGCTCTATCTATTTATCTCTCTAATGCACCTACCTAAATCCCTTATACATTAATATAACTATGTCTTATTTGGACTTTTTGTAATCTTTGAATCATTTCTAATATGATGGAATTGAAAAATATTATATCCTTCCAGCACATAGATAAATAATAAATAAGATAGTCAACAAAATATTTCAACTCTCCCCTCTGTGCCAGCAGAGAAGGAAGATTTACGTTTGATAGATTTTTTGTTTTGTTTTTTTCCCTCGATATACACACTCTTTCTATTTATCTATCTCTCTAATTCATCTACCTAAATCCCTTATACATTAACATAACTATGTCTTATTTGGACTTTTTGTAATCTTTGAATAATTTCTAATGTGATGGAATTGAAAAATATAATATCCTTCCAGCACATAGATAAATAATAAATGAGACAGTCAACAAAATATTTCAACTCCCCTCCGTGGGAGCAGAGACAAGATTTACGTTTGATAGATTTTTTTTGTTTTTTTTTTCCTTCGATATACACACTCTTTCTATCTATCTATCTCTCTAATTCATCTACCTAAATCCCTTATACATTAACATAACTATGTCTTATTTGGACTGTTTGTAATCTTTGAATCATTTCTAATGGGATGGAATTGAAAAATATAATATCCTTCTAGCACATAGATAAACAATAAATAAGATAGTAAAAAAAAATAGTTCAACCCTCCCCTCCGTCTAGGCGCCTAGCTTCCCAGACGAGATTTACGTTTGATAGATTTTTGTTTGTTTTTGTTCCCACGGTATACACAAAATGATGGGGAAATATTATAACATGTTTTTAATTGACATTTGTGTCGTTTTTGCTGATTATGAGTTGGTGGAAAACAAATCTTTAATTCTATCATATCGGAAATTATTCACAGATTATATAGAGACCAAATAATATACACTTTTAAGTGTGTTCAATAGTTTTGCATTATCAATAGGGTGTAGCACAAGGGATTACCAGGATTTATTTCAGGTACAGTAAAAAAAAGGATGCATAACAGTTAAATGTCATGATCCGGACACCTGTACTCAACACCGGATTTTTCTCAAGGAATTTCCGGATTACATCCGGACTGGACAGTATTTAGCAGCAACGGACATTTAGCAGGAACGGACAGGTGCTTGCAGGCATTTGTCCGTTGAATGGAGGTTGGAGTGTACATTCAATTTTCTAACCGACAGAATCTCACTGACTCCCATATATTTTTTAATGATGTAAATATTCCCACTTCTCCTAGTATTGACATTCTCGGTGTAACATTAACTACTAACTTGACCTGGACACATTATGTTAGAAGCATTGCTAAGAATGCCTCTAAAAAACTGGGACTCCTGTACAGAGTTCGAGAATTCTTCACTGACGAGCAGTTGGCCGTAATATATAAAAGTCATGTGCGTTCTCAGATGGATTACTGTTCACCTCTGTGGAGTGGAAGTGGAGTGGTTGCATTGAGGCAGTTGAACAAAATTCAAAATAAAGCTATTAGATTAATCAATAACACTGCAATCACACAGGACCTTCCTACGTTATCCATACGAAGAAACGTTGCATCCCTTGCATTATTCTACAGATATATTCACAGCAATTGTTCCGAGGAACTTGCTTCAATTGTGCCGCCTCTCCACATCTTTCCCCGTAGAACTAAGGCAGCTGAGAGCGCCCATGAATTTACACTTTCTCCTCCACAATGCAGAACTTCTGCTTATCAAAATTAATTTATCCCTAGAACTACTACTCTTTGGAATTCACTTCCCTCGAGTTGCTTTCCACAAACTTACAATCTACAAAAGTTTAAATCCAGTTGTTACAAACATTTTATGAATGGAGGATGCCTTTAGGCACATGGACCTTTTTGTTTTATCTGTGTTTTTCCTTCCTCCGTTCATTGTCTCCTTAAAAAAAAAAAATGCCAGTGTCGGAAGTCCCAGTGTCCTCAACCTCTGTTCATAGCCCGCGTTCTTCAACGTTGGTACTAGCTTGCTAGCTCTCTCTGCACTTTCTCCACTGCTTCTATATCCTTTACCATATATGGAGCCCACACCTGGTTTGCATGTTCCAGGTGCGGCCTAACCAGCGCTGTATAGAGATTCCTGAAGATTTCTTCGTCAAGTGACACAAATGTCCTCCTTATCAGCCCTACAATTCTATTGGCTTTGTTTATCTTTTCAGCTAAATGTTCTGAAAAATTTAACTTATTGTCTATCACTACTCCTATATCCTTTTCTGCATTCACTTCCTCCATCGCTTCATACATACTGTATCCTACCTTGTCTATCTTGCTTGTCCCAATCCGCATGTACTTGCATTTTTTTGGATGAAAAGGCATTAACCAATGTTCAGACCATCCCTTCATTCCCTCCACATCTCCTTGAAGCAAACCCACATTTTCCTTACTCCTCACTCTTCTATACAGCTTAGTGTCATCCGCATACAGGTATATACCACTTCCATTAGTTATAACTTCAGGTAAGTCGTTGATAAATATAACGAACAGTAGTGGTCCCAACACAGATTCCTGAGGTACCCCACTTGTAATTTCCCTCCACCCCGAGCCTATTCCATTCACCAGTACCCTCTGTCTCTGATCTTTCAGGAAGGCTTCTATCCATTTCACACATTTATCCCCTATACTATAGCTTCTAACTTTCTCGATTAACCTTTTATGTGGGACCTTATCGAAGGCCTTCATAAAATCGCAATATACCAAGTCTATAACATCACCATCCTCCGGAATTTGCATCCAATCATCTACCACCTTAATTAGCTGTAGTACCGTCGACCTCCTCGGCAAGAATCCGAACTGTCTCCCACTGAAAAGTTGGTTTGATTTCATATGCTCCATTATTCCTTCTCTAATTACCATTTCCATTAGTTTACACACAACACTTGTCAAACTGACTGCTCTATAATTTCCTGGGTCATTTCTCTTTCCCTTCTTAAATATAGCTGTTATGTTCGCCTCTCTCCAGTCCGTCGGGATTTGTCCTGTATTAAAAGATACCTTAAATAAAAAAAATAATGGCTCTACTAACATCTGGCCTCCTTCCTTTATGATTCTTGGATGTATCCCATCCGGTCCCGGGGACTTACTTCTGTTCTTTTTTTCTATAGCCCTCCTTATTCTAGCATGGGAAATCTCTATTAGTTCTAGTGCTGGTGCCTGTTTGATGGGAATAGTAGGCACTGCATCATCCGACTCCACTGTTAGTACCTCCCCAAAGTATTTCCCCAGCACCTCTGCTTTCTCCTTATCAGTTTCTGCTGTATTCCTATCATCCAAGTCTCCTATCAGTTCTGGGATACCTACTCTTCTTGTTAACTTTTCCTGAATATACTTCCAAAATATTTTTGGATTATCCTTCACATTTCTTGCTCTCTCTCTTTCCCTCTTCTTTACCCCCCTCCTTGTCTCCCACCTTACTTTATCGTTTATTTGTCTGCGTTCCAAATCCACTTCTTTAGCTTCTATACTAGACCCCCTGTTATTTTTTAAAACTTTTAGTCTTTCCCACAATCGTTTCTTTCTTCTTATCAATGTCCAAAGCTTTCTTTTCATTGGTAATTCTGGGTTCGTTCTTTTCCTCAATTTTGTTTTATCCTTATTTTCCCTTACTGGTACACATTTGGATATAGCATTCTCCAGTTTGACTCTAATCTTCCTCCACATTCCTTCAGCGTCTTCACCGTTCAAGTATTCCCCCCAGTCAATGTCCAAACACCGTCTCAGCAGCTCATAATCTGCTCTATCATACATGTATACATTTTTTTTGCTTCTATTATCCCTCTCTGTTTTAATATTGCAACTAAAACATATACAGGCATGGTCACTACGACCTATAGGGCTATCCACATTGACATGTTCCACTATATCCTCCTCATTGCTAAATATCAAATCAAGTACACTCCCCTGCGTCCCATCTCTATATCTTGTCATCTCTGTAATATGTTGCGTTAAAAAACAATCTCTCACTTTATCTATAAACTTGTTTTCCAGGCTACGCTGTCCCACTGGAGTAGTACAATTTGCCCAGTTGAACCTTGGCAAATTGAAATCTCCAATCAAAATCTTATATTTGTTCTCTCTATTATCTATTTCCTCTGCCACTCTCGGCGCTGGCCCCGCCGGTCGTGGGCATGTCGGGTTGTGCTGCGGGGTCTGTCCTGGAGGTGGCGGTCACGACCTTTCCTCAGGCGACCTCACCGACATCGACCAGTGTCTCAAGACGTTGCCAACGTGGATGGGTTGTTTCGAGTTGTCACGTCTCAGCAACGTGTCTTCCTCTCGTATGTTTTTCTCGTCCCCAAGAGGGTCTGCGATGCGCTGTGACCGGTGGTCGATCTGTCCTGCTTCAACCGACACATCGTGTACTCCCGATTTCGGGTGCTCACCATCGGTCACGTGCGACTGACGCTCCAGCCCGGTTCTTGGGTGGTGGCCCTGGGTCTCGAGGACGGCTCTTGGCATGTGGCTATGGCCCCTCGGTTCCAGGGTTCTCTGGCGGTCCGGTCGCACGAGCGGATGTTCACGTTCGACACATTGCCATTCGCCCTCCATCTCGCTCCGCGGGTCTTTACGCCACTCATCACACAGGCTCTGCCTCCTCTGCTCCGTCCGGGGATTCAGATTCTGTTTTACTTGGACGTTTGACTCTTCGCCACGGCCTCTCCGGCACACTGTCTACAGGTCCCCTTACTAGTTTTCCGACATCGTTTGTGTGGAATCGCGCCACCTCGTTCCCAAGTCGTGCCTCACGCCGTCACCGTAAGTGACGGGACTGGGCCTAGACTGGGTCGTACTGAGCGCGTCTGTCTGACTGAGTCCAGTGAATGCGGCGAACCTTCGCAGGATGCTTTTTGCCACATTGCATTCGGTCTCGTTTACCTGGACGAGCCGGGAATCGCTCATTGGGTCACTCGTTTGGGCATCACTGACCGTTCCCCTAGAGTGGCTCAACCTACGACGCCTTATACAGTTAGGCTCCAGGGAGTTTCCTCGGTTGCCTCCACTCGGCTTCGCCCGGTTCCGCGTTCGATTCCTTTGAGATTCACACCCTGGGTCGCTCGGGGCGCCCTCCCAGCGGTTGTGCCCTGGTTCGCTCCGCCGCCGCCCATCTGGGTAGGCCCGATGCGTTGAGCGACGTGGAGTGGGGCTCCTGATCCGACATGGGTCGTCCGGATCGGGGCGGATGGCCGGGTCTCGCCCTTCCTCCTCATTGTCTTGGGTATATTCATCCCGTTCTTCTTCCTGAGGGATCGCGAACAGGCCCTCCCCGGCCGGTCGGTAGCCGTCAAGCTGGATGTTCTGCCGGAGGTTCCCTGTCTTCAGTGGCAGGGTTTCCTCCAAGTCCGCCGTTCTCCAGGCCCTGGCGGAGATGTTCTTTTCTCATGCCGACGATCGCGGCGTCGCCCTGCATGCGATTTCCCTGCTCGGAACTGCCGATCTTTGGTTGGTTGTTTTGTCGCAGGGATGACGCACCTGACTAGACTGGTCTTTCATACAGTCTGTATTCGCCGACTTGGCAGCCTCCTGGTGCGTTCCACAAGTGGCCTTATTCGCCTCGCTCGTGCCGACCACGTTTTCTGTCTTCCTGGACCGCTGTCCTCGCCCCTCAAGGGTGGGGGGGGGGGGGACGCGTTCGGCGAGGACTGGGTCAGATGGCAGTCCATATAAGTGTTTCCGCCACCTGATGCACTTTTGCTGTGCACGGTCCTCCACTGCCTGCGAGGGTACCAGGGCAGGATTTGGTTGTTCGCGCCCTTCTGGCCGGCGCAGGCCTGGTCCACTCAGCTGTGGCGATGGTAACCTTATCCCGTTCCCCTGTCGGTCTCCGGCTTCCACTTGGGGCCGATTGGAGACCTGGGGTCCTCGTTGGCTTTCGCATCATGGACTGTTTGTGTGGCAAAGTAGCTCCCAATGTTTGGTAGACTCTTGCCTCGCAGGTTTCTTCTGCTATGGACTGCGACGACGTGGACGACTTATGTACTCACCTAATTCACCTAATTGTAGTATACAGGATTTGAGCCTAAGCTCGTGTTGTCCTGTCTCTCTCTCTACATTTATCCAATTTTGCTTTAAAAGTTTGGATATTTCTTGCTCCCACCACCTCCCCATCCAACTTATTCCAACACTCAATGCTTCTATACGGGAAGCTGAACTTTCTTACATCAGACTTACATATAACTTTCCTCAACTTACAATCATGACCCCTGGTTCTTCCCTCGTCCCTCACCACAAAATCTCCCTTGTCGATCTTCTCAAAACCTTTCACACACTTAAACATCATGATCATGTCACCTCTCTCTCTCCTCTCCCTCAGCGTTGGCAGCTTTAGCCTCTCCAATCTCTCCTCATAAGGCAGGTCTCTAAAGCTAGCTATCATCTTAGTGGCAACTCTCTGAACTCTTTCCAGTTTTTTATTATGTTTTATAAGGTGTGGAGACCACACCACTGCTGCATACTCCAGTCTTGGTCGTATTATTGTCCCTATTATTTTTGCTAACATCTCTTCATCTAAATAATTCAGAGCTATTCTCATGTTAGTCAACACTGCATAGGTTTCACCAGTTATTTTATTTATATGCTGTTCAGGTGACAAGCTGTCTGCCACAACTACCCCTAGGTCTTTTGCTTTCACAGCTTTACTAATTATTTCATCTCCTATTTTATATCCCCAAGAAGGTCTATATTTACTTTTTCCCATCTCAAGAACCTGACACTTACTCGTGTTGAATTCCATTTTCCAAGTTTGACTCCACTCATATAACTTATCTAGGTCTCTCTGTAATTCTTCACAACTACTCCTACTTGTAATATGCTTCATTAATTTTGCATCATCAGCAAACATAGATATATATGAGCCTATTCCCATTTGAAGGTCGTTGATGAAAACCAAAAACATGATTGGGGCCAACACCGATCTCGCTGGGTGTGTTTTCCTCCATGGTTTACTGGACCTGCCCACACAATTCCGTCGGTCACATTGGTGTTTCACTACCTTCACTTTTCCTTTACGTTCCGTCACGACTTGTACGCGCTCTTCGGGACCGCCTGTCTGCCTTCCGGGAGCCTTTTGTGGCCTTTGACTTCGGCCGCCCCCGCGCCAGATGCCGCCTCACTGGTGTCTGGCGGCAGCTCTAAAAGCTCCTCCCTACACCTGCTTCCCCTGCCTACCCTACACCTGCGCCCTTGCTTAAAACGACATTGTTTCTTCTTGCGTTCGCTGAGGGGGAGAGAGTCTCTGAGCTGGCTGCCTTGTCTGGAGCCCTGTCTTCCTTGCTTCTTCTCTCGTCCTCAGGGCGATCATTTTCGCCTCGTTTGTTCGTTTTGTGGCTACACCTGGGCGTGAGGCGCACGTTTTTCAGCCGTTCGTGGTTCTGCAAAACGCGGACGTGTTCCTCATACGCTATGCCCGGTGACAGCCCTGCATACGTCTGTGCGCTCCGCCAGGCCGGTGTCAGGTGTGGAGCTATGGGTGGCACCACTGGCCGGTAGGGGCCTCCGCAAACGTGCAGTGGGGATTAGCCTGTGTCGGGTGCTTCGTGCCAGTCATCCTGCCCTTCACGGGTTGGCTCACGACATACGATCGTATGCTGCTACGATTCTCTTTCTTCTGCCTCGTTCCCTCGCGGACTTTCGCCGACACAGGGCTCTGGTCTTCCCACACCACATTTGTCGCCTCCTCTCTGTCCGTGTCCATGAGCAGGCCAGGTCGCCCCCATTTTTGTTGCATTGGGCAACAAGGGATCCCTTCGGGTATTACCTGTGCTGTTCTTTCAGTCTGTGTGCCTCCGACTCTCCTTTCATTTCCATATGGGGGGGGGGGGGATATTTATGAAGTACACGTACTTATCTCATATATGTACGGATTACCTAAGGTTCATCCTTGCCTAGGTTAAGGAATTGATTCTTCTAATCTTAGGTATCCTTATTTATTAGTGGCCCCTCCATCATTGACGAACATGCCTATTACATAAGGCATCCTCTTCAAACACTAATCCGCCGTAGTTTGAATCTACCGCGCAGAGCATTTAAAATCATGAGCGCACGCGACCTCACTCATGGCTTCAGTCATTATGAATTGGGTTCTCACTACGAAAAAACTTCGTAAAAAATAAAAAACAAAAAGAAAATAAGAATAACTATCCAATAAGCTTTCCATCATATCGTAGATGTACTTGTGTGGATCTTTGACCAGACGCTGATTCAGGCGTCATTCTTCCTTCTCTGCTCTGCGGTCAGCCGGCCCGGACGTGTCTCTCCACGCTCCGCTGGTTCCGCATTTGCTGCATCTCCCTAGTGAGTTTTTTCTCATTTGTTTACTCCGGGATGTATCGAGTAAGGTTAGGATATGCGTAGCAGGAGTGTCCTGGGCTGGTTGCCCGCAGTGCAGTGTATTTTGGGTCGTGTGTTTGGGGCATCTATTTCGGATGTACCCTCGTGGTCCGGTTGTGGACAGGTGAACTTTTTCACAGTTAGCTAGCTTTGTGATGCAGGCGGCTTTCATTACGCGTTATTGCTTCCTTTTATCTTTCTGATGAGGTAGCGTATTTTTGCTGACGTTCCCAGCGTATTTTTCTTCACTTAGTGAAGTTTTTTCTGGGTCCCGAGTCAGTTCTTCCCTTTGCCGGAAGTATTTGCTACAGTGGTGTGTTGGCGGTGGTTCCTGTTGTGATATAATTCAGTGCTTTTTGTTTATATTCCGACATGTTAATGTTATCCGTCTGCCTAGGCCTAGCCAGCCTCTCGTAGCTTTACCACATATACAAGTGTCATTGATTTATTTTCTAAATATGTACTACTGTGTGATGTGTGTCCTGGTTTAGTTGTGTATTGGCTAATTCCACGGACTATTTATGTGTCCTGGGTTAGTTGTGTATTGGCTAATTCCACGGACTATGTTGGGCCCGGCGTTAGTTGTGTTTTGGCTACGCCTCGGTCCTGTGTTGCGTTCAGATGGTATCTGGACGGGGTGGGTTATTTCCGGCGGGTTTTTCTCGGTTACACCATGAAAAACCCGGCTGGTTGCCGAGTTTTGGCCACGCGTGGTTTAAAAACAGGCTTGTTTCCCCGGCGAGTGGGTGTCTGTGGCTCCCCAGGACGGCGTCTCTGGGGTGCCTGTTTCAGGCTCCTTCTGATTCCCGGCGGATTGGCTGTACCCATCTAACAGTGTTCATACGGACACGTGTTGTTTGTAGTTTTTTCGGTTTTGCAAAGCCAATATAAAACTATGCTGTTGTTGTATTTCCTCCCCGGCGATCTTTTACAAAGGTGTGGGGTTAGGAACAATTGGGGTTAACTTTTAAACTTTAAATCACCCGGCGGGTGCAACCTGGTAGGGTTGACCGAATTGACCGAATTTGCAAAATTCAGTTTAGTTGACCAGACAATTGAGGGATGCATGGTGTATCGCCTCCTTCAACATACGGCAATTTAAGGCACAATTGGGGTTAACGTTTTTTAAACTAATATTCACACCCGGCGGGTGCTCCCTGGAAGGGTGGGAATAACGAATTTACAATTCAGTTAGTTAACCAGACAATTGAGGGATACGTTTTGTATCGCCGCCTTCAACATACGGCGATCTAAAAAGATACTTCGGGAGAAGTTAGATCTCGTATAGTTGTCAGGCTTCCCAGTTTTTTATCTACGAGATAATTCGGGGGCCTGCGTCTTTTTTAGTTTTTTTTTTCTCCAAAATTGAATCTTGAAACAAACACCACCGGAAAGACTTAATCAGTTATAAACGCCATGCTGGTCTTTATATATTATGTCAGAGGGTATTCATAAATCTTTTGGAAAAATTAAGATATTCGGAAATCTTTTACTTAGGAAACCCCACCGCGTAGCGAGCTGTAGTCGTTGAGTATTACGTCTCGTTACCCGGCGGATTATTTAACACTTGTGTGCGAACATGTTTTGGGTTAACCTTATGAGCATTAATTCCTGGAATTTTTTTTTTTTCCAGAGCTGGGTCCCGGCGGGTCTATGCAGAACCTGGAGTAAGTATCCCACCAGTCTCTGTCATGGCTACCTTTGCCCCGGTTTTTGCTTTATGCATTACGCCCTCCTGTTCAGGTATCCCTATTTTTGCGCACACCCTTTGTATAAAATGTGTTAAAATGTCTCGTTTGGTGTGGGTTACCTTTCCGGCGTTTTTTCTCGTTGCTCCGAGAACACCGTTTTTGTTAACGAGTTTTAGTCAGGATGGCTCAAAATAGGTAAGTTACCCCGACGAGTTTGGTCGCTTGAGGGCTCATAAGAAACTGCATTTTCTGTGGTTGAGCCTGGGATCAGGCTTCCTGTGTTATTCATTGCTTTATGCATTACGCCCTCCTGTAATGTATAGTTTAGTGTGGGTTACCTTTCCGGCGTTTTTCTCGTTGCTCCGAGAACACCGTTTTTGTTTACCGAGTTTTAGTCAGGATGACTAAAATAGGTAAGTTACCCCGACGAGTTTGGTCGCTTGAGGGCTCATCAGAAACTGCGTTTTCTATGGTCGAGCCTGGGATCAGGCTTCCTGGTTTATTCCCGTCGAGGGGGGCTCCACACAGTTTTCTAGGTGATCAGGCTGACACCTGTTGGACTTGGTTTCCTCTGCTTTTCAAAGCCATTGAAACAATGCTGTCTGTTTGTTTGGTCTTTACCTCCCGGCGACCTTTTTACAAAGAGGTCTGGGGCAGGTATAATTGGTTTGACATTGCATATAAAACCCGGCGGTTGTACCTTCGGGTGGTTATATTAACGGATTTGCGATTCGAGATAATTTGCCAAACAATTGATTGATACAATAGGGTATCACGGCCTTCAAGACGGCGATCTATGAGGGCTTCTGGGAGAAGCCGGATTAGAGATTAAGATAGGCTTAGACTTTTTATGGGATAAAAAGATGCCGGAATCTTACTAGTGTCTCAAGTGTAAAGGGATACTTGACAGACTTCATCTTTAATAAAGATATGCTTCATCTTTATGAGGATTAAGAAGTTATTCTTAATTCTTTTGGACAGGTGAAAGATATGCTGAAATCTTTAATAAGCCATTGAAACAATGCCGTTTGTTTGTTTAGTCTTTCCCTCCCGGCGACCTTTTTACAAAGAGGTCTGGGGCAGGTACAATTGGTTTGACATTGCATATAAAACCCGGCGGTTGTAGCTTTGGGTGGTTATATTGACTGATTTGCAATTCGCGATCTTTGTATTTCCTCCCCGGCGATCTTTTACAAAGAAGTGGGGTTAGGAACATTGGGGGTTAACTTTTAAACTTTAAATCACCCGGCGGGTGTAACCTGGAAGGGTGGGATGCCCGAATTTGCAAAATTCAGTTTAGTTGACCAGACAATTGAGGGATGCATTGTGTATCGCTTCCTTCAACATACGGCGCTTTAGGGCACAATTGGGGTTAACGTTTTAAAAAAAAACTAATATTCACACCCGGCGGGTGCTCCTTTGGAGGGATGGGAATAACGAATTTACGATTCATTTAGTTAACCAGACAATTGAGGGATACGTTTTGTATCGCCGCCTTCAACATACGGCGATCTAAAAAGATACTTTGGGAGAAGTTAGATCTCGTATATTTGTCAGGCTTCCCAGTTTTTGATCTACGAGATCATTCGGGGGCCGGCGTCTTTTTTTTTTTTTTTTTTTCCAAAATTGAATCTTGAAACAAACACCACCGGAAAGACTTCATCAGTTATAAACGCCATGCTGGTCTTTATATATTCGTAAATCTTTTGGACAAATTAAGATATTCTGAAATCTTTTACTTAGGGAACCCCACCGCGTAGCGAGCTGTCGTCGTTGAGTATTACGTCTCGTTACCCGGCGGGTTATTTAACACTTGTGTGCGAACATGTTTGGGTTAACCTTATGAGCATTAATTCCTGGAAATTTTATTTTTTTCCAGAGCTGGATCCCGGCGGGTCTATGCAGAACCTGGAGTAATTATCCCACCAGTCTCTGTCATGGCTACCTTTGCCCCGGTTTTTGCTTTATGCATTACGCCCTCCTGTTCAGGTATCCCTATTTTTGCGCACACCCTTTGTATGAAATGTGTTAAAATGTCTCGTTTGGTGTAGGTTACCTTTCCGGCGTTTTTTCTCGTTGCTCCGAGAACACCGTTTTTGTTTACCGAGTTTTAGTCAGGATGGCTCAAAATAGGTAAGTTACCCCGACGAGTTTGGTCGCTTGAGGGCTCATAAGAAACTGCGTTTTCTGTGGTCGAGCCTGGGAGCAGGCTTCCTGTGTTATTCATTGCTTTATGCATTACGCCCTCCTGTAATGTATAGTTTAGTGTGGGTTACCTTTCCGGCGTTTTTCTCGTTGCTCCGAGAACACCGTTTTTGTTTACCGAGTTTTAGTCAGGATGGCTAAAATAGGTAAGTTACCCCGACGAGTTTGGTCGCTTGAGGGCTCATCAGAAACTGCGTTTTCTATGGTCGAGCCTGGGATCAGGCTTCCTGAGTTATTCCCGTCGAGGGGGGCTCCACTCAGTTTTCTAGGTGATCAGGCTGACACCTGTTGGCCTTGGTTTTCTCTGCTTTTCAAAGCCATTGAAACAATGCTGTCTGTTTGTTTGGTCTTTACCTCCCGGCAACCTTTTTACAAAGAGGTCTGGGGCAGGTATAATTGGTTTGACATTAATAATAATAATAATAATAATAATAATAATAATAATAATATTTATTCAGTTAGCAATTTACAGAGTTGGTACCACATAGTATGTTATAAATATGACATGTACCAGCCTTGCATAATTCCAACTAAGGATAGCCCAATAAGGCCGTTAGGCGTATTTCCATTGGGGTCCTTGTATATAAAACCCGGCGGTTGTACCTTCGGGTGGTTATATTAACGGATTTGCGATTCGAGATAATTTGCCAAACAATTGATTGATACAATAGGGTATCACGGCCTTCAAGACGGCGATCTATGAGGGCTTCTGGGAGAAGCCGGATTAGAGATTAAAATAGGCTTAGACTTTTTATGGGATAAAAAGATGCCTGAATCTTACTAGTATTTCAAGTGTAAAGGGTTACTTGAAAGACTTCATCTTTAATAAAGATATGCTTCATCTTTATGAGGATTAAGAAGTGATGCTTAATTCTTTTGGACAGATAAAAGATATGCTGAAATCTTTAATAAGCCATTGAAACAATGCCGTTTGTTTGTTTAGTCTTTCCCTCCCGGCGACCTTTTTACAAAGAGGTCTGGGGCAGGTACAATTGGTTTGACATTGCATATAAAACCCGGCGGTTGTACCTTTGGGTGGTTATATTAACTGATTTGCAATTCGCGATAATTTGCCAAACAATTGATTGATACAATAGGGTATCACGGCCTTCAAGACGGCGATCTATGAGGGCTTCTGGGTGACGCCAGATTAGAGATTAAGATAGGCTTAGACCTTTTATGGGATAAAAAGATGCCGGAATCTTACTAGTGTTTCAAGTGTAAAGGGATACTTGAAAGACTTTATCTTTAATAAAGATATGCTTCATCTTTATGAGGATTCAGAAGATATGCTTAAATCTTCTGGACAGGTAAAGATTTGCTGAAATCTTTAATGTGATACTAAAGGACAACGAAAAGTAGTGGTGGAGTCCTACGGTTCGTTGACCGGCGGTTTTGAGGCACATATTTTGTACCGTTTTTTGGGTGTAACCCTATGAGCATTAACCCTCTCACCACGGAAGGGCTCTTGAACGCCCATAAAAAAGCATATAACAGGTACCCGGAAGGGCTCTTGAACGCCCAGTGGTTGAAAGCCTGTGAGCTTCTTGTGCGAGGCGTCGGTCCGACGCATGTAAACAACAGCCGGCTGGACCGACGCCCCGCATCTCCGGCCACAAGAAGGAGAGCGTCGCTTGTTCGTGTGTGCCTGTATGTTGTTGTTAAGTATCGAAAAGTAGTGTAAAGTGGCTGTTTTGGCCATAAAGTTATCTCCAATGAAATCATCATCACAAATCAACCAGTTGACTTAGAGAGCTCTACTTAACGCCATTCTACAGGTAAATAACACAGCTACGCTTGGGGATGCGTGGGAATGCGGGAAGCAGTCAGATTAACAAATATACGGCAGCCTAGCCTAGACGTTTTTTGGCCAAAACACCCGGGTTTCGGGGAATATATATATAATACATAGCCGGGGCTAGAGGGTTAATCCCCGGAAAATTCTCTTTCCAGGGCGGATTACCGGTGTTGCACCAGGTGACCAGGTAGTTCCCGGGGGCGGGGTAGTTTTCCCCCAGTCTCTGTCGTGTCGGCACTTGAACCTCTCATTGCTGTATGTTCAACGCCGTTAAGCTCAGGTAGCCCTATCTTATTTTTATTTGTTAATGAAATAATTTAATAGCTGCATCATAATAAACATATATATTTTCTATGATTATATTATGATAATATTGTGTTTATTTATAGTAATTTATTTTAATACAATTAAATATAAATTAAATTAATTAGTATACTTTATGATTTTGCTCACCAGCTCTGCTTTCAATGTGTTAATGAGCTATGGGAGCTTTTAATTATCATAAACCTTTACGGGACTCGGACGAGGGCTCCCGTTCAGGGAGTATACCGAGCTTGCAAGCGAGGGACAGCCACAGCCAAGGTGTATGGCGATACTCACAGTCGTACCTCACCCGCCGGACGATAACGCCGGCGGGCGGACCTGACGCTCTGATGACGGACGAGACCAGGTTGAGTTCCATTTATCTCTTTTCCGCCGCCAGACGCATCTCTAATGTGCCACGTAGTCAACAAACTACAGGATTAGCGAGGCGTAGTCTCGCTAATCGCACCCCTGTGGCCGGCGCAGTGTGGTACCAGCATTTTTTGAACACGTGGTGCCCGCACCCAGTGTCCCTCCTGGTTGGGTTGTTCCACTTAGAACACAATTGGCAACCTAGAAACCTCACGGACTTGTTCATTTTGGACATTCAAGAGGCCAAGTGGCTAGCACCTTATGGTAGCGACGTGGCCAAGATATTCACGAATCAATATACCCAGTCTACAAAGCGACAGTTTCAATCGCATTGGAAAGCTTTTACGTCTCGGATTCTTAGAACAAAACAAACTGTGCCCTCGGTGGCGTTGGTTGTTTATTATTTAATTTATCTGTTCATTCAGAAACATTTATCTGAAAGTGATTTATGTGGGCAGGTTTTAAACTCCGCCCACCTCCACGTCAGCTCAGGCCTACATGGTCTCTGGACAAAGCATCGTCGTTATTCTCGTTCCCGTATGTACCAAAGACTGCAGATTTTACAAAAGGGCAGTATTCCTTATGGCTTTGGCTACCGGGAACAGAGTATCTGAGCTGGCGGCGATGAGCAACGCACCTAATTGCCTCAGGTTTGATAGGCTTCATGAGTGTATTCACATTGCACCTTCCCCAGGATTCATAGCCGAGATTGAGCACAGTGAACACGTGTTTTCAGAGTTCACGGTGCCGGCGTTAAACAGGGGTAAGGTGCACCATCTTTTTTGCCCAGTGCAAAATAACCAAATATTTAAGAGTGGCACCTCTAAATCACCAGGGTGCTTTGTGGGTCGCAAGTCCGGGTGAACGATTGATGGAGCGTACACTGGCTTCTCTCTTGGTCGAGGACTTTAAAGAGAAGCATCCCGGCATTGTGGGTAAGACCCACGATTTACGCAAGGGGACAGCCTCTTTACGTTTCCTTAATAATCTTTCGGTGAAAGTTATTACGTCCACACAGTTGTGGGCCTCTAATCAGGAGTTTTTGCCTCGATACCTTTCAGTAGCTCTGGACAAACCTTCCTTGCCATGTATAGCTTTACGGCAGAGGGTCTAGGTGGCCCTTTTAGTCACGTTTTGTTTAATTTCAAGAAAAGGGGGGGGGGGTGCAGTCAGTGTGACATAGGACACCCTAGACCCCTCCGGAGTATGTGTTCGGAACATACGAGCTGTGATACTGGTTGTAGGCATTGTATTATAAAATTTCTCTGTAGTATTCATTGCAGGAAATTGTGCTAAAGGCCAATAGTAGTGTTACGACAATTCTTGTTGTAAGTAGCTTTGGCTGTGAAGCAATAGATTTTTGAGAAATCTCGGTAGTGGCAACTACGACTTTTACTTTTGCAGTAATTACTTCTGCATAAGTACACGAGTTCAGTACTTCTACGAATGTACAAGAATTCATTTATGTTTGGTTATATTTTTAGGAATATATCCACTAGTTAATGGGGTTTATATGTGCACATGTAAACTTATAAGTTTTTAGTTTTCACCACTTACTTTAAGTGGGGTGCCTTCTTAACTAGTAGATCTGTGCACAGTCTCAGAGTTAACCCTTTTTCAAGCAGGCTTCTTTGAAACACGCTCCTGCTTGTACCCCTTTTTGAAGATTTAGGCTGTATAAAGTTTATGCACCCGAATATCTCTTTTTTACAAAAGTAAGAATACTATGTGGTTGTTTGATTATCTGCTTTTCTAGAGTTATGATATGATTACGAATGTCCCCCTCCAGTCTTAGAAATCAGGCATGTTCGTCAATGATGGAGGGGCCACTAATAAATTATAGGTTTGACTCCTGTAAGGAGATAAAGAAAACCTAATATTTAGTAGTGGCCCCGTAATCATTGACGACTGGGGCCCTCCCGACCATCCCCTTCCCATTCATTGATGTATTAAGGATTTTGGTTTACTTGATATGTCAGTGAAGGAAGAATGACGCCTGAATCAGCGTCTGGTCAAAGATCCACACAAGTACATCTACGATATGATGGAAAGCTTATTGGATAGTTATTCTTATTTTCTTTTTCTTTTTTATTTTTTACAAAGTTTTTTTGTAGTGAGAACCCAATTCATAATGACTGAAGCCATGAGTGAGGTTGCGTGCGCTCATGATGAAGGCTCCTCAGATTTTAAATGCTCTGCGCGGTAGATTCAAACTACGGCGGATTAGTGTTTGAAGAGGATGCCTTATGTAATAGGCATGTTCGTCAATGATTACGGGGCCACTACTAAATATTAGGTTTTCTTTATCTCCTTACAGGAGTCAAACCTATAATTTGTACTTCGGTCTGTCTCGGACTCATACCGATTTCTTTCGGGAAATACTTACGTGCTGGTCACTTATATTGTGTATCACGCGTTTCGTGCTTGTACTAAATTTGTACGGTATCTGTATGTCTTCCACTCATTATACTTTTGGGTATTCACACTGTCTTCAGGAGGGGAGGGGGGGGGGGGGGGATCCTGTTTCGTGCTTGTACTAAATTTGTACGGTATCTGTATGTCTTCCACTCATTATACTTTTGGGTATTCATACTGTCTTCAGGCGGGGGGGGGGGGATCCTATTATTCATAATCATCTTTATGAAATGCATCTATCTTTGCCTTAGGCTAAGTTCTTCCATTGCATTGATATGACTGTACTTGACCATTCTTAATATGCACCTGTCAGTACGCTCTTTTTATATAAACTCTCTTGTTTATTAAGTCTGTCTTTCCTTGGTCTTTATCTGTTACTAATGGCTAAAGTTTTGTTTGCTGCTTGGATGTCCGCCTCCAATGTGGTACTCTAGCTCTACGTTGGATAACGTAGAGGCTACTACTAAATTGGGAGGTTTGACGCCTCCCAAATAACCAAATAAGGAAAACCTTCTATTTGGTAGTACTGTAGCCTCATAGTATCCCGCCCTTGCGCCGTACCCCTGCCCATCCAATCTAGTCTATTTAACTTTATACCAGGATGTCTAATTAACCCGGTCGGGTTGCACGGGAGGCTCACGAAGACGTCGTAAGTAGCCTAGATCGCAGACGGGCAAAATTCTTCAACTTTCTCTTCTCTTTCTCACCCATATTTTCGTTTTTTCTTTAAACTAGTGGCCTCAAAAGTGTGTACAACGTACCTAGTAGAGAATGTTGGTGCTACTCTAGATGTTATCGATTAATCACGCTGGTGGTTACGATAATTGCCCGCTCCCAGAGCGGAGCGGAATTATATATAGTTATCGATTAATCACGCTGGTGGTTACGATAATTGCCCGCTCCCAGAGCGGAGCGGAATTATATACAGTATAGTATATAGCTCTATATTGGATACTACGAGGCTACTACCAAATAGAAGGTTTTCCTTATTTAGTTATTTGGGAGGCGTCAAACCTCCCAGTTAGGTATCCAGAGTACCATTGATGAGATGCGTTTACACCACAGCTTCAGTCTCTTATCTGCCCGCCACCATGAATACACAGAGAAATACTGATTCCACCGCGTCCGAATCGATGCCTCCACGCACGCCTGCCCCCGCTTACAGCTCATTACCAGGAAAGACATACTAATCTGGGAGGTATTGAAATAACATTGAGATACTTGGAAATTGCCGGTAGTGAAAGCAAAAGCAATGGTAGTGAGCAAAGCAGTGGCCAGAGCACTCGGTGCGCGTCCAGTGAAAGTCTGGACAAAGCAAGTGACAAAGACGTTGATTTCATGGGTTTCCCCAGTGATGATAGTGACGATGAACCTGAATGGGATGAAAGATGTGGTGATGATGGTGGTGAGAGTGACTTAGCAAGAGTGAGCGAGTGGGAGAGCTCTTGGTCGACCTCAAAATTTGTAGTAAGTGAGGCAACGCCAAGCCCTTCTTTGCTTAAATCTCCCTTCCAGCTTCGCTTCTACAAGAAGCAAGTGCTTAAGAAGGCGGCCGCGGCAGCTAGGGAGGAGCAGGAATTGGAGAGAGAAAGGTGGGAGGATAAGGAAATGAGTGAAAGTGAGCATGCGGCTGTCATTGTTTGGGAGCCTTTGTTCTCGGTCCCATTGTCCCAAGCCGCCACCCACGCCATGCCAATGCCCTGCGGCGCTTGCCATTCTTCCCCACCACAGCCAAGTGGAAGTGGGGTTGAGCGACCCCCAATACGACCACCAAAATCCCTAGAAAGGAAAAATAAGTGCTGCTGAAAAGGGGAAAGGCCGCACTTTCATAAAAACTAGTACAAAAACTTGGCGGTCTTTGTTCGAAGACCCCAACGCATCCACCCCTGCCGGCCCCAGCCATGACGCGCCAACCCCGCAAATTTCCCCTCAGCCTTCCCCACCACCCCTGCCATCAACAAGTGCGGATGCGGATGTTTATGAACCCACATCACCACTGCCTACAAAAACTGATGAGGGAGATGTCCTTTCGCCAACCCGTCACCGCCCACGAAGCCCTGAGCCTCGCCAAGACACTGCTTCGCCTTCAACTCCTTGCCCACCCACACGCCGCCCAGGCATTCATCATTCCCCGCCAATGTACGAGGATAGGGATGAAGAAGGCATCTCTGACGACTTTGACGACGATTACATTGGGCCCCCAAGTGGACAAGAAGACTTCAGTGATGATGAGCTCGTGGATGACCCAGCTCCCCGCCACCCCACCTGTGGCCTTCGTGCTCGGGCCCACCCTAGTGTGCGCATCTCCCGTGTCAGGCCGTGGGCGTGCACAGCCCGCCCGAGTGCGTGGTGGGCGTCGCCAAGATCAAGGCAACCAATTCAATGTCGTTGAGTGGGAAAATGGTGACAACTTCGACCCTGAGGTGCCTGATTTTGATGAGGCACTAGAGGGATCAGGAGTTTCCCCCCCATTTCCTGCTGGCTCTGACCCATCACCGGGAGAACTCTTCGAGGCCTTCTTTGATGAGGAGGTGATGAGCTTCATCGTCGGGGAAACAAATATGCAGCACAAAATCCAGGTAAACTTCTTTGACAAAGTAACGAAGGGCAACATGAGGCAGTGGACCGAGTTGACTGTCATAGAGTTTTATGTCTTCCTCGCTCTGACTATGCTGATGCCACATATCAAGAAATACGTGTTGGCAGAGTACTGGATTACAGGAGACCTCATAGCAACCCCTTCCTTCGGGAAGTACATGTCACACGATAGGTACCTGGACATCCTCTCCCGACTCCATCTTGTCACCAACACCGACGTCCACCGCCCAGACAAACTGTGGAAGATTAGAAAATTCTACGAAATGATGCGTCAACGGTTCACCTCGTTCTTCAGGCCCTTCCAGTAAGTTTTCATTGACGAGTCTCTGGTACTGCTCCTGGGGAAACGCCACTTCCAGCACCCCCGCTCTGCCTACTTCGTTGGATTCAATTTTGAACACGTGCGGGGGCTGACGGAGGCAGCAGGAGGGGAGTGCATGCCCACATGCCCACCCTTCCTGCCACCCCCAACTAATTGTGGTGGGCCCTATAATTTCTCATCCTTTCTGTTTTCCGTTTTTCCCTTCTTCCTTCTGCCTCCTCCTTTGGGAGCACCGTGACTGTCATGAGGTAAACGACCGTACTCACTCTTTGGTTTCGTTGGAGGGTGTTGTGGGTCGGCAATCCCTTCACCCGTCGAACTGTGGTACCCGACGTGTTCGAGCAAGGGGAAACTTTTATGCCAAACCCTGACCCTTGTGCTGGGTCGGAGATCGATGGATCGACGGCCCTTAAGGTGCATTAGCCGGGGTGTATATCTGCAAGAATTCCTAGGGCGGTCGTCCCATCCTCTAATTGTGGCTCCATGGTGGGTATGGAATCTGACTCAGACGAATTTAGAAATCTTCGTCCTATGGAAACTGAAATGGTCCCCTCCGACACCGACCCCTGCGAGAATTTGGACTGCCTCTCGGACCCTTCCCCTGCTGCCAACGGTGCCGGAGTACCCCACTCAGGTATGGCACCCGCAGGCCTTGGCAAACCTCCTAAGGATACTGTGACGAATTCTCCATCGTCGGATCGTGAGATCAATCAGGTGATATCCCCGGCATCAATTCCTATGCAATGTACTGCCTCTATGACCAATATTAGTGATGTCAACCCCACAGTCTCGACTTTAACTTCTAAATTACCCAATTATGATTCTAGCCTTAGCCTACCTCTTCATTCCATTGACAACCTTAATGAAGAAGCTCAAATGCCCTCATCTGACATCCTTACAGATACTTCTTGTATCCCTGACCCGTCTGTGACTACATCTGTTACCATCTTCCCTCCGGATGCTGGAACTGCTACCTAAATTAAACCTGCTTCTGTACCTCCACAATCTCAACGGACCATTGATGCAGGTACAGGAAAAGACCTTGCCGGTATTTCCTCTGCCATTCACACGCTTCAACCGTTCGTACCATCACACACCCGACAAAGGCGTAAGCGTAACACGTATACCCGTGCTTCGAAGGACACTTATAACGCTATGTTTAGTCCCCCAGATTGGTCACGGTTTTTCACGGTCTCTGGTGAACCTATGGATGATTTTAGTCTATACGATACTCTCGCACAAGATATTGGTGACTTCACCATGCATGCTGTTGGTTCGGCTAAGCGCATGATTGAGGTGAAAACACAGGAGCAATCAGAAGCCTTACAAGCCTACCTTGACACCCCCAACGACAGATACACAGGTAAACCAGATGAATACCTGAATCAGTGTACTGGCACGGTTGTGCTCCCTTCCGACTTCGAATTTGCAGATCAAAGCTTTACAGACTCAATCCATCGTATCTTAAAATTATTGCAAAGAACTGACCCCACTGTTGTTAAAGTGGACGCTTATACTGCTCCTCAGCGTGGAAATCGGCCCCCACTACGCATTGTCAAAATCTATTTTAAGCGCCATGACCTCCCTATGCATGTCCGTCATGCAGGTCGCCAACTGCAAGTACGAAGGTATGTTAAGCCGAGACAATGCACAAATTGCTTGAAGCTTGGGCATTCAACCCCACAGTGTCGGGCTCTCAATGCTCGTTGCTTAATTTGCGGCTCAGAACAACATGCTCTCAACAATTGTCAAGCCAGCGTGCCCCGTTGTGCAAATTGTGACGGGTCCCACAAAGCCAATGACAGAACATGCCCGCACTTTGCGTTTCATCGTGAAGTATTACATTTACAGACCACAAAAGGATTCCTCTTCCGGTCTGCTGCAGTACAATTAAGGCAGGAAGGTAAATCTCCTCCATATAGACGGTATGAATCAACTACACCCGCTGACTTCTCTGACCACCAGCGTCCAGAGCAGCCTCCGGCACCACCTATCAGCCCGCAACGTTACCCCACCAATGATACCTTCCGTTTAGTTCATCTTAACTCCCCGGACCTATCCACCTCTAACAGGTTCGAGGGATTTACTAACTTGACCGATGATACTGAGTTTTGGAACATGACTGCCGAAGAGAACCTCATGGAATGTAACACAGTACCAGATATAGAGACTTCTCCCCAATCTCACTCCACCCAGTCGCAGCCTCGGAAAAAGCGTAATGTTGCAAGTCCTATCCGGTCATTATCCCGGACCTCGAAACGCGGTTCCACCACACAGAAGTGGGTTATGCCTACCCACGATCCGGACTGTGGCTGCCATAACTGCGGCCGATTCTTTCTACTTCAGCACAAGACTTCTACCCGTACAGTACTCACCGAACATCTTCACAAATTTCTTTCCAAGCGAGCTCCAGCGAAAGATTCTCAAATTCACCCTACTCCTTGTTATTGTGTCACCCATATTTGTGAATCTGATCCTACGCCCAAGGACTTGATGCAGAGATTCCTGAAGGACAATAACCTGTTGGATTCTGACTTGACTAATATAGAGCTATCACAATCCCGATTTGATGTTCACCAACCTCCTGTCAATGTGCGTACCACCCTCACCACGCCTGATCCTCCCTGTAACCTTGAGCGACATGTTCCGTTAGCCGCTCCCCACTGCCCAGATCCCGATGCTCCCAAACCTAGGGACATTCCCCCACAAACTCCTGCTAACCCTACGACACCATCATCTGACGAACCTTCGATAAAGACTCATCATACCCCGAGCCCCTCACAATCTCCTGTATTGATATGTCACACCAATATCCCACCTGACAAATGTGGATGTCCAATTTGTTTCCGTAATTACATCACACCCCATATCTGTGCCACGGATCCCTGCCTCCTTGCTCGGACGCAGGAATTTGTCACCACACGTACACTTCCCCCTAACCCTGATGAAGATGTTACCTCCGCTTATCTATTTATGAACACTCTGCGCCAAAAACTCCTCCACTCCCCCACCCGTGTTCCTAAACTAGTCACACAATTCACAGCTATTTCTGAAAATATTACAGACCTTACATCTACCCCTTCACCTCCATCCATACAACACTCTCCACACTCACAAGCTTTATCAGACTCTCTTCAAGAGACCACTATTGTCGATGACTCTGACAATCCTATTCTTGATGGCATATAACATTTTGCAATGGAATATAAACGGATACCAAACTCGCCTCCGTATAGGAGAATTACAACGATTACTTAAATTATATTCACCATTATGCATTTGCCTCCAACATGTAGGCAATTTTGTTGTCCCCCCCAGGAATTATACTGTTGCTGCTAGCTCCCCTATAACCCCTTCACATCTCCGAACTTGTGCACTATAAGTGCGTATTTGTACTTCTCACCCTTGACCCCAACCCTTTTCAAACAACTGCCATCTCCATTTCATTACCAAACCTTCCTTCCTTGACTGTTTGCTCCTCCTACAATCAACCCTACTGTCATTACAATACTTCAGACCTTCATCAAATAGTACAACAACTGACCCCACCGTACCTTATTCTGGGCGACTTTAACGCACACTCTCCCTTTTGGGGCAACCCAAACACAGACACCCCAGGCGATAATATTGAAAAATATCTCCTTAATTCTACTCTTTGTTGTCTCAACTTGGACACCCCCACCTACAGATCTGCTACCCATTGTACATTTTCCGCTGTCGATCTCTCCTTTGCCTCGGATGACGCAGCTCCCCAAATTTGACTGGTCAGTTTTACAGGATCGCTTCTCCAGCGACCACTACCCTATACTCCTTAAGTATTTGTGCCCTGCATCCTCCACTCAAATATCAAGTTATAATCTCTTTAAACCCTGCCCAGGTAATGCGCAAGTTAATTTGCAAACGTGGTCAAGTGGACCCCATATGGTTACCGGCACTTTAAATGGCTCTCACTCGAAAACTACTGGTTGGATTTTAAATTTCTTTGTACCACTAGAAACTACAATCATTGCTTAATATTAGGTCTGGTGGAAATAAAATTATTGTAACATTTAATATTAATATAAAATTTAATACAAAATTATCCCTAAAAAAAAATGACGTTCAAAGAATGACTTGTATCTCTTACTTTACTTGGGATATAACAAAACTGGTTCCAGGGTCATGTAGGAGAAGGATGAGGCTGCTTGGTGTCCAGATGCCAGATTTTTGCAGGGAACCACTGAAGAGCTGTGAGGGCGAACAAAAAGTTATTTTTTTTTTTTGCCGGTTGCCTAAGGGTACCTAAATATGGAAGGATTTGTATAAAAATTGGCATGCAGGTACTATTATTATCCTACAACACACTAACACCCCCCAAAAGATATCTGAGTTGGTTTCAATCTCGTCATCGGGGAGGCCCCTATCAAGCATTTTCCAAATCTGAAAAAGTGAAAAAAAAAAAAAGTAATCGGGGTAGTGTGGCAAGATGCGGCAACACTGTAGCAAGCCCCACATTCCATTCTCACCCCGCACTATCCAACTATGTTGCCACATAGTATTATCACTGTCCCTCTATTACACAAGGCTATAAGGCTATAAATGTATAGGTATGTCAAAATGCACTTATGTTACGAATTCGGTAATATGATACCAACCTGGGGACCAAGCAAGCTGGTACAAGCTGAGGGTGAGAGAGCGGCGGCACACGTCCTCTCCCAAGCGTCCGACATGGTATACTGATGATCGGACGGTCGACGCCCCGCCCATCAAGCTTCGCACGCGAAACATTCAGGAAAAACGTGTTTTGCGCATGCGTGCGGTTCCCTCATGGGGCCACGATGGCTGAGCAGGGTTAAAGCCGATTGGACGTCTATTATGCACTCCTCTGCAGACATTTCGGACTTCTCCCCTACCTCTTCCCCTGCACATAATTTTGATTATTTTTCGTCCTTCCTCAACTCCATTGCTAGCAATCATATCCCGCTTACCTCCTCGCTGACGCACCCTCGCCAGGTCCCTTGGTGGACGCCCACTCTAGCCCAAATGATAAAATTTAAGCATCGTCTGGAACGCCTTCTCAAGCGACTGAGTGTTAGACTGTATCCCTCCGACTTTTTTTCACTAATCGTTACTTTGACCTCATAACCATCACTATTGAAAAAGTTGCCCTTAAAATGTTCTATAACAAGATTTGTACAGTTGTCAAACGCAGTATCCTTGACAGCAAGATACTCTCATGGCGATCATATATTTCGTCCTTCACTTCCCGCACCCCTCTCTCAACTTTATGGAAAAAGTTTCGTAGTATCAACGGACGGACTGTACGGCCTCCACTCTCTCCACTCAAAGACCCTGCCTCGGACTCGCTTACACATGACCCCCTTTACATCGCTGCCATCCATGCCAAACATTTCTGTCATGTCAGCTCAAACCAGTCATTGTCTCGACAATTTCTTCGTTATAAATGTATGGAGGAATCTCGCCCGCTATCTTTTCATAGTGGGGAAACACATGAATATAACACCCTTTTTTCATTTCCGGAATTGCGACACGCACTCGACCTGTGTACAGACACTACTTCTGGCCCGGATGGATTCTCGTACACTGTCATCCGTCACCTCCATCCACGTGCGCTACAACATCTTTTACAACTGTACAATCAAGTCTGGATAAGTAACTATTTCCCACCGTCTTGGCGGCATGCTTACACTATACCTGTACCGAAGCCTGGCAAAGATCATTGTCTTCCCACAAATTACAGGCCGATTGTACTTACCTCGTGCCTCTGCAAATTACTGGAAAAGATGATCAATCCTCGACTTTTACATTACGCTGAGTCACATGCCCTACTATCCCCATATCAGAATGGCTCCCACCCTGGCCGTTCTACACTGCACTCACTTATTTGCCTTGAACACCAAATATGTGATGGGTTCTCCATGAACCAACCCACAGTGGCAATATTTTTTGACATTGCTAAGGCACAACATGGAGACACAGGATTTTTAAAAATGTACACGATTCTGGCATGTGAGGTCCTCTTCCCTGCTTTTTACAAAATTTTCTCTCTAACCGTACATTCCAGGTCAAAAATAATGGTCTCCTATCGAACATTATGTCACAAATTAATGGAATACCACAAGGATGTGCCCTTAGCAGCTTACTCTTTATTATGGCGATCAATAGTGTCATACGCTGCCTCCAACCTGACATATCGTATAGCTTGTATGTGGATGACTTCGCAATATATTATACTTCTCCCAGTCTGACTCACATACAACGGCATCTTAACATTGCTCTAAAATCCATCCACTCTTGGGCATCCACTGCTGGTTTTCAATTTTCTGCTGAAAAGACTAACGCCGTTGTATTCTATAGAAATGTTCGACATTTACATAAACAGTCCATTACTCTCACCATGGGAAATTCTAATATTCAGATCCTTCCACATACCAAGTTCCTTGGTTTAATCTTTGATACTCACCTCAATTGGAAGAGTCACATCGCCTGCTTAAAGGCACGTTGCCTCCAGAGAATGAATGTTCTGAAAACAGTTGCAAGAGTCCATTGGGGCGCTGATCGCACTACACTTTTACTGTTCTACAGAGCTACCATCCTCTCAGCCCTAGATTATGGTAGCCCTGTCTATGGCACGGCCTCTGCTTCCACATTAGGAACCCTCGACGGCGTACATCATTTGGGCATCTGCATTAGCTCGGGGGCATTCCGTTCCTCTCGTGTCTACAATATCCTATGTGAGGCTGGGACCTACCTCTAGCCTACCACCGTTGATTAGTCCTCATGCGTACGGCTGTTCGCCATTCTCATCTCATTACGCTCCATTCTGTTGACATCCTCTACTTTAACGGCCCATGTTTCTGAGGCATACGTCATTGCACTTCTAACACATGAGGCATACACCTTTCCCTTCAGGGGGAGAGGCATTCTTTTCATGGTCAGGATTGGCATCAATTCTCTGAACTTCCCCCAGCCACACCTAATTCTAGCAACAGTGGCAGCCTCGGCCCCACCACCGGCAGAGATGGTATCTCCTAGGTAACAAAACTTGTTCACCAGCTCCAAAGACTCATATCCAAAATTCACAGCCACAGGATCATCACTTAACACAAGCTCGCCTTTGCACACTACGCACTCAAATTTCTCTATTTCTGACTTATCCTTCGGCAGGGGCCCCTTTATTCTACTACAGCGCTTACTCCCATGGTGTACCCAACATCGACAGATGCTACATTGAATTGAGTTAACGCCCACTCCCTTTCCACACACTGCACATGGGTATGCACCGCTCTTTTCCACATTGCCTCGTCTCAATCTACAATGCATAACCTTGGTTTTGTTAATATTGACTCTTAAACCCTTGCTCGCCATGCCCTCTCTCCGCTCTCTGAATTTGGCCTCAGCATCTTGCATACGGTCAGCTATTAGGACTAAATCGTCTGCATAAAACAGTTCCAACGGGAGTCCGCCTCTAAAAACTCTAAACAGTGCCTCCAAGACCATAATAAAGAGGAGGGGGCTTAACACTGAACCCTGATGGACTCCAACACAGACTGCGAACTCATCACTCAGTACACCCTTCACCCTCACCGCACTTCGCGAATCCTCATACATCTTCATTATCACACACACCAGCCACTCTTCCACACCAAGTTTCCTCATAGCCCACTGCACAACATTCCTAGGCACCCTATCAAAGGCCTTCTCCAGGTCTACAAACACAAAGTAAAGATCCCTGCCTTTTAGTAAGTATCTTTCCTGTATCTGCCTGACTATGAAGATAGCATCGGTTGTACCCCATCCTGGCATAAAACCAAACTGCATATCATCAATAGAGATGCTTTGCCTGATCAAACCCTCAAGGACTCTCTCACAGACCTTCATGATTTGGTCAACCATTTTCAGGCCCCTATAATTTCCTCTATCTAGTGCATCCCCTTTTCCTTTGTATATATTTACTATTACACTTTTGAGCCAATCCTCTGGGATTTTCTCATATTTAATGATGGTGTTTATCAACTCAGTGACTAAGTTTACACCAATCTCCCCTGAGGCTTTTATCATCTCAGCGACACTGTCGGAGCAACCTGGAGCTTTACCGTCCTTCATTTTATTGATTGCGTCGCTCACTACAGCTGGTGCTATCAAAGGAGGGGGCCCAGATATTGGTTTTTCGATACTAAGCTGTTCCTTATCCCATTCAAACTCTACATTTATTAGTGGCCCCTCCATCATTGACGAACATGCCTATTACATAAGGCATCCTCTTCAAACACTAATCCGCCGTAGTTTTGAATCTACCGCGCAGAGCATTTAAAAACTGAGGAGCCTTCATCATGAGCGCACGCGACCTCACTCATGGCTTCAGTCATTATGAATTGGGTTCTCACTACGAAAAAACTTCGTAAAAAATAAAAACAAAAACAAAATAAGAATAACTATCCAATAAGCTTTCCATCATATCGTGGATGTACTTGTGTGGATTTCTGACCAGACGCTGATTCAGGCGTCATTCTTCCTTCTCTGCTCTGCGCTCAGCCCGCCCGGACGTGCCTCCCCACGCTCCGCTGGTTCCGCATTCGTTGCGTCCCTAGTGAGTTTTTTCTCATTTGTTTACTCCAGGATGTATCGAGTAAGGTTAGGATAGGCGTAGCAGGAGTGTCCTGGGCTGGTTGCCCGCAGTGCAGTGTATTTTGGGTCGAGTGTATGGGGCATCTATTTCGGATGTACCCTCGTGGTCACGTTGTGGACATGTGAACTTTTTCACAGTTGAGTTAGTTTGTGATGCAGGCGGCTTTCACTACGCGTTAATTATTGCTGCCTTTTATCTTTCTGATGAGGTAAGCTTTGTTTTCTGACGTTCCCAGCGTATTTTTCTTCACTTAGTGAAGTTTTTTCTGGGTCCCGAGTCAGTCTTCCCTGGGTTGGAAGTTATTGCTACGGTGGTGTGTTGGCGGTGGTTCCTGTTGTGATATTTCCAATGTGTGTGTATATTTCAACTGTTATTATGCCGTCTGCCTAGGCCTAGCCAGCCGCTCGTAGCTTTGCCACATGTACTAGTGTTATTATTTATTATTTATAAATATGCCCTACTGTGTCATGTGTATCCGGGTTTTAGTTGTGTATTGGCTAATTCCACGGACTATAATTGTTTCCTGGTTTAGTTGTGTATTGGCTAATTCCACGGATTATGGTGTGACCTTGGGTTAGTCGTGCGTGGCTATCCTCGTGTCGTGTGTTGTTCAGATGGTGTCTGTTCAGGGTGGGTTTCCTTCCGGCGGGTTTTTTCTCGGTTTCACCGTGAAAAAATCCTGGCCGAGAGCAGTGTTGGGCCACACGTGGTTGTTAACACTGGCTTGTTTCCCCGGCGTGGGGGGTGTCTGTGGCTCTCCAGGACTGCGTCTCTGTGGGTGCCTGGTTTCAGGCCTCCTTTGATTCCCGGCGGGATGGCTGTTCCCATCCATATAAAACGGCGTTCTTGTGGACATACGTTTTGGGAGTTTTTCTACCTGGTTTTACGACAACCACATGAAAAACCTAGCTGTTGTTTAGGCTTTCCTCCCCGGCGATCTTTTACAAAGAAGTGGGGACAGGAACTTATGGGGTTAACTTTTAAACTTCTCACCCGGCGGGTGCACCTGGGTAGGGTGAGATGAACGACTTAGGTCTTTCAGTTAGTTAACCAATCCATTATAGTGATACTCTGTGTATCGCTGCCTTTACTATTACGGCGATTGAAGGTTCAATTAGGTTAAATATCGATTCTCACACCCGGCGGGTGCTCCTAGGTGGAGGAACTAAGGAATTTACAAAATTCAATTTAACCTATTAATTTAGTGATACAATTAGGTATCGCCGCCTTCTAACTTACGGCGATCTTTTGTGACAATTCGTTAAACATCAGATCTCGTATCATCCTGCCCTGGGCTATTCTACTAAAATAATTCAAGGGCCGGCGTCTTTATGGGGGGTTGCTTTGTTACAAAATTGAATCTTGAGACAGTCACCTCCTCCGAGAGACTATAAGTGCCATGCTGGACCATTATATCAGAGGGTATTCTTCACTTTCTTTAGCAAAAGATTTGTTTAGACTTTACACCCCGCCGCGTAGCGAGATGTGTTAGTTGTGTCTTTGCATCTCGTTACCCGGCGGGTTATTAACACTGGTGTGCGATCATGTTGGATTAACCTTATGAGCATTAATTCCTGGAAATTTTCTTGTTTTTTCCAGAGCTGAGCTCCGGCGGACCAATACAGACCCGGCGGTAGTTTTCACCCACCAGTCTCTGTCATGGCTACCGTGGCCCCAGTTTTTGCCCTGTGCATTACCCCTACTTGTGCTGGTATCCCTATTTTTGCACACACCCTTTGCATAAGGTGTGTTAAATGTCTAGACCGTTCAAGGGGTCTCTGGGTTATGCATAATTGTTCCTTTTGCTCTCAATTAGCTGTTAAAGTCCTTTGTGATAATGATAAGACCGCGGCGGTAGCGTTGAGAGAGGTTCGACAACAGATGTCGGCCTACACTACCATTGTCGCGCATAAGTCACTTCAATGTGACAACGTCCCACTTTGGGATAGATTGCTGTCAGAACACCCTCCCCCTAAACGTTCCTCTAGAGTCACGAGTGTTAAGCCGACGGAGACTAGTCAGGGTTCTGTATCGTCTGCGACTACAACTAAACGCCCGAGAGAGCCTACACCCCCGGCATCCGCCTCCTCGTCGCGGGCGAGATCTAGGTCAAGGTCACCTCTCAGACAACAGTCTTCTCGTCGTGCCTCTTCGCCGGAGAGTAAGAAGAGTAAGACGGAAGGTTCCACCAGTGGTCACGGCGGAGATTCTTCCAGATCTAAGACTAGTTCGCGGTCACACCGCAGCCATAAATCCTCAAAAAAGGATTCACATCGGAAGTCCTCTCGACATTCCCCAAAGTCTAGTGCATCTCATCGTACCTCTACACCTGACAGAGTTTGTCAGAGCTGCACTGAGTCCAGTGCAGCGCCTGTCCCTAAAGAGGATTTGCCAATTAATATTTTAACCCTGGAAATGGAAAGTTCAGGAGGGTCAATAATTGAGAATGTTTCAGACTCTCAAGAGAGCGTAGGCCAGGGCCTCGGTGTTTGGCGGTTTGCCCAACCAGGGTCTGACCACCCACGTCCGACTCATACGAGTCACACAGTAGCCGACGTCCACAGGGACGCGGCGATCCCATCCTCTATCCCAGACTTATCTTGGAAACAAGGTACCCCTGCCTCGGCGGGGTCTTCTCAGGAGGATCGGGAGGAAAAAGACGAAGTTTCAATAATTTCGGATATGGAAGGACAAGGGTCAGGCTCAGGCTTGGACGCCGCACGAGATAATAATGATTCTCCTGTAAGTTCTTCATCAAACCAGTTTGTTACAGCACAAGAAATTAATGGGTTGCTTACTCATGCTTTATCTAAATTTTTTGGTCAACAACAAGAAAACCCCACAATGGACTTGGGGGCTCCCTCGACAAGCTCTACGGTACGGCCTCTGATGACGTCAATTGATTTATCTAAGATTCCTAACCCTCCTACTCTGTCACCTGCAAGGAGCACTAAGCCTGCCACGGCGGCATTGACAACTTCAAATGTCAGGGTCATAACGGATGTCAATCCACCCCCTCTAGACAAAGCGCCTCTTAGAAAGGTAGCTATGCCCCTGCTTTATGGGCCAGACGAGTCATGGGTTCTTTTGAACCCCTCTAAACCAGAGCTTGCCCAACCTACCTTGTCAGGGGAACTCCCGGTACCGCGTGAGTGGTTTATCCAGGGCAACAAGTCAAAGAAATTAAGGGCCATGGATGCCTTGGGTAATGTTCTGGACGTAAACATTAAGGCTATACCTAGTTATTATCACCAGGATTATTTTGTGTATGCTTCTAAGCCTGCTTTACCCCCTGCCTCAGCTTTAAAACTATTTTCAGACTGGTCTAAGCTGGATGGGTTTAATGATATTAAGACTCTGTCAGCTCTTACTCCTGAACTAGATTTACAGACCGTCACAGACGACGCAGCTAATCCAGTTTTGAAGGTGGGACAGTTGGGTCCAGGACCTTGGGTGGATTGGGAGGTAGAGGCTCAAAACTTTGCAACCACTTTCACTTCTAAATCTTCCCACCAGATCCCTCAGGACACACATTCATGGTTTTCCATGCCGGTGGGTTCTGCCGGCGGAGTCCCGGCAGCTTTGTTTGCATTCCTAGCTGCCCCTAAGATTAATCTTTGTGAACTGAAGGACCCGTTCACTACCCCTACCCCTACTCACCTAGACAGAGAATTTAGGCTACGAGGAAAAGCTTTTCGCCTGTTTTCACAGTACATAGTATCTCAGCAGGTGGCTAAGTCTTTACTATGGTCTACTCAGGCAATCGCAGACGCGGATGCTCGAAGATCGGTTGAGTTATCCCGGCGACTGATTCTTCAGTCGTCAATCCAATCCTTAGGTGACATACGCACCGCCTTGCTTGAGGCGGTGCGAGCACGACAAGATCTTAGGATGTCGTTAGTTCGCAAGCTACCTGATCGCATTGCTAACCAGGTGGTGATGTCACCAGTACTTACTCCATCTTTAATGTCCCCTGAAGTATGGCGAACGGTGTTCAATATGGCACAGGCCGTTAAGCACAGTCCCACCCCTTCTAAGAAACCTGCATTTAACTTCCCCAAACCCAGGCCTACTACTAAAGCCCAGCCAGGGGGATCTAAACCTTTTCTTCGGCCTAAGTCCTCCCACTCCCCCCAGGGTCAGTACAGGCATAGACAGAATAGGTTTTCAGGTCAGAGAGGACGCGGCCAAAATAAACCAGGTCAGGGCCAGTCTTCGGCCAACACCAGCCAGCCGGCGAAGCGGCCAGCACCAACCCCACCATAAAAAAACTAAAGTCTCTCTCACTCCCGGCGCCTACCTTAACCCCTCCAACCCGGATGGGCTCTTGAACGCCCATAACAACCTCGGCCCGCGCAACCCGGAAGGGCTCTTGAACGCCCATTGCTTGCATGCGTGCTTTCGAATGCCGCGCGTACATTTTCGGTGTCGTGGGACGGTAGGTGGCGCCACCAGGCGTAAACTACGCCACAGCAACAGTATCTACCCCGACGCCATCATGGACAGTACGCCAAATAGTGATTCCGCTGTGTCCGATACCGTGCTTCCTACGACGCCCTTGCTTGTTCGTCGCGCCTTACCCCGACGCCATCGCCTAAATGTGTTATCTCCCGGAGGTATTGAGACGACATTGAGACTTTATGAGCGAGCTGATGCCAAGCATAATGTTGATGATGAAGTCAGTGACGACTCCAGTAATTATAAGTCGAGTGATTATGGCCATGAGAGTGATAAAGAAGAGCAATTCCTGGGATTTGCGAGAGAACATGACAGTGATGAGAGTGATGAAGGTGATGTACCAGTTGTTGAGGAAGCTGGTTTACCTAAAGACAGTGAACTTGAGAGAGTGAGCGAGTGGGAGAGTTCAAGGTCACTCACCAAATTTCGCTTAAGTGACACGACGCCAAGCCCTTCCCCAGGTAAATCGCCTTTCAAGCTACATTTGTATAAGCAGAAAATACTTGAGAAGGCGGCCGCGGCAGCTAGGGAACAAGCAAAACTACTTGGTGAGGATGAGGCTGTGAGTGAGGGTCAGCGTGGTGACCCTTCTCGTCCGCCATTGTCTCCCTTATCTACCCACGCCACCCAAGATGACCCGGATGCCCCGCATTCTTCCCCACCACCCCCACCATTGCCAAGGGTTGAGGACCCCACACTTTCGGCCTATTTGCCTCCTAGGTCCCCCGACAGGAGACATACTGCTGCCGAAAAGGGGAAAGGTAGGAAATATACCAAGAAAATTAAGAAAAGTAAGAGAGTTTTGTTCGAGGCTCCCGCGGCGTCCACCCCAGCCGGCCCCAGCCATACGTCCCCGCAACTTTCCCCACGGTCCTCCCCACCTCTCCCGCCTTCAACATGTCTTCCTGAAGAAGTCTTTGAGCTCGCATCACCAATACCTGGGCCTAGTGACAGTGAAACATTGCTTTCTGTCACTCGTCGCAGGCCAAGGAGCCCGGGACCTCGGGGGGACACAGCCTCACCTGCCACTCCTTCCCCACCTCGCCCACCCGCACGCCGCCCACGCATCACTGGTTCCCCGCCAGATTATGTGGGGGCCACTGATGATGAAGGGCACCTCTCTGAAGACTCTGGCCATGATTACATAGGTCCACCGTCAGGGCAAGATGACCACTCTGACGATGACTATATGGACATCGACGACCCTCGACCCATCCGCTTGGCCCGGCGTCGTGCTGCCCGTCGTGCTGCCCACCGCCCTGGCCGCCGCCCTCGCCGCCCTAGGGCGCGCGCCTCCCGAGTTGGCCGTGGGCGTGCTGGGCCACCAGCTGGAGCTCCTCGTCAGCGTAGACAAGACCCATTCTACGTTTTTCAGTGGCAAGACGTAGTTGATGAGGATGCATACAACCCTGATGTGCCAGCTTTTGATGAGGTACTGGAGGGTTCAGGCGTTACCCCCAATTTTCCTGCAGGCCCCAATGCTCCACCACATGAACTGTTTGAGGCCTTCTTTGATGAGGAGGTGGTAGGCTATGTTGTCAAAGAGACAAATAAGCAGCACCAATTCCAGGTCCACTTTTTGGGAAAGGTGACCAAGGGCCACATGAGGCAGTGGACCCCAGTGACTCATAAAGAGTTCATGGTGTTCCTGGCACTCACCATGCTAATGCCTCATGTCAAGAAGCATAGGTTGCCTGACTATTGGATCACCAATGATCTGATATCCACCCCTGCCTTCGGGAAATATATGTCTCGCGACCGGTACCTTGATATCCTCGCAGCGCTCCATCTTGTCACCAACCTTGACGTCCACCTCCCAGACAAGCTGTGGAAGATTAGGACGTTGTATGAGATGATGCGAGAACGCTTCACCTCCTACTTCAAGCCCTTCCGCAAGGTCGTCATTGACGAGTCTCTTGTGCTGTTCCGGGGAAAACTCAGCTTCCGGCAGTACATCCCCTCAAAAAGACATCGCTTTGGCATAAATTCTTTGTGCTGTGCGACTGCCAAACTGGCTATGTCCTGGACTTCCTGGTCTACAGCGGGAAGGAAGGGGACTTGCTTGTGGACCCCCTCATTGGCTTTGGCGGAGCAGTGGTGCAAGCCATGATGGACCGCTACTTTCATAAGAATCACGTCCTCTACACGGACAATTATTACACGTCCCCCACTCTCTCACAGTACCTGCATGAGCGCAAGACGGGGACTGTAGGCACAGTACGAGGGAAAAGGAAGGGCATGCCACCTTTCCCTCCAAAGACCAAAAAAGGTGATGTGTTCAAGAAGAAGTCGGGGCCCATTCTGGCTATCCACTGGCACGACCAGCGGAAGGTCAACCTCCTGACCACCATCCACAAGGGGGAAATGGTGGAGACTGGCAAGGTGGATCGCCGCACCCAGGCCAGGGTGACCAAGCCTGATGCTGTCCTGGACTACAACATCAACATGAGGCTGGTGGACAAGTCCGACATGCAGATAGGCTTCATTGACTGCCTGCGTACCTCGTGCAGATGGTACAAAAAGTTCTTTCTGCATATGGTGGACATGTCAGTTCTGAATGCCTACAACATATACAAGCTTCGGAATGTGAACACACCCATGAAGTTCAATAGCCTGCGGAGGTTCCAAAAGCAGGTGTTGACGGAGCTCCTGGAGAAGTATGCTATGCCACAGAGGGCAGTGGCACATCCTGGGCCCGCCGTTATTGACCGCTTGCAGTCTGCTCAATACTTGATTAGGCACAGGCTTGGTTCCCTGCCTCAGAATGAATCCGGAAGAACACAGCAGAAGCGGTGCCATGTCTGCTACAACAGCAGGGTGAAGCCGAGGTCAGGTAAAAAGTCAACCCTGGAGTGTGTGGAGTGCAAGGTGGCACTCTGTGCTGTAGATTGCTTCTTTGATTACCACTCCAAGCTGGAGTTCTAATAATCATACTGAAATTGCCAAATAAAATGACAATATGTACACTATAATTATATATAGGCAAAAAGTGGAAGAAAACCAATGTATTGTAATACAAAAGTCATGTATTATGAGAACATTGATACAAATACAATTACACCATAATAATATGTGAAAGTGACACATATGTATATACCAAGTGACATTCATATGATTAGAACCTATAGAAATATATAAATCAGTGAAAAAAGACACAATAAATTGTATATAAAACGTTTACAAATCATATAACTAAGTGAAAGTGACACAAGACCTAATATTTGATGGCCAAAGTATAATAAACACCTGTGATAACGAATAATCAGTGCCTAATACAACAATAACCTACCTCAATTACTAATAAAATGTACGGTATCGAGTGAAAATGAGCATTATCAGTGACAGTGACACTCTCTAAAGCATATTTGTCAAAGTGAAAGTGACACAAGACCTAATATTTGATGGCCAAAGTATAATAAACACCTGTGATAACGAATAATCAGTGCCTAATACAACAATAACCTACCTCAATTACTAATAAAATGTACGGTATCGAGTGAAAATGAGCATTATCAGTGACAGTGACACTCTCTAAAGCATATTTGTCAAAGTGAAAGTGACACAAGACCTAATATTTGATGGCCAAAGTATAATAAACACCTGTGATAACGAATAATCAGTGCCTAATACAACAATAAGCTACCTCAATTACTAATAAAATGTACGGTATCGAGTGAAAATGAGCATTATCAGTGACAGTGACACTCTCTAAAGCATATTTGTCAAAGTGAAAGTGACACAAGACCTAATATTTGATGGCCAAAGTATAATAAACACCTGTGATAACGAATAATCAGTGCCTAATACAACAATAACCTACCTCAATTTCTAATAAAATGTACGGTATCGAGTAAAAATGAGCATTATCAGTGACAGTGACACTCTCTAAAGCATATTTGTCAAAGTGAAAGTGACACAAGACCTAATATATGATGGCCAAAGTATAATAAACACCTGTGATAACGAATAATCAGTGCCTAATACAACAATAAGCTACCTCAATTACTAATAAAATGTACGGTATCGAGTGAAAATTAGCAATATCAGTGACAGTGATACCCTAATAAACATATTTTATATAATTGGCCTCAAAATAACTAGAAAATATCAAATAAACATCACATTCTCAATATCAAACACTAAAATCGTCTAAGGGAGATAAATACTTTGGCGCGGCGAGCGGCTAGGTGCGTCGTAGCCATGGCCGGGGCGACGCGTCCGAACGCGGGAAGAATTTTCCGCCGAAAAGCACTCGTCTTCCCGCGCTCACCATTATGCAACCAGAGGGGCTAGAGACCTCTACTCAACGCCATTCGACAGAGGAAGGTTTGTGGAACATTATTCTTTTTTATTCACAACATTACATGACATATTCATTGACTTACAGAGTAGTTAACATAGGCCAAAGATCGTCAAAACACCCGGTACCGGAGCACAGTCGTAAGCTATAGCCCCCGGGGCTGGAGGGTTAAGGCCGGAGGAACCGAGGGTAGTACAGCCGGCGAACCCTTGTCTGCTAACTGGGTCGTTCCGAACGTGTCACCAAGCATGGCCGTTAAACACTTGGGCACGGATGGTGGCACGCAAAGGCATCACTTGGCAGTGGCTCCGGCGACCTCGATTACGTCAGCCGACAACGGCGAATTTTGTTTCTTTAGAGGTGGAGTCACTAGCCCAGGAAATGATTGCCAAGAATGTCATCATCCCGGTCCCCCCAAATTACCCTGTATTCACGTCCAAACTATTTTTGGTTCCCAAAAGGGACAGTGTTCAGATGAGGCCGGTCGTAGACCTGTCTTATCTGAATCTTCACATTCACAACGAATCTTTCAGAATGTTAACAGTACACCAAATCAGGCTAACACTTCCGCCGGGAGGTTGGATGTGTTCACTAGACCTGACAGACGCCTATTGGCACGTATCGGTCAACAAAAGATTTCAAAGGTTTTTGGCCTTACGGATCAGGCACCAAAATTTTGTTTTTCAGAGGATGCCGTTCGGTTTGAACCTGGCACCTCGATTATTCACAAAACTAGTGCGGCAAGCCCTGATGCCATTGTTAAAACAAGGGATCAGAGTGTTGTGGTATCTGGACGACTGGCTGGTGGTGGCAGAGACACAACAATTATGCATAAAACATGTCAATATCATTTTAAATCATGTCAAAACTCTAGGCTTCAAGGTAAATCTGGTAAAGTCAAACCTTGTTCCCTCACGAGTAATTCAGTGGATAGGGCTGGTCTGGGACACCGCCGCTCTCACTCTGAGTCAGAGTGTGGACAATCGCAACAGGTTTCGCAGGAAACTGTTCAGGTTTCTTCACAGTCTGACTACGACACGAAGGGTCTGGGAGTCTCTGGTCGGCTCTCTCAACTGGATTCAACTAACTGTCAAGTTGGGCCGGTTGAAAGTAAAACGATTAATATTGGAAGGCAACAAATATTTCCCGCTCTTACCGGCGGAAAAATTATGGCCCATCCCGAAATTAATCCACACCTTACTAGCGGTCTGGGCGAAGAGGGAAACATTGCACTCAATAATGTCATGGACCTCTCCTCCACCAACGGTATGGGTAGACACGGATGCGTCAGGCACAATAGGTTGGGGATTTCAGTCAAATCAGGGGCACCAGGGTCAGGGGCTTTGGTCCCACTTAGAAATCTCGCACATCAATGTCAAAGAATTACTAGTCCCCTTATATTTCCTTCAGGCTCACGGCCCGGCGTTACGGGACAAGTCGGTGGCCTTCAGAATGGACAATCTGAATGCAGTCCACTGTATTCAGAAACAAGGGTCAACGAGGTCAAGGAAGTTGCTAAACGTGTCAGAAGAGATTTTTGCTCTAGCCAACAGTCTAGATATTTATCTGCACGCTTCTTATCTCCCAGGCGTAGCGAACGTCTGGGCAGACGCTCTATCCCGGCGACAGAGCACGACAGTAGAATGGGAGCTCAAGCAACCCATTTTCAACCTAATGATTGCAGAGCTCTCCCATCCACAAGTGGATCTTTTTGCGTCCGAGGAGACTCACAAACTCCCTCTATACCTCACCCGCCGGGCGAAAACGCCGGCAGGGGGGCCAGACGCCCTAGTGACAGACTGGAACAGATGGAGCTCCATCTATCTGTTTCCGCCGCCAGATGCGTCACTAATGTGCCACATAGTGAACAAACTACGAGATTATCGAGGCTTAGTCTCGCTAATCGCGCCACTGTGGCCGGCGCAGTTGTGGTACCAGCAATTGAAAATGTGGTGCCCGGACCCGATATCGCTCCCGGTCGGGTATTTCCACTTAGACGCGATTGGCAACCTCGCGACCTCGCTGACTTTTGCATTATGGACATTCAGGAGGCCAAGTGGCTAGCACCATACGGTAGAGATGTGACAAATAAATTACTTAATCAATATACTCAGTCTACAAAACGACAGTATCAATCACATTGGCAAGCCTTTACTTCTTGGATCGTTAGGACAGAACAAACTGTACCCTCAGTGGCATTAGTTTTTAATTATTTAAATTATCTGTTTGAGCAGAAACGTTTATCTGTGGTAACATTAAAAAATCACTTAACTGCGATTAGAGTGCCCTTTTTAGACCTTACAGGTCTTTCCATACCTGTAGCGGAGGAAACAGGTTTTATGAGAGCATGTTTTAAACTCCGCCCACCTCCCCGTCAGCTCATGCCTACTTGGTCTCTGGACAAAGCTTTGTCTTTGCTTCACTCTCGTCTGTACCAAAATACTGCAGACTTTGCATTACTCTTAAAAAAGTCAGTTTTCCTTTTGGCTTTAGCCACCGGAAACAGAGTGTCTGAGCTGGCGGCGATGAGCAACACACCTAATTGTCTTAGGTTTGGTAGACTTAATGAATGTATTTCCATTGCACCCTCCCCAGGTTTTGTAGCCAAGAATGAGCATAGTGCACACGTGTTTTCTGAGTTCACGGTGCCGGCGTTAAAAAGGGGAAAGGTGCATCATAATTTATGTCCAGTACAAGCTCTAACCAAATATTTGAGAGTAGCTCCTCAAAACCCCCAAGGTGCTTTATGGGTAGCAAGTACGGGTAAACGCTTACTTAAACGGCGATTAGCCTCTCTTCTGGTAGAAGTCATTAAAGAAAGTAATCCCGGCGTTGTGGGTCGGGCCCACGATTTACGCAAATGGGCAGCCTCTTTACGTTTCCTGAAATTGTTTTCAGTTGAAGACATAGCGTTCACGCAGTTGTGGGCGTCTAATCATACGTTTCTGTCTAGATACTTGTCAGTTGCTCTAGACAAACCTTCCTTACCATGTATAGCTTTAAGGCAGAGGGTCTAGGTGGCCCTGCAGTCACTTTTGTTTACTTTCACGGGAAAGGGGGGGGGGGGGGTGCAGTCAGTTGACACAGGACGCCCTAGACCCCGCCGGAGTATGAGAGCTGTGATACAATTTAAGGTTAAAATGTGTTATGAAAATTTCTCAGTGAGAAATTGTGCTAGTACAATGTTAAGTACAAAACAACGGTGTTGTTAGAGTAGTTTAGCTGCGAAAGCAATTTAATTTTAGAATAATGGAGTTCCTTTGCAATTTATCTCCAAGTTTATGTTGGGGTTTATTATGTGCACATGTAAACTTATAACTTGTTATTTTTTGTCACCACTCGTTGAGTGGGGTGCCTTTATAACTACAGATCTGTGTTCAGAATCTTCAGGGTTACCCATTTTTTGTCAGGCAGGCTTCTTTGAAGCACGCACCTGCCTGAACCCCCTTTTTCTTGTATTTGTTCGGCTACGCCGTTATTAAATATATTTTCAAAGTAAGAATACTATGTGGTTGTTTTTATTATCTGCTTTTCTAGAGTTATGATATGATTACGAATGTCCCCCTCCAGTCTTAGAAATCAGGCATGTTCGTCAATGATGGAGGGGCCACTAATAAATTATAGGTTTGACTCCTGTAAGGAGATAAAGAAAACCTAATATTTAGTAGTGGCCCCGTAATCATTGACGACTGGGGCCCTCCCGACCGTCCCCTTCCCATTCGTTGATGTATTAAGGATTTTGGTTTACTTGATATGTCAGTGAAGGAAGAATGACGCCTGAATCAGCGTCTGGTCAGAAATCCACACAAGTACATCCACGATATGATGGAAAGCTTATTGGATAGTTATTCTTATTTTCTTTTTGTTTTTATTTTTTACGAAGTTTTTTCGTAGTGAGAACCCAATTCATAATGACTGAAGCCATGAGTGAGGTCGCGTGCGCTCATGATGAAGGCTCCTCAGTTTTTAAATGCTCTGCGCAGTAGATTCAAAACTACGGCGGATTAGTGTTTGAAGAGGATGCCTTATGTAATAGGCATGTTCGTCAATGATTACGGGGCCACTACTAAATATTAGGTTTTCTTTATCTCCTTACAGGAGTCAAACCTATAATTTAGCAATCGTTCATAGTGTACCTTCCATGCTTCTCTGATTTCATTTTCTGCATACACAATCTTCCCATTATAATTTCTAACACACTGTTCACCTATAATATCACTACTGTAATTTTTAACTCGCCTAGCTAGGTTGAAGATCCCACTGGGATTGTCAGTGCTACACACTTGTTCGAGGACCAGGTCCTTAATGCGATTTTTAGCATTGTAAATAACTCTTTTGGCAGTTCGTTTAGCTGCCTGGTATTCCTCCTTGCTGCCTCCTTTCTTCCATGCTTTGAAGCATCTCCTTTTCTCTTTCACAGCATGTTCTACCTCATCGTTCCACCACCAGGAGGTCTTATTCCTGGGGTGACCCTTTGTTTTCCCACAGACTTTGTCAGTGGCAGCGATAAGGCTATGCTTAAGAAAGTTCCATTGACTATTTACATCATTAGGCCTAGCTTCCTTATTTCTATTCATATCCTCCAGTTCACTATGAAACCTATCCCTAACTTCCTTGTCCTTCAGCAGCCACACTTTCCTTTTGGGTATGTAAACCTTCTTGCGCTTAGGATCTCTGTATAAGCTCATGTCTCACACAAGTAGCTTATGCTGGGGGATACATTCTTCGCTCGGGATGACCTTTACATCTCGAACTAGTTTCCAGTCTTTCCTGTTAACCAAGAAGTAATCTATCTGGCTACTGGATACTCCAGAGTTATATGTGATCAGGTGGCTCTGTCTTTTCTTGAACTTTGTGTTACACACAACCATGTTGAGTGCAACGCAGGACTCTAATATATATTCGCCTTCTAGATTTCTCCTTCCGTAACCATTTCCTCCATATACCCCCTCGTATCCATTTGCAGATGATCCCACGTGACCATTGAGGTCCCCGCCCCACGATTATTATTTCGTTCTCCGAGAGACCTGAAATGACACTGACGGTGTCATTCCAGAAGTCCTCTTTTATCTCTTTCTGTAAACCAGCCTGTGGGGCATATGCAGATATCACATTCAGAATTCTTTCACCATCTTTCAACTTAAAAACAATCAGCCTTTCACTAACTCTCGTAATCTGAAGCACACTTTCTGCCAGCTCTTCAGCCACCAGAACACCCACTCCTCCTTTCGCTTTATCAGTCTCCACACCCATCCAGTATATCCTATATCTTTTCCTCCTTCCGACAATCCACTGTACCCCATGCCTCTTCCAGAGTGTTTCCTGGGTACAGCAGACGTCCACTCGCCTCCTCTCACACATCTCAGCCACTTCATTCGCACGCAGATTCAAACTACCAACATTCACACTAGCAAGTCTAAGATTGTGGGGGGCATTTGTCCTTGTCCTGTGCGGTTTTGATTCATCGGACTTACGTTTATTTTCTTTGGTTTTAGTCATAATTAGGTAGGTTGACTGGCAGATGGGCATTCCCCCCCCCCCCCCCCGAACTCCGGCTCCACTCTACCCCGGGACCATTCCCAGCACCTTCCCCCAAGAGATTACAAGGGGGTAGGATCCAGTGGTATAAAATAAAAGCATCATCAACAACAACAACATCACTTCCAGCAGTACATCCACTCAAAGAGACATCGCTTTGGCATCAAGCTCTTCGTACTATGCGATTGTAAGACTGGCTATGTCCTGGACTTCCTGGTCTACAGTGGGAAGGAAGGGGATGTGCTTGCGGACCCCAGCATTGGCTTTGGCAGAGCAGTGGTGAAAGCCATGATGGACCGCTATTTTGACAAGATCCACATCCTCTACACGGACAATTACTATACGTCCCCCACTCTCACCAAGTACCTCCATGACAAAAGAAAAGCGGGACTTTAGCCACAGTGCTAGAAAGAAGGAATGGCATGCCGTCTTTCCCAAAGAAAACAAAGAAGAAAGATTTGTTCCTGAAAAAATCTGGGCTCATTCTGGCAATCCACTGGCACGACCAGCGGAAGGTCAACCTCCTCACCACCATCCACAAGGGGGACATGATGAAAACTGGCAAGGTGGATCGCCGCTCCAACACCAGGGTGAAGAAGCCGGATGCAGTTGTCAACTATAATCTCAACATGAGGTTCGTCAACAAATCGGATATCCAGATCGGCTTCATTGACTGTCTGCGTACCTCATGCAGGTGGTACAAAAAGTTCTTCCTGCATATGGTTGACATGTCGGTTCTGAATGCCTACAATATCTACAATCTTCGGAATCCGACGCCCAGGATATTCAAAAGTTTGCGGAAATTCCACAATCAGGTAATCAATAATCTCCTGGAAAAGCATGCAACATCCCAGAGGCAAGTAGCTCAAGCAGGGGCAGGCTAGACGACCCGCTTACATTGTGCCTATTTCATAAGGATGCACCAGTTCGCTGCTCTTCCTTTGACACCAGCGGGACGGAAGCAGCAGAAGAGGTGCCACGTCCGCTACAACACTACGCTGAGGGAGAGGAAAGAGACCAAGACAGCATTCGAGTGCGTGGAGTGCAAGGTGGCACTCTGTGTAGTCAATTGCTTTGCTGACTATCACAGCAAAAAGTACAGTACTACAGTAGAGCGCCGTTTATTCGGCATTCAGAACAGCGGCACTCTCAAAACAACTGCACCAATCGGCCAGGCATTAATTAGGTATAAAATCAGAGAAAATGCGGCGAAAATGAATTCAAACCGCCCGCCATGAGCATCGTCGATTGCCGACACACTTGGCGCCGTCTGCTTACTCTGTTTTTGCTAGAAGACATAGGCATAGCCTATATATCTCCACAAAGATATTACCTAACCCAGGTTAGATGTGACCTAACTTAGGTTAGATGTATATCAGGCAGCAGAACTCATTGTTATCTTGTGAATAGTCTTATTGATAAGGAATAACCACATAACCTTAGCAACAAATTGCTAAGTCACTAGCTTGCCAGACCAAGAAATGGTCTAACCTAGCTTAGATATATATCAGGAGGCAGAAATAATTTTTACCTTGTGAATGGTGAAGACTAGAATTTTCTATACCAAGTGCTTTTCGATTGAGCAAAATAATAAAAGTTGTTTTGGACCCGTGGTCACTGCTTCGATTATCGATTGGGCCCCCAAGTCAGCTGGCGCGTGTGTATGTGTGTCACGGACCGTTCGGCACAGTAGCATACCAGTTAACCCAGCAGCTACGGGAAGACTCTTAAGAGGTCCTACTGGGCGGCTGCGGGAAGACTCTTAAGATCCTAGGCCTAAAAAAAAACTTTTAAAACACCCCAGTGGCACTCGAAAAAAAGCAATTTGTGTTTAGGTGAGATAATTTCCCTCCATTACTTTCTACCACTCCTACACATGTGTCCCCCCCCCCCCTTTCCCCCCCCCTCCTCAATTATCAGGTATTTTCTCTATTATTCCCGATATTTATCGAGTATTTTCATGGGAGGACAAGTGGGAGAGAGGGAGGAGTGTGGAGCAGTGTAACTCCGACCCTCCAAGCCAGTCTGAAAGCTCCCCTGGCCTTTCAGTACCATACGAGACATGAGAGAGGGAAGGTGTGCCTGTCTCGCCGGTCTGGGCCAGATTACGACCGCGGGGCTAAAATATACAGTTTTCACCAGCCAATTGCTGTTACCACTTGTTTTATTGCTTTCCCATGTTCATATGTTCATATTAAAGGTGAATTCCAGGGATGAAACCTATTCAAATTACAATGTCCATTGGGATCTGCTTGGTTTTAGGTATATGATACTGAAGAACTTTCATCAATGTGTTTTAACAACATAGAAATATAGCTTATCAAACTTATTTTATGTGGCACAAACTGGCATGTTTACCAGGACGTCACTATGTTCAATGGCGAGAACTCTCGACATGGGAAATGGGTGATTCTGTGATCTTTTTTATGTGAGAAACTCTTATAAATTGTATGCATGTGTACAGCTCAACATTTGGCTTCATCACTGTTCTGGTCTAGGGACCGCGATATATAAATTGAACAGAAAACGATACTATCATTAAGAAATAGGCCTTGCGAGCGACCTGCCTCGATTCTGGACCAGGATAAAACGCTCGAAAACACAGCCTGTATGTTTATTGTTGGCGAGATGGGATTATTTCTTGATGTGCACCACATCTTCAGGACGTTCGATCTTTTGCAGAGCATGAGTAATGAATTGAAAGGTTTTAATTACGAAAAACAGACCTGACAGTCCATGACTCCGTGTTGTTTACAAACTGCCTCTCAACATTCGTTCGTCACTCCCGATCAGCTGAACTCCGCTGAGAATGCCAACGTCGTTATACAGTATATTAGTATTTTTGTCTTGAGTTTAATGGAATTATATCGATAATGTCCATATATATATATTACAGTATATTCATGCCAAGTTATGACCCTGCATTAATCTTGGTTTTTTCGTTCATTCCTGTAGTTCACCTTTAAAAGTAAAATAGTAATATGGATAAGTAATAATTATATATACTGTATGGTAAATTAACAATTTTGGTGAGGAATGAATCAGAATACCTTCGCATGGGGGAATGGTGTATACTACAGGGGCTTAGCGCTTTACGAGTCAACAAAGCAAAACACAAGAGATATGAGGTTCACAAATCGGTTTGGTCTAGATTACTCTGTTAATTATAGGTTTGACTCCTGCAAGGAGATAAAGAAAACCTAATATTTAGTAGTGGCCCCGTAATCATTGACGATTATGCCTATTACATAAGGCACCCTCTTCAAACACTCAAACGCCGTAGTTTGAATCTACCGCGCAGAGCATAAAAAATTGAGGAGCCTTCATCATGAGCGCACGCAACCTCACTCATGGTTCAGTCATTATGAAATTGGGTTCTCACTACGAAAAAACTTCGTAAAAAATAAAAACAAAAAGAAAATAAGAATAACTATTCAATAAGCTTTCCATATAATCGTGGATGTACTTGTGTGGATCTTTGACCAGACGCTGACTCAGGCGTCATTCTTCCTTCACTGACATATCAAGTAAACCAAAATCCTTAATACATCAACGAATGGGAAGGGGATGGTCGGGAGGGCCCCAGTCGTCAATGATTACGGGGCCACTACTAAATATTAGGTTTTCTTTATCTCCTTGCAGGAGTCAAACCTATAATTTATTAGTGGCCCCTCCATCATTGACGATTATGCCTGATATCTAAGACTGGAGGGGGACATTTGTAATCATATCATAACTCTAGCAAAAGCAGATAATCAAACAACCACATAGTATTCTTACTTCGAAAAGATATATATTTTGGCGCAGCACATACTGTATATACAAAAAGGGGTACAAGCAGGAGCGTGCTTCAAAGAAGCCTGCTTGATAAAAAAGGGTTAACTCTGAGATTCTGAGAACAGATCCGCCAGTTAAAAAGGCACCCCACTTAAATTAAGTGGTGAAAAAATAAAAACTTCTAAGTTTACATGTGCACATATTATAGGTTTGACTCCTGTAAGGAGATAAAGAAAACCTAATATTTAGTAGTGGCCCCGTAATCATTGACGAACATGCCTATTACATAAGGCATCCTCTTCAAACACTAATCCGCCGTAGTTTGAATCTACCGCGCAGAGCATTTAAAATCTGAGGAGCCTTCATCATGAGCGCACGCAACCTCACTCATGGCTTCAGTCATTATGAATTGGGTTCTCACTACAAAAAAACTTCGTAAAAAATAAAAAACAAAAAGAAAATAAGAATAACTATCCAATAAGCTTTCCATCATATCGTAGATGTACTTGTGTGGATCTTTGACCAGACGCTGATTCAGGCGTCATTCTTCCTTCACTGACATATCAAGTAAACCAAAATCCTTAATACATCAATGAATGGGAAGGGGATGGTCGGGAGGGCCCCAGTCGTCAATGATTACGGGGCCACTACTAAATATTAGGTTTTCTTTATCTCCTTACAGGAGTCAAACCTATAATTTATTAGTGGCCCCTCCATCATTGACGAACATGCCTGATTTCTAAGACTGGAGGGGGACATTCGTAATCATATCATAACTCTAGAAAAGCAGATAATCAAACAACCACATAGTATTCTTACTTTTGTAAAAAAGAGATATTCGGGTGCATAAACTTTATACAGCCTAAATCTTCAAAAAGGGGTACAAGCAGGAACGTGCTTCAAAGAAGCCTGCTTCAAAAAGGGTTAACTCTGAGACTCTGTGCACAGATCTGCTAGTTAAGAAGGCACCCCACTTAAAGTAAGTGGTGAAAACTAAAAACTTATAAGGTTACATGTGCACATATAAACCCCATTAACTAGTGGATATATTCCTAAAAATATAACCAAACATAAATGAATTCTTGTACATTCGTAGAAGTACTGAACTCGTGTACTTATGCAGAAGTAATTACTGCAAAAGTAAAAGTCGTAGTTGCCACTACCGAGATTTCTCAAAAATCTATTGCTTCACAGCCAAAGCTACTTACAACAAGAATGGTCGTAACACTACTATTGGCTTTTAGCACAATTTCCTGCAATGAATACTACGGAGAAATGTTTATAATACAATGCCTACAACCAGTATCACAGCTCGTATGTTCCGAACACATACTCCGGAGGGGTCTAGGGTGTCCTATGTCACACTGACTGCCCCCCCCCCCCCCCCCCCCACCCCTTTTTCTTGAAATTAAACAAAACGTGACTAAAAGGGCCACCTAGACCCTCTGCCGTAAAGCTATACATGGCAAGGAAGGGTTGTCCAGAGCTACTGAAAGGTATCGAGGCAAAAACTCCTGATTAGAGGCCCACAACTGTGTGGACGTAATAACTTTCACCGAAAGATTATTAAGGAAACGTAAAGAGGCTGTCCCCTTGCGTAAATCGTGGGTCTTACCCACAACGCCGGGATGCTTCTCTTTAAAGTCCTCGACCAAGAGAGAAGCCAGTGTACACTCCATCAATCGTTCACCCGGACTTGCGACCCATAAAGCACCCTGGTGATTTATAGGTGCCACTCTTAAATATTTGGTTAGAACTTGCACTGGGCAAAAAAGATGGTGCACCTTTCCCCTGTTTAACGCCGGCACCGTGAACTCTGAAAACACGTGTTCACTGTGCTCAATCTCGGCTATGAATCCTGGGGAAGGTGCAATGTGAATACACTCATGAAGCCTATCAAACCTGAGGCAATTAGGTGCGTTGCTCATCGCCGCCAGCTCAGATACTCTGTTCCCGGTAGCCAAAGCCATAAGGAATACTGCCCTTTTGTAAAATCTGCAGTCTTTGGTACATACGGGAACGAGAATAAAGACGATGCTTTGTCCAGAGACCATGTAGGCCTGAGCTGACGGGGAGGTGGGCGGAGTTTAAAACCTGCCCACATAAATCACTTTCAGATAAATGTTTCTGCATGAACAGATAAATTAAAGAATAAACAACCAACGCCACCGAGGGCACAGTTTGTTTTGTTCTAAGAATCCGAGACGTAAAAGCTTTCCAATGCGATTGAAACTGTCGCTTTGTAGACTGGGTATATTGATTCGTGAATATCGTGGTCACGTCGCTACCATAAGGTGCTAGCCACTTGGCCTCCTGAATGTCCAAAATGAACAAGTCCGCGAGGTTTCTAGGTTGCCAATAGTGTTCTAAGTGGAACAACCCGACCAGGAGGGACACTGGGTGCGGGCACCACGTGTTCAAATGCCGGTACCACACTGCGCCGGCCACAGGGGTGCGATTAGCGAGACTACTCCTCGCTAATCCTGTAGTTTGTTGACTACGTGGCACATTAGAGACGCGTCTGACGGCAGAAAAGAGATAAATGGAACTCAACCTGTTCTCGGCCGTCATCAGAGCGTCAGGTCCGCCCGCCGGCGTTATCGTCCGGCGGGTGAGGTACGACTGTGAGTATCGCCATACACCTTGGTTGTGGCTGTCCCTCGCTTGCGAGCTCGGTATACTCCCTGAACGGGGAGCCCTCGTCCGAGTCCCGTAAAGGTTTATGATAATTAAAAGCTCCCATAGCTCATTAACACATTGAAAGCAGAGCTGGTGAGCAAAATCATAAAGTATACTAATTAATTTAATTTATATTTAATTGTATTAAAATAAATTACTATAAATAAACACAATATTATCATAATATAATTATAGAAAATATATATGTTTATTATGATTCAGGTATTAAATTATTTCATTAACAAATAAAAATAAGATAGGGCTACCTGAGCTTAACGGCGTTGAACATACAGCCATGAGGGGTTCAAGTGCCGACACGACAGAGACTGGGGGAAAACTACCCCGCCCACGGGAACTACCTGGTCACCTGGTGCAACACCGGTAATCCGCCCTGGAAAGAGAATTTTCCGGGGATTAATCCTTGTCTAGCGGAGTGTTTTGGGCTCATTTGGGTATATTCAGGCCCTCCTGAATGATCAATCAAGTATCCGCATGAAAAGAAATGTATTCAGCAAAAAACTAGGCGCTAAAAGCTTCAAAATGAGACCAGAACGAGCTACGTAGCACTCGTGGTTCTCTTGCAGTGGTGCCACGAACATGGGAGTTTAGCGTATAGCGGTATATTTTTCCCAGCTATGCTCACTACTGGCTACACTGCCAGCCTCTCGAGAACACAGGGAACATGAGTTAATGGGCGGCGGTAAGCCCTGGGAGTCGGCTATCTGGCCCGCTGTGCTCCCGGCCATTTGCACTCGATTTTAACCCTTTAAAAGCCTTAATAATGCTCCTAACTTCCTGCAAATTGGTACACGCCTTAAGTTGAGCGCCGCCAATAAGAGGTTAAAGCTCATAGGGTGACACCCAAAAAACGGTACAAAATATGTGCCTCAAAACCGCCGGTCAACGAACCGTAGCACTCCACCACTACTTTTCGTTGTCCTTTAGTATCATATTAAAGATTTCAGCATATCTTTACCTGTCCAGAAGATTGAAGCATATCTTCTGAATCCTCATAAAGATGAAGCATATCTTTATTAAAGATGAAGTCTTTCAAGTATCCCTTTACACTTGAAACACTAGTAAGATTCCGGCACCTATTTATCCCATAAAAAGTCTAAGCCTATCTTAATCTCTAATCTGGCGTCACCCAGAAGCCCTCATAGATCGCCGTCTTGAAGGCCGTGATACCCTATTGTATCAATCAATTGTTTGGCAAATTATCGCAAATTGCAAATCAGTTAATATAACCACCCAAAGGTACAACCGCCGGGTTTTATATGCAATGTCAAACCAATTGTACCTGCCCCAGACCTCTTTGTAAAAAGGTCGCCGGGAGGGAAAGACTAAACAAACAAACGGCATTGTTTCAATGGCTTATTAAAGATTTCAGCATATCTTTTATCTGCCCAAAAGAATTAAGCATAACTTCTTAATCCTCATAAAGATGAAGCATATCTTTATTAAAGATGAAGTCTTTCAAGTAACCCTTTACACTTGAAACACTAGTAAGATTCAGCCATCTTTTTATCCCATAAAAAGTCTAAGCCTATCTTAATCTCTAATCCGGCTTCTCCCAGAAGCCCTCATAGATCGCCGTCTTGAAGGCCGTGATACCCTATTGTATCAATCAATTGTTTGGCAAATTATCTCGAATCGCAAATCCGTTAATATAACCACCCGAAGGTACAACCGCCGGGTTTTATATACAAGGACCCCAATGGAAATACGCCTAACGGCCTTATTGGGCTATCCTTAGTTGGAATTATGCAAGGCTGGTACATGTCATATTTATAACATACTATGTGGTACCAACTCTGTAAAATGCTAACTGAATAAATATTATTATTATTATTATTAATATTATTCTTATTAATGTCAAACCAATTATACCTGCCCCAGACCTCTTTGTAACAAGGTCGCCGGGAGGTAAAGACCAAACAAACAGACAGCATTGTTTCAATGGCTTTGAAAAGCAGAGAAAACCAAGGCCAACAGGTGTCAGCCTGATCACCTAGAAAACTGAGTGGAGCCCCCCTCGACGGGAATAACTCAGGAAGCCTGATCCCAGGCTCGACCATAGAAAACGCAGTTTCTGATGAGCCCTCAAGCGACCAAACTCGTCGGGGTAACTTACCTATTTTAGCCATCCTGACTAAAACTCGGTAAACAAAAACGGTGTTCTCGGAGCAACGAGAAAAACGCCGGAAAGATAACCCACACTAAACTATACATTACAAGAGGGCGTAATGCATAAAGCAATGAATAACACAGGAAGCCTGCTCCCAGGCTCGACCACAGAAAACGCAGTTTCTTATGAGCCCTCAAGCGACCAAACTCGTCGGGGTAACTTACCTATTTTGAGCCATCCTGACTAAAACTCGGTAAACAAAACCTGTGTTCTCGGAGCAACGAGAAAACACGCCGGAAAGGTAACCTACACCAAACGAGACATTTTAACACATTTCATACAAAGGGTGTGCGCAAAAATAGGGATACCTGAACAGGAGGGCGTAATGCATAAAGCAAAAACCGGGGCAAAGGTAGCCATGACAGAGACTGGTGGGATAATTACTCCAGGTTCTGCATAGACCCGCCGGGACCCAACTCTGGAAAAAAAGAAAATGTCCAGGAATTAATGCTCATAAGGTTAACCCAAACATGTTCGCACACAAGTGTTAAGTAACCCGCTGGGTAACGAGACGTAATACTCAACGACGACAGCTCGCTACGCGGTGGGGTTTCCTAAGTAAAAGATTTCAGAATATCTTAATTTGTCCAAAAGATTTATGAATACCCTCTGACATAATATATAAAGACCAGCATGGCATTTATAACTGATGAAGTCTTTCCGGTGGTGTTTGTTTCAAGATTCAATTTTGGAAAAAACTCCCCTAAAAAAGACGCCGGTCCCCGAATTATCTCGTAGATCAAAAACTGGGAAGCCTGACAAATATACGAGATCTAACTTCTCCCGAAGTATCTTTTTAGATCGCCGTATGTTGAAGGCGGCGATACAAAACGTATCCCTCAATTGTCTGGTTAACTAACTGAATCGTAAATTCGTTATCCCCATCCCTCCAAGGATCACCCGCCGGGTGTGAATATTATTTATTTTTTATTTTTATTTTTTATTTTTTTAAACGTTAACCCCAATTGTGCCCTAAAGCGCCGTATGTTGAAGGAGGCGATACACAATGCATCCCTCAATTGTCTGGTCAACTAAACTGAATTTTGCAAATTCGGGCATCCCACCCTTCCAGGTTGCACCCGCCGGGTGATTTAAAGTTTAAAAGTTAACCCCAAATGTTCCTAACCCCACTTCGTTGTAAAAGATCGCCGGGGAGGAAATACAAAGATCACGGATTGCAAAACAGTCAATAGAACCACCCAAAGGTACAACCGCCGGGTTTTATATGCAATGTCAAACCAATTGTACCTGCCCCAGACCTCTTTGTAAAAAGGTCGCCGGGAGGGAAAGACTAAACAAACAAATGGCATTGTTTCAATGGTTTATTAAAGATTTCAGCATATCTTTCACCTGTCCAAAAGAATTAAGAATAACTTCTTAATCCTCATAAAGATGAAGCATATCTGTATTAAAGATGAAGTCTTTCAAGTATCCCTTTACACTTGAGACACTAGTAAGATTCAGGCATATTTTTATCCCATAAAAAGTCTAAGCCTATCTTAATCTCTAATCCGGCTTCTCCCAGAAGCCCTCATAGATCGCCGTCTTGAAGGCCGTGATGCCCTATTGTATCAATCAATTGTTTGGCAAATTAACTCGATTCGCAAATCCATTAATATAACCACCCGAAGGTACAACCGCCGGGTTTTATATGCAATGTCAAACCAATTATACCTGCCCCAGACCTCTTTGTAAAAAGGTCGCCGGGAGGTAAAGACCAAACAAACAGACAGCATTGTTTCAATGGCTTTGAAAAGCAGAGAAAACCAAGTCCAACAGGTGTCAGCCTGATCACCTAGAAAACTGTGTGGAGCCCCCCTCGACGGGAATAAACCAGGAAGCCTGATCCCAGGCTCGACCCTAGAAAACGCAGTTTCCGATGAGCCCTCAAGCGACCAAACTCGTCGGGGTAACTTACCTATTTTAGTCATCCTGCCTAAAACTCGGTAAACAAAAACGGTGTTCTCGGAGCAATGAGAAAAACGCCGGAAAGGTAACCCACACTAAACTATACATTACAGGAGGGCGTAATGCATAAAGCAATGAATAACACCGGAAGCCTGATCCCAGGCTCGACCACAGAAAACGCAGTTTCTTATGAGCCCTCAAGCGACCAAACTCGTCGGGGTAACTTACCTATTTTGAGCCATCCTGACTAAAACTCGGTAAACAAAAACGGTGTTCTCGGAGCAACGAGAAAAAACGCCGGAAAGGTAACCCACACCAAACGAGACAGTTTAACACATTTTATACAAAGGGTGTGCGCAAAAATAGGGATACCTGAACAGGAGGGCGTAATGCATAAAGCAAAACCGGGGCAAAGGTAGCCATGACAGAGACTGGTGGGATACTTACTCCAGGTTCTGCATAGACCCGCCGGGACCCAGCTCTGGAAAAAAAGAAAATTTCCAGGAATTAATGCTCATAAGGTTAACCCAAACATGTTCGCACACAAGTGTTAAATAACCCGCCGGGTAACGAGACGTAAACTCAACGACTACAGCTCGCTACGCTAAGTAAAAGTAAAAGATTTCGAATATATTAATTTGTCCAAAAGATTTATGAATACCCTCTGACATAATATATAAAGACCAGCCTGGCGTTTATAACTGATTAAGTCTTTCCGGTGGTATTTGTTTCAAGATTCAATTTTGTTAAAAAATAAAAATAAAAAAGACGCCGGCCCCCGAATTATCTCGTAGATAAAAAACTGGGAAGCCTGACAAATATACGAGATCTAAGGCGGCGATACAAAACGTATCCCTCAATTGTCTGGTTAACTAACTGAATTGTAAATTCGTTATTCCCACCCTTCCAGGGAGCACCCGCCGGGTGTGAATATTAGTTTAAAAAACGTTAACCCCAATTGTGCCTTAAATTGCCGTATGTTGAAGGAGGCGATACACAATGCATCCCTCAATTGTCTGGTCAACTAAACTGAATTTTGCAAATTCGGTCATCCCACCCTACCAGGTTGCACCCGCCGGGTGATTTAAAGTTTAAAAGTTAACCCCAATTGTTCCGAACCCACATCTTTGTAAAAGATCGCCGGGGAGGAAATACAACAACAGCATAGTTTTATATTGGCTTTGCAAAACCGAAAAAACTACAAACAACACGTGTCCGTATGAACACTGTTAGATGGGTACAGCCAACCCGCCGGGAATCAGAAGGAGCCTGAAACAGGCACCCCAGAGATGCCGTCCTGGGGAGCCACAGACACCCACTCGCCGGGGAAACAAGCCTGTTTTTAAACCACGCGTGGCCAAAACTCGGCAACCAGCCGGGCATTTTCATGGTGTAACCGAGAAAAACCCGCCGGAAATAACCCACCCCGTCCAGATACCATCTGAACGCAACACCGGACCGAGGCGTAGCCAAAACACAACTAACGCCGGGCCCAACATAGTCCGTGGAATTAGCCAATACACAACTAACCCAGGACACATAAATAGTCCGTGGAATTAGCCAATACACAACTAAACCAGGACACACATCACACAGTAGTACATATTTAGAAAATAAATCAATAACACTTGTATATGTGGTAAAGCTACGAGAGGCTGGCTAGGCCTAGGCAGACGGATAACAATAACATGTCGGAATATAAACAAAAAGCACTGAATTATATCAGAGCAGGAACCACCGCCAACACACCACTGTAGCAAATACTTCCGGCAAAGGGAAGAACTGACTCGGGACCCAGAAAAAACTTCACTAAGTGAAGAAAAATACGCTGGGAACGTCAGCAAAAATACGCTACCTCATCAGAAAGATAAAAGGAAGCAATAACGCGTAATGAAAGCCGCCTGCATCACAAAGCTAGCTAACTGTGAAAAAGTTCACCTGTCCACAACCGGACCACGAGGGTACATCCGAAATAGATGCCCCAAACACACGACCCAAAATACACTGCACTGCGGGCAACCAGCCCCGGACACTCCTGCTACGCATATCCTAACCTTACTCGATACATCCCGGAGTAAACAAATGAGAAAAAACTCACTAGGGACGCAGCAAATGCGGAACCAGCGGAGCGTGGAGAAACACGTCCGGGCCGGCTGACCGCAGAGCAGAGAAGGAAGAATGACGCCTGAATCAGCATCTGGTCAAAGATCCACACAAGTACATCTACGATATGATGGAAAGCTTATTGGATAGTTATTCTTATTTTCTTTTTCTTTTTTATTTTTTACGAAGTTTTTTCGTAGTGAGAACCCAATTCATAATGACTGAAGCCATGAGTGAGGTCGCGTGCGCTCATGATGAAGGCTCCTCAGATTTTAAATGCTCTGCGCGGTAGATTCAAACTACGGCGGATTAGTGTTTGAAGAGGATGCCTTATGTAATAGGCATGTTCGTCAATGATGGAGGGGCCACTAATAAATAAACCCCATAAACTAGTGGAGATATCTTGCAAAATATTCCCAATGCTTAAAATTAGATTGCTTCACAGCCCAAAACTATTTACAACAACACTGTTGTTTGTACTACAATTGTACTAGCACAATTTCCTGTAATGAATAGTACAGAGAAATTTTCATATCACAACACCCATAAAACAGTATCACAGCTCACATATTCCGGCGGGGTCTAGGGCGTCCTATGTTACACTGACTGCACCCCCCCCCCCCCTTGTCATGAAATTAAACAATAAGTGACCTAGGGGCCACCTAGACCCTCTGCCTTAAAGCTATACATGGTAAGGAAGGTTTGTCTAGAGCAACTGAAAGGTATCGAGTCAAAAACGTATGATTAGAGGCCCACAACTGTGTGGACGTAATATCTTCAACAGAAAAATTCTTAAGGAAACGCAAAGATGCTGCCCACTTGCGTAAATCGTGGGCCTTACCCACAACGCCGGGACTACTCTCTTTAATGACCTCGACCAAGAGAGAAGCCAGTTTACGTTTCATCAAGCGTTTACCCGTACTTGCTACCCATAAAGCACCCTGGTGATTTGGAGGTGCCACTCTTAAATATTTGGTTAGAGCTTGCACTGGACATAAATTATGGTGCACCTTTCCCCTTTTCAACGCCGGCACCGTGAATTCGGAAAACACATGTTCACTGTGCTCATTCTTGGCTATGAACCCTGGGGAAGGTGCAATCTGAACACATTCATTAAGCCTACCAAACCTGAGGCAATTAGGTGTGTTGCTCATCGCCGCCAGCTCAGATACTCTGTTCCCGGTAGCCAAAGCCATAAGGAATACTGCCTTTTTAAGAGTAATGTAAAATCTGCAGTATATTGGTACAGACGGGAATGAAGTAACGACAATGCTTTGTCCAGAGACCAGGTAGGCATGAGCTGACGGGGAGGTGGGCGGAGTTTAAAACATGCCCTCATAAAACCTGTTTCCTCCGCGACTGGTATGGTGAGACCGGTAAGGTCCAAAAATGGCATCTTAATCGCTGTTAAGTGATTTTTTAACGTTACTACAGATAAACGTTTCTGCTCGAACAGATAATTTAAATAATTAAAAACCAAAGCCACCGAGGGCACCGTTTGTTCTGTTCTAAGAATCCAGGAAGTAAAGGCCTGCCAATGCGATTGATACTGTCGCCTTGTAGACTGGGTATATTGATTCATGAATTTATTGGTCACGTCTCTACCATATGGTGCTAGCCACTTGGCCTCCTGAATGTCCATAATGCAAAAGTCAGCGAGGTCTCTAGGTTGCCAATTGTGTCTAAGTGGAAAAACCCGACCGGGAGTGACACCGGGTGCGGGCACCACGTTTTCAATTGCTGGTACCACAACTGCGCCGGCCACAGGGGCGCGATTAGCGAGACTACGCCCCAATAATCCTGTAGTTTGTTTACTACGTGGCACATTAGAGACGCGTCTGGCGGCGGAAACAGATAAATGGAACTCCACCTGTTCCAGTCTGTCACCAGTGCGTCTGGCCCGCCCGCCGGCGTTATCGTCCGGCGGGTGAGGTACAGTGGGAGTTTGTGAGTCTCCTCTGACACAAACAAATCCACTTGTGGATGGTAAGGCTCCGCAATCATTTGGTCGAAAATGGTTTGCTTGAGCGCCCATTCTACTGTTGTGCTCTGTCTCCGAGACAGAGCGTCTGCCCAGACGTTTGCTACGCCTGGGAGATAAGATGCGTGAAGATGAATGTCCAGCCTGTTGGCTAGAATAAAAAAAATTTCTGACACGTTTAGCAACTTCCGAGATCTCGTCGACCCTTGTTTCTGAATACAGTGAACCGCATTCAGATTGTCCATTCTGAAGGCCACCGACTTGCCCCGTAAAGCAGAGCCGTGAGCCTGAAGGAAATATAAGGGGAATAGTAATTCTTTGACATTGATGTGGGAGATTTCTAAATGGGACCAAAGCCCTTGACCCTGGTGCCCTTGGTTTGACTGAAAGCCCCAACCTATCGTTCCTGACGCATCCGTGTCTACCCATACCGTCGGCGGAGGAGAGGTCCATGACATGACTGAGTGTAACGTTTCCCTCTTCGCCCAGACCGCTAGCAAGTTGTGGATTAATTTTGGTATGGGCCATAATTTTTTCGCCGGCAATAGCGGAAAATATTTGTTGCCCTCCAATATTAAACGTTTGACTCTTAACCGGCCCAACCTTACAGGTAGTTGAATCCAGTTGAGAGAGCCGACCAGAGACTCCCAGATTCTCCGTGTCGTAGTCAGACTGTGAAGGAACAGAAACAATTTCCTGCGAAATCTGTTGCGATTGTCCACACTCTGACTCAGAGTGAGAGTAGCTGTGTCCCAGACCAGCCCTATCCACTGAACTACTCTTGAGGGAACAAGGTTTTACTTTACCAGGTTGACCTTGAACTCTAGAGTTTTGACATGTTTTAATGTTATGTTGACATGATTTATGCATACTTGTTCCGTCTCTGCCACCACTAGCCAGTCGTCTAGATACCATAAAATCCTGATCCCTTGCTCTAACAAGGGCATCAGGGCTTGCCGGACTAATTTCGTGAATAAGCGAGGTGCTAGGTTCAATCCAAACGGCATCCTCTGAAAGACATAAGTCTGATGCTTTATTCTTAAGGCCAGAAACCGTTGAAATCTTTTGTTTACCGAGACGTGCCAATACGCGTCTGTCAGGTCTAAAGAACACATTCATCCTCTCGGCGGAAGTGTTAGCCTGATCTGGTTTACTGTTAACATCCTGAATGACACGTTGTGAATATGGAGGTTCAGATAAGACAGGTCTACGACTGGTCTCATCTGAACACTGTCCCTTTTGGGCACTAGAAATAGTTTGGATGTAAAAACTGGGTAATTTTGAGGGACCGGAATGATGACATTCTTGGCGATCATTTCCTGGATCAGTGACTCCACCTCTAATGAAACTAAATTATAGGTTTGACTCCTGTAAGGAGATAAAGAAAACCTAATATTTAGTAGTGGCCCCGTAATCATTGACGAACATGCCTATTACATAAGGCATCCTCTTCAAACACTAATCCGCCGTAGTTTGAATCTACCGCGCAGAGCATTTAAAAACTGAGGAGCCTTCATCATGAGCGCACGCGACCTCACTCATGGCTTCAGTCATTATGAATTGGGTTCTCACTACGAAAAAAACTTCGTAAAAAATAAAAACAAAAAGAAAATAAGAATAACTATCCAATAAGCTTTCCATCATATCGTGGATGTACTTGTGTGGATTTCTGACCAGACGCTGAATCAGGCGTCATTCCTCCTTCACTGACATATCAAGTAAACCAAAATCCTTAATACATCAACGAATGGGAAGGGGACGGTCGGGAGGGCCCCAGTCGTCAATGATTACGGGGCCACTACTAAATATTAGGTTTTCTTTATCTCCTTACAGGAGTCAAACCTATAATTTATTAGTGGCCCCTCCATCATTGACGAACATGCCTGATATCTAAGACTGGAGGGGGACATTCGTAATCATATCATAACTCTAGAAAAGCAGATAATAAAACTAACCACATAGTATTCTTACTTTTTGAAAAATGTATTTAATACGGCGTAGGCCGGAAATATACAAGAAAAAGGGGTTCAGGCAGGTGCGTGCTTCAAAGAAGCCTGCCCGACAAAAATGGGTAACCCTGAAGATTCTGAACACAGATCTGTAGTTACAAAAGGCACCCCACTCAACGAGTGGTGACAAAAATAATAAGTTATAAGTTTATATGTGCACATCATAAACCCCAAAATACATGTGGAGATCAATTGCTAATGAACTCCATTGAACTAATATTACATTGCTTTCGCAGCTAAAACTACTATAACAACACCGTTGTTTTGTACTAAACCTTGTACTAGCACAAATTCTCGCAGAGAAATTTTCATATCACATTTTAACCTTAAATTGTATCACAGCTCTCATACTCCGGCGGGGTCTAGGGTGTCCTATGTCAACTGACTGCACCCCCCCCCCCCCCTTCCGTGAAAATAAACATAAGTGACTGCAGGGCCACCTAGACCCTCTGCCTTAAAGCTATACATGGTAAGGAAGGTTTGTCTAGAGCAACTGACAAGTATCTAGAGAGAAACGTATGATTAGACGCCCACAACTGTGTGGACGCAATATCTTCAACTGAAAAGTTTTTCAGGAAACGTAAAGAGGCCGCCCACTTGCGTAAATCGTGGGCCCTACCCACAACGCCGGGATTACTCTCTTTAATGACTTCTACCAGAAGAGAGGCTAATCGCCGTTTAAGTAAGCGTTTACCCGTACTCGCTACCCATAAAGCACCTAGGGGGTTATGAGGAGCTATTCTCAAATATTTGGTTAGAGCTTGCACTGGACATAAATTATGATGCACCTTTCCCCTTTTCAACGCCGGCACCGTGAACTCAGAAAACACGTGTGCACTATGCTCATTCTTGGCTACAAACGCCGGGGAGGGTGCAATGGAAATTGAATCATTAAGTCTACCAAACCTAAGACAATTAGGTGTGTTGCTCATCGCCGCCAGCTCAGACACTCTGTTTCCGGTGGCCAAAGCCAAAAGGAAAACTGCCTTCTTTAAGATTAAAGCAAAGTCTGCAGTATTTTGATACAGACGAGAATGAAGTAAAGACAAAGCTTTGTCCAGAGACCAAGTAGGCATGAGCTGACGGGGAGGTGGGCGGAGTTTAAAACACGCTCTCATAAATCCTGTTTCCTCCGCCACCGGTATGGATAGACCTGTAAGGTCGAAAAAGGGCACTCTAATCGCAGTTAAGTGATTCTTCAAAGTAACCACAGATAAACGTTTCTGCTCAAACAGATAGTTCAAGTAATTAAAAACCAATGCCACTGAGGGTACAGTTTGTTCCGTTCTAACAATCCAAGAAGTAAAAGCTTTCCAATGAGATTGATATTGTCGCTTAGTAGACTGAGTATATTGATTGAGCAATTTATTGGTCACATCCCTACCGTATGGTGCTAGCCACTTGGCCTCCTGAATGTCCATAATGCAAAAGTCAGCGAGGTCTCTAGGTTGCCAATCGTATCTAAGTGGAAGTACCCGACCGGGAGCGATACCGGGTCCGGGCACCACATTATTAATTGCTGGTACCACACCTGCGCCGGCCACAGGGGCGCGATTAGCGAGACTAAGCCTCGATAAACTCGTAGTTTGTTCACTACGTGGCACATTAGTGACGCATCTGGCGGCGGAAACAGATAGATGGAGCTCCATCTGTTCCAGTCTGTCACTAGGGCGTCTGGCCCCCCTGCCGGCGTTATCGCCCGGCGGGTGAGGTATAGAGGGAGCTTGTGAGTCTCCTCGGACGCAAAAAGATCCACTTGTGGAAGGGAGAGCTCCGCAATCATTAGGTCGAAAATGGGTTGCTTGAGCTCCCATTCTACTGTCGTGCTCTGTCTCCGGGACAGAGCGTCTGCCCAGACGTTCGCTACGCCTGGGAGATAAGATGCGTGAAGATAAATATCTAGACTGGTGGCTAGAACAAAAATCTCTTCCGACACGAGTAGCAACTTCCTTGACCTCGTTGACCCTTGTTTCTGAATACAGTGAACTGCATTCAGATTGTCCATTCTGAAGGCCACCGACTTGCCCCGTAACGCCGGGCCGTGAGCCTGAAGGAAATACAAGGGGACTAGTAACTCTTTGACATTTATGTGAGAGATTTCTAAGTGGGACCAAAGTCCCTGACCCTGGTGCCCCTGATTTGACTGAAATCCCCACCCTATGGTGCCTGACGCATCCGTGTCTACCCATACCGTTGGAGGAGGAGAGGTCCATGACATGATTGAGTGCAATGTTTCCCTCTTCGCCCAGACCGCTAGTAAGGTGTGGATTAATTTTGGTATGGGCCATAATTTTCCCGCCGGTAAGAGTGGGAAATATTTGTTGCCTTCCAATATTAATCGTTTTACTTTCAACCGGCCCAACTTGACAGTTAGCTGAATCCAGTTGAGAGAGCCGACCAGAGACTCCCAGACTCTTCGTGTCGTAGTCAGACTGTGAAGAAACCTGAACAGTTTCCTGCGAAACCTGTTGCGATTGTCCACACTCTGACTCAGAGTGAGAGCGGCGGTGTCCCAGACCAGCCCTATCCACTGAATTACTCTTGAGGGAACAAGGTTTGACTTTACCAGATTTACCTTGAAGCCTAGAGTTTTGACATGATTTAAAATGATATTGACATGTTTTATGCATAATTGTTGTGTCTCTGCCACCACCAGCCAGTCGTCTAGATACCACAACACTCTGATTCCCTGTTTTAACAACGGCATCAGGGCTTGCCGGACTAGTTTCGTGAATAATCGAGGTGCTAGGTTCAAACCGAACGGCATCCTCTGAAAAACAAAATTTTGGTGCCTGATCCTCAAGGCCAGAAACCTTTGAAATCTTTTGTTGACCGACACGTGCCAATAGGCGTCTGTCAGGTCTAGGGAACACATCCAGCCTCCCGGCGGAAGTGTTAGCCTGATTTGATGAACTGTTAACATTCTGAAAGACTCGTTGTAAATGTGAAGATTCAGATAAGACAGGTCTACGACCGGCCTCATCTGAACACTGTCCCGTTTGGGAACCAAAAACAGTTTTGACGTGAATACAGGGTAATCTGGAGGGACCGGGATGATGACATTCTTGGCAATCATCTCCTGGACCAGCGACTCCACCTCTAATGAAACACAATTTGCCGTTGTCGACTGACGTAAGCGAGGTCGCCGGAGCCACTGCCAAGTGATGCCTTTGCGTGCCACCATCCGTGCCCAGGTTTTTAACGGCCATGCTTGGTGACACGTTCGGAACGACCCAGTTAGCAGACAAGGGTTCGCCGGCTGTACTTCCCTCGGTTCCTCCGGCTCTAAGACAGGCACTGGGAGTGAGAAAGACTTTAGTTTTTTGATGGTGGGTTTGGTGGTGTTGGACGCTTCGCCGGCTGGCTGGTGTGGGCCGAAGACTGGCCCTGCCCCGGCTTATACTGGCCGCGTCCCCTCTGTCCTGAAAACCCTCTCTGTCTATGCCTGAACTGACCCAGGGGGGATTGGGAGGACTTAGGCGGAAGAAACGGCTTAGAACCCCCTGGCTGAGCTTTAGTAGGAGGCTTAGGTTTGGGGAAGTTAAATGCAGGTTTCTTAGCCTGTGCGGGACTGTGCTTCACGGCCTGTGCCATGTTAAACACTGTTCGCCATACATCAGGGGACATTAAAGAAGGAGTAAGTACTGGGGACATTACCACCTGGTTAGCAATGCGATCAGGCAGCTTGCGAACTAATGACATCCTAAGATCCTGTCGTGCTCGCACCGCCTCAAGTAAGGCTGTGCGTATGTCAACTAAGGATTGAATCGACGACTGAAGAATCAGACGCCGGGATAACTCAACTGATCTTCGAGCATCCGCGTCTGCGATTGCCTGAGTAGACCTGAGTAAAGACTTAGCCACCTGTTGAGAAACTATGTACTGTGAAAACAGGCGGAAAGCTTTTCCCCTTAGCCTAAATTCTCTGTCTAGGTGAGAAGGGGTAGGGGTAGTGAATGGTTCCTTTAGTTCACAAAGATTAATCTTAGGGGCAGCTAGAAAAGAAAATAAAGCTGACGGAACTCCGCCGGCAGAACCTACCGGCATGGAGAACCATGAATGTGTATCCTGAGGGATCTGGTGGGAAGATTTAGAAGTGAAAGTGGTTGCAAAGTTTTGAGCCTCTACCTCCCAATCCACCCAGGGTCCTGGTCCCAACTGTCCCACCTTCAACACTGGATTAGCTGTCTCGTCTGTGACGGTCTGTAAATCTAGTTCAGGAGTAAGAGCCGACAGATCCTTAATATCATTAAACCCATCCAGCTTAGACCAGTCTGAAAAAAGTTTTGAAGCTGAGGCAGGGGGTAAAGCAGGCTTAGATGCATAAACAAAATAATCCTGATGATAATAACTAGGTATAGCCTTGATATTTACGTCCAAAACATTACCCAAGGCATCCAATGCCCTTAGTTTCTTTGACTTATTTCCCTGGATAAACCACTCACGTGGTACCGGGAGTTCCCCTGACAAGGTAGGCTGGGCAAGCTCTGGCTTAGAGGGGTTCAAAGGAACCCATGACTCGTCTGGCCCATAAAGCAGGGGCATAGCTACCTTTCTAAGAGGCGCTTTGTCTAGAGGGGGTGGATTAACATCCGTAATGACCCTGACATTTGACATAGTGAATGCCGCCGTAGCTGGCTTAGAGCTCCCTGCCGGTGACAGAGTAGGAGGGTTAGGAATCTTAGATAAATCGATTGACGTTATCAGAGGCCGTACCGCAGAACTTGTCAAGGGAGCCCCCAAGTCCATTGTGGGGTTTTCTCGTTGTTGATTAAAGAATTTAGATAGAGCATGAGTAAGTAACCCATCAATTTCTTGTGCTGTAACAAACTGGTTAGATGCAGAACTTTCAGGTGAATCAGTATTATCATGGGCGGCGTCCAGGCCTAAGCCTGACCCTTGTCCATCCCTATCTGAAATTATTGACACTTCATCTTGTTCCTCCCGATCCTCCTGAGAAGACCCCGCCGAGGCAGGGGCACCTTGTTTCCAAGATAAGACAGGGATAGAGGATGGGGTCGCCGCGTCCCTGTGGACATTGGCTACTGTGTGACTCGTATGAGTCGGACGTGGATGGTCAGACCCTGGCTGAGCAAACCGCCAAACACCGAGGCTCTGGCCTACGCTCTCTTGAGAGTCTGAAACATTCTCAATTATTGAATTTCCTGAACTTTCCGTTTCTAGGGTTAAAATATCAATAGGTAAATCTTGTTTAGGGACAGGCGCTTCACTATACTCTGAGGCTGTAACAGAAACATTTTCAGGTGTAGAGGTACGATGAGATGCACTAGACTTAGGAGAATGTCGAGAGGACTTCCTATGGGAATCCTTTTTGGAGGATTTGTGGCTACGGTGTGACCGCGAACTAGACCTAGGTTTGGAAGAATCACCACCATGACCCCTGGGGGAAGCTTCAGTCTTACACTTCTTACTAGCCGGGGAAGAGGCCCGACTTGAAGACTGCTGTCTGAGAGGTGACCTTGATCTCGATCTCGCCTGCGACGAGGAGGTGGCTGCCGGGGGAGTAGGCTCTCTCGGGCGTTTAGACGTATCCACAGACGATACAGAACCCTGGCTAGTCTCTGTCGGCTTAAAACCCGTTACTCTAGAGGTACGTTTAGGGGGAGGGTGCTCTGACAGCAACTTATCCCAAAGTGGGACGTTGTCACATTGAAGTGTCTTATGTGCGACAATGGTAGTGTAGGCCGACATTTGTTGTCTGACCTCTCTCAACGCTACCGCCGCGGTCTTGTCATTGTCACACAGGACTTTATTGGCTAATTGGGAGCAAAAGGAACAATTAAGTGTAACCCAGAGACCCCTTGAACGGTCTAGACATCTAACACACCTTATGCAAAGGGTATGCGCAAAAATTGGGATACCCGCGCAAGTAGGGGTAATGCACAGGGCAAAAACTGGGGCCACAGTAGCCATGACAGAGACTGGTGTGAGGAAACTACCGCCGGGTCTGTATTGGTCCGCCGGAGCTCAGCTCTGGAAAAATAAAGAAAAATTTCCAGGAATTAATGCTCATAAAGTTAACCCACGTGTTCGCATACAAGTGTTAATAACCCGCCGGGTAACGGGATGCAAAGACACAGCTAACACATCTCGCTACGCGGCTGGGTGTAAAGAGGCTAAACAAATCTTCTTAGCTAAAGAACATGAAGAATACCCTCTGATATAATGGTCCAGTATGGCACTTATAGTCTGTAGGAGGTGGTGACTGTCTCAAGATTCAATTTTGTAACAAAGCCCCCTTCATAAAGACGCCGGCCCCTGAAATATTTTAGTAGAATAGCCCAGGGCAGGAATATACGAGATCTGATTTTTTAACGAATTGTCCCAAACGATCGTCGTAAAAATAGAAGGCGGCGATACTGAAAGTATCACCCAATTAAGGTTAATCGAAATTGAATTTGTTTATAAATTCCTTAGTTCCTCCACTTAGGGGCACCCGCCGGGTGTGGGAATCGATTTGGTTAAACCTCACTGAACCTTCAATTGCCGTAAGAGTAAAGGCAGCGATACACAGTGTATCACTCAAATGGATTGGTTAACTATAAGAGACCTAAGTCGTTTTATCCCACCCTGCTCAGGTGCACCCGCCGGGTGAGAAGTCTAAAAGTTAACCCCACAAGTTCCTGACCCCACTTCTTTGTAAAAGATCGCCGGGGAGGAACGCCTAAACAACAGCTAGGTTTTCCATGTGGTTGTCGTAAACCAGGTAGAAAAACCTATAAAAACGAGTGTTCTCAAGAACGTCGTTTCTTTATATATATTTATATATATATGTAAGGATGGGTACAGCCATCCCGCCGGGAATTTAAAGGAGGCCTGAAACCAGGCACCCACAGAGACGCAGTCCTGGAGAGCCACAGACACCTCCCCACGCCGGGGAACCAGCCAGAGTTAAAAACCACGTGTGGCCCAACACTGCTCATCGGTCAGGATTTTTCATGGTGAAACCGAGAAAAAACCCGCCGGAAGGCAAACCCCACCCTGAACAGACACCATCTGAACAATACGACACGAGGAGAGACACGCACGACTAACCAAGGTCACAACATAATCCGTGGAATTAGCCATTACACAACTAAACCAGGAAACAATTATAGTCCGAGGAATTAGCCAATACACAACTAAAACCCGGATACACATGACACAGTAGGGCATATTTATAAAATAAATAATAACACTAGACATGTGGCAAAGCTACGAGCGGCTGGCTAGGCCTAGGTAGACGGCATGAAAATAGTTGAATATAAACACACACTGGAATATCACAACAGGAACCACCGCCAACACACCACCGTAGCGATAACTTCCCACCCCGGGAAGCCTGACACGGACCCAGAAAAAACTTCACTAAGTGAAGAAAAATACGCTGGGAACGTCAGCAAACACACAGCTTACCTCATCAGAAGGATAAAAGGCAGCAATAATTAACGAGTAATGAAAGCCGCCTGCATCACCAACTAACACAACTGTGAAAAGTTCACGTGTCCACAACAGGACCACGAGGGTACATCCGAAATAGATGCCCCATACACACGACCCAAAATACACTGCACTGCGGGCAACCAGCCCAGGACACTCCTGCTACGCCTATCCTAACCTTACTCGATACATCCTAGAGTAAACAAATGAGAAAAAACTCACTAGGGACGCAACGAATGCGGAACCAGCGGAGCCTGAAAGGTACGTCCGGGCAGGCTGAGCGCAGAGCAAAGAAGGAGGAATGACGCCTGATTCAGCGTCTGGTCAGAAATCCACACAAGTACATCCACGATATGATGGAAAGCTTATTGGATAGTTATTCTTATTTTCTTTTTGTTTTTATTTTTTACGAAGTTTTTTTCGTAGTGAGAACCCAATTCATAATGACTGAAGCCATGAGTGAGGTCGCGTGCGCTCATGATGAAGGCTCCTCAGTTTTTAAATGCTCTGCGCGGTAGATTCAAACTACGGCGGATTAGTGTTTGAAGAGGATGCCTTATGTAATAGGCATGTTCGTCAATGATGGAGGGGCCACTAATAAATTTGCCTTTGTCGGCTGACGTAAACGAGGTCGCCGGAGCCACTGCCAGGTGATACCCTTGCGTGCCACCATTCTCGCCCAAGTATTTACTGGCCATGCGCGGTGACACGTCCGGAACGACCCAGTTAGCAGACAAGGGTTCGCCGGCTGTACTACCCTCTGATCCACCCGCCGTGAGACCGGCCCTGGGAGTGAGAGAGACTTTAGTTTTTTGATGGTGGTGGTGGTGGTGGTGGTGGATGCTTAGCCGACTGGCCGGCGTTGGCAGAAGACGGGCCCTGGCCCGGTCTGTTATAGTTTCGTCCTTTATGACCTGCAAACTTACCTTGTTTATACCTGTACTGACCTTGGGGGGAAGCGGACTTAGGTATATGAAAGGGCTTTGACCCACCCGGCTGAGCTTTTGCGACTGGCTTGGGTTTGGGAAAGTTAAAAGCAGGTTTCTTAGAAGGGGTGGGACTGTGCTTAAAGGCCTGAGCCATGTTGAAAACAGTTCTCCACACATCAGGGGACATTAAAGAGGGAGTTAGCACCGGCGACATGACCACCTGGTTTGCAATTCTGTCAGGAAGTTTCTTCACCAGGGACATCCTAAGATCCTGTCTCGCCCGCACCGCCTCGAGCAAGGCTGTGCGGATATCCCCCAACGACTGAATAGAAGTCTGAAGGAGTAATCGCCGAGATAGTTCAACCGATCTTCTGGCCTCCGCGTCCGCGATTGCCTGAGTAGATCTTAGCATAGATTTCGCCACCTGGTGCGTAACAATGTATTGGGAGAAAAGTCTATACGCCTTCCCCCGTAGCCTAAACTCCCGGTCTAGGTGAGCTGGGGAAGGTGTAGTGAAAGGATCTTTAAGTTCGCATAGATTGATTTTGGGGGCAGCTAAAAAAGCAAACAAAGCAGATGGAACTCCACCGGCTGAAAAGACTGGCAGAGAGAACCAAGAATGGCTGTCCTGAGGAATCTGGTGCGAAGATTTTGAGGTGAAGGTGGTCGCAAAGTTCTGAGCCTCTACCTCCCATTCCACCCAAGGTCCTGGACCCAACTGCCCCACCTTCAACACTGGGTTAGCGGCTGTGTCTGTGACCGTTTGTAAATCTAATTCTGGAGTGAGAGCTGACAGTGCTTTTATATCATTAAAACCGTCATGCTTGGTCCAGTCAGAAAACAGTTTTGAAGCTGAGGCAGGGGGCAGTGCAGGTGTAGCTGTATACACAAAATAGTCATGGTGATAATGGTTCGGAATGGCCTTATTTGTTAGTAGTCTTGGAAAATCCAACGTCAAGGCTATTAACCTAATTGCAATGACGACTTGTCTATTTTGACTGCTATGTCGTCATTCCAACCGCGGTTAAAAAGAAAACGTCTAGAGTCTACTCCTTATCTTGCTCTAGGAGACGTTGTACATTAACCAAAACTACCACCGAAGGTGAAAAAAGCATAGAAGAGAAGAAAAAGGGGTTTACCTTAGTTACCGCTTAAGGCCCATCCCGTGTTCCGTCATGTGCAGATCCCTGTCGAACGTGCGCATGAGCGACCCTCTCTTGTCATCATTTTTTCACACGCTCCATTGAATGAAGTCGCTTTTGTTGTGCTCCTTTAATTCACCCTGTTTAGGTTCGTTTCGGCTTATCTGGCCTTCTTTTTTGTTAGACAGATGTTACGTGATCTAGGGCACACGTAAATGGGCTCCTAAGTGTGTATAATGGAGACGCGTGAGGAAATAGCCTACCGAAGGTACGGGGGCGCCTGGCATTCCTCGTATATGTTTTTCATTCTTTCTCTTTTCATATTCTTTTTTCCTGTTAGTCTGGGCATAGTTTAGCTTTTAGCTAAAATTAGCCTAGCTCGTTTTCTCATTCAGGAATTGCTATGCCCCTATGAGTTTTCATTTTTTCATAGCCTAGGTGTACCGTTGGTAAACAATCTGAGATTTCGTTGGTGGCGGTGCTGTTTGTAGAGTTTGTGTCGGCCGCTTCATTAGCGTTATTCCCGAGTTCCCCCCTTTCGAGTCCTTCACTGTGTCTCAAGGGCCTGGGCGACAGGTGGTTCGTGATACTCCAGGGGTACCCCACGGGGGCCCCTCCTTCACACCACAGGGTTTTTCGCCCCTGACACATTCTCTGCTCACGGCTAGGCCACCCTTTTTCTCACCAGTTTCATTTACTGGTTTTTGTTTTCTCTTCCTGTTTCACCTCCATCCTTTCATAGTCTTTTGCCCAATCCAGGGGTACCCCACGGGGGCCCCTGTTTGTGCGAAACCACCCTCCCTGCCACTTCTCCTCATGGGCTTTGCTCTATCTCTGTGGGTTGGGTGGTTCCTTGGGGATGTGCCTCCTCTCCCCTGGTGTGTCTTCCTTGCCTCTCCCTTTACCGGTTGAGTCAGGATAAATTCAAGGAAGACACTGCTCAGCTTGATGGCCATCATTGCTTGGAGTTCATAAGGAGATGACGCATTTTTTGTGGCCTTTTTTGGTATTCCCTAGACGCTCCTCTCGCTTTTTTCGGCGCCGGACCATCTCGGCCGGTCCCGCAAATTTGCAGGAGCTCGATTCGGTCCTCTGGGACGTTTCGGCTCCCCGCAAATTTGCGGAGATCGTTGGGGGGGTCCCGCAAAATTGCGGGAGGGTGGTGTCGGTACGGTTATGCCTCCATTGGCCCGCAAATTTGCGGTAATAGTTGGCTTTCACTATTGACTTTTTTTATGTCATCTTGTTGCCTGATACTATATTGGTGTATGCACTTTACTGGTGTTATAGGCCCTGCATGTAAGATGTTGAATGGTGGTTAACACTTTCTCCATCTTTGCAGGTTCTGCTAGTGCTCTTCCGCCTCGGCCGCCCTCCTCACCTACCTCTGTGCTCCCAGTTTAGGGTGAGTACGGATACCTGTTTGCATGTGTGTTCCTGTTTCCCCATGCTCCTTCCCTGGTTCTTCTTGGACATTCTCTCCACTTACTCCTTCGACGTGCTGATTATGGTGTGTGTTCTTCTAGTGCAGGTAGGCTGCCTTGCTTTCGCCTTGGTTGTCGCTCCCCGTGCTTGGAAAGCCACCAGTCCTGCTTGCGCCACTCGCTCTGTGTGTCCTCTACGGCCTACCTCCCTGCTCTGTGTGGCACGTGTCTGGCCCTGGTGGATGTGCTGCACCATGGCCCTGGTTCCTCGGCGGCGGCTGTGGCCTCTGCTTCCCTTCCGTCGGTGTGGACGATGGTCTCCCGCCACATTAGGACTGTGGGCCACCGTTCCCCGGCCTTTGTTGCCGACCGGATCCGTGTCGCCCTGGGTATCCCTGACCCGACTGAAGGCCGTTCACCTGGTCCTCTCCCTGCTCGGGCCCTCTCCCTGCTCGGGCCCTCTCCCCTGGGTCCCGCAGCCGGTCGTCCCATCGTCGGGGGGTTCCCCAGCTCCGTCCACACTCTCGCTCGCCTCGTCATACGTCCTCTACTGCCCCTCGTCGTCCTCCTGATCGCCTTGACGACGCCCATAGCCCTCGTCATGGTTCTCGCCCTGAGGCCGGGGTTAGCGGCTCTGCCCCTGTGCGCCCTCCCCTGGCCTCTACGGATAGGGGCTCTACTCTCTTCCGCCCGCTTCCCCAGCCCAGACGACTTCCTCTTACGTTGTCCTCTCCGCGCGCGGTTGTTCATGCTGTAGCTGGCCCTCTGCTCCCTCCTCCTACACTGTCCAGGAGGGTCCGCCTGGATGTCGTTGCTTCTCCTACTTCACCTGCTTCAGTGCCTATTCTTCCTTCACGGTCTCGTCCCACGGTGGAGGTCCCTCCCTCCTCCGCCTCGGTGTCGGGCCGCCCTGTTATCTCAGCCCCGGGGATCCTTGCTCTGTTTCCCCCTGCGGCTCCTTCTGGCCTCCTTTCACCCGGCCAGCCTTCCCACTCCCGTCGTCCTGCTCCTCCTCATTCTTCTCTTCCTGACCTTCACTTACCGTCTCGCCAGGGGGGTACCCCTCCTCTTGCCTCGGTGGGGTTTCGCGAGGTTTCGGGGTCCCCTTTCTCAGGAGCTGACGTGTCGCTGGAAGAGGGGGATAGTGCTGTTTCCCCCTCGGCCGTTCGTGATCGGGGACGAGTCCCTCAACGGCGACACAACCGTCGTCGCTCGCCTTCCTTGGGCCGCGACGCTGCTGGTTCGTGTCGTGGGTCTCGCTCCCGCTCACGCTCGCCCCTGCGGGCCGACCAATCTTGAGGGGGGTCGCCTCTCTCGGATCGATTGTCGGCTATGCAGGGGTGGGTTGTGTCACGCATCGACGGGCGCTTGGAGTCGATGCAAGACTCCCTCTTCTCGCGCTTCTTGGCGGTGACTCACCCTCAGTGCCTCACCCTACCTACCCCTGCTACGGTCCCCCTCCCTTCTGCAGGCTTACGCTCTGGTCAGACTGCAGCCCCCCTGACATCCTTCCGGCTGTTCAGTCCCTGGCTGTGTTGATGGGTCTGTCCTCCTATGGGACAGGTTTGTGCGACGCCGGTACGCCTGGCTTAGCCATCATGCTCGGTCACCCTCTCCCATTGGAGGCCTGGTTTGCTGAGGCCTTCGACTTCACACACCGATCCGTCGACGGCTCTCCTTCAGTCCCTCCCCCGGAGTCATCACTGATTTTGCCTCCTCTTGTGTCTGTCGGCGGGTTGGACGGCGCATTTTGGTCCTGGATAAGCGCGCCCGTTCTTGAACTTTGTTCTATTGCTACCCCGTTCTTCTCTCACCCGGATCAGCCCTCTGTCGCCAAGGTTTTTCCCTTGCGACAGAGGGTGACGGACTTATTGTCTTGTCTTTAGGTTCCCTCCAGACTTCTGTTCACCGCCTGCGGCTTTTCGAGGCGTCTGCGCCAGGCGATCTTCGCGAGGGTTTGGACTGCGTTCAGCGGATCCACCTTCGGCTCGCGGTGTCTTTGGTTCCCGAGCTGAAGGCAGTTTTGTGCGCGGCAACTCGGCAACGCCCGACGGTACGGTCCTTGTTCTGCCGGCCAGCCCCCTTGGATATTCGTCAGGGTTTGTTGTACTCTGCGCTATATACGTCGTTTTTTTTTAAGCAGGATGCTGGGGAATGCTACGCTTCTCTGTCGGCGGCCCCTGCTTCCGACACGCGACGACGCTCTGTGTCGTTGCGGACCCTGCTTACGTCACGCACCGACGCGCTGTGTCGCGCGCGGGGTCTTCTCAGTCCCGTCCTTCTGCCGGTCCTCTTCGGGGTGCTGCTGCAAGTGCTGCCGCCTTGCACGGGCGCAGGACTGGGCCGTTGCAGGCCAGTGCGTCGGTTCCGCCTCGCACTTCTGTTCTTGCCCCTTTCATCCCCGCCGTGTCGGGGCTGGCCGGCCTTCCACTTCCGGCCGCCCTTCGACGGGGTCAGCCCCGTGACAGCCTGGGGTTGGGGGGGGGGGGGTAGAGGAGGTCAACGTGGCGCTCATGCCCGCACGGCCCGTACCGGGGGTACCTCCACATCAACACAATGTGTAGGTTCTCTGGGTCGGCCTCCTTGTTCTCCTTCTCGCCTGGCCGACCGGGTCGCTCCCCTCCTCTCGGGTGCTCCCTCGGGTTGTTTTCGCCCTTGCGCCCCTCGGTGGCTGCGAGGGACGTTGGGGGCGGCGGGTTGCGCGGAGGGGTCTCACCTGGAGGTGGACGTCCAGACCCCCACTCCGCTCTTGTCACCGACGCCGGCCCATCTCTTCAGAGGTGGCCCACGTGTTCACTTCCATGCCCGAGCTGGGTAGCGTCGAGGGAGTTGACCGCCGGTCACCCGGTTTTCCTCTCCCGTGTCTTTCTGGTACCGTCGACGAACTGCGACGCGATGCGACCGGTGGTGGATCTGTCGGCCCTCAACGGGCACATCGTGCACACACGGTTTCGGATGCTGCCGGTACCCCTGGTACGCCTGGCCCTGCGCCCTCTGTCGTGGGTAGTGTCGCTGGCCCTCCAGGATGCGTCTTGGCTCATTCCTCTCCATCCTCGCTTCCAGTGATTCTTGGCCGTTCGGACTTCCGATCGTGTGTTCCTGTTCGACGGCCTTCCTTTCGGTCTCCACATCGCGCCGCGGATCTTCTCCGCACTGGTGGGGCAGGCTCTGGGTCCTCTCCTCAGGAGCGGGCTCCAGATCCTGTTTTCCTTGGCCGATTGGTTGGTAGTTTCCGCAGCCCTAGGACTGTGCGTTGGCGACGCCCTCACAGTCGTTCGCAACATCGCACGGTTAGGGTTCCCCTTCGATGTTCCCAAGTCACGCTTGACCCCGTCGCGTGTCGTACCATGGGTCGGTCTCGCATGGGTTTTGTCCGGCGCTACGGTGACCCGGGGTCTGCCGGCCGCGGTGCACCTTCGGTGGAAGGTCTTCGCCGTGTTGCACTCGGTCTCCCTCCCGGGGTGGCTCTGGGACTCGTTCGTGGGTTCGTTGCATTGGGCCGCTCTGCCCCTTCCCTTAGGGAGCCTCTGGCTACGCCGCCTCCTCCTCATGGGCACCGCAGTGTTTCCGTTGCCCCTATGGCTCGGCTCCTGCCGCTCCCGCGTACCGTTCGCAGACGCTTCGGTCGCTGGGTTGCTCGGGGCTCGCTCTCTGCGGCTGTGCCCTAGACCGCCCCCCCGCCGACGGTCTGGGTAGCCACAGATACGTCGAGCGAGGTTGGGTGAGGTTCCCGATCGAACCTGGGACGTCCACTTCCCGGCAGATGGGTGGGTCTCCCTCCACTTACCCGTCTATGCCCTCGGACTGTTGGTTCCTTTGTTCTTCCTGCGGGACCACGCGCTGGCCCTTCGGGGTAAGTCGGTGGCCTTCGGGTTGGACACTCAGACAAGCTGTCCACTGTTTCCTAATGCGGGGGTCCTCCAGGTCGTTGACTCTATTGGGGGTCTCGGTGGAGTTGTTCTTCCTCGCGGCCCGACACCCCTTCTCCTTGCATGCCTCCTCCCTGCCCGGACCTGCCACCCTGTGGGCGGCCGCCCTGTCGAGAGGGCAGGGCGTTCTTGTAGAATGGGCGATGAAACGGACTGTGTTCGCCGACCTCGCGGCTTCCTGAGGTGTTCCGGAGGTCGCCTTGTTCGCATCGGGGGTGCCGTGCCAGTTGCCTCTGGACCTCTCCCTCCGGCCTCGCGCTCCGGGGGGGGTCCGGACGCTTTCATGGTAGCCTGGTACAGGTGGCGGTCGATATACGTCTTTCCGCCACCAGACGCGCTGTTGATGTGCCCAGTCCTCGCGCGGCTGCGGCTGTACCACGGCTGCGTCTGGGTCCTCGCGCCTCTGTGGCCGGCACGGGCTTGGTACGCCCGGTTGCCGCGGTGGTGCCCGAGTCCGGTCCCTCTACCTGTCTCCGGCTTCCACTTGGGCTAGGTTGGGGACCTGCGGACCTCGTTGGCCTTCGCATCGTGCTTGTTCATGAGGCACGGTGGCTCCCGGTCCCCGGCCGGGCCCTGACTGACTTCCTGCAGCGTTCCTGGCCGTCTTCTCCTTGGGGGAGTTACGGGTCCCGCTGGAGGTCTTTTACTAGGTGGCTACAGGCCACTCGCCTGCCAGTTGGCTCTCCTTCCCTCGTCCTACGCTCCTTGTTTCACCTCTTCCGTACACGTCACTTTCAAGTCGACGCTATACGTACCCACTTGTCTGCCGTCCGGGGGGTCTTTGGGTCCGTCGCTGGGCTGGTCTTTCCGCCACAGGAGCTGGATTCCTTCCTGACGGCTGCCTTCCGGGATCGACCGCCTCCGCGCCAGGTCCCTCCGCGGTGGGATCTGGGGTGGGCTCTGGTCCTTCTGGCTTCACCCACGTATACAAGGGCCGCTACGCCGGTTCCGTTGCTCGGGCGTCCACTCTTCCTTGTCGCTCTGGCCACTGGGGATCGGGTGTCTGCACTAGCGGCATTGTCACGGCCTGGGACTGCGTGCGATTCTCCCCGTCCTTGCATGGCGTCTCGTTCGCGTCCTCCCCTCCTTTTGTTACCACGCATGGGAGGGAGGCCCCCGTTTTCCAGCCTTTCGCCGTCCAGGCTTTACGGCGTGGGCATCCTCGCCATGTGTTGTGCCCGGTGTCAGCCTTGCACTCCTCTGTTGCGTCTGTGGCGCTGCCTTCGGGTACTGCTGTGTGGGTGTCTCCTCGGACAGGTGGGAGGCTCTCGCAGGTGCAGATGGGCCGCCACGTTTGTCGGACCGTTCGTGCCCGTCACCCTGTTTGTAGGGGTTCTGCGCACGATGTCAGGTCCTTTGCTGCCACGTCGATCCTTACCTGCCATCGCCTCAGCGGTTTTGTGGTCTTCTATCAATTCCTTCATCTCCTCCTACCTCTCCGTGTCCAGTGTTCGACCCCCTCGGCCGGTGATTGCTCTCGGGGGTCGTGTTTCCTGGTGCTCTGGCGAAGATCCCTGGTCTTCCCCCCTTGTCCCTCGTTCTTTTCCTTTGTTTTATTTGACAAAGGGGGGGGGGGGGTGTACAAGTTTGCAACACTGGATTGCAAGTTTGGGATTATGTATTGTTCCAGTACATAAGTGTTTTGCCACATTGAAAATTGTGTTTTGTTCTTGTGTTCAGTGTTTTTGTTGGTTTTTGAAGAAAAGGGATTTTGGGTACAGTACCTTTTTGGTTTCAGACAAGTCTATGTTTTTGCATTACTATGAATGACGGGCATGTGTTAAAACTGTTCTTTTTAGCTACTCCTCAGTTTTTCACTCTTTTATTAAACTCTCTTGTTTAAATTGTGTCTTTGTCATTCATAATTTTGTTTTATGCATTGTTTTTTTTGGTAGGTTGGGCTTGGATGTCCTCCTCCTATTTGTTATGCAGCCTTGACGTTGGATTTGCCAAGACTACTAACAAATTGGGAGGTTTGACGTACCTCCCAACCTACCAAATAGGAAAACCTACTATTTGGTAGTAGTCTTGGAAAATCCAACGTACATAATACCCTCCCTCACGCCGGACCCCTGCCCATCCGCGTTCTTCTGCTGACGTGAGATGTGATTACAAGAGAGGGTCGCTCATGCGCACGTTCGACAGGGATCTGCACATGACGGAACACGGGATGGGCCTTAAGCGGTAACTAAGGTAAACCCCTTTTTCTTCTCTTCTATGCTTTTTTCACCTTCGGTGGTAGTTTTGGTTAATGTACAACGTCTCCTAGAGCAAGATAAGGAGTAGACTCTAGACGTTTTCTTTTTAACCGCGGTTGGAATGACGACATAGCAGTCAAAATAGACAAGTCGTCATTGCAATTTGGTTAATAGCCTTGACGTTGGATTTTCCAAGACTACTACCAAATAGTAGGTTTTCCTATTTGGTAGGTTGGGAGGTACGTCGAACCTCCCAAATATTAACATCAAGTACATTACCCGCAATATCCAAAGCTCGTAACTTTCTAGATTTATTTCCTTGGATTACCCACTCACGTGGCACTGGAAGTTCCCCTGACAAAGTGGGTTGCGCTGCCTCTGGCTTAGTTGGGATCATTTGAACCCATGAATCATCTGGACCGTATAACAGGGGCATAGCTACCTTTCTTAACGGTGCTTTATCTAAAGGGGGAGGATTCACATCCGCTACCACCCTTACGCTAGAAGTAGTCAGTGCCGCCGAAGCAAGCCTAGTGACCACAGTAGGTGATATAGAGGGAGGGTGCGGAATCTTGGTCAAAGCAATAGAAGCGATCAGAGGCCGAACACTTGAATTTGTCATGGAAGCTCCCAGGTCCACTGTAGGAGTCTCCGGCTGTTGGCAAATTTTTGTTGTTAGAGCAGTAACTAATAACCCATCTATTTCCTCCGCCGTGACAAATTTAGCAGATGAAGAACTCAGAGGTGAATCATTTCTATCTTGCGAGTCGTCTAGAACTGAACCCGACTCTTGCACTTCCATGTCAGAGATTATAGACACCTCATCCTTGTCATCTGGCCCATCATGAGAGGATTCCGCCGAAGCCGGAACCCCGTCGTGGTGCCAAGTTAAGTCAGGAATGGATGATGGGATCACAGCGTCCCGGTGGACGTCCGTCCGTACCTGTGGCTCCTGAACCAGACGTGGGCCTTCATGCCCTGGTTGGGAATACCGCCATACACCCAGGCCTTGGCCCGAACTCCCTTGGGAGTCAGATACACCATCAACCACTGAGCCCCCACTAGACTCTTCTAAAGGGCGATCACTGCCTACAGAACTCTCTAACTCTAAGTGTATAATATCCATTGGTAACCTGTCCGCCGGTAACACCCCCACCACAGTCTCTGACTCCACTCCCGCCCCATCAGATTGGACACTAGATAAGTCGGGAGTAGAGGCAGAAAGTGAGGCACGAGGCTCCGGCGAACGCCGGGAGGCCTTTCGTTCCTTAGAATCTTTCCTGGAAGGTTTGTGGTTGCGGTGTGACTTAGATCTTTCACTGCTCTTAGACTTTTCCGATCTTTCACTAGAGCTGTCCTTGGACTTTTCCTCTTTGGTCTTCTTTCTTGCTGGTGAAGAAGAATGACTAGGCGGCTGTTGTTTGAGGGGCGACCTGGACCTGGACCGCGCCCGTGACGTGGAGGCTGTCACCGGGGGCGTGGGTTCACGAGGTCTCTTAGTGCTAGGGACCAGAGAAAGTGCTGTACCCTGCCCAGTCTCTGCCGACTTTCGTACAGTTACTCTAGAGGTACGTTTAATAGGGGGGTGCTCAATCAGTAATTTATCCCAAAGAATTACATTATCACATTGCAGCGCTTTATGAGCCACTGTGGTAGCATAACTTGACAACTGCTGCCTGACCTCCCTCAAAGCGACCGCTGCGGATCTCTTATTGTCCCGCAATACTTTGACACTCAATTGAGTACAGAAGGTACAGTTCCCCGTTACCCACAAACCCCTTGAGCGATCTAAACATTTAACACATCTAATGCAAAGAGTGTGTGCAAAGATAGGGATACCTGAACAGGAGGGAGCAATACACAAGGCAAAAACAGGGTCTAGGGTAGCCATGACAGAGACTGGTGGAAAACGAACCCACCCCCGGTTTACTCCAGGTTCTCTATAGACCCGCCGGAACTCAGCCCTGGAAAAAAGAAAATTTCCAGGAATTAATGCTCATAAGGCTACACCAACATGTTCGAACACAAGTGTTAAATAACCCGCCGGGTAACGAGACGTAATACACAACTATCACGGCTCGCTACGCGGGAGGTTCATGTATAAAGATTTCAGAATATGTTAACCTGTCCAAAAGATTTATGAATATCCTCTGACATGATATAAAGACCAGCATGGCTTTTTATAAATGACGCAGTCTTCCCAGTGGTGTTTGTTAAGTTTACTGGAAAACCCCTAAAGACGCCGGCCCCCGTATTATCTCGCAGATCAAAAACTGGGAAGCCTGTCTTAAATGCTAGATCTGGCTTCTCCCGAAGCGTTCTAGATCGCCGTATGTTAAATGGTGGCGATACTTTTCGTATCCCTCAATTGTCTGGTTAACTACACTGAATTTTGCAAATTCGTTAATCCCACCCTCCCAAGGTGCAACTGCCGGGTGTGAATTTAAGTTTAAACGTTAACCCCAATTATTCCTATCCCCACTTCTTTGCAAAAGATCGCCGGGGAGGAAAGACCAATCAACAAACAGCCTAGTTTTACTGGCTTTGCAAAACCGGGAAAAACTCAACTCAACAAGTGTCCGTATGAACACTTAGTTAAATGGGTAAAGCCATCCCGCCGGGAAACACAGTAAGCCTGAACACAGGCACCACCACAGAGACGCAGTCCTGGAGAGCCTCAGGCCACCACTCGCCGGGGAAAACAAGCCTTTTTTAACCACGCGTGATTAAAACTCGGCAACCAGCCGGGTTTTCATGGTGTAACCGAGAAAACCCGCTGGAAAAGGCAACCCACCCCGTTCAGATTCAATCTGAACGCACCAAATAGACCGTGGAATTAGCCAAAGCACAACTAACCCAGGACACACAAATAGTCCGTGGAATTAGCCAATACACAACTAATCCAGGACACATATATAGTCCGTGGAATAGCCAATACACAACTAAACCAGGACACACATGACACAGTAGTACATATTTATAACATAAATCAATAACACTTGTACATGTGGCAAAGCTACGAGAGGCTGGCTAGGCCTAGGCAGACGGACATAAAAAGTAATCATGTCGTAATATAAACAAAAAGCACTGAATTATATCACAACAGGAACCACCGTCAACACACCACTGTAGCAAACACTTCCCGGCAAAGGGAAGAACTGACTCGGGACCCAGAAAAAACTTCACTAAGTGAAGAAAAATGCGGTGGGAACGTCAGAAAATAAAAAGCTACCTCATCAGAAAGATAAAAGGAAGCAATAATAACGCGTAATGAAAGCCGCCTACATCACATAGCTAGCTAGCCGTGAAATAGTTCACATGTCCACAACGGGACCACGAGGGTACACCCGAAATAGATGCCCCAAACACACGACCCAAAATACACTGCACTGCGGGCAACCCGCCCAGGACACTCCTGCTACGCATATCCTAACCTTACTCGATACATCCCGGAGTAAACAAATGAGAAAAAACTCACTAGGGACGCAACAAATGCGGAACCAGCGGAGCGTGGGGAGGCACGTCCGGGTAGGTTGAGCGCAGAGCAGAGAAGGAAGAATGACGCCTGAGTCAGCGTCTGGTCAAAGATCCACACAAGTACATCCACGATTATATGGAAAGCTTATTGAATAGTTATTCTTATTTTATTTTTATTTTTATTTTTTACGAAATTTTTTCATAGTGAGAACCCAATTTCATAATGACTGAACCATGAGTGAGGTTGCGTGCGCTCATGATGAAGGCTCCTCAATTTTTTATGCTCTGCGCGGTAGATTGAACTACGGCGGATGAGTGTTTGAAGAGGGTGCCTTATGTAATAGGCATAATCGTCAACGATGGAGGGGCCACTAATAAATATACGTTTATAAAATATACCTGGGACATTCTCGCTATCCAAGCAGCTCAGTTGGGGTTTTGTGAGTAGGCCTAGGCCTATCTATAGCCTAGGCCTAAGATTAACTTTCAATACAACTGAATTATGGGTTATTCGGCATACTCCCCCCCCCCCCCCCTCCCCGAGCGTTCTAGACAATAATATAAAGGCACTGAGAAACAGTGTGCAGCTCCCAACACTCGTATGGAAGTGAGACATAGATAGCAAGTGACAAAGACCCCTTCTACAGACAACGGTAAGCCGAATATTATTTTTTCTATTTATGATTGTGCATGCTATATTTATTTAGATATAGGTGTTCTAAAATGGCGCTTTTGGCGCGAAATCCCCAGTTCAGAGAAGGTTCAAAGGGGCCGGGCAAGATGGGTTAAATTTATGTTTGTATGTACTGTACAGTATATGTAAATATGTAAAGACTGTTTTTTGTCTAATAATGACCAAGTATTTGCATAGGCATTTATAGTAATGTCATCTTGTATTTGTTCTAGGTTTTGGAGTGCAGCCAATACCTTGGACATTTCCTGGAGCCTAGCACCTACCTGCCGTTGGTTCTTCCCCGGCTGGAGTCAGGGAACCATGGAGAGAAGCCCCTCATGGTGCTGTCTGCCCTGGTCTCCGGCACACCCCCTGCTCTCCTTCACCCACACGTAGCGGAGATCGTCAAAGCTGTTACTGCTGAAGATGTGGCATTTGTTTCACAGACTCACCACCAGTTTGCTCTCGTACAGCTCATACGGACCTTGTTGAAGAAATGTGACTCAACAGAGAGTGAATTTGATCTGTTCATGTTGCTGCTGTTTATTGCCTCATCATCGGAACTTAAGGAAAATGTTGATGCTGCCTTAGAACAGCTGGACGTCTTAAGTCAGATGGCGGGACAACAGAATGTGAAGGGATTGTTTTGCAAATACACCAGGGCCACTTTGCAAATGCTGCTTCCTTCAGCATCTTCATGGACAGAGCATCAATCACACTTTTTAATGTTTGTAGGACTCCTGGAATTGGCAGGTAAGCAGTATAAACACTTCCATAAGCCAGTATACACAAATCCTTTTTTTCTTAAATGTTATCTTCAACACAGTTCTGGTAGTTTGTGGAGCCCCCATCTTCGCTCCTAATCGGTTCCGCAGAAATTGAGCTAAGATCGAAACCGCCAAGATCGGGGCACTGTTCTTATTTGGAAAATTCTAATCAGTTCCGTGCTCATTCCAAAACTTGCCCCTTTTCCCATTTTTGCCTATGATTTTGTTTTCTTTTTGTACATAAAGTCAATTTTATGACTGTCTTGGCCTTTGTGGTATATCTCTGTTATCCTCTGGGCCTCCGCCGCTCCCACCATACTCAATAGAGGTCACAATAGTCGGAAGGTTACACCACTAATGATATACAAGTCGGACACTTCCAGAGCCTGGGCACCACAAACAAAAAATCTAGTCCACAAACTCAAATTTGCAAACCCAGAACATAACTTCCACAAACACAAATCAGCAAACCTCGTGAAATTTTTGGTTACCAAATGCAAATCAGCAAACACAAACCGGATTTTATTTTTTAAATTTAAACTACAGAATAAAGGGTAAATCAATGGGTTGAGTTTATTATATCCCACGGCCAGGTGTTGGGTAAATTATTTTGTTACCGGCCGACGGACGTGGGATACAAATTCTTCAATATTGGTTGAGGGGGGCTTTTCCCCCTCATCCCCAATGGCTTATTGTCATCATCATATATATTATCAGCAGGGGCAAATAGTAGCAATACAAAAACAGTCAAATTAGAAAAGTATGTAACTGTGAGAGTGCGACTATGTAAACAAAGCGGATGGTATGCCCTCTAACACAACTCTTACCTAAAGTTTAATAGGCCTACAGTTTATTTTAGTCTAGGTTAATGTCTCCGAGAGCCCCAAAAACTTTTGTCCCAAATTTTGTATGAGGAACTTACCCCGTTTTGGATAGGTTTGGTTATCAACAAAAGTATATTTATAATATATAGGCCTATACTGTAGATAGGCCACTTCGTTTGTCCGGCATAGGCAATTAAACGTTGGGGCGAAGTGTTTTCGGGGAGAGTCCTTCAGTAATAATCAGTATTCGCAATTTTGCACCATTCGGGAGGAGGTACACCAGATCACAGAGGTGCAAGGAGGTGATTCATTCGTGGCCACCCCTTTGGGGATGGCAATAGAAATAGAATAGATAGGTCTACTTTAGATACCAGTAGATTAAGTAATTTAATAGAAAGTAGAGTAGCCTAGGCCTAAGATTATGATGCTCAGAATATAGCTTCAGATCAGAATAAAATAAAATTGTATTGTACATTTATATGATAGGCTACTTTCAAAATTAACACTCTAGCCTATTTGAAACTAATAAAATGAGTCAGTGATTAGGCCTAGGCCTATATGCAATATTTAACCTACATGCTTTGAGGCATTTTGATGGGATTAGGGTAACCTAATAAACTTGGTTTAGGTTAAGAAAACATTAATATAAATCAAATTAACTAATTAGGCCTAGCCTAACTGAAGTGAAGCGCCGCTATAGGCCTAGCCTATTGGGTGGACCCTATTGTTAAGCAATTAAGTCAGGATATGCCAGAGTTAAACTTGCCACCTACATATAACCAGTTTATTGCTTCACTCCACAATGTTCAAAATAAATATATCCCTAAAAGAAGATTTTGATCGACGCAGAACCAACCAAAATGGATGACTAATAAGCTAATAGATCTTATAGGAAAAAAGAAAGGAATATATAGAAAAATAAAGAAAGGCGAAAATCATTTACATATATGCTATCAGACTCTATCAAGACAGGTCAAAAAGGAAATCAGGAAAGCAAAAAGAAATTATGAAATAAGGATAGCCAGTGACTCAAAAAATAACCCTAAAGCTTTTTACCAACTATATAAATCTAAAGTTAGAGATGTAATAGGCCCCCTAAAAACTTCAATAGGAGAAATAACAGAAAATGATTTAGAAATGTGCAGTACATTAAATAGTCAGTTTCTTTCCGTTTTCACTAATGAAAATTTGGCACAGATTCCAGAAGTCAATATGGTATATAGTGATAGTATAGAAAATATGTTAAGTACAGTTAGTATAAGTAGAAATGATGTGCTTAAGGAAATTGACAGACTGAAACCTCAAAAATCGCCTGGTCCTGACGAGGTATATGCTAGAGTATTAAAAGAATGCAGAGATGAGTTAAGTAGCCCATTAGCATTTTATTTAACAAGTCATTAGAAACAGGTTTAGTTCCAGAAGCTTGGAAGCTTGCAAATGTAGTTCCGATCTTCAAAAAAGGTGATAAATCGATAGCATCCAATTACCGTCCCATTAGTCTCACATCAATCATAGGAAAGTTGCTAGAGTCTATTATTGCTAGGAAAATTAGAAGCCACTTAGTAAAATTTAACTTAATAAATTCTTCTCAGCATGGATTCACTCAGGGACGTTCTTGCCTTACTAATTTGCTTAGCTTTTTCTCAGGTATATGAAGCAGTAGATAGTGACAAGTCATATGATATTATATTTAGATTTCAGTAAAGCTTTCGACAGAGTCCCTCATGAGAGATTGATGAGAAAGGTTGAGGCACATGGAATAGGATGGTCGTTGTTGGGATGGATTAGGTCATGGCTAATTGGTAGGAAACAGAGAGTCAGCATAAATGGTACCAAGTCAGAGTGGGGAGCAGTCAAAAGTGGTGTCCCCCAGGGATCGGTATTAGGTCCCCTGTTGTTTCTTATATAACATACTGTACATAAATGACCTAGATTTAGGTATAACTAGTAGGATAAGTAAATTCGCAGACGATACTAAAATGGGGAGATCAATTGATTCAGATAGCGATATAGAGTGCCTCCAAAGGGATCTAGATACCTTACATGAATGGTCAGTAAATTGGCAGATGAAGTTTAACATTGACAAATGCAAGGTATTAAAGATAGGGAAGATGCAAACAAATGTTAAATATAAACTAGCTAATTTAGAATTAGAAAATTCAGACTGCGAGAAAGATCTAGGTGTGTTTGTTAGCAATGATTTGAAGCCTAGAAAACAGTGTATAAGCGTTCGTAATAAGGCAAACAGGATTCTCGGGTTCATCTCTAGGAGTGTGAGTAACAGAACTGCTGATGTTATCTTAAAACTTTACTTGTCATTAGTGAGACCCCATATGGATTATGCTGTCCAATTTTGGTGTCCTTATTACAGAATGGACATAGATTCATTGGAGAGAGTTCAGCGTAGAATGACAAAAATGATCCATAATATTAGAAATCTTCCGTATGAAGAAAGGTTGAAGAAATTAGGTTTACATTCGTTAGAGAGACGCAGAGTTAGAGGGGATATGATAGAGGTGTTCAAGTGGGTTAGTGGGATTAACAAAGGGGACATGATAAATGTACTAAAGCTCAGTGATAGCGAAAGAACTCGTACCAATGGTTTCAAATTAGATAAATTTCGTTTCAGAAAAGATATAGGCAAATATTGGTTTGGTAATAGAGTTGTAGATGGGTGGAATGGACTACCAAGTGCTATAGTGGGATTAAAAATGGTAGGGAGCTTTAAGATAAAATTGGATAAGCATATGGACGAGAAGGGTTGGGTGTGAAGGGGGATCAGCCGGGTTGGGCCAATCAGCGCTCTGCAGACCCCCGTAATCCTGCGTTAACCTCTAACCGTTTTGGTAAGATGATCTTCAGGGTATTAGAGTGTTGAGCCTATAATTGGGCTTTGTAATTGGGGTTGTGTGGGACAGGGATCTGCCTTGCTTAGGCCAATCGGCTTTCTGCAGACTCCCATTTTCTTATGTTCTTATGTTCTATTTCGCAAGTGAGACCATGAAATCACGCACTAATAAAAATCACACTAAATAGAAGTATCAATTCAAATGGAAATAAATAAATCGAGACAGTAGGATATAATTACTCACCCATACGATTGAAATCGAGACCGTAGGCCTATAGGATAATAGGCTAGGCTATGGAAATTTATTAACTTGGCCACGAATATTAGGCCTGGCCTAGCCTAGGCTATAGCCTAACCGCTTCATTTTATATACAGGTATATAGGCTATTCGTTTATAAAAGGTAAGACTAATGTACTATTCACTTCAAATACACCATAAGCTTTTCAAATAGCCTATCTAATCATAAATAAAGACGATGCCTATCATAGGATGACGAACACGTGACGTGCACTAACAATACAATATAGGCTATCCTAATTAAAGGGTTTTCGCATATTTCATCTAATATTCGTCTTTATCGTAACTCAGCTCTCTACATCTCAGTATTAATGATATTTTGACAATATCCATATCCAAAAATAAATAATCTAGACTTGATAATTAAAATATATTGGCTCAAGAGTGGAATAGTGGATTCAATTATGATTTGTGATGTTGCGCAGTCGATCGATCGAATCTCTCCAGGTCTTCAAATATTTGTGTTTACATTTAAGCAATATTTATTAAGTAATCTTTATTATCATGTCTTCCTTAGCATTTTCACACATCAAATCACATACGAAAAATCACGAAATATAGAAGGTGCACTAGATTCCCGCACAACAAGAAGTAATTGGCTTGGTTTTTGGCGGGCGCTGGAAGTGTAGGGGCTGCGGGTGGTGGCCGGTGGGAACCAAATTTTGCGGACTCAAGGTTAGCAACATGGAGGTAACTTTCAGAACTACAAATGTGGTGATGGGCTGGTCTATCAGAGTGAGAGCTGAGCAATCTCTGCCATACCCATAGCTTACTCTGACTATTCCTTTAACTTATATATTTTCTAGATCTCAAGTGACGGCGTCTCTTCCGTGGATTGATCTCCCAATCTACCAAGATTGGAAGCCAAAGCGTTACATTTTTCCCTTGCCCCTCAACTTTCTCTTCATAATTGCTGAGGGGCACAGGGCCCTGGGTGGGGCTTTGGTTTCCCGGGCGTTTCCGCACCCTCCTCAGCCCCCCGCCATGGAGTGGCTTCGGTCACCCAGGCTTTATTGTGGTCGGCGGGGAGGGTTCTGTGGGGGCACTCGGTTATGGCCTTGGAATTGCTCGGGGCCTTGGGGCTGTTCGGCCAGGCAGCTTGGGGAACAACAACAACAACAACAACAACTACAAATGCGCAGATAGGCAGCCATTTTTCCGCCAACGCAAGTGCGCCACCAAAATGACACTTTCGCCATGGCGAAATTGGCATTTTGCGTATGTGTATGCGAAAGTGCCCAGCTCTGGACACTTCACAACAGGTGCCGCATACAATGGCGTTCTACTGGATGCCTGTGATTGGCTGATTTGCGATGATGTTGCAAGATGGCGCCCAAATGGTGGACTGTGATTGGCTGGCCAGTATGTTTATGTCTCAGCTAGACGGGAAAACTTGGCGCGAAGATTGAAATATTTGCCGATAAGATTGAAACCACGGCAGAGCGCCTCAGATTTGTTGGGAAGATTGAATAATTGACAGCGAAGATTTAATCATTTACAGCAAAGATGGAAATTGGGAATATTTGGTGTCTACAGCGAAGACTGATGTCACGAAGATAGGGGCGCCACTGTAGGGTAAGACGGTGTAATTTCACTGTGAAGGCATTATTTTCAATTCAAATGCCCATAGCTCTGAAACTAGTGCATGGATTCAGCTGCTGTTGGTCTTAGGTTTTAGAGGAAATGCTTATACATGAAGTGATCCATTGTGCAAATATAAGACATAATGTTTACCAACAAATTTCCAGGATTTATTTCATGAAAAGTTAGTAATGATGGCCATCAACATAAAGTTCGCCCAATATATGGCATAGGTCTAGGCTGAATTTGATACTGTAAGGTAGCTTAGGCTACCTAAGTCTAGTTAATTGATTTAATTAATTAAGTTTATTTGTAAAGTTAACCCTTGGAATCCGGGAGGCCTCATATGAGACAAAATGCGCGGCTAAAAAGTCGCAGATATAATCATCAGAACTCAGCAACCATGCAACGTAGCGATGCCATCTCAACGGCAGTCTACAGACAAGAAAATGTTCTACAATTTGCAAAAAAAATGACTGCTCTAGGTGGTCTCAATCAGTAGCTACTGAATTATGAAGTTTGGAAATACCAAACTTCATATGAGGCTCCCCGGATCCCAAGGGTTAATCGGTGGGTTGGTGAAAACAAATTACGGGTTTGACAACCCGAAGAGAAGGAAGGAAAACCATATATTTAGTAGTGGTTCCGTAAGTCAATGACATGAGAGCCTAATTATATATTTGGAGGTTTGATGTACCTCCCAACCTACCAAATAGGAAAACCTACTATTTGGTAGTAGTCTTGGAAAATCCAACGTCAAGGCTATTAACCTAATTGCAATGACGACTTGTCTATTTTGACTGCTATGTCGTCATCCCAACCGCGATTAAAAAAGAATACGTCTAGAGTCTACTCTTTAACTTGCTCTAGGAGACGTTGTACACTAACCAAAACTATCACCGAAGGAGAAAAAAGCATAGAAGAGAAGAAATAGGGATTTACCTTAGTTACAGTTGAGACCCATCCCGTGTTCTGTTGGCGCAGACTCCTGTCGAACCTGCGCATGAGCGACCCTTGCTCATCATAAAAATTCCACGTAAACGGAAGAGCGAGGATGGGCAGGAGAACGGCGTGTGGGAGGATACTATGTACGTTAGATTTTACAAGACTACTACCAAGTAGTAGGTTTTCCTATTTGGTAGGTTGGGAGGTACGTCAAACCTCCCAATTTGTTAGTAGTCTTGGAAAATCCAACGTCAAGGCTGCGTAACAAATTGGAGGCGGACATCCAAGCCCATAACTACCAAATACCAATGCACAAAATATGAATGACCAAGAACACAAAATAAACAAGAGAGTTTAATAAAAAGAGTGAAATACTGAGGAGTAGTTCTAACAGAGCAGTTTTTACAGTGTGACTTAGTCATTCATAGCATCGGAGAAAACTTGAAAAATCTACAACAGTAATGTACAAAAATCCATTTCTTCTGAAGTGCAGATATTTACAGCATAGGCCTACCAACATACACACATGGGAAAAGTAGGTCACATGGGACATATACTGTAAACAAAATATATATAAATATCCCCAAGCTCGTGACCACTGTGTCCGTAACCCGTACACCCCCTCCCCCTTTTCCAAAGAAAACAAGAAAAAATAAAGATGGACGAGGGGGGAGCCCAGGGACCCAGCCAGGGTAACCAGGAGACGAGACACCCGAGATGGACCACCAGCCCGGCGGGTCAGACGACGGACATGGAGATGGAGGAGGAGACGAAGGGTGTGACCGATGACCACAAACTCCCAAGGCAATGGCGGGCAATGACCGACTGTGCAGGAACCGTAGGGAGGCTGCAAAGGATCGAAGAACATGAGCAGAACCCCAACAAGCAGAGAAACCAGCATGAAACACCCGACAAAGGAAGCGTCCAATTGGCACCCTCGACAACCCCCCATCAGTTTTTGGTGACCCCCACACAGCCGGCACCACAGACTCCAAATATGTGTGCCAGGAGTACACCGAGCATCACACAACGCGAGCACAGCCACGTCGGAAAACCAGCGGCAGCCAGTCCCGCCACCCGACTACCAGAAACCAGCGCCACGAGGGACAAACGACTCCCGAGTAACAGCACCGGCGTCGCGTCCTGTGTGTATATTCGCGATGCCAGAAGGTCCAGAGTCCAGTCCAAAACCCACAGAGGAGGGGGCTGGCGCGGCGGCGGTCGTGCCCGGAAGGCAGTTTTCAGGAAGGAAACCAGCACGGTCGGTAGAACGACCAGCCCAGCCAGAGACACAAAGACCTCCTGGTTGGTAGGCAGGCGGCAGCGCACAGAGCGAAACATGAAGTGACGGGCGCGGAAAAAGCAAAGCAAGCAGCGCCAAATTTGTATGTCCCGCATCCAACCTTACACTACTCCATTAGTTTTTCAGAACGCCCCAGCCAGCAATCCCTCAACGACAAACGTAATGAAGCCATAGAACTCTTAAAGTCTGATCTAAATACTATTTCCAATTGGGGCAGAGAAAACCTTGTTAACTTTAATGCTTCCAAAACCCAATTTCTCCATCTATCTACCCGTCAGGATCTCCCAGCGGACTATCCCTTATTCTTCAACAATACAAAAATCAACCCTTCATCTTCTCTCAATATTCTTGGTGTCTCTTTTTCTTCTGCTCTCATTTGGAAGGACCATATTACCAGTCTTGCTAAGGCAGCCTCCCAGAAGCTGGGTGTGCTCAACCGCCTTAGGGGGTTCTTTTCCCCTGCACAGCTTCTTGCTCTGTACAGGGGCATAGTGCGCCCTTGTATTGAGTATTGTTCACATGTGTGGGGAGGTTCCTCTCACACCGCTCTCCTAGACAAAGTTGAAAGGAAGGCCTTTCGTATCATTAACTCCCGTCCACTCACCAACTCTCTGCAATCTCTCTCTCTCCGCCGCAATGTTGCATCTCTCTCGCTATTCTATCGCTACTATAATAATCAGTGTTCCTCAGAGCTATCCCAGTGCATACCACCTCCTTTACGTAGGGCACGTGGTACCCGTCTTGCAACTCAATCCCACCCCTACTCTGTGCAACTCTCCAACCCTAGAGTGAAACGTTACTCTCAAACTTTCTTCTACTCAACATCTGAGCTCTGGAACTCTCTCCCAGAATCAGTCTTTCCCTCTTCCTATGACTTAAATTGCTTCAAACTCTGTGTGTCCAGGCATTATGGCTCGAACGTCCCTTGATTTTGGCCCTGTCACTCTTTCAACTATGGGGGAGGCACTCGCTATAGGCAGTTATGCCTTTTGCCTCCCTCAAGCACATAGAAAAAAAAAAAAAAAAAAAAAAAAAAAAACGGGACACGGAAGACCATGGAGAGTCCGACCAGGAACGAGAGAGGAAGGCAGGGAGGACCCGTCTGTGGACCGGGAGCCACCGAGCCCGCGAACGTCAACGAGGGCCCGAGGTTGCCAACCCGGCCCAAGAGGAATCGCGAGACAGGCAGGGGCACCGAAAACGGGCACTCTCACCGCAGCTGGGCGCACCAAGCCTGTGACAGCCATGGGGGCGGCAACAACCTGACCCAGCCGCGGAATTGTCGTAGCTTCAGGGGGATGTCGCACAGCAAGAGTGCGACCGGAGGAGGAATACGAAGAGCGCCGCCACCTCGCCCCATACGTCCGCGAATGCAACCAGAACCATTGCCGGGGAGACAGGAGGGAGAGGTACAAAGGCAACGTGTGCCGCCCCCACGAGGAGAACAAGGAGATCCCTGGAACGCCCCAAGAAGCAGTCAGGTCGACGAAGACAGTATGCGGCAGCGTCCACTCTACCAGAACAGCCTGTCCGGCAGGCAGTCACAGGCAGGCAGGAAGCGCGCAGGGACACGCAGTGCCGGTCCGCCAGGAAGAACAACGGCTATGCGATCCCCAACAGAGTACGAGACCTGGAGGACCCCTGCACGCGGAGACCATGGACCTCCGACTGAACGTTCAACCTGAAAGCCACCGACTCGCCCGAAAGAGCAAACGCGTGAACGCACAGGAAGAACAACGGCACCAACAGGCCGAGAGCATCGACTGGTATAGAGCAGCAACCCAGAGCGTTTTGTTCAAACGAACAAGGTACCAATATCTGAGTACTGGATCATTTGGAAAGTTCCCAGACATATGCAGATATGGATGTCTGCCGGGGCCCCCCTGCTGCAAGTGGCTCCTAGGGGCCCCAGAAGGGGCCCAAAAACTCATCTAGATCAAACATAGGAGGTACCACTAAAACTTACTTTAGAAGTATTAGAACATCCTATGGAGTATAAAATGGTCCCTGCCAGACAAAATGGCCGCCAGACACACAGTAAAGGGCCCCCTAATTTGATCTGGTTCAAACATTGGAGGTACCACTTGAAACAAATTTTAGTGGAACAAGTACATCCCAAAGAGTACAGAATGGCTCCTGCCAGACAAATTATCTGATGCATGTTCCTCCTGTTGTTCTCAAAAACTGTGCTTCCGTGCTGACTCCCTGCCTAGGCAAACTCTTTCGTCTCTGTCTATCCTCTAACGTCTTCCCTTCATGCTGGAATTTTGCTCACATTCAACCTGTCCCAAAGAAGGGTGACCGCTCTCAACCCTCCAACTATCGTCCAATTGCTCTTATCTCTTGTCTTTCTAAAGTTTTTGAAACTATTCTTGCTTCCAAATTTCTTAAGCATTTCTCTTCTCATAATCTGCTCTCAGATCGCCAGTATGGCTTCCTTAAGGGTCGCTCTACTGGTGATCTTCTTTCATATCTTACTAACTCTTGGTCATCCTCCTTTCGGGACTTCGGTGAGACTTTTTCTATTGCACTAGACATATCGAAAGCCTTCGATAGAGTCTGGCATAAATCTTTAATTTCTAAACTACCCTCCTTCGGTTTCTATCCCTCCATCTGTGCCTTTGTCTCTAATTTCCTTTCCGGCCGTTCCATAGCTGCGGTTGTGGACGGCCATTGTTCACTTCCTCACCCTATAAACTCCGGTGTTCCTCAGGGCTCTGTCCTATCTCCTATTCTCTTTCTAATTTTTATAAATGATCTCCTTAACTGTACCTTAATTCCCATCCATTCATACGCAGACGACTCAACCTTACACTACTCCATTTGTTCAGAACGCCCCAGCCAGCAATCCCTCAACGACAAACGTAATGAAGCCATAGAACTCTTAAAGTCTGATCTAAATACTATTTCCAATTGGGGCAGAGAAAACCTTGTTAACTTTAATGCTTCCAAAACCCAATTTCTCCATCTATCTACCCGTCAGGATCTCCCAGCGGACTATCCCTTATTCTTCAACAATACAAAAATCAACCCTTCATCTTCTCTCAATATTCTTGGTGTCTCTTTTTCTTCTGCTCTCATTTGGAAGGACCATATTACCAGTCTTGCTAAGGCAGCCTCCCAGAAGCTGGGTGTGCTCAACCGCCTTAGGGGGTTCTTTTCCCCTGCACAGCTTCTTGCTCTGTACAGGGGCATAGTGCGCCCTTGTATTGAGTATTGTTCACATGTGTGGGGAGGTTCCTCTCACACCGCTCTCCTAGACAAAGTTGAAAGGAAGGCCTTTCGTATCATTAACTCCCGTCCACTCACCAACTCTTTGCAATCTCTCTCTCTCCGCCGCAATGTTGCATCTCTCTCGCTATTCTATCGCTACTATAATAATCAGTGTTCCTCAGAGCTATCCCAGTGCATACCACCTCCTTTACGTAGGGCACGTGGTACCCGTCTTGCAACTCAATCCCACCCCTACTCTGTGCAACTCTCCAACCCAAGAGTGAAACGTTACTCTCAAACTTTCTTCTACTCAACAGCTGAGCTCTGGAAATCTCTCCCAGAATCAGTCTTTCCCTCTTCCTATGACTTAAATTGCTTCAAACTCCGTGTGTCCAGGCATTTTGGCTCGAACGTCCCTTGATTTTGGCCCTGTCACTCTTTCAACTATGGGGGAGGCACTCGCTATAGGCAGTTATGCCTTTTGCCTCCCTCAATCACATAGAAAAAAAAAAAAAAAAAAATAAGGCCTGCCAGACACCCCCAAATGTTGGCCCTTATGCTATGGCAGAATTAGGCTAGATCAAACATTGAAAATACCACATCAAATTTAGTTTTAATGACCAAGGACATCCAACACAGTACGAAATTGCCCCTTCCAGACAATTTGTCTACTGCATAAGGCCTTCCAGATGCCCCAAAAAGGCCCCAAAATTTTGGCTGGATCAAATATTGAATGTCATAATAGAAATAAAAATTTAAAAACGTACAAAACGAACTGTAACGTAAACTGCGTAAATTTGTACAAAACTAACAAATCAAAATTCGAAACTTACAGAAAGACAACAAACTAATTAGAATATCTGGGGAAAAATGTATTTACATTTATTGGGTAACATAATCATGAAATAAAAAACTTAAAATATCCACATATCATTACAACACTAGATGAGTGTAGGGTGTTGTACTAACTGCTCTAGGTTATTTAGGATAGCTAAGATGTAGGTTTGTTCACCAGGATGGGCAGTGAAATGGGAGGAGAGCCATTGCCGCTGGTAAAAATTTAAATTTCCTAAGGTGGAGATTCCTGCGAAAGGAGAGATGATAGAATGTGTTCCAAAAGTTAGATAGTCAAATAATTGTGGATAGTCAGTTTAAACTTGGGGAGAGATAAACAGCACAGAAATAATTAATTTGAGTGTGACAAGAAAGCTTTAGCCAGAGTTGAGATTTCAGAAGAATCAAAGTTGGGAACACGAGAGAAAGCAAGATTGTTGCGCACATATATGCAACATCCACCTTTGGCTTGAAACTGGGGATAGAAATAGTAGAAGGATACAGAGAAGGGTTTCCTGTCAGTAGTCCTAGACAACTGGGTATCGGTGAGAAAAAGATCAGGGTTGTCAGAGGAGAGGTGGTGTTCATCATATCTGAAGTTAGAGGAAAGGCTATGAAAGTTTTAGAAATTGATAGTAAGAGTGGAAGATAGCAGTTCAGAGCATTTTGACGGGTTGGCAACCTGGGCCAAACCACTGGGGGTATTTCTGGTGACTCTGTTGAACTGTAATTTTCTTGTCTTTTTTAAGGAATTTTGAAAAGGTAGTGTAGTACAGTATATAAGGTGCTTGTAGCATAGTGCGTTGAAAGAGAGAGAAGGTGTTTAGGAGGGCAATATGCGGTTGCCCTCTATTTTAGTAAGGCATGGAAAGGATCAGCAATGGAGGCCAGGTGGTGAAACAGGAGTTCCAGTTGTCCTTAGCCGCCTGTAGCACTCCCTGGGAGTACCGCCCTGTTCGGTTGGTGCCTACAGCCTCCTCCTATGAATCTGGATTCATTGACATCCTTCACACTCTTCATGCCATATAAAGAACAGAGGAATTCTTCTGCTTTGCTTTGGTGTGGTTCATCTTCAGATGTCAATCGCTGAAGAGCTGGATGAGTGTTCCTCGTGTGTCTTTCTTGAGAATTTCTTGTGTCTTGACTTTACCCTTTCTGTAGAATGCTGCAGTGAAATCACAACCAGTAAATGCATGAAGAGTGGCCTGGGATTTGTTAAGTGCCTTCCTAGCATTCCGAGTAGAATCACCATGACATCAGTATTGGATGATCTGACCACAATATTTCCAGTAACACTGGATGCATGAAATGCAAGGAGAGTGTCAGCTTCCTCATTACTACCCTGAATATTGGCTGGATGTCATCTTGAAATCTACCTAATTGAATGTGAGATGGGCACACTCGCCTTCATGGGATACAATAAGTGTCTTCTTGTCAATACTGTACTCATATTTTTGCCATTCTTTGAGAAAATACATTGCAAACTGATCCTTGAATATGCCAGTTTGTAACAGTTTCTGACGGCTCTGTCTGGGTAATTGCGCTGGACCAGTGATGCTCCATGTAGGTTTCTCTAACTAGCTTTCAGGGAAATCGGGTGATATTGGGAGGTTTGACGCCTCCCAAATACCAAATAAGGAAAACCTTCTATTTGGTAGTAGCCTCGTAGTATCCAACGTAGAGCTTATACTATGTATAATCCTACTCCTCTAGCGGAGCGGGCATTATCGTAACCACTTAGCGTGATTAAACGATAACATCTAGAGTAGCACCTACTTTCTCTACTAGGGACGTTGTACACACTTTGAGGCCACTAGTTTAAAGAAAAACGAAAATATGGGTGAGATGAGAAGAGAAAGTTGAAGAATTTTGCCCATCCACCATCTAGGCTCCTTACGACGTCTTCGTGCGCCTCCCGTGTAACCCGGCCGGGTTTATAGGATTATCCAGGTATCAAGTTAAATAGACTAGATTGGATGGGCAGGGGTACAGCGCGAGGGAGGGATACTATGACGTTGGATACTACGAGGCTACTACCAAATAGAAGGTTTTCTTTATTCGGTATTTGGGAGGCGTCAAACCTCCCAATTTAGTAGTAGCCTCTACGTCTCCAATGTAGAGCTAGAGTACCAAATTGGAGGCGGACATCCAAGCTGTAAACCAAAACTTTAGCCATTAGTGAAGAGATCAAGACCAAAAAAAGACAGACATAAACAAGAGAGTGTATTTAAAAGAGTGTAGTGATAGGTGCATATTAAGAAAGTCAAGTACAGTCATGTCAATTTCAATGGAGATCTTAGCCTAAGACAAAGAATGATGTATGTCATAAAGATGATTATGAACAACAGGATCCCCCCCACCCCCCCTTGTTGAAAGACAGTATGAATACCCGATTCTGGAAAGAGTAAAGACATACATATGCATGATAACATTTAGTATAGCATGGAGAGTGTGATACACAAAAATTATAAGTGACCAGCGCTTAATTATTTCCTGAGGGAATGAGGTATGAGGCATAGACATACCGAAGTACAGTGAAAGAGACTTACTATTAGAATAAGGCAATTTCTTAACCTAGGTAAGAAAACATAGAAAAATGTAAACTTAAGAATAGATTAACCCCTTAATCCCTAGGTAATAAGTGCATGTACTCCATAATACACCCCCCCCCCCCCCCCCCCAAAAAAAAATGGAAAAAAAAAGGATAGGAGGAGGAACACAGACTGAAAGAACAGTACAGGTAATACCCTAGTGAACCCTTTGGCCCAACGCAACACAAGGATGACCCTGCCTGCCCGTGGACATGGACAAATAGGAGGAGACAAACGTGTTGTGGGAAGACCACAGCCCTGTGTCGGAAATGTCAGCTAGTGAATGATTATTCAAAAAACGTATCGTAGCAGCATCCGATCGTATGTCGTGAGCCGACCCTTGAATATTAGGATTGCTGGCATGAATAACCCGACTACGAGGATGATCCCAGGTTTGGAAAATTTGGAGTACTAAGAGAGGCTCGAGAGATTGAATCTACCTACACTGGAGCAGAGAAGGAAACGAGGACAGCAAATTCAGATATACAAATGTGTTAGAGGTATTGACAAAATCGACCAAGAAAACTTCATAGAGAGGGATGGAGGTGAGAGAAGAAGAGGTCACAGCTACAAACTGAAAGTGCCTAATAGTAAAGCTGATCTGAAAAGTAAAAGATTTCCTACCAACTCGATTAGTGGGTGGAACAAATTGCCAGCCGAAGTAGTGTCTGCACCATCAGTGCATAGTCTCAAAGCACGGTATGACAAACATATCTTAGGAGGCGGGAATTAACGAGCATGCTCACTCCCGCAAATACAACTAGTGTAAGTACAGGCGAAGTCCCACCGCACGTTTGTCGAGTCTCCTACCGGTCTTTGGTGCCACCCACAGCGCCACCCCTGACACCGGCCTGGCGGAGTGTACATACGTATAGTATGCAAAGCTTTCACCGGGCATAGCGTATGATGAACACGTCCTCGTTTTAAAGCCGGCACAGTGAACGGCTTAAAAACGTGCGCCTCACGTTCATTCTTAGCCACAAAATGAACAGACGGAGCCAAAGTGACCGCCCCGAGGATAGGAGAAAATCGCAAGCAATTCTGGTCCCTAGACATGGCAGCCAACTCCGAGACTCTCTCCCGTAGCTAACGCAAGAAGAAACAACGTTTTTTCAAGTAAGTGCTCAGGTGTTGGGTTGGTAGTATAAGTGGGTGTAGATAGGAGTTTGAGAGCTTCCGCCAGAGACCACTGAGGGGGTATCTGATGCGGGGGTGGCCTAAGCCTAAAGCAGGCTTTCATGAAAAAATCCAGCTCTCGCTGAGGAACGGCCAACTCCGTTAAGGGGACCGACCGGTTAATTTAGGCTTAAAAAACTCGAAATCCTGAAAATACCAATAGGTGTTTACTCAACAAGAGTCAACATCCCTTCATACGCCAGTGAAATTTTATTAGTGAAAACCCATTGGAAATCGTTTTTTTTATGTTTTCCAAACTTTTCCTGTAATTCTAAAAACGTTATATAGCGAACTTTGAAATTAACATGCTCAGTAACTACTGGTCGTACGAGGAGCATACCTATATAAATCGAAAGAGCGTAAGCTACTCTACAACCTCCCATACGCTTTATCTTCTACTTTGCCATGTTCCTGCGTAAAATATTGTATATCTAAAAAAACAAAAGTAAAAATGTTCACCTAATTACCTTAGACTTTCACCTGTTTTTCTCAGAACCTATATTGCCGCACTATCGGATGTTATTCTACAGTTATTATTGGACCTATAGCAATGGTGTATATACCATTGGAAAGGTAATTAAAAACACTAAAAGGCCTATAATGGGAGGTTTGACGTACCTCCCAACCTACCAAATAGGAAAACCTACTATTTGGTAGTAGTCTTGGAAAATCCAACATCAAGGCTATTAACCTAATTGCAATGACGACTTGTCTATTTTGACTGCTATGTCGTCATTCCAACCGCGGTTAAAAAAGAAAACGTCTAGAGTCTACTCCTTATTTTGCTCTAGGAGACGTTGTACATTAACCAAAACTACCACCGAAGGTGAAAAAAGCATAGAAGAGAAGAAAAAGGGGTTTACCTTAGTTACCGCTTAAGGCCCATCCTGTGTTCCGTCATGTGCAGATCCCTGTCGAACGTACGCATGAGTGACCCTCTCTTGTTATCACATCTCACGTCAGCAGAAGAACGCGGATGGGCAGGGGTCCGGCGTGAGGGAGGGTATTATGTACGTTGGATTTTCCAAGACTACTACCAAATAGTAGGTTTTCCTATTTGGTAGGTTAGGAGGTACGTCAAACCTCCCAATTTGTTAGTAGTCTTGGCAAATCCAACGTCAAGGCTGCGTAACAAATAGGAGGAGGACATCCAAGCCCAACATACCAAAAAAAACAATGCATAAAACAAAATTATGAATGACAAAGAAACACAATTTAAACAAGAGAGTTTAATAAAAGAGTGAAAAACTGAGGAGTAGCTAAAAAAGAACAGTTTTAACACGTGCCCGTCATTCATAGTAATGCAAAACATAGACTTGTCTTAAACCAAAAAAGTACTGTACCCAAAATCCCTTTTCTTCCAAAACCAACAAAAACATTGAACCCAATAACAAAACACAATTTTCAATTTGGTAAAAACACTTATGTACTGTATACATAATACATAATCCCAAACTTGCAATCAAGTGTTGCAAACCCGTACTCCCCCCCCCCCCTTTTTCAAATAAAACAAAGGAAAAGAAAGAGTGACAAGGGGGGAAGACCAGGTATCTTCGCCAGAGCTCTAGGAAACACGACTCCCGAGAGCTATCACCGGCCGAGGGGGTCGAACAATGGACATGGAGAGGTAGGAGGAGACGAAGGAATTGAGAGAAGACCACAAACCCGCTGAGGCGATGTCAGGTAAGGATCGACTTTGCAGGAACCGTAAGGAGGCAGCAAAGGATCGCACATCGTGCGCAGAACCCCTACAAACATGGTTACTGGCACGAATGGCCCGACAAATGTGGCGTCCTATCTGCACCTTCGAGAGCCTCCCACCTGTCCGAGGAGACACCCACACAGCAGTACCCGAAGTCGGCGCCTCAGACTGAACATAGGAGTGCAAGGCTTTCACCGGGCACAACACATGGTGAGTATGCCCACGCTTTAACCCTTAACTAGCGGCGCGCGACTTATGTCGAGTTAAAAAAACTGGCAAAAAACGGGTGAAAATCGAGTGAAAATGGGTGGGATAGTAATGATCCATACGTCCGACATCTGTGGCCTCCCGGCCCACACTAACTCCAGTTCCCCCACCGCACGGGAGGATGACAGTGTAACCAATAGTTCGCTAAAAGTGAGCAAGGTAGCAAAATCAGCTAAACTTCCATCTTCGAGGTGGAAGTGCTCCACGAGTGCTACGTAGCTGTATGTGGCGTCATTGTGTAGCGATTTCCGCCTAGTTTTTGGTGCAATACAGTTCCTTTCATACTGATGGTTGATATAGCAGTCAGAATGGCCTGAAAAGGCCCAAAACGGCCACAGAGGGCCCGCTAGACAAGGGTTAAAGCCTGGATGTTGAAAGGCTGGAAAACGTGGGTCTCTCTCTCATTCGTGGCAACAAAATGAGGGGAGGGGGCTAACGTGACGACATTCAAGGACGGGGAGAATCGCACGCATTCCTGGGACCGTGACAAGGCTGCTAGTTCAGACACCCTATCCCCAGTGGCCAGAGCGACAAGGAAGAGTGTACGCCCGAGCAACTGAACCGGTGTAGTGTCCCGTGTATACGTGTGTGAAGCCAGAAGGTCCAGAGCCCGCCCCAGATCCCACTGTGGAGGGATCTGGCGCGGAGGCGGTCGTTCCCTGAAGGCAGCCGTCATGAAGGAATCCAGCTCCTTCGGCGGAACGACCAGCCCAGTGACGGACTCAAAGACCTCCCGGATGGCAGACAAGTGGTTACGTATAGCGTTGACTTAAAAGTGACGTGTATGGAAGAGGTGAAACAAGGAGTGTAGGACGAGGGAAGGAGAGCTAACTGTCTGGCGAGTGTCCTGCATCCACCTAGTAAAAGACCTCCAGTGGGACTCATAAGTCCCCCAAGTCGAAGTCGTCCATGAACGCTTCAGGAAGTCAGTCAGGTCCCGTCCGTGGACTGGGAGCCACCGTGCCTCACGAACATCCACGATGCGAAGGACAACGAGGTCCGCAGGTCTCCAACCTGGCTCAAGTGGAAGTTGGAGACAGGTAGAGGGACCGGACTCGGGCACCACCATGTCAACTGGGCGTACCAAGCCTGAGCCGGCCACAGAGGCGCTATTAGCCAGACTCTGCCGCGGTACAGCCGCAGCCTCGCGAGGACTTTGCACATCAACAGTGCGTCTGGTGGCGGAAATATGTATATCGACTGCCACCTGTTCCAGTCTTCCATGAAAGCGTCCGGACCCCCCTCCAGAGTGCGAGGCCGGAGGGATAGGGACTGAGGCAACTTGTGCGTCTCCGTCGATGCGAACAAGTCGACCTCCGGAACACCCCAGGAAGCCGCGAGGTAGTCGAACACAGTCTGGTTCATTGCCCATTCTACAAGAACGCCCTGTCCTCTCGACAGGGTGTCTGCCCACAGGTTGGCAGTCCCGGGCAGGTAGGAGGCGTGCAGGGAGAAGGTGTGTCGGTTCGCGAGGAAGAACAACTTCTCCGAGATCCCCAACAGAGTCAATGACCTGGAGGACCCCTGCTTTTGGAGACAGTGGACAGCTGTCTGATTGTCCATCCTGAAGGCCACCGACTTTCCCCGAAGGGCCAGCGCGTGATCCCTCAGGAAGAACAAAGGAACCAACAGTTCTAGGGCATTTATGTGTAGGTGCGTGAGTCCCACCCACCTGCCGTGAAGTTGATGTCCCAGGTTTGATTGGTAACCCCACCCTACCTCGCTCGACGCATCTGTGTCTACCCAGATCGTCGGCGGGGGGGGCGGTCCAGGGCACAGCCGCAGAGAGCGTGCCCCGAGCAACCCAGTGTCCGAAGTGTCTGCGAATGGTACGCGGGATCGGCATGAGCCGATCCATAGGGGTCAACGGAAACACCTTGTTGCCCATGAGGATTAGGCGGCGTAGCCTGAGCCTCCCTAAGGGAATGGTCAGAGCAGCCCAATTCAGCGAACCCACTAACGAGTCCCAGATCCTCCTCGTGAGGGAGACCGAGTGCAACACGGCGAAGACCTTCCGTCGAAGTTTCACCGCGTTTGGCAGACTCTGGGTCACTGTAGCGCTGGTCAAATCCCATTCGAGACCGACCAACGTCACGACACGCGACGGGGTCAAGCATGACTTGGGAACATTGATGGTGAACCCTAACTGTGTGATATGGTGAACGACTGTGAGGGTGTCGTGTACGCACAGTTCTAGGGTGTCGGAAACTATCAACCGATCGTCCAAGTAAAACAGGATCTGGAGCCCGCACCTGAGGAGAGGATCCAGAGCCTGCTTCACCAGTGTGGAGAAGATCCGCGGCGCGATGTGGAGACCGAAGGGAAGTCTGTCGAACAGGAACACACGATCGGAAGTCTGAACGGCCAAGAATCGCTGGAATCGAGGATGGAGAGGAACGTGCCAATACGCATCCTTGAGGTCCAGCGACACTACCCACGACAGAGGTCGCAGGGCCAGTCGTACCTGGGGTACCGTCAGCATCCGAAACCGTGTGTGCACGATGTGCCCGTTGAGGGCCGACAGATCCACCACCGGTCGCATCGCGTCGCAGTTCTTCTTCGGTACCAGAAATACACGGGAGAGGAAAAGCCGGTGACCGGCTTTCACCCCCTTGACGATTCCCTGCTCGTGCATGGATGTTATCACGTCGGCCACCTCTGAAGAGATGGGCCGGCGTCGTTGATAAGAGCGGAGTGGGGGTCTGGACTTCCATCTCCAGGTTAGACCCCTCCGCGCAATCTTCCGCCCCCACGTCCCTCGCGGCCATCGAGGGGCGCAAGGGCGAAAACAACCTGTGGTAGCTCCCGAGAGGAGGGGAGCGACCCGTTCGGCTTGGCGAGAAGGAGAACAAGGAGGAGACCGACCTGGAGAACCTACACATTGTTTTGACGTGGAGGTTCCCCCGGTACGGTCCTTGCGGTCATGAGCGCCACGTTGACCTCCTCTACCCCCCCACTTCGTCGAAAAGGGCGGGCCACCCCATCCCCTGTCCTTCGCGGATCTGACCCCGTCGAAGTGCGGCCGGAAGTGGAAGGCTGGCCAGCCCCTTCACGGCGGGGATGAAAGGGAGCAAGAACAGAAGTGCGAGGCGGAACCGACGCTCTGGCCTGCAACGTCCCTGTCCTGCGCCCATTCTTGGCGGCAGCACTTGCGGCAGCACCCCGAAGAGGACCGTCAGAAGGACGGGACTGAGAAGACCCTGTTCGCGACACAGCGCGTCGTTGCGTGTCGTAAGCAGGGTCCGCCGACAGAGAAGCGTAGCGTTCCCAAGCATCCTGCTCAAAAATCCCCGACGTATATAGCTCAGAGTACAACAAACCCTGACGAATATCCAAGGAGGCTGTCCGGCAGAACGAGGACCGTACCGTCTGGCGTTGCCGAGTTGCCTCGCACAAAACCGCCTTCAGCTCGGGAACCAAAGACACCGCGAGCTGAATGTGGATCCGCCAAACGTGGTCCAAACCCTCGCGAAGATCGCCCAGTGCAGACGCCTCGATAAGCTGCAGGTGGTGAACAGATGTCTGGAGGGAACCGAAAAGACAAGATAATAAGTTCGCCACCCTCTGTCGCAAGGGAAAATCCTTGTCGACAGAGGACTTAACGGGGTGAGAGAAGAACGGGTTAGCAATAGAACAAAGTCCAAGTTTGGACGCGCTTATCCAGGACCAGAACTTGCCGTCCAACCCGCCGACAGACACAAGAGGAGGCAAAAGCAGTGATTGACTCCTGGGGAGGGACTGAAGTAGATCTGTCGACGGATCGGTTGGCGAAGTCTAAGGCCTCAGCAAACCAGGCCTCCAATGGGAGAGGGTTATCGAGCACGATGGCTAAGCCAGGCGTACCGTCGTCGCACAAACCTGTCCCATAGGAGGACAGTCCCATCAACACAGCCAGGGACTGAACATCCTGAAGGATGTCCTGGCGGCTGAAGTCTGACCAGAGCTTAGGCCTGCAGAATGGAGGGGGACCGTAGCAGGGGTAGGTAGGGTGAGGCGCTGAGGGTGTGTCACCGCCAAGAAGCGCGATAAGAGGGAGTCTTGCATCGCCTCCAAGCGCCCGTCGATGCGTGACACAACCCACCCCTGCATAGCCGACAATCGATCCGAGAGAGGCGACCCCCCTCAAGATTGTTCGGCCCGCAGGGGCGAGCGTGAGCGGGAGCGAGACCCACGACACGAACCAGCAGCGTCGCGGCCCAAGGAAGGCGAGCGACGACGGCTGTGTCGCCGCTGAGGGACTCGTCCCTGATCACGAACGCCCGAGGGGGAAACATCACCATCCCCCTCTTCCAGCGACACGTCAGCTCCTGAGAAAGGGGACCCCGAAATCTCGCTATACCCCACCGAGTCAAGAGGCGGGGTACCCCCTTGGCGAGACGGTAAGTGAAGGTCCGGGATAGAAGAATGAGGAGGAGCAGGATGACGGGAGTGGGAAGGCTGGCCGGGTGAAAGGAGGTCAGAAGGAGCCGCGGGGGGAAACAGAGCAAGGATTCCCTGGGCTGAGATAACAGGGCAGCCCGACACCGAGGCGGAGGAGGGAGGGACCTCCACCTTGGGACGAGACCGTGAAGGAAGAATAGGCACTGAAGCAGGTGAAGTAAGAGGAGGAGAAGCAACTACATCCTGGCGGACCCTCCTGGACAGTGTAGGAGGAGGGAGCAGAGGGCCAGCTACAGCATGAACACCCGCGCGCGTAGAGGACAACGTAAGAGGACGTCGTTTGGGCTAGGGAAGCGGTCGGAAGGTAGTAGAGCCCCTATCCGTAGAGGCCAGGGGAGGGCGCACAGGGGCAGAGCCGCTAACCCCGGCCTCAGGGCGAGAACCATGACGAGGGCGACGGGCGTCGTCAAGGCGATCAGGAGGACGACGAGGGGCAGTAGAGGACGGGCGATGAGGCGAGCGAGAGCGTGGACGGAGCTGGGGATCCTCCCGACGATGGGACGACCGGCCGCGGGACCCAGGGGAGAGGGCCAGGCGAACGGCCTTCAGTCGGGTCAGGGATACCCAGGGCGACGCGGATCCGGTCGGCAACAAAGGCCGGGGAACGGTGTCCCACAGTCCTAATGTGGTGGGAGACTACCGCCCACACCGACTGAAGGGAAGCAGAGGCCACTGCTGCCGCTGAGGAACCAGGGCTATGGTCCACCACATCCACCAGGTCCATACACGGGCCACACAGAGCAGGGAGGTAGGCCGTAGAGGACACGCATTGCGAGTGGCGCAAGCAGGACTTGTGGCTCTCCAAGCACGGGGAGCTTCCAATAAGAACCAGGGAATGAGCATGGGGAAACAGTAACACACATGCAAACCGGTATCCGTACTCACCCTAAATCGGGAGCACAGAGGTAGGTGAGTAGGGTGGGCAAGGTGGAAGAGCACTAGCAGAACCTGCAAAGATGGAGAAAGTGTTAACCACCACTCAACACCTTACATGCAGGGCCTATAACACCAGTAAAGTGCACACACCAATATAGTTTCAGGCAACAAGATGACCTAAAAAAGGTCAACAGTGAAAGCCAACTATTTCCGCAAATTTGCGGGCCTATTGAGGCATAACCGTACCGACACAACCCTCCCGCAAATTTGCGGGACCCCCCCCCCCAGCGACCACCGCAAATTTGGGGGGAGCCGAAACGTCCCAGAGGACCGAATCGAGTTCCCGCAAATTTGCGGGACTGGCCGAGATGGTCCAGCGCCGAAAAAGCGAGAGGAGCGTCTAGGGAATACCAAAATAGGCCACAAAAATACGTCATCTCCTTACGAACTCCAAGCTTGGATGGCCATCAAGCTGAGCAGTGTCTTCCTTGATATATGATCCTAACTCAACCGGTAAAGGGAGAGGCAAGGAAGACACACCAGGGGAGAGGAGGCACATCCCCCAGGAACCACCCAACCCACAGAGATAGAGCAAAGCCCATGAGGAGAAGTGGCAGGGAGGGTGGTTTAGCACAAACAGGGGCCCCCCTGGGGTACCCCTGGATTGGGCAAAAAGACGATGAAGGATGGAGGTGAAACATGAAGGGAAAACAAAAACCAGTAAACGAAACTGGTGAGAAAAAGGGTGGCCTAGCCGTGAGCAGAGAATGTGTCAGGGGCGAAAAACCTCTGTGGTGTGATGTAGGGGCCCCCCCTGGGGTACCCCTGGAATATCACGAACCACCTGTCGCCCAGGCCCTTGAGACACAGTGAAGGCTCGAAAGGGGGGACTCGGGAATAACGCTATAATGCGGCCGACACAAACTCTACAAACAGCACCGCCACCATCGAAATCTCAGATTGTTTACCAAACGTTACACCTTAGGCTATGAAAATATGAAAACTCATAGGGGCATAGCAATTCCTGAATGAGAAAACGAGCTAGGCTAAAATAAGCTAAAAGCTAAACTATGCCCAGACTAACAGGAAAAAGAATATGAAAAGAGAAAGAATGAAAAACATACACGAGGAACGCCAGGCGCCCCCGTACCTTCGGTAGGCTATTTCCACACGCGTCTCCATTTGACACACTTAGGAGCCCATTTACGTGTGCCCTAGATCACGTAACATCTGTCTAACAAAAAAGAAGGCCAGATAAGCCGAAACGAACCTAAACAGGGTGAATTTAAAGGAGCACAACAAAAGCGGACTCAAGCAAATGGCGGCGCGTGAACAAATTATAACAAGAGAGGGTCGCTCATGCGCACGTTCGACAGGGATCTGCACATTACGGAACACGGGATTGGCCTTAAGCGGTAACTAAGGTAAACCCCTTTTTCTTCTCTTCTATTCTTTTTTCACCTTCGGTGGTAGTTTTGGTTAATGTACAACGTCTCCTAGAGCAAGATAAGGAGTAGACTCTAGACGTTTTCTTTTTTAACCGCGGTTGGAATGACGACATAGCAGTCAAAATAGACAAGTCGTCATTGCAATTAGGTTAATAGCCTTGACGTTGGATTTGCCAAGACTACTAACAAATAGCCAATTTACTCTAGTAATTTAATTTATTTCACAATATGTCGTCAAAGTGGTAATTTTCTATAAATATATTCGCCTGAATCCGTAATCACCTAAATCGAACAAATACACAAAATATATAAAATGTTTTTTATAGAAACTACAGATACACCTTTTGTGAGTTGTTTGATCACATAAAACATGTGCTATGGGGATTTCTGTAGGAGTTTAACATTTTCTGCAGTGCTATGATTTTCAAAGTTTTTTTTACCTAAATTGCAAGAAAAAAGCAAAACAATTTTTTTTTTTTTTTTTTTTATCTAGTTTTATGGTCATATACACCTGTGCCAAATTTCATTTAAATTGAAAGTAAGACCTAGAAGTTTGTAATTAACCGGTCGGTCCCTTTAAGCGCTCAAAAGGCTCCCGTATGGCAGACAGGTGGTTCCTAAGGGTGTTGTACATGTTGTGACGGGATTCAAACAAAAAGTTAAGGTAGTGAAACACCAATGCAACTGATGGAACTGTTTGGTCAGTATCATTAATCCATTTAGTGAAACTTTTCCAGTGAGACTCGTAAGTTTTCCATGTAGCCTTTGTCCATTGCAGATTAAACTTGTCTGTCAAGATTCTTCCAAACTCTGGGAGCCACCCTGTCTCACAAACATCCACGATGCGAATGCCAACGAGGTCCCTAGGTCTCCAATCGACCCCAAGTGGAAGTCTGAGACCGACAGGGGAACGGGACTCGGGCACCATCGCTTCAGCTGAGCGTACCAGGCTTGCGCCGGCCAGAGGGGCGCGACCAACCAAACCCTGCCTCAGTACTCTCTCAGCCTGTGGAGGACTTTGCACATTAAAAGTGCATCTGGTGGTGGAAACAGGTATATTGACTGCCACCTGTTCCAGTCCTCGCTGAACGCGTCCGGGGGCCCCCCCCCCCCCCCCCCCCCCCCCCCCCCCCCCCCCCGCTGGAGTGCGAGTCCAGCGGGTCAGGAACATAGGCAACTTGTTCGTCTCGTGGGAGGCGAACAAGTCTACCTGCGGAATACCCCAGGAGGCGTCTAAGTCGTCGAATACGTTCTGTTTGAAAGACCATTCTACCTGGGTGCTCTGTCCCCTTGACAGAGCATCCACCAAAAGATTGGCAGTCCCGGGCAGGTAAGTCGCATGCAGGGTGATGCTGTAAGTGTCGGCCCGATAAAACAATTTCTCAGCCAGGTCCTGTAGAACTGCGGACCTGGAGGAGCCCTGCTTCTGAATGCAATGAACCACCGTCATATTGTCCATCCTGAAGGCTATCGACTTTCCGGTGAGGGCCCGTCCATGATCCTCCAGGAAGAACAACGGGACTAACAGTTCCAAAACATTGATGTGTAAATGTGTGAGACATGTCCACCTGCCTTGATTCTGATGACCTATGTTGGATTGTTAGCCCCACCCCACTTCGCTCGATGCATCGGTATAAGAACATAAGAACATAAGAACATAAGAAAATGGGAGTCTGCAGAAAGCTGATTGGCCCACACAAGGCAGATCCCTATCACACCCAACCCTAATTATAAGCCCAGCTTAAAAACACCATTAGGACTTACCTCACCGAAACGGTCAGAGGTCAGAAAAACGGGGATCTGCAGATCCCCACACCTGGGCCACACCTGACAGATCACCCTCACACCCAACCCATCTCGTCCATATAAGAACATAAGAACATAAGGAAATGGTCATAAGATAGTCGGCGGCGGAGCGATCCAGGGCACGGCATTTGTGAGCGTGCCCTGAGCGACCCAGTGTGTTAATCTCATATGAATCGAGCGCGGAATCGGCCAAAGCCGATGTAGAGGCAGTAGCGGAAAAGCTCTGTTGCCCAGCAGTATGAGGCGCTTTAGCCTGAGCCGCCCTAAGGGAATGGTCAGTGATGCCCAATTGAGGGACCCGACGAGCGAGTCCCACAGTTTCCTGGTAATGGAGACCGAGTGCAACGTGGCAAAAAGCTTCCTGCGAAGTTTCGCCGCATTCACCCGACTCTGTCTGACTGTCGCGCTCGTCATATCCCAGTCTAGGCTTACCCATGTCACTTCTTGCGACGGAGTCAGGCACGACTTGGGTACGTTGACTTTGAATCCCAAACGAGTGATATGTTGTATTACTTGTAATGTGTCCCTTACACAGTGTGTTGGAAAGTCTGCGGAGATGAGCCAATCGTCCAAGTAAAACAGGATCTGAAATCCCCTGACGGAGCAGGGGAGTCAGGGGTCACCACCCAAGAACCGGGCCGGAGCGCCAGCCGCACTTGACTGATGGTGAGCATCCGAAATCGGGTGTTCACGATATGTTGGTTTAAGCTGGACAGATCTACCACCGGTCTCATCGCATCGCAGTCCTTCTTGGGGACCAGAAATACATGTGATAGGAAGACACAACCTAGAGACCTCGCTGAGTTTTGCCTTTTGGACATTCAGAAGGCTAAATGGTTAACTCCGTATGGGGAAAGTGTCACAAATAAATTACTTAATCAGTATACTCTGTCTACCAGGAGGCAGTACCAGTCACATTGGAAAACTTTCACAACCTGGATAGTGGAAATGTCGCAAACAGACACATCAGTAGCCCTGGTTTTTAAGTACTTGAATTATTTGTTCGACCAGCAGCGCTTTTCTGTAGTTACACTTAAAAATCATCTGTCTGCCATTAGAACTCCCTTTTATGACCTCACTGGTCTATCCATACCACAGGCGGAGGAGAAAGGGTTCATGAGGGCGTGTTTCAAACTTCGCCCACCACCCCGTCAGCTCATGCCTACCTGGTCACTGGACAAGGCCTTATCCTTGCTTCATTCGCGCAAGTATAGTCTTGCGCCGGATTTTGACTCATTATTAAAGAAGGCTGTGTTCCTTATGGCCTTGGCCACAGGAAACAGGGTGTCAGAGCTGGCGGCGATGAGCAACGAACCTAATTGCCTCAGGTTTGGTAGATGAAATGAACATTTGCAAATTGCACCATCTCCCACGTTCGTGGCAAAGAATGAGCATAGCGAGCATGTGTTCTCGGAATTTACAATCCCGGCTCTCAAAAGAGGACATACACATCATAATTTATGCCCGGTGCAGGCTCTAATCAAGTTTATGAGGGTGACACAGCCTCAACAACAGGGAGCCCTATGGGTCAATAACACAGGTACGCGCATCACAAGGAGAAAACTGGCTTCCCTACTCGTGGATGTAATTAGGAAAAGTAACCCTGGAGTAGTGGGCCGAGCTCATGACATCAGGAAGTGGGCAGTCTCTTTGCAGTTTTTACACAACTATTCAATAGAGGATATTGCTAATACCAAATTGTGGGCTTCCAACCATACTTTCGTAACGCGTTACCTGTCTGTGGCCCTAGATAAGCAAAAATTACCTGTGGGGCCTTGCGTCAGCGGGTCTAGTAAGTCTATGTGCTATTTTTAATTTATGTAAAAAGGAAGGGGGGGGGGGGGGGGGGGTACTGGAGAGCTTAGACATCTAGACCCTCCGCCGGACTATGTGATAAGATCATGAGCTGTGATACTTGAGAAGTCGAGCTGGTTCTACATTTCAAAAAAAAAAAAAAAAATTATATATAAGATAACTATCAGAGTGTATCTAGAAGTTAGTAAATGAAAATGTACAAACGTTATACTATGTACAAAGTATTTTAACCCTCCAGCCCCGGGGGCTATAGCTTGCGACTGTGCTGCGGTACCGGGTGTTTTGACGATCTTTGGCCTATGTTAACTACTCTGTAAGTCAATGAATATGGCATGTAATGTTGTGAATAAAAAAGAATAATGTTCCACAAACCTTCCTCTGTCGAATGGCATTGAGTAGAGGTCTCTAGCCCCTCTGGTTGCATAATGGTGAGCGCGGGAAGACGAGTGCTTTTCGGCGGCAAATTCTTCCCGCGTTCGGACGCGTCGCCCCGGCCATGGCTACGACGCACCTAGCCGCTCGTCGCGCCAAAGTATTTATCTCCCTTAGACGATTTTAGTGTTTGATATTGAGAATGTGATGTTTATTTGATATTTTCTAGTTATTTTGAGGCCAATTATATAAAATATGTTTATTAGGGTATCACTGTCACTGATATTGCTAATTTTCACTCGATACCGTACATTTTATTAGTAATTGAGGTAGCTTATTGTTGTATTAGGCACTGATTATTCGTTATCACAGGTGTTTATTATACTTTGGCCATCAAATATTAGGTCTTGTGTCACTTTCACTTTGACAAATATGCTTTAGAGAGTGTCACTGTCACTGATAATGCTCATTTTCACTCGATACCGTACATTTTATTAGTAATTGAGGTAGGTTATTGTTGTATTAGGCACTGATTATTCGTTATCACAGGTGTTTATTATACTTTGGCCATCAAATATTAGGTCTTGTGTCACTTTCACTTTGACAAATATGCTTTAGAGAGTGTCACTGTCACTGATAATGCTCATTTTCACTCGATACCGTACATTTTATTAGTAATTGAGGTAGGTTATTGTTGTATTAGGCACTGATTATTCGTTATCACAGGTGTTTATTATACTTTGGCCATCAAATATTAGGTCTTGTGTCACTTTCACTTTGACAAATAAGCTTTAGAGAGTGTCACTGTCACTGATAATGCTCATTTTCACTCTATACCATACATTTTATTAGTAATTGAGGTAGGTTATTGTTGTATTAGGCACTGATTTTTCGTTATCACAGGTGTTTATTATACTTTGGCCATCAAATATTAGGTCTTGTGTCACTTTCACTTAGTTATATGATTTGTAAACGTTTTATATACAATTTATTGTGTCTTTTTTCACTGATTTATATATTTCTATAGGTTCTAATCATAGGAATGTCACTTGGTATATACATATGTGTCACTTTCACATATTATTATGGTGTAATTGTATTTGTATAAATGTTTTCATAATACATGACTTGTATAACAATAAATTGGTTTACTTCCACTTTTTGCCTATATATACTGTACATATTGTCATTATCTTTGGCACTTTCACTATGATTATTAGAACTCCAGCTTGGAGTGGTAATCAAAGAAGCACTCTAAAGCACAGAGTGCCACCTTGCACTCCACACACTCCATGGTTGACTTTTTACCTGGCCTCGGCCTCACCCTGCTGTTGTAGCAGACATGGCACCGCTTCTGCTGTGTTCTTCCTGATTCATTCTGAGGCAGGGAACCAAGCCTGTGCCTAATCAAGTATTGAGCACACTGCAAGCGGTCAATAACGGCGGGCCCAGGATGTGCCACTGCCCTCTGTGGCGTAGCATACTTCTCCAGGAGCTCCGTCAACACCTGCTTTTGGAACCTCCGCAGGCTATTGAACTTCATGGGTGTGTTCACATTCCGAAGCTTGTATATATTGTAGGCATTCAGAACTGACATGTCCACCATATGCAGAAAGAACTTTTTGTACCATCTGCACGAGGTACGCAGGCAGTCAATGAAGCCTATCTGCATGTCGGACTTGTCCACCAGCCTCATGTTGATGTTGTAGTCCAGGACAGCATCGGGCTTGGTCACCCTGGCCTGGGTGCGGCGATCCACCTTGCCAGTCTCCACCATTTCCCCCTTGTGGATGGTGGTCAGGAGGTTGACCTTCCGCTGGTCGTGCCAGTGGATTTTTTTTTTTTTTTTTTTTTTTAAGAGACAATGAACGGAGGAAGGAAAAACACAGATAAAACAAAAAGGTCCATGTGCCTAAAGGCATCCTCCATTCATAAAATGTTTGTAACAACTGGATTTAAACATTTGTTGATTGTAAGTTTGTGGAAAGCAATTCGAGGGAAGTGAATTCCAAAGAGTAGGATAAATGAATTCTCATAAGCAGAAGTTCTGCATTGTGGAGGAGAAAGTGTAAATTCATGGCGCTCTCAGCTGCCCTAGTTCTACGGGGAAAGATGTGGAGAGGCGGCACAATTGAAGCAAGTCCTCGGAACAATTGCTGTGAAAATATCTGTAGAATAATGCAAGGGATGCAACGTTTCTTCGTATGGCTAATGTAGGAAGGTCCTGTTGATTGCAGGGTATGATTAATCTAATAGCTTTATTTGAATTTTGTCCAACTGCCCAATGCAACCACTCCACTTCCACCCACAGAGGTGAACAGTAATCCATTGAGCGCACATGACTTATATATTACGGCCAACTGCTCGTCAGTGAAGAATTCTCGAACTCTGTACAGGAGTCCAGTTTTTTAGAGCATTCTAGCAATGCTTCTAACATAATGTCCAGCTCAAGTTAGTAGTTAATGTACACCGAGAATGTCAATACTAGGGAAGTGGGAATATTTACATCATTAAAAAATATGGGAGTCAGGAGATTCTGTCGGTTAAAAAATTGAATGTACTTGGTTTTCTGTGCATTAAAGGTAACTAGATTTCTCTTGTCCCCATTCATTAATTCTAGAAAGGTCCCGGTTCAGAGAAATTGCAGTGTTTATTTTTGAATTTATAAGATCGGGTTGGGTGAAAGAATTGGTAAATGTGAAGGAACTGTGGAGTGTTGAGTCATCTGCGTAGGAATGTATTGGATTATGAGTGGTAGATATGAGATCATTGATATGAATGAGGAACAGAGTTGGGGCCAAAACTGATCCCTGGGGAACACCAGCATTTATTGAGTGAAATTGAGAATAAAGGCCATCTACCATTACACGTATTTTTCTGTTATGAAGATAAGAAGAAATTAGTGGAACTAATGATGCAAGGCCGTAGTGTGACATCTTCGACAATAAGGATTGATGCCAGACTCTATCAAATGCCTTTGATATATCCAGTGCTATTGTATGTGTTTCACCATGTTGGTCTGTAGCTTGGTTGATTTGATGCGTAAGAAGGCAAAGAATGTCTGCAGTTGATCGACATCGTCTAAAACCATATTGCCTATCACTGATATTTATTATCTCCAGTGCTTAATTATGTGATTATTTAATATAATTTCAAAACTTTGCCAAGAGTGGAAGTTATAGCTATGGTCTGTAGTTTGATGGATCTGAAGAGGCACCTTTTTTAGGAACTGGATGGATGTTTGCTTCTTTCCAGGGTACTGGGAAGCATGAGGTATGAGTACACAGACGGAAATTTTTTGCCAATACAGGAGCGAGCACCAAGGAGCAATTCTTAAGTACTATTGGAGGAATTTCATCTGGACCAGGAGCCTTATCTACTGAGAGATTCTGCAAAATAGTTTTGACATGTCTGGTGTGGATCTTAAGTGAGGGAATTCAGGTGAATTAAAATTAAGTACAGGGACATCTTGATTTATTTCATCTAAGGTTGAGTTGGTGGAGAAAATATCTGCAAGAAGGTTAGCTTTACCTCGTGGGTCACTTACAAGATTGCCAGTCGGAGATTTTAATGGTGGAATGGATGAAGCAGTAGTGAAGTTGGATTTGAATGAGTTAAGAGTAGACCAAAATATTTTGTTATCATTTGGATTATTTAGAAGTTTATTTGCCTGCTTATGGAGAAAGTTTGATTTAGTTAGGTTTAATACAGTTTTGGCATGATTTCTGATGTTTCTAAAGTAATTAAAGGCTTCATGTGTTTTTGATCTTGTGTATGCATTGATAGCCAGAATGCCAGATAGCCAGAATGGGCCCCGACTTCTTCTTCAACACATCACCTTTTTTGGTCTTTGGAGGGAAAGGTGGCATGCCCTTCCTTTTCCCTCGTACTGTGCCTACAGTCCCCGTCTTGCGCTCATGCAGGTACTGTGAGAGAGTGGGGGACGTGTAATAATTGTCCGTGTAGAGGACGTGATTCTTGTGAAAGTAGCGGTCCATCATGGCTTGCACCACTGCTCCGCCAAAGCCAATGAGGGGGTCCACAAGCAAGTCCCCTTCCTTCCCGCTGTAGACCAGGAAGTCCAGGACATAGCCAGTTTGGCAGTCGCACAGCACAAATTTTTTTATGCCAAAGCGATGTCTTTTTGAGGGGATGTACTGCCGGAAGCTGAGTTTTCCCCGGAACAGCACAAGAGACTCGTCAATGACGACCTTGCGGAAGGGCTTGAAGTAGGAGGTGAAGCGTTCTCGCATCATCTCGTACAATGTCCTAATCTTCCACAGCTTGTCACCGAGGTGGACGTCGGTGTTGGTGACAAGATGGAGCGCTGCGAGGATATCAAGGTACCGGTCGCGAGACATATATTTCCTGAAGGCAGGGGTGGATATCAGATCATTGGTGATCCAATAGTCAGGCAACCTATGCTTCTTGACATGAGGCATTAGCATGGTGAGTGCCAGGAACACCATGAACTCTTTATGAGTCACTGGGGTCCACTGCCTCATGTGGCCCTTGGTCACCTTGCCCAAAAAGTGGACCTGGAATTGGTGCTGCTTATTTGTCTCTTTGACAACATAGCCTACCACCTCCTCATCAAAGAAGGCCTCAAATAGTTCGTGTGGTGGAGCATTGGGGCCTGCAGGAAAATTGGGGGTAATGCCTGAACCCTCCAGTAGCTCATCAAAAGCTGGCACATCAGGGTTGTATCCATCCCCATCAACTACGTCTTGCCACTGAAAAACGTAGAATGGGTCTTGTCTACGCTGACGAGGAGCTCCAGCTGGTGGCCCAGCACGCCCACGGCCAACTCGGGAGGCGCGCGCCCTAGGGCGGCGAGGGCGTCGGCCAGGGCGGCGGCCAGCACGACGGGCAGCACGACGCCGGACCAAGCGGATGGGTCGAGGGTCGTCGATGTCCATATAGTCATCGTCAGAGTGGTCATCTTGCCCTGACGGTGGACCTATGTAATCATGGCCAGAGTCTTCAGAGAGGTGCCCTTCATCATCAGTGGCCCCCACATAATCTGGCGGGGAACCAGTGATGCGTGGGCGGCGTGCGGGTGGGCGAGGTGGGGAAGGAGTGGCAGGTGAGGCTGTGTCCCCCCGAGGTCCTGGGCTCCTTGGCCTGCGACGAGTGACATAAAGCAATGTTTCACTGTCACTAGGCCCAGGTAATGGTGATGCGAGCTCAAAGACTTCTTCAGGAAGACATGTTGAAGGCGGGAGAGGTGGGGTGGACCGTGGGGAAAGTTGCGGGGACGTATGGCTGGGGCCGGCAGGGGTGGACGCCGCGGGAGCCTCGAACAAAACTCTCTTACTTTTCTTAATTTTTTTGGTATATTTCCTACCTTTCCCCTTTTCGGCAGCAGTATGTCTCCTGTCGGGGGACCTAGGAGGCAAATAGACCGAAAGTGGGGGGTCCTCAACCCTTGGCAATGGTGGGGGTGGTGGGGAAGAATGCGGGGCATCCGGGTCATCTTGGGTGGCGTGGGTAGATAAGGGAGACAATGGCGGACGAGAAGGGTCACCACGCTGACCCTCACTCACAGCCTCATCCTCACCAAGTATTTTTGCTTGTTCCCTAGCTGCCGCGGCCGCCTTCTCAAGTATTTTCTGCTTATACAAGTGTAGCTTGAAAGGCGATTTACCTGGGGAAGGGCTTGGAGTCGTGTCACTTATGCGAAATTTGGTGAGTGACCTTGAACTCTCCCACTCACTCACTCTCTCAAGTTCACTGTCTTTAGGTAAACCAGCTTCCTCAACAACTGGTACATCACCTTCATCACTCTCATCACTGTCATGTTCTCTCGCAAATCCCAGGAATTGCTCTTCTTTCTCACTCTCATGGCCATAATCACTCGACTTATAGTTACTGGAGTCGTCACTGACTATATCATCAACACTATACTTGGCATCAGCATGCTCATATAGTCTCAATACCTCCGGGAGATAACACATTTAGGCGATGGCGTCGGGGTAAGGCGCGACGAACTAGCAAGGGCGTCGTAGGAAGCACGGTATCGGATACAGCGGAATCACTATTTTGCGTACTGTCCATGATGGCGTCGGGGTAGATGCTGTTGCTGTGGCGTCGTTTTCGCCGGGTGGCGCCACCTACCATCCCATGATACCAAAAATGTACGCGCGGCATTCGAAAGCACGCACGCAAGCAATGGGCATTCAAGAGCCCTTCCGGGTTGCGCGGGCCGAGGTTGTTATGGGCGTTCAAGAGCCCTTCCGGGTTGGAGGGGTTAAGGACATAAAACATATTCATATCATTTATGCGCCTTGAAACTAGTGAATCTCGATGTGATATTCTCTTTAATGTACACTCGGATACCATAGTCTCTAGCCCACTCCTCTCTGGCAAAAGGTGAGGCTAGGACCCTTACTGGAAGGCGGCCCACAGTGATAGTTAGGGGTGAGTTGAGGGGCGAGGGCAACGCACACACGAACACACTGTGAAGCATTTGAGGTCTTTGAATCCTGCCTTAATATATTAGCCTCACAAATAAGTATGATATTTATCTAAGATTATTATTATTACAGTTGGTCCTTTGGTAACGCGGCCAATGTGTTCTGGTTACTTCCCGTGTTAGCAAAATATGTTTACATGTTAAAGGTACCTTGGTGTTCTGGGGATTTCCACAAAGTCCACTTTTTCTCCATAGAAACTTATGTTATTATAATTAAATCAATTATAAAGGTTATTTGACATGTGCAATAAGTTGATTTGCCCATTGCAACAACTCTTACCTCTAAATAAATATTTCGTTTAGGCTAGGCAGCTAGGCTAAGGAGAGAGAGTCACAGCAGTTGCCGACATTTTTCGATCGAAGCTCTGAAATCCCTCCTTCATATTTCTCACCTCACACAATAACTACACAATGTAGGGTGTTCTAGTATTCACCCAACGCACTGCGACAACCATATCTTCATCTGGTATGCATAAACACTTGGTTAGGCCATTAATTGCAGAGATATGAGCATCGGTAAATTACGAAAATCGTAGCTTCGGAATTCCCGCATAACTCGCAGTCTTATTATTTTTCACCTCACACAATAACTACACAATGTAGGGTGTTCTAGTCTTCACCCAACGCACAACAACGATGATATCTACCTCTGGTAGGCATAAACACTTGGTTAGGCCATTTATTTGCGGAGATATGAGCATCGGTAAATTACGAAAGTCGTGAGTAAAGATTCGGCGACCGAGATAGCCTAGCCATGTTGTCCACACAATGACAACACATACACTCACTCGACAGCCAAACAATAACATAAGTGTGTTTCGGTAATTATTCTCACCTCACACATTAACTACACAATGTGGAGTGTGCTAGTATCCACCCAATGCACGGGAACGATCATATGTTATTGTTGTTGGAGTTACAGGGCCACTCGAGCACGTCACCGCGCCCGCTCCAGCCCTTCCTTCGTAGGCGCGGAGATTCCATCGACTACAAGCGCGTCAGGCGCCCAGTCGCTGTGAGGAAGCTGCAGAAGCGGAGAATCATGGCACGTCTCATCCCCTCAGGGACCCCCCGGCCTCCGAGGAGCGTTGGTAGGGAGAGCAAGGTGATGCCGAGGAGTCGAAGGCGGCCAGCGAGGAGAGACTGCTCCATGTAGAAGCGAGGACATCTCAACAGATAGTGCTCAATAGTCTCCGGCTGACCACACCACCGGCATGCATCACTACCCAGGATACCCAACCGCCGGAGGTGGCCAGAGAGCGTGGTATGGCCGATGCGTAGCCTGACCAGGGTCACGTCCAGACTGCGGAGCCTGTGTCTCGCCCAGGGTTGGGGAGACGAGTCCACCCGATATGCGCCGAGGGTAGTGGCAGGTAACGAACATCGGAGGGTGGCGTTCCATCGATCCATACATGCCCGACGAACCACCATCTGATGGGACCGCAGATCAGCGTCCAAACTCTCACAGGATGTCAATGAGTGAGCCGTGGCCGCGCCCCTGTCCGCTATGTGGTTCCCCCTGATCCCGCAGTGAGACGGAATCCATTGTAAATGCACAGGCCATGGTGAGTTGGAGAGGTGAAGAAGCAGTGACTGTATCTTGAAGTGAAGACAAGGGAGGCATGCGACGCAGGGCGATGAGACTGCAGCAGGCGAAGAGAAGACTGGGAGTCAGAGTAGACGACCACCTGCTGACTGGACAAGTGGACGCTAATGAAGAGAAGTGCTTTATATATGGCAAAAAGCTCCGCTGCCAGGATGTGATGATGCCCGGAGAGCCGCCAAGTCTGGCACAGTGCGAGCTCCTCGTAGTAGACTGCAGCTGTCGAAGAAGCCGGGGGGACGAAGGATCCATCGGTGAAGACAGGGGAGAATCCAATGTATCGTGTGGCTGACAGCTCCCGAAAGTACCCCTGTGCCATGACCGCACATTCTGACTTCTTAAAGCTGCGATGGAATGTGTGGCGTACCAACCCGGAGAGACAAACCCAGGGCGGCACTGGGGAGACAGAAGGTACCGGCATCGGGCTCGGAGGGGCAATTCCGAGAAGGCTGTAAGTTTTGAGTCCACGAACCAGGAACGGGCACTGGCGCTTTACTGGCCAGAGCGGGGAGGCCAGCCCCACCCCTGACGACCTCAATAATCTGACCAGAGGATGGGCTTCAGGCATGCGTGCTACTCTGGACATCCAACTGCAATCGGCCATCGCCCGGCTCCAGACCATGGGCAGGATCCCTGATTCCGCCTCCAGGGAAACAACGGGGGACGAGCCGAGCGCCCCCAGCGCTATGCGGAGAGCCGCATTATGGATTGGATTCAATCGCGCCAACACTGTGTCCGAGGCTGACCCATATACTACACATCCATATTTCAACTTGCTCCGGATAAAAACCTCATAAAACTGAAGCAGGGCGTCACGAGAAGCACCCCACTTGGTGTGTGCAATGCACTTCATGAGGTTCAGTCGCTTCATGCAAGACTCCCGTAGATAATCAATATGGGCCCCCCAGATGAGGATCGGTCCATTCAACCGGAGGCCCAGGAACACATGGCTAGTGCGATACGGTAACAGACTGCCCCCCATGTACACCCTCGGTAAGCCAGGAAGACGAGTTTTCAGAGTAAAACACATTACGGCGCTCTTCTGTGTATTCAACCGTAAACCCCATTCTGAGGCCCAATGGAGCAAGTCGTCAATAGCAGCCTGAAGACGGGCCTGGGCTTCCGGAAGGGTGGCCGCCGCACAAACCAAGGATATGTCGTCCGCATAAATCAGCACGGATGTGTCGGCAGGGCTGGGGAAATCGGACATCAGGGCATTGTATAAGGGGGGGCTGAGTCCCGACCCCTGGGGGGTGCCGCAGTGTGTGGAGACCTTACGGGACCTGGCCTCCCAGACCGACACTGAGAAGGATCGCCCCTTCAGGAAGCTGCAGAACCACCGAAGCACCGTTCCACGGAATCCCATGGCACCAAGCTTGTATACAATGCCCATGTGTGACGCAGCATCAAAAGCCCCCTCAACGTCTATGAACGCAACCAGAAGGACTTGCTTATTTCGGTAAGCGTTGTGGATGTGGTACTCCAGCTGCAGCAGTACGTCGATTGTCCCGCGGCCAGGTCTAAAGCCGCAGAGAGCGTCGCCCAGGAGTCCTCTCGTTTCCAGCCACCAAGAGAGACGCAGGTTGACCAACTTTTCCATAACCTTGCCGACGGCCGATAATAAGCATATCCCTCTCCTTGATGACGGCTGGGCCGGATCCTTACCAGGCTTGGGGAAAGGGAGAAGGAGAGCATGCCTCCAACATTGCGGGAAGAGTCCTGCCTGCCAGCTACCATTGTAAACTCCCAGCAGCACCTCTCTGGCCCCGGAATGCAGGTGGCGCAACATCTCATAGGCCACTTCATCCGGACCCAACGCCTTACCCCGAGGGAGGGAGCACAATGCATCATCCAGCTCCTGGGCGGTGAAAGGTGCGGCAAGAGCATTAGGCGCGGTAGGGGAGCCAGTATAGTGGGCGATGGACGACTCGAGGCGATCAGACACTGGTAAAGGTTCAGGAATAGCGAACTTTTCTTCAAAGAAGGCCGCCAATGAATCCGCTATCACCTGACCATCGCTGACTAGCTGCCCATCAATCCGAAGGGGGCACGAGAGATTCACATGCATCCCATTCATTGATTTAACAAATCGCCACGCCCTCGTACAACAGCCCGTAAACCTCAGGGACGAGCAGAAGGACCCCCAGGCACGCCTCCGAGCCACCAACAAAATCTTCATGCACCTAGCATCAGCCCGACGATATGTCCTCTTCTTCGCAGCACAGGGGTGACGTCTCCAATCCCTCCATGCACGACGGCGAGCTTGGATCGCTGCAGCACACTCCGGTGACCACCATGGAACAGCAGGTAGGGATGATGTGGAGGGACTAGTCCTCCTGAAGGCCTGGGAACCCGCCTGCACCAACGCCTCCGAAATCCCCACTGCCGCCTCCTCCAATGAAGATGAAACCTCAGTCCGCACCAAGAGCTCCGATGCAGCAGTACTGTACTCAGGCCACGCAGTGTCGATGAATTTCCAGAGAGGACGAGCCCGTTGGGACTCCCGTACCCGGACACTCTGCACATGCAATAGAATTGGGAGGTGGTCACTGCCCATGTACAGCCCAGTCGTGATGGATGCCCCTTGAAACTGAGGGGAGCCGAGGCAAAGGTCCAAGGTCGAGTGCTTCGCGGTATGCGGATCTATCTGCGTGGGGAGTCCTGGAGGCGTGAGCAAGGCGATGTCCGGGGATTGCAGCAGCAGGTCAAATAAAGCAGACCCCGAGGAGTTCCGAGATGCCCGCGGGGCGACTGGATCCCAGTAGGCATGACGAGCATTAAAGTCACCGTAGATGATGCATGGACGCGGCAGTTGATTGACGTAAAACCGGTATTCCTCCACTGTCACACTCTTGCAGGGGTTGTAACAAACGAGGACTGTAACCCAGCCCGTCTCTAGTGCCACCTTGGCCGCCAAGACTTCCAAGACCCCCCCACGAAAACGCTGGAGGGGGAGCTGTAAGCATGGAACGGTGTCTCTGATGAGGAGTGCCAAACCTCCGCCCCTGCCACAACGGTCTTCCCGAAACAGTTGAAAGCCTGGCAGACGAAAAGTGAGGGTAGGGGTAAGCCAGGTCTCACAAAGTCCCACCACCACTGGGGACAGTCGAGCAACAGTTGTCCGTAGATCTTGCGTTTTCCTAAGCAGTGACCGTGCATTCCAGAAGAAAAGCTGCAGGAGAGACGTGGAGGCCATCATCGCGAAAACAGCGAGACAAGCCTAGGCAATAGTCGAAGACATGCATCCTTAAACGGCAGGTCACGCAGGAGGTCCAGGAAGTCCGTGAACAGCCGCATGAATGAGTCATCCGGTCTAGGTCCAGGGCACCGGGAGGCAGCTGACCCAGCCCCCGCTTCGCCGCGCGGGGGCACCTGTGCAAAACGCCATGGCTGCGCAGCAGGGGTTTGTGAGAGATCCCGGGGAGGAGACTGGGTAGCAAGGTCCGGAGGGTCAAATAGGTCGATCCTAGCATGACGAGCCGCCCCTCTACCTGGCAGAAGACGTTCTGGCAGTACTGGTTTGCGGCGTGGCGACCGTGGTTGGGGGTGTGAACCGGACCGGCCATGCAGTGGACGAACGGAGCCCTGATGTACCGCCGCCCACTCATCATCATCCAACCTGCCGGCATCAGGATCGACTACCCCGACCAGTTCATCCTCCAAGAGGGCATAGCGATTGGGAGATGTCACCGCCGCATACGTAGTCCCCACCTGGACAGGCCTCGACATCCGCGTAGTCGGGGGAGCTGGAGCCCGAGGTGGCGGCGTGACTGCAGCGGTCGGAGCAGGGGCCCTCACTTTATGTCTGCCCCGAGTATTGAGGTCCATCAACTTCACATTCATATCAGACAGGCCAAGATCACCATCCCGATACTGTGTATGAATATCAAAAGCCTGACAGTACACTGGACAGGACTTCGCCGTCACACGATGAGGGCCACCACAGAATAAACATCGAGGGTCATTGGAACAGCTGGCCTCCCCCGCCTTCATATGGTGATAGCCCCCACATCTCGCACACCTCACTTTGTTTTTACAGGACAAGGCACCATGGCAGAATGAGTGACAGTTAAAACACCTCAACATGGGGAAGACAAATCTGCCGACAGGGTAAGACACATGGCCTAATAGCATCCGGTTAGGCCTAGGCCCCAGAAACCTCAATCTCACCGTATCGGAAGCCACACGATCAGTACCGGAAGGAGCACCGGACTCCGTGTCCCGGTCCAATCCCCCACCTCCACCTCCTTCCTTCGGTCACTGTAACATCCGCTTCACATCCACTAGGGTGGTTGACCCCCCATGTAAAACCGACAAATTTTCCAATAATTCTTCATCACTAATTGGGGCTCACTGGTCCAATTTTCCCCCACTCATACCTCTCATCACCAGGGGAAAACGACTCCCTACACTTCACTTTCCACTTGCCAAGTGCAGTACACTGGGAAAGGGGGTTCTGCAATTTGGGCACCCACTGCCTTTCTATGGTAACACATAAGGCCGCCCCACGCCCAACCATATGGATATCACCCTCCTTGACATATTTCCCAAAAGGAGACTCATTGATGGCAGCACTAACAGCACTAGGGTTATGAAATGCAGTAGGAGAACGAGGAACAGTAGTAAAGATGTACGATACCAAATCCGCAGTAGCAGCATGCTGAGGGTTAACTCGGGGCGGCCCTCTGTCAGAACTAGGCCTATCCACACGTAGGAGCTTCCCAGAAGACTGCAAAGGCTCCCCTGCCCCCAGCTGCGTAAGGGCACCACGGTCGGGCGAATCCAAACAGTTCTTCCTTTTATGGCCAGAGGGGTGCTGATGGTCCATATCGTCACTTCCACCACCCGTAGCCATAACACCAGTAATCCAGGGACCACTTCACTATGCTCACCCTATGGCCAAGCCCAGGTCCTGCCAGAGGGGTGCACAGGACAGCCGGCACCACAAGTACTACCACAAGGCCGGCCAGAGCAAAGAAAAATGCAACTGCACCGCACCACCGCGCGAAGCAAACTCCGAACGATCATATCTACCCCCGGTATGCATAAAAACTTGGTTAGTCCATATATTTGCAGAGATATGAGCATCGGTAAATTACGAAAATCGTAGCTTCGGAATTCCCGCATAACTCGCCGTCTTATTATTTCTCACCTCACACAATAACTACACAATGTAGGGTGTTCTAGTCTTCACCCAACGCACAACAACGATCATATCTACCTCTGGTAGGCATAAACACTTGGTTAGGCCATATATTTGAAGAGATATGAGCTACGAAAGTCGGGAGTAACGGTTCGGCGCCCAGCTGGATCCTGCGCCAGTGTAAGTATTGACCGTGTTAGCAACATTTTGGATATTTGGGGTGTACCGCGTGCCACCAAAACCGCGTTTCCAAAACACGCGTTACCGGAGGACCAACTGTACTTAGATACAAGTGCCATAGCCAAGATTTAACTGATATACTCATTTGTCCATGCATCTCTCTCACTTTCTCTCTCTCTGAGTTCATATTAACGTCTTTCTATTTATATTCATAGAAATGTATGTTAATATATATTGTCTTTGTATTTATTACTTAACTTTTTCATCTCACAAATATGTTAACATTATTAGGTATAGCTGACCTGGGCACAACCACTGTGAGTGTGCTCCGAGCGACCCAGTGTGGGAAACCCAAAGGAATCGAGCGTAGAACATGGCAAAGCCGATCGGGAGGCAACCGAGGAAACTCGCTGGTGCCTAACTGTAGGAGGCGGTGTAGCTGGAGGCACTCTAGGGGAACGGTCAGTGACGCCCAAATGAGTGACTCGATGAGCGATTCCCAGAACGTCCTGGTAAACGAGATTGAGTGCAATGAGGCAAAAGCATCCTGCGAAGGGTAGCCGCATGCACTGGACTCAGCCTGACAGGCGTGCCCGTCACGACCCAGCCTAGGCCCACCCCCGACACTACCGGCGACGGGCATGAGGCACGACTTGGGAACGGTGTACACGAATCCACATAAGTGAGAAGGCGGAGGACCAGTAATGTGACTTGTACACAGCGTGGCTCAGAGGCTGCGGCGACGAGCCAACCGTCCAAAGAAAACAGGATCGGAAACCCCTGACGGAGCAGAGGAGGCGGGGCCTGTGTGAAGAGTACCGGGAAGACCCGCAGAGCGATTTTGAGGGCGAACATCAATACGGCGAACGTGAACACCCGCTCGGGCGACTGGAGTGCCAGACAACCCTGGAACCGAGGGGCCTGAGCCACACGCCAAGAGGCGTCCTCGAGACCCAGGGTCACCACCCAAGAACCGAGCTGGAGCGGCAGTCGCACGTGACCGATGGTGAGCACCTGAAACCAGGTGGACACGATGTGTTGGTTGAAGTAGGACAGACCTACCACCGGTTACATCGCATCGCAGACCCTCTTGGGGACGAGAAAGACAGACGAGAGGAAGACACGGTGCAGAGACGCGACCACACGAAACAACCCATCCTCGTGCATAGACCGAAGCACAGTGGCACAGTCTAGAGACACTGGTCGATGTCGGGGAGGCCGCCCGAGGAAAGGCCGTGACTGCCAGCTCCAGGACAGACCCCGCAGCACAACCCGACATGCCCACGATCGGTGGGGCCAGTGCCGAGAGCGGTGATGGAAGAAACCGGTGCGAGGGCCTTGAGTAATGCCCACCACCGAATCCGCCCAATGGACGGGAGAAGGGAGAGGGGACAGGCCCCAGGAGCAGTACGTGTAAGGAGACGCGGAGTGCTCCCCCAGACATCTTGTGGAGAGAGAGGCTCCCCACGACCACCTCTCCCCCGAGTCCCGTCACCAGTCCGAAACGGACGACGAGTATCCTGCGCCTGTCGAGAATACTCCGTCCTCTGGTTGAACCGCCGAGAGGAAGCCTCGATACACAGTAGCAGGGAAGGACAAGACGGGGAGCGACGAACGGAGGGACAGCCCAGCCGGGGCCCCCCCCCCCCCTGACTGAGGGAGGAAGCAGCCGAAGACGGCCTCGACGCCCCGGAGCTCAGGGGCGCAAAAACGCTCAGCAGCCAAAAGGAGGCGCGCGCGCGCCGCATTGTAGAGATGACAAGATATAGAGATGGGACGCAGGGGAGTGTACTTGATTTGATTTTTAGCAATGAAGAGGATATAGTGGAACATGTTAATGTGGATAGCCCTATAGGTCGTAGTGACCATGCCTGTATAAGCTTTAGTTGTAACATTAAATCAGAGAGGGATAATAGAAGCAATAGAAAAATATACATGTATGATAGAGCAGATTATGAGCTGCTGAGACGGTGTTTGGACATTGACTGGGGGGAATACTTGAACGGTGAAGACGCTGAAGGAATGTGGAGGAAAATTAGAGTCAAACTGGAGAATGCTGTATCCAAAAGTGTACCAGTAAGGGAATATAAGGATAAAACAAAATTGAGGAAAAGAACTAACCCAGAATTGCCAATGAAAAGAAAGCTTTGGATATTGATTAGAAGAAAGAAACGATTGTGGGAAAGATTAAAATTGTTAAAAAAGAACAGGGGGTCTAGTATAGAGGCTAAGGAAGTGGATCTGGAACGCAGACAAATAAACAATAAAATAAGGTGGGAAACAAGGAGGGGGGTGAAGGAGAGGGAGAGAGAGATAGCTAGAAATGTGAAGGATAATCCAAAAATATTCTGGAAGTACATTCAGGAAAAGTTAACAAGAAGAGTAGGGATCCCAGAGCTGGTAGGGGGGTTGAATGATGGGAGTAGAGCGGAGACTGATAAGGAGAAAGCAGAGGTGCTGGGGAAATACTTTGGGGGGGTACTAACAGTGGAGTCGGAGGATGCAGTGCCTACTATTCCCATCAAACAGGCACCGGCACTAGAACTAATAGAGTTTTCCCATGCTAGAATAAGAAGGGCTATAGAAAAAATGAACAGAAGTAAGTCACCAGGACCGGATGGGATACACCCAAGAATCATAAAGGAAGGAGGGGAGATGTTAGTAGAGCCATTGAAAATGTTATTTGAGGTATCGTTTAATACAGGACAAATCCCGATGGACTGGAGAGAGGCGAACATAACAGCTATATTTAAGAAGGGAAAGAGAAATGACCCAGGGAATTATAGACCAGTCAGTTTGACAAGTGTTGTGTAAACTAATGGAAACGGTAATTAGAGAAGGAATAATGGATCATATGAAGTCAAACCAACTTCTCAGTGGGAGACAGTTCGGATTCTTGCCGGGGAGGTCGACGGTACTACAGCTAATTAAGGTGGTAGATGATTGGATACAAATTCTAGAAGATGGTGATGTAATAGACGTGGTATATTGCGATTTTATGAAGGCCTTCGATAAGGTCCCACATAAAAGGTTAATAGAGAAAGTTAGAAGCTATAATATAGGGGAGAAATGTGTGAAATGGATAGAAGCCTTCCTGAAAGATCGGAGACAGAGGGTACTGGTGAATGGAAATAGGCTCGGGGTGGAGGGAAATTACAAGTGGGGTACCTCAGGGATCTGTGTTGGGACCACTGCTGTTCGTTATATTTATCAACGACTTGCCTGAAGTTATAACTAATGGAAGTGAGGTATACCTGTATGCGGATGACACTAAACTGTATAGAAGAGTGAGGAGTAAGGAAGATATGGGTTTGCTTCAAGGAGATGTGGAGGGCATGAAGGGATGGTCTGAGCATTGGTTAATGCCTTTTCATCCAAAAAAATGCAAGTACATGCGGATTGGGACCAGCAAGATAGACAAGGTAGGATACAGTATGTATGAAGCGATGGAGGAAGTGAGTGCAGAAAAGGATATAGGAGTAGTGATAGACAATAAATTAAATTTCTCAGAACATTTAGCGGAAAAGATAAACAAAGCCAATAGAATTGTAGGGCTGATAAGGAGGACATTTGTGTCACTTGACGAAGAAATCTTCAGGAATCTCTATACAGCGCTGGTTAGGCCGCACCTGGAATATTCGAACCAGGTGTGGGCTCCATATATGGTAAAGGATATAGAAGCAGTGGAGAAAGTGCAGAGGAGAGCTAGCAAGCTGGTACCAACGTTGAAGAACGCGGGCTATGAGCAGAGGTTGAGGACACTGGGGCTTCCGACACTGGCATATAGGAGAAAGAGAGGGGATATGATAGAGACTTTTAAGATAGTGTCAGGAAAGTACGATGAGGATGTGTGTGAAGGTATCTTCTTGATGCGGGAGGGAACAAGAACGAGAGGACACTCTAAGAAAATTTACAAAGAAAGAAATAGGCTTGAGAAGGCAAAGAACTCATTTTGTGATAGAGTGGTAAATGAGTGGAACGCACTGCCCCAGTATGTAGTCGATTCCGAATCAATAAGGGAGTTTGAAAGTAATCTTGATAAAGCATGGGGAAGAAAAGATTTGAAGTTTGATTATAAAACAAAAATACAGAATAGTAAAAATGTTGCGTCTGCTACCGCCGCCGCCAACACCGTGAACGACCGCAGCAGTGCAAGTACTGGTACTGAGCTGGATACACAGGCATAGTTTGCCTTTTTCCAGAGGATCTACTGTAAGAAACTGTAAGAATATGCACCCCACCCTGCCGTAGAACCCCAGGAGGTCGGGCATCACACCGTCGAAGATGAAGCCGAGATAGCCTAAACAATATCAAGAGTGCAGAGAGCAGGCGAGCAGTGCGTTGGCGAAGCCTGTGATCGCGCTCGAGGGCACCCATCTCCGGGGACATCCAAACAAGAGAAACCATAGGGAGATGAGGCCAAGATCAGGACCTGGCAGAAACCCCGGATGACGAACGGACCAGACCCGACACGAAGGGCTGTTTCAAAGGAGGAAACAGACGAGAACCTTCTGCAGAACGCATACCGAAGGTCACACTCTCTGCCAGCCACGCCACCCAAAGACCAGCCACAAGATGCGGGAGCCCCAGAACCAGAGCTCCCTGCTGATCCCGAGCACCATCGACTTGAGGGATCTTAGCGATGGCTGACAGAGCTGGGGCAGCGAGATGGAGAACCTGCCGAGAGGAGGCCAACCATAGCTCAGACGAACCTGTATAGGGAAGGAAAACGTTGTGCCCCAAGGAAGAAACGTACACGGTCTGGCCACCCAACCCCAACCTGCACCCAGGCAGAACGACAAGAGATGCCGCAACTGCCTGAGAAGGGGTGGGGGGAAAAGAAGCGCGCGGAGCAGCAGCCACCGGGCCAGCGGGCGCCGTCGGCAGGTGCCCCCCCAAGGGTGGGATAGGAAACACCACAGGTGCGACCTGAGGCACAGGAGATGGTCGCACCACAGCTGTGGCGAGACGTTCCAGAGCCGCGTGGAGGCCGCGTCCGACCCCAGGAACGTGGTCGATCCCGCCGACCGCTCCCCAAGCAGGACGGCGATGTCCAACCTCCAGGCAGGCATGCCCGGAGAACCCGAGGGAGACGGTGAGATGGACCGAAAACGACCATGGCGGCCAACCCACGGGTGTGTAGAAGGCGTGCAGGCGAGAGACTCCCATGGATAGACCTCGCGCGCCGCCCCGACCCCCTACCTCCCATGACAAAGCACTGTGAGCCGAAACAGGGGACGAATGTGACAAAGGCACAAGAGGGGGCACCGCCCGAAATAGCGCAGCCGCGCGAGATGGAGGAGGAGCAATAAGGACCACCGTTACTAGAGCATGAGGCGTACGACGTGACGGAGAGAACGCAGGCGGCGCCGCAGCAGGCAAGGTGGGACTAGAGGGCGCACGCCACTCCGTCCTGAAGAGTGTATGACCCTCGTCAGGAATGGGAGAGAGAGCAGGCCGAGCAGGGAAGAAGGATTGCTGACGACGAGGCGAGGGCGAAATGGACCCGTGACGCACGCCCCCCTCTTGTTCTCCCAGAGTCTGTAGACACCGTTGACAGAGCAGACGGAGGCACCCGAGTCAGGGCGGCCTAGCGCCCAGCCGGCGACGACACTGGGAGGCGCAACAGGACCCTCACACGGTAGTCCAGGAAGCGACGGGTTCCATTCCGGGAGGTCTTTACGTGGCGGGAAACGCCCGCCCACGGAGCACAGAGGGAGGTACCACCCCGACGCGGGGTATAGCCAACCCCGTGGCAGCAGGCAACGCGGATACAGCATCTCCCAAGTTACATAAAGAACCCCATCCGAGAGGAGGGTCTGGCAGTATCCTCAATACGTTCATAATGAATGACACATAGAGACTAGGAACGACGTATAGCAGGCGGTGAGAATGCAGAAAACCCGAAGGATCCCCGTAAAAAAAAACACAGACACAAGGACAGAAAGTAGCACCGAAGCGCAAACTAGACCTTGAGCCCGGAGCACCTTTCTGTGAAGGATTTATCCCCCCTTCAAAGGAAGGTAAGAAGAAGTCCCCACCAAAGGGGAGGACCCGGCAGTAGCACAGGGGGAACCACAAAAGGGTCAATGAAAACCCAAGCACCAGGCCAGACTAGACCATGAGCCAGGTGAATTGTCCTGTGAAGAATCGGTCACCCCATCAATGTAAGGTAAGAATAAGGCCCCTACCATAGGGGGGGGGGGGGTCAGGCAGTAGCACAGGTATGTACACAATTAAGAGACACACAAAGATGAGGCATTAATTACAGCAAGCAAGGTGAGCATGCACAAAAAACCTATAAGTATCCCCATGATATCGCCACTTACAGGTGGCGATTCCTATAACAGATAACGGATAACAGATGAAAAAACTACAGGCACAAGGACAGAAAGATGCCCCTAAGCACTAACTAGTCCTCGAGACTGGAGCCCTTCCTGTGAAGGAAATATCCCCCTCCCCCCAATGGAAGGTAAGAAGAAGGCCCCACTGTATGGAAGGGCCTGGTAGGACACAGAGGAACCTACAAAAGTCCCAGAGAAACCCCAAACACTAGGTCAGACTACACCAAGACCCAGGTTCAGTTCCCATGACAGGTTGTATGACCCCCCCCCCCCCCCCCCCCCCAAAAAAAAAGGTGAGAATAATACCTAAAGGCCTTTAGGCACCGATGGGGAAGTGTAGAGAAGTCCGCTCCCGGAGCGGGATCGTCGTCCAAAGTCCGCTCCCAGAGCGGGATCGTCGAACCAAGTCCGCTCCCAGAGCGGGAAGGTACAGGGCGGAAGGCAGCAATATATCCGCTACCCGGGCGTAAAAGCCCGCACTCAGGGCGGAGATGGCTGAGCGTCAGTCACACACACAGCAGAGCCAATCACACACTCTGCGACCCAGAGCGAAGCGGAGGCACAGCCTGTGTGAAAAAACAGAAGAGCGTGAACACTCAGCCAACTAGCCTCTGTATAAGAGGGTGAGGAGGTAGTAAAAGTGTACACAACAGAGTCCCGCTCCCAGAGCGGAGCGGGCGTAGTACGGCCGCTCCCAGGGCGGATCGGACCTAGTGCGGACCGACCCATGAGGCCTCAGACACTGGGGTAAGATGTCAGGCAGTCACAACAGACGTGGGAGCGTCTGTGAAAAGGGTTCAGTAGCCTATGAGGCGGCCAGATGAAAGAGAAAACGAGGGGTGTATGCCCCCCACTCAGTCATCAAGTAGGCCTAGCCAAGGAACTCAGACAGCCAGACACCAAGTCACGAAAGTAGTAGCAAAAACTAATGCACTGACAAAGAGTCCCTAAATGAATAGAAAACCTAGCTAGACAAAGCTAAAGCCACCGCAATTAACGAAAGTGAATGAAATAGGCGAAGGCCTAATACTAAATGGCACCACCAAAGGGGGGTGCCCGACCACAACAAAACTAGCAGACCACCATCCTCGCCGCAACACTCTAATGAAACACTTTAGAGCCCATTTTTTGCGTGCCTGCATCACGGATCATCTGTCTAGAACCACAGGTGCCTTAACCCTTCTTTAGCGGGGTGTTTTGGGCTCATTTGGGCATATTCAGGCCCTCCTGAATGATCAATCAAGTATCTGCATGAAAAGAAATGTATTCAGCAAAAAACTATGCGCTAAATGCTTCAAAATGAGACCAGAACGAGCTACGTAGCACTCGTGGTTCTAATGCAGTGGTGCCACAAACATGGGAGTTTAGCGTATAGCGGTATATTTTTCCCAGCTATGCTCACTACTGGCTACGCTGCCGTCCTCTCGAGAACACAGGGATTGTGAGTCAGTGTGCGGCGGTAAGCCCTGGGAGTCGGCTGTCTGGCCCGCTGCGCTCCCGGCCATTTGCACTTGATTTTAACCCTTTAAAAGCCTTAATAATGCTCCTAACTTGCTGCAAATTGGTGCACGACTTAAGTCGAGCGCCGCCAATAAGGGGTTAAAGAAGGCCCACAATTCACCGAAAAGTGAAGGGGACAGGAATGGAAGGCACAAAATATGGAGCACAGAAAAAGCGTGTTGACAGGGAGTGTAGCGCGAGAAAGATTATAGGTTTGACTCCTGTAAGGAGATAAAGAAAACCTAATATTTAGTAGTGGCCCCTCCATCATTGACGAACATGCCTATTACATAAGGCATCCTCTTCAAACACTAATCCGCCGTAGTTTTGAATCTACCGCGCAGAGCATTTAAAAACTGAGGAGCCTTCATCATGAGCGCACGCGACCTCACTCATGGCTTCAGTCATTATGAATTGGGTTCTCACTACGAAAAAACTTCGTAAAAAATAAAAACAAAAAGAAAATAAGAATAACTATCCAATAAGCTTTCCATCATATCGTGGATGTACTTGTGTGGATCTCTGACCAGACGCTGATTCAGGCGTCATTCTTCCTTCACTGACATATCAAGTAAACCAAAATCCTCAATACATCAACGAATGGGAAGGGGACGGTCAGGAGGGCCCCAGTCGTCAATGATTACGGGGCCACTACTAAATATTAGGTTGTCTTTATCTCCTTACAGGAGTCAAACCTATAATTTATTAGTGGCCCCTCCATCATTGACGAACATGCCTGATTTCTAAGACTGGAGGGGGACATTCGTAATCATATCATAACTCTAGAAAAGCAGATAATAAAAACAACCACATAGTATTCTTACTTTTGAAAATATATTTAACAACGGCGTAGGCCGAAAAAATACAAGAAAAAGGGGGTTCAGGCAGGTGCGTGCTTCAAAGAAGCCTGCCTGACAAAAAAAATGGGTAACCCTGAAGATTCTGAACACAGATCTGTAGTTACAAAGGCATCCCACTCAACGAGTGGTGACAAAAAATAACAAGTTATAAGTTTATATGTGCACATAATAAACCCCAACATAAACTTGGAGATAAATTGCAAAGGAACTCCATTATTCTAATATTAAATTGCTTTCGCAGCTAAACTACTCTAACAACACCGTTGTTTTGTACTTAACATTGTACTAGCACAATTTCTCACGAGAAATTTTCATATCACATTTTAACCTTAAATTGTATCACAGCTCTCATACTCCGGCGGGGTCTAGGGTGTCCTATGTCAACTGACTGCACCCCCCCCCCCCCCCTTTCCCGTGAAAGTAAACAAAAGTGACTGCAGGGCCACCTAGACCCTCTGCCTTAAAGCTATACATGGTAAGGAAGGTTTGTCTAGAGCAACTGACAAGTATCTAGACAGAAACGTATGATTAGACGCCCACAACTGCGTGGACGCTATGTCTTCAACTGAAATTTTGTTCAGGAAACGTAAAGAGGCTGCCCATTTGCGTAAATCGTGGGCCCGACCCACAACGCCGGGATTACTTTCTTTAATGACTTCTACCAGAAGAGAGGCTAATCGCCGTTTAAGTAAGCGTTTACCCGTACTTGCTACCCATAAAGCACCTTGGGGGTTTCGAGGAGCTACTCTCAAATATTTGGTTAGAGCTTGCACTGGACATAAATTATGATGCACCTTTCCCCTTTTTAACGCCGGCACCGTGAACTCAGAAAACATGTGTGCACTATGCTCATTCTTGGCTACAAAACCTGGGGAGGGTGCAATGGAAATACATTCATTAAGTCTACCAAACCTAAGACAATTAGGTGTGTTGCTCATCGCCGCCAGCTCAGACACTCTGTTTCCGGTGGCCAAAGCCAAAAGGAAAACCGCCTTTTTTAAGAGTAATGCAAAGTCTGCAGTATTTTGGTACAGACGAGAGTGAAGCAAAGACAAAGCTTTGTCCAGAGACCAAGTAGGCATGAGCTGACTGGGAGGTGGGCGTAGTTTAAAACATGCTCCCATAAAACCTGTTTCCTCCGCCACCGGTATGGAAAGACCCGTAAGGTCTAAAAAGGGCACTCTAATCGCAGTTAAGTGATTTTTTAATGTTACCACAGATAAACGTTTCTGCTCAAACAGATAATTCAAATAATTAAAAACTAATGCCACTGAGGGTACAGTTTGTTATGTCCTAACGATCCAAGAAGTAAAGGCTTGCCAATGTGATTGATACTGTCGTTTTGTAGACTGAGTATATTGATTGAGTAATTTATTGGTCACATCTCTACCGTATGGTGCTAGCCACTTGGCCTCCTGAATGTCCATAATGCAAAAGTCAGCGAGGTCGCTAGGTTGCCAATCGTGTCTAAGTGGAAATACCCAACCTGGAGCGATACCGGGTCCGGGCACCACATTTTCAATTGCTGGTACCACAACTGCGCCGGCCACAGTGGCGCGATTAGCGAGACTAAGCCTCGATAATCTCGTAGTTTGTTCACTACGTGGCACATTAGTGACGCATCTGGCGGTGGAAACAGATAGATGGAGCTCCATCTGTTCCAGTCTGTCACTAGGGCGTCTGGCCCCCCTGCCGGCGTTTTCGCCCGGCGGGTGAGGTATAGAGGGAGTTTGTGAGTCTCCTCGGACGCAAAAAGATCCACTTGTGGATGGGAGAGCTCTGCAATCATTAGGTTGAAAATGGGTTGCTTGAGCTCCCATTCTACTGTCGTGCTCTGTCTCCGGGACAGAGCGTCTGCCCAGACGTTCGCTACGCCTGGGAGATAAGATGCGTGAAGATAAATATCTAGACTGTTGGCTAGAGCAAAAATCTCTTCCGACACGTTTAGCAACTTCCTTGACCTCGTTGACCCTTGTTTCTGAATACAGTGGACTGCATTCAGATTGTCCATTCTGAAGGCCACCGACTTGCCCCGTAACGCCGGGCCGTGAGCCTGAAGGAAATACAAGGGGACTAGTAATTCTTTGACATTGATGTGCGAGATTTCTAAGTGGGACCAAAGCCCCTGATCCTGGTGCCCCTGATTTGACTGAAATCCCCACCCTATTGTGCCTGACGCATCCGTGTCTACCCATACCGTTGGTGGAGGAGAGGTCCATGACATTATTGAGTGCAATGTTTCCCTCTTCGCCCAGACCGCTAGTAAGGTGTGGATTAATTTCGGGATGGGCCATAATTTTCCCGCCGGTAAGAGCGGGAAATATTTGTTGCCTTCCAATATTAATCGTTTTACTTTCAACCGGCCCAACTTGACAGTTAGTTGAATCCAGTTGAGAGAGCCGACCAGAGACTCCCAGACCCTTCGCGTCGTAGTCAGACTGTGAAGAAACCTGAACAGTTTCCTGCGAAACCTGTTGCGATTGTCCACACTCTGACTCAGAGTGAGAGCGGCGGTGTCCCAGACCAGCCCTATCCACTGAATTACTCGTGAGGGAACAAGGTTTGACTTTACCAGATTTACCTTGAAGCCTAGAGTTTTGACATGATTTAAAATAATATTGACATGTTTTATGCATAATTGTTGTGTCTCTGCCACCACCAGCCAGTCGTCGAGATACCACAACACTCTGATCCCTTGTTTTAACAATGGCATCAGGGCTTGCCGGACTAATTTTGTGAATAATCGAGGTGCCAGGTTCAAGCCGAACGGCATCCTCTGAAAAAAAAAATTTTGGTGCCTGATCCGTAAGGCCAAAAACCTTTGAAATCTTTTGTTGACCGATACGTGCCAATAGGCGTCTGTCAGGTCTAGTGAACACATCCAACCTCCCGGCGGAAGTGTTAGCCTGATTTGGTGTACTGTTAACATTCTGAAAGATTCGTTGTGAATGTGAAGATTCAGATAAGACAGGTCTACGACCGGCCTCATCTGAACACTGTCCCTTTTGGGAACCAAAAATAGTTTGGACGTGAATACAGGGTAATTTGGGGGGACCGGGATGATGACATTCTTGGCAATCATTTCCTGGGCTAGTGACTCCACCTCTAAAGAAACAAAATTCGCCGTTGTCGGCTGACGTAATCGAGGTCGCCGGAGCCACTGCCAAGTGATGCCTTTGCGTGCCACCATCCGTGCCCAAGTGTTTAACGGCCATGCTTGGTGACACGTTCGGAACGACCCAGTTAGCAGACAAGGGTTCGCCGGCTGTACTACCCTCGGTTCCTCCGGCCTTAAGGTAGGCGCCGGGAGTGAGAGAGACTTTAGTTTTTTTATGGTGGGGTTGGTGCTGGCCGCTTCGCCGGCTGGCTGGTGTTGGCCGAAGTCTGGCCCTGACCTGGTTTATTTTGGCCGCGTCCTCTCTGACCTGAAAACCTACTCTGTCTATGCCTGTACTGACCCTGGGGGGAGTGGGAGGACTTAGGCGGAAGAAAAGGTTTAGATCCCCCTGGCTGAGCTTTAGTAGTAGGCCTGGGTTTGGGGAAGTTAAATGCAGGTTTCTTAGAAGGGGTGGGACTGTGCTTAACGGCCTGTGCCATATTGAACACTGTTCGCCACACTTCAGGTGTCATTAAAGAGGGAGTAAGCACTGGTGACATAACCACCTGATTAGCAATGCGATCAGGTAGCTTGCGAACTAACGACATCCTAAGATCTTGTCGTGCTCGTACCGCCTCAAGCAAGGCGGTACGTATGTCACCCAAGGATTGGATTGACGACTGAAGAATCAGTCGCCGGGATAACTCAACCGATCTTCGAGCATCCGCATCTGCGATTGCCTGAGTGGACCGTAGTAAAGACTTAGCCACCTGCTGAGATACTATGTACTGCGAGAACAGGCGAAAAGCTTTTCCCCGTAGCCTAAATTCTCTGTCTAGGTGAGTAGGGGTAGGGGTAGTGAACGGGTCCTTCAGCTCACAAAGATTAATCTTAGGGGCAGCTAGAAATGAAAACAAAGCTGACGGGACTCCGCCGGCAGAACCCACCGGCATGGAGAACCATGAATGAGTATCCTGAGGTATCTGGTGGGAAGATTTAGAAGTGAAAGTGGTTGCAAAGTTTTGAGCCTCTACCTCCCAATCTACCCAAGGTCCTGGTCCCAACTGTCCCACCTTCAAAACTGGATTAGCTGCGTCGTCTGTGACGGTCTGTAAATCTAGTTCAGGAGTGAGAGCTGACAGAGTCTTAATATCATTAAACCCATCCAGCTTAGACCAGTCTGAAAATAGTTTTGAAGCTGAGGCAGGGGGTAAAGCAGGCTTAGAAGCATACACAAAATAATCTTGGTGATAATAACTAGGTATAGCCTTGATGTTTACGTCCAGAACATTACCCAAAGTATCCACGGCCCTTAATTTCTTTGACTTATTGCCCTGGATGACCCACTCACGCGGTACCGGGAGTTCCCCTGACAAAGTAGGTTGGGCAAGCTCTGGTTTAGAGGAGTTCAAAAGAACCCATGACTCGTCTGGCCCATAAAGTAAGGGCATAGCTACCTTTCTAAGAGGCGCTTTGTCTAGAGGGGGTGGATTGACATCCGTTATGACCCTGACATTTGAAGTTGTCAATGCCGCCGTAGCAGGCCTAGTGATCCCTGAGGTTAACAGAGTGGGAGGGTTAGGGATCTTAGATAAATCAATCGAAGTCATCAGAGGCCGTACCGTAGAACTTGTCTTGGGAGCCCCCAAGTCCATTGTGGGGTTTTCCTGTTGTTGGCCAAAAAATTTAGATAAAGCATGAGTAAGCAGCCCATTAATTTCTTGTGCCGTAACAAACTGGTTTGATGAAGAACTTACAGGTGAATCATTAGTATCCTGTGCGGCGTCCAAGCCTGAGCCTGACCCTTGTCCTTCCATCTCCGAAATTATAGAAACTTCGTCTTTCTCCTCCTGATCCTCCTGAGAAGACCCCGCCGAGGCAGGGGTACCTTGTTGCCAAGATAAGTCTGGGATAGAGGATGGGATCGCCGCGTCCCTGTGGACATCGGCTACTGTGTGACTCGTTTGAGTCGGACGTGGGTGGTCAGACCCTGGTTGAGCAAACCGCCAAACACCGAGGCCCTGGCCTACGCTCTCTTGAGAGTCTGATACATTCTCAATTACTGAACCCCCTGAACTTTCCAATTCCAGGGTTAAAATATTAAGTGGCAAATCCTCTTTTGGGACAGGCGCTGCACTGGACTCTTGGGCCTTAACACAAACTCTGTCTGGGGTAGAGGTACGATGAGATGCACTAGAAGTTGGTGAATGTCGAGAGGACTTCCGTTTATGTGAATCCTTTTTAGAGGATTTATGGCTACGGTGTGACCGCGAACTATTCTTAGATCTGGAGGAATCCTCGCCGTGACCACTGGTGGAACCTTCCGTCCTACTCTTCTTACTCGCCGGTGAAGAGGCACGACTAGATGACTGGTGTCTAAGAGGAGACCTAGACCGGGATCTCGCCCGAGACGAGGAGGCGGATACCGGGGGTGTAGGCTCTCTTGGGCGTTTAGGTGTAGCAGCAGAGGATACAGAACCCTGACCAGTCTCCGCCGGCTTAATACTCGTGACTCTAGAGGAACGTTTAGGGGGAGGGTGTTCGGAGAGCAATCTATCCCAAAGTGGGACGTTGTCACATTGAAGTGATTTATGCGCAACAATGGTAGTGTAGGCTGACATCTGTTGCCTAACCTCTATCAACGCTACCGCCGCGGTCTTATCATTATCACAAAGGACCTTTAAAGCTAATTGGGAGGAAAAAGAACAATTACGCATAACCCAGAGACCCCTTGAACGGTCTAGACATTTAACACACCTTATGCAACGGGTATGCACAAAAATAGGGATACCAGCACAAGCAGGGGTAGTGCACAAAGCAAAAACTGGGGCCACGGTAGCCATGACAGAGACTGGTGGGAGGAAACTACCGCCGGGTCTGTATTGGTCCGCCGGAGCTCAGCTCTGGAAAAAAAGAAAATTTCCAGGAATTAATGCTCATAAGGTTAACCCAACATGTTCGCACACAAGTGTTAATAACCCGCCGGGTAACGAGATGTAATTGACACAAACACAGCTCGCTACGCGGCGGGGTTCAGAAAATCTAAACAAATCTTTTGTTAAAGAAAGTGAAGAATACCCTCTGATATAATATAACGGTCCAGCATGGCGCTTATAGTCTCTTGGTGGTGGTGACTGTCTCAAGATTCAATTTTGTAACAAAGCAACCCCCCATAAAGACGCCGGCCCTTGAAATATTTTAGTAGAATAGCACAGGGCAGGATGATACGAGATCTGATGTCTAACGAATTGTCACAAAAGATCGCCGTAAGTTTGAAGGCGGCGATACCTACTTGTATCACTAAATTAAGTGGTTAAATCGAAATCGAATTTTGTAAATTCCTTAGTTCCTCCACCTAGGAGCACCCGCGGGTGAGAAGAATCGATAAATTAACCTAATTTGAACCTTCAATCGCCGTAAGAGTAAAGGCGGCGATACACATAGTATCACTAAAATGGATTGGTTAACTAACTGAAAGACATAAGTCGTTCATCCCACCCTACCCAGGTGCACCCGCCGGGTGAGATGTCCAAACGTTAACCCCATAAGTTCCTGTCCCCACTTCTTTGTAAAAGATCGCCGGGGAGGAAAGCCTAAAACAACAGCTAGGTTTTTCAAGTGGTTTTTGTAAAACCGGGTAGAAAAACTACATAACGTATGTCCGCATGAACAACGTTTTATAGATGGGAACAGCCATCCCGCCGGGAATCAAAGGAGGCCTGAAACCAGGCACCCACAGAGACGCAGTCCTGGAGAGCCACAGACACCCCAACGCCGGGGAAACAAGCCAGTGTTAACAACCACGTGTGGCCCAACACGGCTCGCGGCCGGGATTTTCATGGTGAAACCGAGAAAACCCCGCCGGAAGGCAACCCACCCTGAACAGACACCATCTGAACAACAAGAGACACGAGGAGAGCCACGCACGACAACCCCAAGGTCACTCAATAATCCGTGGAATTAGCCAATACACAACTAAACCAGGAAACAATTATAGTCCGAGGAATTAGCCAATACACAACTAAAACCCGGATACACATGACACAGTAGGGCATATTTATAAATAATAAACAATAACACTAGTACATGTGGCAAAGCTACGAGCGGCTGGCTAGGCCTAGGTAGACGGCATAATAAAAGTTGAAATATACACAAACACTGGAAATATCACAACAGGAACCACCGCCAACACACCACCGTAGCACATACTTCCGACCAAGGGAAGACTGACTCGGGACCCAGAAAAAACTTCACTAAGTGAAGAAAAATACGCTGGGAACGTCAGAAACAAAGCTTACCTCATCAGAAAGATAAAAGGCAGCACTAACTAACGCGTAGTGAAAGCCGCCTGCATCACAAACTAACACAGCTGTGAGAAAGTTCACATGTCCACAACGGGACCACGAGGGTACATCCGAAATAGATGCCCCATAGACTCGACCCAAAATACACTGCACTGCGGGCAACCAGCCCAGGACACTCCTGCTACGCCTATCCTAACCTTACTCGATACATCCTGGAGTAAACAAATGAGAAAAAACTCACTAGGGACGCCACGAATGCGGAACTAGCGGAGCGTGGGGAGGCACGTCCGGGCAGGCTGAACGCAGAGCAGAGAAGGAAGAATGACGCCTGAATCAGCGTCTGGTCAGAGATCCACACAAGTACATCCACGATATGATGGAAAGCTTATTGGATAGTTATTCTTATTTTCTTTTTGTTTTTATTTTTTACGAAGTTTTTTCGTAGTGAGAACCCAATTCATAATGACTGAAGCCATGAGTGAGGTCGCGTGCGCTCATGATGAAGGCTCCTCAGTTTTTAAATGCTCTGCGCGGTAGATTCAAAACTACGGCGGATTAGTGTTTGAAGAGGATGCCTTATGTAATAGGCATGTTCGTCAATGATGGAGGGGCCACTAATAAATAATCTAATATACACGGGAGGCGCACGGAGACGTCGTAAGGAGGCTAGATGGCGTATGGGCAAAATTCTTCAACTTTCTCTTCTCTTCTTTTTTCCATATTTTCATTTTTTCTTTTAAAACTAGTGGCCTCAAAGTGTGTACAACGTACCTAGTAGAGAAAGTAGGTGCTACTCTAAATCTATCTATCTATCTATTGCCTGACGCCGTGATCCCCGAAGGGGTGGCCACGAACGAACCGCCCCCAGTCAGTCGCCGCCCCTCCCCCCAACCAGCACCGCCTTCGTTCATGTACTTCCTCACTCCATCCTTCCACCTCTCATTCGGTCTACCTCTCCCTCTCTGTCCCTCCACCTCGCTCTCGTACACCCTCTTAGTCATTCTCTCGCTTTCCATACGTTCCATATGGCCGAACCATCTCAAGTTGTTTCTTTTCACACTTTCCAGCACATCTACCTCCACACCACACCTCCTTCTTACTTCCTCATTAGTCTGTCTATCCCTCCATGTAACTCCGCACGCACTCCTTAAGTAATTCATTTCCACTGCTCTCACTCTTGGTCTGAGTCTCAACCAACGTCCATGCTTCGCTTCCGTAAGTCAGTGTCGGGATTACCACACTGTCATGCAAGGACTTCTTCACTTCCATACTGACCACCCTATTTCTTGTTACTGCTTTTAGCGTTCCTAATCTCCCTGTTGTACCCTCTCCCGCACTTCTTCATCCATAGTCCCATCTTTACTCAACACACTGCCCAGATACTTAAAAGAGTTGACGATCTCCATAGCCTGACCGTTCAGCTTCACCTCACACTATGTGACTTCACCCCTTTCGAAGACCATAACCTTGCTCTTCCCCGCATTTACCTTCAAATTCCGTTTTTCGCACACTGTTCCAAACTCATTTACCAGACCCTGCAACTCCCATTCATTATCACTCATCAGAACTGTATCATCCGCAAACAGCAGTATAGGTAGCTTCCACTCAATTCCCTCCCTTTTCAGCGATACACCAACATCCACTGCTCTTGATAGTATTTCTTTCATGACTCCATCCATATATACAGTAAACAACCACGGGGACATCACACACCCCTGTTTCAAACCAACATTCAGGTCAAAGAACTCGCTCTGCTCACTCAACACACATACTGCCATTTCACCCTCATACATGCTCTTCACTGCTTTCAGCAACTTGCCCTCTACTCCATATATTCTAAGTACTTTCCACAAACCTTCTCTATCCACTCTGTCATAGGCCTTCTCCAAGTCCATAAAGGCAACATACACCTTTTGTTTCTTCTCCAGATATTTCTCCACAACACAATTCAGGGTAAAAATCTGATCTACACATCCTCTTCCCTTCCTAAAACCTCCCTGCTCGTCGCCTATCCATTTCTCCGTTCTCACTCTCACTCTCTCAATCACTACCCTACTGTATACCTTCCCTACTACGCTTAGAAGACATATTCCTCGGTGGTTACCACACACTCCTCTTCCCCTTTGCCCTTATATAGGGAGACTATTATGCCAGTCTTCCAGTCATCGGGTGCACTCCCCTTCTCCCATGCTAGTTTGCACATTTTCCATACCCATTCTATCACTATCTCACCACCATACCTCAACATTTCCCCACACACTCCATCTGTTCCTGGTGCTTTCCCCAACTTCACTCTTTTCATGGCTTCCCACACTTCTGACCTCCTGATCCCCACCTCCTCCTCCACTACATCTCTTCTCCCTCCCATACCACATCCACCTATGTTTGCTGGCTTCATTCCTTACATTTAGCAACTCATTGAAGTACTCCCTCCATCTTTCGACTCTCTCTTGCTTCTCGGCTAGCATTCTCCCATTCTTATCTTTCACACCCTTACTGTTTCCCTTGCTACCTTCCCTAACTTTCTTGACTTCTTTCCAGAACAGTTTCTTACTCTCCCTCCATTTTACACTCAGATTCCTTCCAAATTCCTCATCTACTCTTCTCTTACTTTCCTTCACTACTCTCTTCACCACCCTCTTACTCTCCACGTACCTCGCTCGTTTCTGTCTCTCGAAATCTTCATTCCCTCTACTACCCAACCACTCTCTATATGCTTTCTTCTTCTCTTCCACAGCTATTCTTACCTCTTCTGTCCACCATGCTGTACCTTTCACTCCCCTCCCTCTTCTCCTCACTCCACACACCTCCTCACATGCTGCACAGATCTCATCCTTAAACACCTTGCTCATCTCCTCCACTTCCTCCATAACTTCCAGGTCGAACCCACCTAGTCGTCTTTCCACTGCTCTCCTGTACTCTTCCCTGACTTCCTCCTCCTGCAACCTCTTCACCCTCCTCTCGCCTCCCTCCAGCTCTCCTCACCCACTTTTTTTGTATCCTAACCTTAGCTACCACTACATAATGAACAGACAGACCCCCTCCAATACAGTAAACCCTCGCTATCTCGGACTAATTGGGGGGAGACCCAGTCCGAAATGACCGAAAATCCGAGATGTCCGAAGTCCGACTTATGTCCGACTTAAGAGAGGGAAAATTCCGAATTAGAAGAGGAAAGTCTGCATCACCAGAGAAATTGAGATTTTTTTTTTTTTTTTTATCTATCTATTTAATGCATCTATCTCCCTTATACATATATATAACTATGTCTTATTTGGTCTTTTTTAATCTATGAATCAATTCTAATACGATGGAATTGAAAACAATATTACCCTTCTAACACACAAATAATAAAATGAAAAAGAGAGTAAATAGAAATGTCTCCTTTGTCTTTCAGAAACATAAGTCCGTCTCGTATATGTTAGTATTTTATCGCTCGCTCGCCCCTAGCCACTCTCTATCTATTTATCTCTCTAATGCATCTAACTAACTCCCTTATACATTAACATAACTATGTCTTATTTGGACTTTTTGTAATCTATAAATAATTTCTAATGCAATGGAATTGAAAACAATATTATCCTTCTAGCACACAAATAATAACATGAAAAAGATTCAATAAAAATGTCTCCTTTGTCTTTTCAGAACTAATTAAGTCCGTCTCATAATAGTTTGTGTTTATCGCTCACTTCCCCTTCTGCAACTCTTTCTATCTATCTTGTCTTTTCAGAACCAATTAAGTCCGTCTCATAATAGTTCGTGTTTATCGCTCACTTCCCCTTCTGCAACTCTCTTTCTATCTATCTTGTCTTTTCAGAACCAATTAAGTCCGTCTCATAATAGTTTGTCTCATAATAGTTCGTGTTTATCGCTCACTCCCCCTCTGTAACTCTCTTTCTATCTATCTATCTCTCTAATGCATCTACGTAACTCTCTTATACATTAACATAACTATGTCTTATTTGGACTTTTTGTAATCTTTGAATAATTTCTAATGCAATGGAATTGAAAACAATATTATCCTTCTAGCACACAAATAACATGAAAAAGAGTCAATATAAAAGTCTCCTTTGTCTTTTCAGAACCAATTAAGTCCGTCTCATAATAGTTCGTGTTTATCGTTCACTTCCCCTTCTGCAACTCTCTTTCTATCTATCTTGTCTTTTCAGAACCAATTAAGTCCGTCTCATAATAGTTCGTGTTCATCGCTCACTTCCCCTTCTGCAACTCTCTTTCTATCTATCTTGTCTTTTCAGAACCAATTAAGTCCGTCTCATAATAGTTTGTGTTTATCGCTCACTCCCCCTCTGTAACTTTCTCTTTCTATCTATCTATTTATTAGTGGCCCCTCCATCATTGACGAACATGCCTATTACATAAGGCATCCTCTTCAAACACTAATCCGCCGTAGTTTGAATCTACCGCGCAGAGCATTTAACACCTTACGAGCGGCCTATGCGGTTTATTTATGTGTACCGCACAGCGGGGTGTTTTTAGCCAAAATAGGGCTGTTTACGTGATCATTTTCATGCCTAAATAAGACCCAGAACGTAAAACAAGTACCTATCCCTGAAAGGGCATAAACAGAGCTTTCGAATGACACCATAACGATCCTTGTATGATGGATAGTTTTCTTGCAATAACCGTGCAACGCGAGTGCAAAAAGCAGGTAATTCGGTACTTTCAGTACATAATTGAGTATGTAGCGAGTGAGAGAGGAGGGGAGCTGAGATTTGTGTCAGTAGGTTCGCCGCGGTGGTCTGGAGCAGTCATACGCTCGCTAGTCTCCTGCCACCACTTGTCTCTCTCTCTCAGCCACATTACGTGCTGAAATTGCCACTCGAGTTATGTCGAGCGCCGCCACATAGTCCAGCTTTATTTAACTCGACTTATGTTGCTCGCCGCTAATTAAGGGTTAAAAACTGAGGAGCCTTCATCATGAGCGCACGCGACCTCACTCATGGCTTCAGTCATTATGAATTGGGTTCTCACTACGAAAAAACTTCGTAAAAAATAAAAACAAAAACAAAATAAGAATAACTATCCAATAAGCTTTCCATCATATCGTGGATGTACTTGTGTGGATTTCTGACCAGACGCTGATTCAGGCGTCATTCTTCCTTCTCTGCTCTGCGCTCAGCCCGCCCGGACGTGCCTCCCCACGCTCCGCTGGTTCCGCATTCGTTGCGTCCCTAGTGAGTTTTTTCTCATTTGTTTACTCCAGGATGTATCGAGTAAGGTTAGGATAGGCGTAGCAGGAGTGTCCTGGGCTGGTTGCCCGCAGTGCAGTGTATTTTGGGTCGAGTGTATGGGGCATCTATTTCGGATGTACCCTCGTGGTCACGTTGTGGACATGTGATCTTTTTCACGGTTGAGTTAGTTTGTGATGCAGGCGGCTTTCTCTACGCGTTAATTATTGCTGCCTTTTATCTTTCTGATGAGGTAAGCTTTGTTTTCTGACGTTCCCAGCGTATTTTTCTTCACTTAGTGAAGTTTTTTCTGGGTCCCGAGTCAGTCTTCCCTGGGTTGGAAGTTATTGCTACGGTGGTGTGTTGGCGGTGGTTCCTGTTGTGATATTTCCAGTGTGTGTGTATATTTCAACTGTTTTTATGCCGTCTGCCTAGGCCTAGCCAGCCGCTCGTAGCTTTGCCACATGTACTAGTGTTATTATTTATTATTTATAAATATGCCCTACTGTGTCATGTGTATCCGGGTTTTAGTTGTGTATTGGCTAATTCCTCGGACTATAATTGTTTCCTGGTTTAGTTGTGTATTGGCTAATTCCACGGATTATGGTGTGACCTTGGGTTAGTCGTGCGTGGCTATCCTCGTGTCGTGTGTTGTTCAGATGGTGTCTGTTCAGGGTGGGTTTCCTTCCGGCGGGTTTTTTCTCGGTTTCACCGTGAAAAAATCCTGGCCGAGAGCAGTGTTGGGCCACACGTGGTTGTTAACACTGGCTTGTATCCCCGGCGTGGGGGGGTGTCTGTGGCTCTCCAGGACTGCGTCTGTGGGTGCCTGGTTTCAGGCCTCCTTTGATTCCCGGCGGGATGGCTGTACCCATCCATATAAAACGGCGTTCTTGTGGACATACGTTTTGGGGTTTTTCTACCTGGTTTTACGACAACCACATGAAAAACCTAGCTGTTGTTTAGGCTTTCCTCCCCGGCGATCTTTTACAAAGAAGTGGGGACAGGATCTTATGGGGTTAACTTTTAAACTTCTCACCCGGCGGGTGCACCTGGGTAGGGTGGGATGAACGACTTAGGTCTTTCAGTTAGTTAACCAATCCATTATAGTGATACTCTGTGTATCGCTGCCTTTACTATTACGGCGATTGAAGGTTCAATTAGGTTAAATATCGATTCTCACACCCGGCGGGTGCTCCTAGGTGGAGGAACTAAGGATTTTACAAAATTCAATTTAACCTATTAATTTAGTGATACAATTAGGTATCGCCGCCTTCTTTCTTACGGCGATTTTTTGTGACAATTCGTTAAACATCAGATCTCGTTTCATCCTGCCCTGGGCTATTCTACTAAAATCATTCAAGGGCCGGCGTCTTTATGGGGGGTTGCTTTGTTACAAAATTGAATCTTGAGACAGTCACCTCCTCCAAGAGACTATAAGTGCCATGCTGGACCATTATATCAGAGGGTATTCTTCACTTTCTTTAGCAAAAGATTTGTTTAGACTTTACACCCCGCCGCGTAGCGAGATGTGTTAGTTGTGTCTTTGCATCTCGTTACCCGGCGGGTTATTAACACTTGTGTGCGAACATGTTGGATTAACCTTATGAGCATTAATTCCTGGAAATTTTCTTCTTTTTTCCAGAGCTGAGCTCCGGCGGACCAATACAGACCCGGCGGTAGTTTTCACCCACCAGTCTCTGTCATGGCTACCGTGGCCCCAGTTTTTGCCCTGTGCATTACCCCTACTTGTGCTGGTATCCCTATTTTTGCACACACCCTTTGCATAAGGTGTGTTAAATGTCTAGACCGTTCAAGGGGTCTCTGGGTTATGCATAATTGTTCCTTTTGCTCTCAATTAGCTGTTAAAGTCCTTTGTGAAAATGATAAGACCGCGGCGGTAGCGTTGAGAGAGGTTCGACAACAGATGTCGGCCTACACTACCATTGTCGCGCATAAGTCACTTCAATGTGACAACGTCCCACTTTGGGATAGATTGCTGTCAGAACACCCTCCCCCTAAACGTTCCTCTAGAGTCACGAGTGTTAAGCCGACGGAGACTAGTCAGGGTTCTGTATAATCTGCGACTACAACTAAACGCCCGAGAGAGCCTACACCCCCGGCATCCGCCTCCTCGTCGCGGGAGAGATCTAGGTCAAGGTCACCTCTCAGACACCAGTCATCTAGTCGTGCCTCTTCCCCGGCGAGTAAGAAGAGTAAGACGGAAGGTTCCACCAGTGGTCACGGCGGAGATTCTTCCAGATCTAAGACTAGTTCGCGGTCACACCGCAGCCATAAATCCTCAAAAAAGGATTCACATCGGAAGTCCTCTCGACATTCCCCAAAGTCTAGTGCATCTCATCGTACCTCTACACCTGACAGAGTTTGTGTTACGGCCTCTGAGTCCAGTGCAGCGCCTGTCCCTAAAGAGGATTTGCCAATTAATATTTTAACCCTGGAAATGGAAAGTTCAGGAGGGTCAATAATTGAGAATGTTTCAGACTCTCAAGAGAGCGTAGGCCAGGGCCTCGGTGTTTGGCGGTTTGCCCAACCAAGGTCTGACCAACCACGTCCGACTCATACGAGTCACACAGTAGCCGACGTCCACAGGGACGCGGCGATCCCATCCTCTATCCCAGACTTATTTTGGAAACAAGGTACCCCTGCCTCGGCGGGGTCTTCTCAGGAGGATCGGGAGGAAAAAGACGAAGTTTCAATAATTTCGGATATGGAAGGACAAGGGTCAGGCTCAGGCTTGGACGCCGCACGGGATAATAATGATTCTCCTGTAAGTTCTTCATCAAACCAGTTTGTTACAGCACAAGAAATTGATGGGTTGCTTACTCATGCTTTATCTAAATTGGTCAACAACAGGAAAACCCCACAATAGACTTGGGGGCTCCCTCGACAAGTTCTACGGTACGGCCTCTGATGACGTCAATTGATTTATCTAAGATTCCTAACCCTCCTACTCTGTCACCTGCAAGGAGCACTAAGCCTGCTACGGCGGCATTGACAACTTCAAATGTCAGGGTCATAACGGATGTCAATCCACCCCCTCTAGACAAAGCGCCTCTTAGAAAGGTAGCTATGCCCCTGCTTTATGGGCCAGACGAGTCATGGGTTCTTTTGAACCCCTCTAAACCAGAGCTTGCCCAACCTACCTTGTCAGGGGAACTCCCGGTACCGCGTGAGTGGTTTATCCAGGGCAACAAGTCAAAGAAATTAAGGGCCATGGATGCCTTGGGTAATGTTCTGGACGTAAACATCAAGGCTATACCTAGTTATTATCACCAGGATTATTTTGTGTATGCTTCTAAGCCTGCTTTACCCCCTGCCTCAGCTTTAAAACTATTTTCAGACTGGTCTAAGCTGGATGGGTTTAATGATATTAAGACTCTGTCAGCTCTTACTCCTGAACTAGATTTACGGACCGTCACAGACGACGCAGCTAATCCAGTTTTGAAGGTGGGACAGTTGGGTCCAGGACCTTGGGTGGATTGGGAGATAGAGGCTCAAAACTTTGCAACCACTTTCACTTCTAAATCTTCCCACCAGATCCCTCAGGACACACATTCATGGTTTTCCATGCCGGTGAGTTCTGCCGGCGGAGTCCCGGCAGCTTTGTTTGCATTCCTAGCTGCCCCTAAGATTAATCTTTGTGAACTGAAGGACCCGTTCACTACCCCTACCCCTACTCATCTAGACAGAGAATTTAGGCTACGAGGAAAGGCTTTTCGCCTGTTTTCACAGTACATAGTATCTCAGCAGGTGGCTAAGTCTTTACTACGATCTACTCAGGCAATCGCAGACGCGGATGCTCGAAGATCGGTTGAGTTATCCCGGCGACTGATTCTTCAGTCGTCAATCCAATCCTTAGGTGACATACGCACCGCCTTGCTTGAGGCGGTGCGAGCACGACAAGATCTTAGGATGTCGTTAGTTCGCAAGCTACCTGATCGCATTGCTAACCAGGTGGTGATGTCACCAGTACTTACTCCATCTTTAATGTCCCCTGAAGTATGGCGAACGGTGTTCGATATGGCACAGGCCGTTAAGCACAGTCCCACCCCTTCTAAGAAACCTGCATTTAACTTCCCCAAACCCAGGCCTACTACTAAAGCCCAGCCAGGGGGATCTAAACCTTTTCTTCCGCCTAAGTCCTCCCACTCCCCCCAGGGTCAGTACAGGCATAGACAGAATAGGTTTTCAGGTCAGAGAGGACGCGGCCAAAATAAACCAGGTCAGGGCCAGTCTTCGGCCAACACCAGCCAGCCGGCGAAGCGGCCAGCACCAACCCCACCATCAAAAAACTAAAGTCTCTCTCACTCCCGGCGCCTACCTTAAGGCCGGAGGAACCGAGGGTAGTACAGCCGGCGAACCCTTGTCTGCTAACTGGGTCGTTCCGAACGTGTCACCAAGCATGGCCGTTACACACTTGGGCACGGATGGTGGCACGCAAAGGCATCACTTGGCAGTGGCTCCGGCGACCTCGATTACGTCAGCCGACAACGGCGAATTTTGTTTCTTTAGAGGTGGAGTCACTAGCCCAGGAAATGATTGCCAAGAATGTCATCATCCCGGTCCCTCCAAATTACCCTGTATTCACGTCCAAACTATTTTTGGTTCCCAAAAGGGACAGTGTTCAGATGAGGCCAGTCGTAGACCTGTCTTATCTGAATCTTCACATTCACAACGAATCTTTCAGAATGTTAACAGTACACCAAATCAGGCTAACGCTTCCGCCGGGAGGTTGGATGTGTTCACTAGACCTGACAGACGCCTATTGGCACGTATCGGTCAACAAAAGATTTCAAAGGTTTTTGGCCTTACGGATCAGGCACCAAAATTTTGTTTTTCAGAGGATGCCGTTCGGTTTGAACCTGGCACCTCGATTATTCACAAAACTAGTCCGGCAAGCCCTGATGCCGTTGTTAAAACAAGGGATCAGAGTGTTGTGGTATCTGGACGACTGGCTGGTGGTGGCAGAGACACAACAATTATGCATAAAACATGTCAATATCATTTTAAATCATGTCAAAACTCTAGGCTTCAAGGTAAATCTGGTAAAGTCAAACCTTGTTCCCTCACAAGTAATTCAGTGGATAGGGCTGGTCTGGGACACCGCCGCTCTCACTCTGAGTCAGAGTGTGGACAATCGCAACAGGTTTCGCAGGAAACTGTTCAGGTTTCTTCACAGTCTGACTACGACACGAAGGGTCTGGGAGTCTCTGGTCGGCTCTCTCAACTGGATTCAACTAACTGTCAAGTTGGGCCGGTTGAAAGTAAAACGATTAATATTGGAAGGCAACAAATATTTCCCGCTCTTACCGGCGGGAAAATTATGGCCCATCCCGAAATTAATCCACACCTTACTAGCGGTCTGGGCGAAGAGGGAAACATTGCAATCAATAATGTCATGGACCTCTCCTCCACCAACGGTATGGGTAGACACGGATGCGTCAGGCACAATAGGTTGGGGATTTCAGTCAAATCAGGGGCACCAGGGTCAGGGGCTTTGGTCCCACTTAGAAATCTCGCACATCAATGTCAAAGAATTACTAGTCCCCTTGTATTTCCTTCAGGCTCACGGCCCGGCGTTACGGGACAAGTCGGTGGCCTTCAGAATGGACAATCTGAATGCAGTCCACTGTATTCAGAAACAAGGGTCAACGAGGTCAAGGAAGTTGCTAAACGTGTCGGAAGAGATTTTTGCTCTAGCCAACAGTCTAGATATTTATCTGCACGCATCTTATCTCCCAGGCGTAGCGAACGTCTGGGCAGACGCTCTGTCCCGGCGACAGAGCACGACAGTAGAATGGGAGCTCAAGCAACCCATTTTCAACCTAATGATTGCAGAGCTCTCCCATCCACAAGTGGATCTTTTTGCGTCCGAGGAGACTCACAAACTCCCTCTATACCTCACCCGCCGGGCGATAACGCCGGCAGGGGGGCCAGACGCCCTAGTGACAGACTGGAACAGATGGAGCTCCATCTATCTGTTTCCGCCGCCAGATGCGTCACTAATGTGCCACGTAGTGAACAAACTACGAGATTATCGAGGCTTAGTCTCACTAATCGCGCCACTCTGGCCGGCGCAGTTGTGGTACCAGCAATTGAAAATGTGGTGCCCGGACCCGGTATCGCTCCCGGTCGGGTATTTCCACTTAGACGCGATTGGCAACCTCGCGACCTCGCTGACTTTTGCATTATGGACATTCAGGAGGCCAAGTGGCTAGCACCATACGGTAGAGATGTGACAAATAAATTACTTAATCAATATACTCAGTCTACAAAACGACAGTATCAATCACATTGGCAAGCTTTTACTTCTTGGATCGTTAGGACAGAACAAACTGTACCCTCAGTGGCATTAGTTTTTAATTATTTAAATTATCTGTTTGAGCAGAAACGTTTATCTGTGGTAACATTAAAAAATCACTTAACTGCGATTAGAGTGCCCTTTTTAGACCTTACAGGTCTTTCCATACCGGTAGCGGAGGAAACAGGTTTTATGAGAGCATGTTTTAAACTCCGCCCACCTCCCCGTCAGCTCATGCCTACTTGGTCTCTGGACAAAGCTTTGTCTTTGCTTCACTCCCGTCTGTACCAAAATACTGCAGACTTTGCATTACTCTTAAAAAAGGCGGTTTTCCTTTTGGCTTTAGCCACCGGAAACAGAGTGTCTGAGCTGGCGGCGATGAGCAACACACCTAATTGTCTTAGGTTTGGTAGACTTAATGAATGTATTTCCATTGCACCCTCCCCAGGTTTTGTAGCCAAGAATGAGCATAGTGCACACGTGTTTTCTGAGTTCACGGTGCCGGCGTTAAAAAGGGGAAATGTGCATCATAATTTATGTCCAGTACAAGCTCTAACCAAATATTTGAGAGTAGCTCCTCAAAACCCCCAAGGTGCTTTATGGGTAGCAAGTACGGGTAAACGCTTACTTAAACGGCGATTAGCCTCTCTTCTGGTAGAAGTCATTAAAGAAAGTAATCCCGGCATTGTGGGTCGGGCCCACGATTTACGCAAATGGGCAGCCTCTTTACGTTTCCTGAATTTTTTTTCAGTTGAAGACATAGCGTCCACGCAGTTGTGGGCGTCTAATCATACGTTTCTGTCTAGATACTTGTCAGTTGCTCTAGACAAACCTTCCTTACCATGTATAGCTTTAAGGCAGAGGGTCTAGGTAGCCCTGCAGTCACTTTTGTTTACTTTCATGGGAAAGGGGGGGGGGGGGGGGGGTGCAGTCAGTTGACACAGGACACCCTAGACCCCGCCGGAGTATGAGAGCTGTGATACAATTTAAGGTTAAAATGTGTTATGAAAATTTCTCAGTGAGAAATTGTGCTAGTACAATGTTAAGTACAAAACAACGGTGTTGTTAGAGTAGTTTAGCTGCGAAAGCAATTTAATTTTAGAATAATGGAGTTCCTTTGCAATTTATCTCCAAGTTTATGTTGGGGTTTATTATGTGCACATATAAACTTATAACTTGTTATTTTTTTGTCACCACTCGTTGAGTGGGGTGCCTTTGTAACTACAGATCTGTGTTCAGAATCTTCAGGGTTACCCGTTTTTTGTCAGGCAGGCTTCTTTGAAGCACGCACCTGCCTGAACCCCCTTTTTCTTGTATTTGTTCGGCTACGCCGTTATTAAATATATTTTCAAAGTAAAAATACTATGTGGTTGTTTTTATTATCTGCTTTTCTAGAGTTATGATATGATTACGAATGTCCCCCTCCAGTCTTAGAAATCAGGCATGTTCGTCAATGATGGAGGGGCCACTAATAAATTATAGGTTTGACTCCTGTAAGGAGATAAAGAAAACCTAATATTTAGTAGTGGCCCCGTAATCATTGACGACTGGGGCCCTCCCGACCGTCCCCTTCCCATTCGTTGATGTATTAAGGATTTTGGTTTACTTGATATGTCAGTGAAGGAAGAATGACGCCTGAATCAGCGTCTGGTCAGAAATCCACACAAGTACATCCACGATATGATGGAAAGCTTATTGGATAGTTATTCTTATTTTCTTTTTGTTTTTATTTTTTACGAAGTTTTTTCGTAGTGAGAACCCAATTCATAATGACTGAAGCCATGAGTGAGGTCGCGTGCGCTCATGATGAAGGCTCCTCAGTTTTTAAATGCTCTGCGCGGTAGATTCAAACTATGGCGGATTAGTGTTTGAAGAGGATGCCTTATGTAATAGGCATGTTCGTCAATGATTACGGGGCCACTACTAAATATTAGGTTTTCTTTATCTCCTTACAGGAGTCAAACCTATAATCTCTCTAATGCATCTACGTAACTCCCTTATACATTAACATACTATGTCTTATTTGTACTTTTTGTAATCTTTGAATCATTTCTAATGCAATGGAATTGAAAACAATATTATCCTTCTAGCACACAAATAATAACATGAAAAAGAGTCAATATAAAAGTCTCCTTTGTCTTTTCAGAACCAATTAAGTCCGTCTCATAATAGTTCGTGTTTATCGCTCACTCCCCCTCTGTAACTCTCTCTTTCTATCTATCTATCTCTCTAATGCATCTACGTAACTCCCTTATACATTAACATAACTATGTCTTATCTGGACTTCTTGTAATCTTTGAATCATTTCTAATGCAATGGAATTCAAAATATAATATCGGACATTTTCCGAATACTTATATAAAGTCCGACAACGTCAGAGACTGTCGGAACGATGACGGAAATGTCCGAAATACGGAAGTGCATGTCCGAGAGGCCGTAGCCAGTCCGACTAGTGCGGGTTTCCGACTTCTAGAGGTCCGAGATGGCGAGGGTTTACTGTACCCCTATACACCCTAGCATCCATGTCAGATTTCTTCATTCGTTCATCCACACATACATAATCAATCAATGACTTTCGTTCCACCACTGTCTTATCCTTCATCGTCAACATCCGTTTCCACGTGTACCTGTGGATCATTCTGTGTCGTAAGAAGGTGTTGGCTATCCACAGCCTCCTCCCCACACATACGTCCACAAGTGCACTACCATTCCCATTCACCTCTGATGGTACCCCCCACCCTCCCACCACTCCCTCAACTTTCCTATCACCCACCTTACCATTCATATCCCCAATCAGAAATATTCTTTCGTTCTTGTCAAACTTCTCCAGGCACGCCTCCACATTCATCCAGAACTCCTCTTTCTTTCTTTCAAGTATATCCTCTGTCGGGGCATACACGCATACAATCACCCACGTTTGTATTCCTACTTTCATTCTCACCCACACAATCCTTGAACCCACAGACCCATACTCTCTTACACATTTCTTCCATTTGCTACTTACAAACAAACATGCACCTTCTCTCGCTGTTCCTTCACTCACTCCAGCACACACACCCATTCCACACTCCCACTCTCTCACATCTGAACCTTTCCATTTGGTCTCTGTCATTCCACATACATCCAGCCTGGCATTCACTAACACTTCCAGAACCTCTCTCTTTTGTGCCATCATTCATGCCACTAACATTCCACGTAGCCATTCTCAGAATGTTCGAAGGAATGTCCTTAGTCGGTCGTGGTTCGTCAACGTAGGTTCCGTCCGCATCCGAGGCTGTTCGCTCGTTTCTCTTTGCTTAGATATTTTTTCCGGGTGGGGGTCGCAAGCCCACCGACCCAACCTCTTTAGTCGCCTCTTACGACACGCAGAAGGCACGTCGACAGATGTTATCGATTAATCGCGCTAGTGGTTACGATAATTGCCCGCTCCCAGAGCGGAGCGGAATTATACAATAGTATATAGCTCTACGTTGGATAACGTAGAGGCTACTACTAAATATATGGATTGAAATAGGCAACGCTAACACAAGACAAGTCAGCAGACGATCCAATAAACCCCCAGGGAGCATCGGTCTCTGTTTACTAAAGGGTCTCTATTTACTAGTGCCGTGAATCGGGAATTCGTGGATCTCGTAACGTTATGAACTTAAATTTAAATGAATTGCCGATAATAAAACTTGTAGATCATGGTGTTGGTGGCATAAACTGTATTAGATATCCAGACTTGTATGTCAGTCATCCTGGTTTGTCTGGATGGGTGATTATATATCTGGATTTTCAGCAGATCCGGATTTTTGACAGATCCGGACAGGGTTGTCCCCCAATTAGTCTGGATGGGCGAGGTTTTACTGTGTAAAATTTGTTCTCTCCTTCTCCATCATAATTTTTTTCCTTTCTTTAATCGTCTCGGAGTGTGTACAACATGCCTAGTAGTGAATTGAGGTGCAACTCTAAGAGATTATTGGGACTTCGCACTAGTACCGATAAATCGGCCCCCTCTGGGAGCGGCTGAGATCTTAAAGCCCTATGTTGGATACGTAGAGACTACTACTAAATATGATTACTAACCGGCATCTTAGGAACCTGAAAGGGTGAATTCTGTTAAAATTATTTTCCAGGTGTAGGGGGAGGACTCAACAATTTTCTTATGATGGTTTTAAAGGGGGACTAAGAGAGTGTACGAGAGTGAAGTGGAAGGACAGAGAGGGATAGGTAGACCGAGAGAGAGAGGTGGAAGGATGGAGTTCAGAAATATATGCAAGAAAGCGGTGTTGGATTGGAGGAGGGGCGTCGACTGACTGGGGACAGAGGTGCATGGAGGTGATTCATTCGTGGCCATCCCTTTGGGGACCAGGGCGTCTGGCATTATATAAATAGATAGACTTTTCTAAGGTGTCACTATTGGGAATTTTATCAGTGTAGAAAAGAAAAGAAAGCCTTTCGTCTCATTAACCCCTAACTATCGGCGCGCAACATAAGTCGAGTATAATAAATCTGGACTATCTGGCGGCGCGCGACATAGGTCGTGTGGCAATTTCAGCACGTAATGTTGCTGAGAGAGAGAGACAAGTGGTGGCAGGAGAGTAGCGAGCGTATGACTGCTCCAGTACACCGCGGCGAACCTACTGACACGAATCCCACCTCCTCCCTCCCTCTCTCACTCGCTACATACTGAATTGTATGGGGAAAGTACCGAATTACATGCTTTTTGCACTCGTGTTGCGCGGTTGTTGCAAGAAAACTAGTCGTCATAAAAGGATCGTTATGGTGTCATTGGAAAGCTCTGTTTATGCCCTTTCAGGGATAGATACTTGTTTTACGCTCTGGGTCTTATTTAGGCATGAAAATGATCACGTAAACAGCCCTATTTTGGCTAAAAACACCCCGCTGGGCGGTACATATAAATAAACCGCTAGCCCGCTAATAAGGTGTTAACTCACGTCCACTTACCAACTCTCTGCAATCTCTCTTCACCGCAATGTTGCATTTCTCTCACCATTCTATCGCTATTACAATAATCAGTGTTCCTCAGAGCTCTCTCAGTGTTTACCACCTCCTCTACGTAAAGTACATAGCACCTGTCTTGCAACACAATCCCACCCCTACTCTGTGCAACTTTCCAACCCAAGAGTGAAACAATATTCCCAATCTTTTTTCTATTCAACAGCTGAGCTATGAAACTCTCTCCCTGAATCCATCTTCCCCTCATCCTATGACTTAAATTGATCAATTGTCCAGGAATTTTGGCTCAAACATTCCTTGATTTTGGCCCTGTCACTCTTCAACTCTGGGGGCAGCATTCATCACAGGCAGTTCTGCCTTTTCTTACAGTTTCTTACAGTAGATCCTCTGGAAAAAGGCAAACTAGGCCTGTGTATCCAGCTCGGTACCAGTATTTGCACTGCTGCGGTCGTTCACGGTGTTGGCGGCGGTGGTAGCAGACGCAACATTTTTACTATTCTGTATTTTTGTTTTATAATCAAACTTCAAATCTTGTCTTCCCCATGCTTTATCAAGATTACTTTCAAACTCCCTTATTGATTCGGAATCGACTACATACTGGGGCAGTGCGTTCCACGCATTTACCACTCTATCACAAAATGAGTTCTTTGCCTTCTCAAGCCTATTTCTTTCTTTGTAAATTTTCTTAGAGTGTCCTCTCGTTCTTGTTCCCTCCCGCATCAAGAAGATACCTTCACACACATCCTCATCATACTTTCCTGACACTATCTTAAAAGTCTCTATCATATCCCCTCTCTTTCTCCTATATGCCAGTGTCGGAAGCCCCAGTGTCCTCAACCTCTGCTCATAGCCCGCGTTCTTCAACGTTGGTACCAGCTTGCTAGCTCTCCTCTGCACTTTCTCCACTGCTTCTATATCCTTTACCATATATGGAGCCCACACCTGGTTCGCATATTCCAGGTGCGGCCTAACCAGCGCTGTATAGAGATTCCTGAAGATTTCTTCGTCAAGCGACACAAATGTCCTCCTTATCAGCCCTACAATTCTATTGGCTTTGTTTATCTTTTCCGCTAAATGTTCTGAGAAATTTAACTTATTGTCTATCACTACTCCTATATCCTTTTCTGCATTCACTTCCTCCATCGCTTCATACATACTGTATCCTACCTTGTCTACCTTGCTTGTCCCAATCCGCATGTACTTGCATTTTTTGGATGAAAAGGCATTAACCAATGCTCAGACCATCCCTTCATGCCCTCCACATCTCCTTGAAGCAAACCCACATCTTCCTTACTCCTCACTCTTCTATACAGCTTAGTGTCATCCGCATACAGGTATACCTCACTTCCATTAGTTATAACTTCAGGTAAGTCGTTGATAAATATAACGAACAGCAGTGGTCCCAACACAGATCCTTGAGGTACCCCACTTGTAATTTCCCTTCACCCCGAGTCTATTCCATTCACCAGTACCCTCTGTCTCCGATCTTTCAGGAAGGCTTCTATCCATTTCACACATTTCTCCGATATATTATAGCTTCTAACTTTCTCTATTAACCTTCTATGTGGGACCTTATCGAAGGCCTTCATAAAATCGCAATATACCACGTCTATTACATCACCATCTTCTAGAATTTGCATCCAATCTTCTACCACCTTAATTAGCTGTAGTACCGTCGACCTCCCCGGCAAGAATCCAAACTGTCTCCCACTGAAAAGTTGGTTTGACTTCATATGCTCCATTATTCCTTCTCTAATTACCGTTTCCATTAGTTTACACACAACACATGTCAAACTGACTGGTCTATAATTCCCTGGGTCATTTCTCTTTCCCTTCTTAAATATAGCTGTTATGTTCGCCTCTCTCCAGTCCATCGGGATTTGTCCTGTATTAAACGATACCTCAAATAACATTTTCAATGGCTCTACTAACATCTCACCTCCTTCCTTTATGATTCTTGGGTGTATCCCATCCGGTCCCGGTGACTTACTTCTGTTCATTTTTTCTATAGCCCTTCTTATTCTAGCATGGGAAAACTCTATTAGTTCTAGTGCCGGTGCCTGTTTGATGGGAATAGTAGGCACTGCATCATCTGACTCCACTGTTAGTACCCCCCCAAAGTATTTCCCCAGCACCTCTGCTTTCTCCTTATCAGTCTCCGCTCTACTCCCATCATCCAACCCCCCTACCAGCTCTGGGATCCCTACTCTTCTTGTTAACTTTTCCTGAATGTACTTCCAGAATATTTTTGGATTATCCTTTATATTTCTTTTGTCTCCCTCATCCACATAGAAAAACAAAATAGCAGGCGTTGTTGCTGTTTTCTGGAGGCGGAAGGGGGTGGGATGTGTGTACATACATACATACATACATACATAAAATTTTAAGACTGAGTGCTCCACACATACGTGCAGTTTCAGTCTCTTGTCCAAATGGCGGCGTTCCAGGCAACCCTGTTAAGGGCTGCTTCACTTGTCAAGTTTTTGGATTTGAGATTGGCACGTATAGTCCGATCCCAGGTCTTCCTCGGTCAACCCCTTGATGCAGCTCCCTCCACAATCACAGACCTGCATTTTTTCACCAAATTTTGTTCATCCATTCTCTCCACATGTCCATACCATCCCAGTCTACTTGTACGCATCACCTCGCTAATACTCTTTATACCTAAACGTCTCCTCAGCTCAACATTTGTTATTCTATCCTTTAGCCTGGCCCCACACATCCATCTCACCATTCTCATCTCATTACGTTCCATTCTGTTGACATCCTCTACTTTAACGGCCCATGTTTCTGAGGCATACGTCATTGCACTTCTAACACATGAGGCATACACCTTTCCCTTCAGGGAGAGAGGCATTCTTTTCATGGTCAGGATTGGCAGCAGTTCTCTGAACTTCCCCCAGGCACATCTAATTCTAGCGACAGTGGCAGCCTCGGCCCCACCACCGGCAGAGATGGTATCTCCTAGGTAACAAAACTTGTTCACCAGCTCCAATGACTCATTTCCAAAATTCACAGCCACAGGATCATCACTTAACACAAGCTCGCCTTTACACACTACGCACTCAAATTTCTCTATTTCTGACTTATCCTTCGGCAGGGGTCCCTTTATTCTACTACAGTACAGCGCTTACTCCCATGGTGCACCCAGCGTATGGGTGTATGGGTTGGATTGTGAAGGTGTCCTTTTCTGTTTATTTTATTTGCTTCTCTTGGTGTTTTGTGCTTCTGTATGCCTCCTTGCTCTCATGGGACATTATGTTATAAACAAAATCTGTTTTTATTCTAGGTGAAGCTGTAGGTTATGAACTAGAGGCCTTAGTGAAAGTGTTATCAGCATGTGTGGGAATCGAGCAGGACCCATATGTGGTGCTGCGGTGTTTGTCCCTCCTGCGAGTGCTACTGATGCAAGAAGATAAGCCCCTTGCTGCTGGAGGACAGTTGGAGACATGGCTGCATATCATTGTTGCAGGTGAGATAATGGAATTGTATTAAGTTCGGCAGTACACAGGTATTTATTGTAAACAGGTATTTAGAATTGATGATATAATTATACAGTCAATCCTCTGGTAACAAGGTCAATGTAGACTGGCTGCAGTCCGCAGTACTGAACAATGCATTGCCTGTACTGGACTAATATGTTTACATGTTAAAGGTATCTACTCAGTCTGGCAACTTTGCCAAAGTCCCCATTTTGCCCACCCAAACCCAACAGAATTTACCCCTTATTGACATCCAACCTTAGTTTTCATGACTAAATACATATTTGCAATGGTTCTCTCTGTCAATGATGTGAGAGCCTATATATAATATATGGCCTCGGCCAGGTCCCTAGGACCTGGTTTTACCTTAACCCCCCAGACCTGGATGAGCACTCAGGAGGCCATTAGCTATTGCCACTGTGAGACCCGGATGGCCTCTGAGGCGCCTACGGGTTAATCTAAGGCTTAAAACCACTTAAAACTGCACTAGAGAAAGTTTTGTTGTCTTGGCGGGTCGTCCGTATAACCAACAACAACAAGAACACACAGCCAGCCAGTCATATGACTTTTGCTTGCAAGCAAGCCTTACGAAAGCTTGTACCTTCTGAACCTGAGTCCCAAACGATGCTTGCAAGCAGACGACAGTGACTTAGGAATGGTTACAGTGGTGAAATATTGGGAGGTTTGACGTACCTCCCAACCTACCAAATAGGAAAACCTACTATTTGGTAGTAGTCTTGGAATATCCAATGTCAAGGCTATTAACCTAATTGCAATGACGACTTGTCTATTTTGACTGCTATGTCATCATCCCAATCGCGGTTAAAAAAGAAAACGTCTAGAGTCTACTCCTTAACTTGCTCTAGGAGACGTTGTACATTAACCAAAACTACCACCGAAGGTGAAAAATGAATAGAAGAGAAGAAAAAGGGGTTTACCAGAGATACTGCTGACAGCCCATACCGTCTTCTGTCCATGTTTGCACCTGGTCGAACCTGAGCGCATACGCCGTTGTCCAAGCATCATTATTCCACGTAGACAGAGGAGCGAGGATGGGCAGGGGTCCAGCTTGTGGGAGGGTACTATGTACGTTGGATTTTCCAAGACTACTACCAAATAGTAGGTTTTCCTATTTGGTACGTTGGGAGCTACGTCAAACCTCCCAATTTGTTAGTAGTCTTGGCAAATCCAACGTCAAGGCTGCGTAACAAATTGGAGGAGGACATCCAAGCCCAAATACCAAATACAGATGCAAAACAAAAATATGAATGACAAAGAACACAAAATAAACAAGCGAGTTTAATAAAAAGAGTGAAAAACTGAGGAGTAGTTAAAAAGAGCAGTTTTGTCAGTGTGACTTTGTCATTCATAGCATCGGAGAAAACTTGAAAAATCTACAACAGTACCGTACAAAAATCCATTTCTTCTGAAGCGCAGATATTTACAGCATACCAACATACTGTACATACATGGGAAAAGTACAGAAGGTCACATGGGACATTTACTGTGTACAGAATATATAAAGAAACCCAAGCTCGTGACCACAGTGTCCGTAACCCGTACCCCCTCCCTTTTCCCAAAGAAAACAAAGAAAAATAAAGAATGACGAGGAGGGAGCCCAGGGACCCAGCCAGGGCACCAGGAGACGAGACTCCCGAGAGCGACCACCAGCCTGGCGGGTTAGACGACGGACACGGAGAGGCAGGAGGAGATGAAGGGTGTGACCGATGACCACAAACTCAGAGAGGCAATGTCGGGCAATGATCGACAGTGCAAGAACCGTAGGGAGGCTGCAAAGGATCGAAGAACATGCACAGAACCCCAACATGCAGGGAAATCGGCACGAAGTACCCGACAAAGGAGGCGGCCAATCGGCACCCTCGACAACCCCACATCAGTCCTCAGTGACACCCACACAGCCGGCACCACAGACTCCACATATGTGTGCTAGGAGTACACCGGGCACCACACAAGGCGAGCACGGCCACGTCGGAAAGCCAGCGGCAGCCAGTGCCGCCACCCGACTACCAGAAACCAGCATCACGATGGACAAAGGACTCCCGAGCAATAGCCCCGGCGTCGCGTCCCGTGTGGATAACTGCAACGCCAGAAGGTCCAGAGTCCAGTCCAGAACCCACAGAGGAGGGGGCTGGCGTGGCGGCGGTCGTGCCCGGAAGACAGTTTTCAGGAAGGAAACCAGCACGGTCGGTGGAACAACCAGCCCAGCCAGAGACACAAAGACCACCTGGAAGGTAGACAGGCGCCAGCTCACAGAGCGAAACATGATAAACTTACAACAGTGATAAATAATTGCTCACCCGGCATCGTGGCCATTACTGAAGCCTGGCAAATAATACCAGAAACTATCCATATTGAAAAATACCGCCTTTTCTGTCACCTGCGAACTGAAAAACGTGGTGGTGGCGTGGCCCTATTCTGCCGCAGTGAACTTTGCCCATTTCCCCTACCCATAATGTACCGAACGAAGTGGAAGCATTATGGATCCGAATCACTCCCTCCTTACACCCCAGACATGTTGCATATATTATTTGTTGTGTTGTTTATCACCCCCCAAGACACCATACACATGATTTACTTCTACAACATATTTCTGATACGTCTGACCTTTTAAAATTACAGTACTCATCATCTAAATTTATTATATGTGGTGATTTTAATTAAATAGACACGTCTGACCTTCAAACACACCTTCAGCTAACCCAAGTAGTAAATTTCCCTACACACCATAATAATATTTTAGATATAATCCTAACAGATATATCAAACCTTTATGAAACCCCGATTCCAATGTCGCCATTTGGACGAAGCAATCACACCTCTGTTTTCTGGACTCCCAAACCTACTTTCGCTCACACAAATAAGAACAAAACACACACGTACAGACCTATATTTATTAGTGGCCCCTCCATCATTGACGATTATGCCTATTACATAAGGCTACCTCTTCAAACGCCCATAAGCGCAGTTTGAAACTACCGCCGCAGAGCTCAGAGGAACCTTCATCATAAGCACACGCTAAATCACTCATGGTTCGTCTTTATGATTGGGTTCTCACTACGAAAAAACTTCGTAACAAATAAAAAATAAAAATAAAATAAGAATAACTATTCATAAGCTTTCCATATTCCGTGGATGTACTTTTGTGGATTCTTGGACCAGACGCTGGCTAGCGCATCTATCCACCTTCCTTGCTCTGCGCTCTCACCACCCGGACGTGTCCCCCACAGTGCTCCGCTTTGATTCCGCATTCTTGCGTCCCTAGTGAGTTTTTTCTCATTTGTTTACTCTGGGATGTCTTGAGTAAGGTTAGGATTAGCTAGCAGGGGTGTCATGGGTGGTTTTCTCGCAGAACAAGTGTATTTTGGGTTGTTTTGTTGGGGCGTCTATTTCGGACGGACCCTCGTGGCCGAGTTGAGGACGCTCTCAAACTTTTTTCGTGTTTAGCCATCTTTTGGCCTAGCTGGTTAGGAGGCTGTAACTACGCGATGTCGGGCTTCTTGCTATCTTTCTGATGGAGTAGCCTATGTTATTTGTACTGACGTTCCTGGTGTATTTTTCTTCACTTAGTGAAGTTCTTTCTGGGTCCCGAGTCAGTGTTTTCCCTTACCCGGGTGTTTTCTACGATTTTGATGTGGCGGCTGTTCCAGTTTTGGTGGGAGGAGTGCTTTTCGATGGTGTTTCGACGTCATTAAGTGTTTTTCCGTTTTCACCAGGCCTAGCCAGCCACTCGTAGTTTTTTTCACATATGCAAGTGTTTTCATTGTTTATTATAATAAAAATGTATTCATGTGCCATGTGTGTCCTGGATTAGTTGTGATTGGCTGATGCAGGGGCTTCGGACTGGGGGTCTGATTATGTTTATCAGACTGCGTTCTGTTTGGTGTGGGTTGCCTTTCCGGCGGTTTTTCTCGATTGCTCCGAGGAAGCCGTTTTGTTTACCGAGTTTTAATCTGGTTGGTTAAAATAGGTTAGTTACCCCGGCGAGTTTTTACCGAGTTTTAATCAGGTTGGTTAAAATAGGTAAGTTACCCCGGCGAGTTGGGTAGCTTGAGGGCTCATCAGAAACTGCGTTTTCTGTGGTCGAGCCTGTGATCAGGCTTCCTGTTTTATTCACGGCGAGGTGGGCTCCACACGGTTATCTAGGTGATCATGCTGACACCTGTTGGATATGGCTTTCTCGGCTTTTCAAAGTCATTGAAACAATGCTGTTGGTTTTGTTTGGTCTTTCCCTCCCGACGACCTTTTTACAAAGAGGTCTGGGGCAGGTACAATTGGTTTGTCATTACATAATTATAAAACCCGGCGGTTGTACCTTCAGGTGGTTATATTACCGGATTTGCAATTCGTGATAAATTGCCAAACAATTGTTTGATACAATAGGGTATCACGGCCTTCATTACGGCGATCTATGAGGGCTTCTGGGAGAAGCCGGATTAGAGAGTAAGATAGGCTTAGACGTTTTATGGGATAAAAAGTTGCCGGACTCTTACTAGTGTTTCAAGTGTAAAGGGATACTTGTGTCCATACTTAGTGTACTCAAACTAGTATGAACAGTCTCGATGTTACGTAATCTGGGTTGATGTAGCGTTACGTATCTTTCCGTAGTCTTAAGTTGGACGCTTCCATAACCTTGGTCGAGCGTTCCATGATGGGGTAGAATATATTATTCTATAGTTGTATATGGGAAAGTATTGTAGGATTATAATTCCCATATATATATATATATCTTTGTATTATTTAAGATTGTTTATAAGTATCTCATTGTAAAGAAGATGGGATACATTTTCCATATGTTATGCGCATGCGCGGTATGTCACGACAGAGACGAACATAACGCGCTCGCCACTCTCCAACCAACCTCCGTCCCAGCTACACACGCTAAGCCTTCTTCCTATAGTTTCATAATCAGGTGTTTTCGCTTCACTTTCATCTCATATTCCATATAGTCATTACATCATCATCTTCGTTACTTAGCACAACTTAACGTAAATATCTAGCCTATCCTAGCCTATTGTAGCCTCTTTTCATACTTTGTTTACTATACTAACCACTTCCAGTCATTTAGCCTATTTTCCGCCATCCTCCAATCACCAGCTGAGTTCATCTAAGGGTAATTATATATTCTATATGGTTAATGTTTCTTTAATAATAATATACAGTCCACTTATCTAAATTAGCCATATAATTGGTCCTTCGACCTTTCACTAGTTTGCCCCCCCCCCCCCCCCCCTTTTTGTGTTGGTGGTGGCCTAGCCTACGTGGTTATATTTTTGTTGTGCCATATTTTCGTCTATCCCTCATGGCCCAGGGCTTTTGGCGTCATGGTGCCGCGGGTGGTGGGGTAGGGGAAGATTATCCTGCGGTGGTTGATAGGCCTGCGTACCCAGGCCCAATTAGGAAGGTGGCAATTTTGGGCCACTCCTACGTCAGGGATTTGTACGTGGACCAAGCCGTCCACAGGCCTTTCTTTTCCGTGACTCCTCTGGCCGCCCCAGGTGCCCGCGTCAGCACCTTGAGATCAACAGTAGCCTGGGGTCAGTTTTTAGAGCTGAAGCCCGACTTGACCTTTTTGGTGATAGGAGGAAATGAGATAAGGAGCGGGGTCAGTCCGAGAGGGATTGCGGAGGGGATTGAGGTCCTAGCTGAGGAGGTGGTGCGGCTCTCGGGGGGAGAAGTCCGGGTGATTGGGGTAGAGAAGCGACAGGCTCCACGAGGGGTCTCTACGGACGAGTTTAACCGCATCAGAAATGCGGTTAACCGATGGCTAAAGCGCCATATCCCCTTCACCCGGGAGCGCTATCAGTCAATGAATACCTCTGAGGCTGACTTCAGTCCCGACGGGGTACACCTCACGCACGAGGCATCAAAGCGTCTCTATTCGGAGATCTTGGCCACCTGTCGTCGGTGCTTTATGCAAGACGAATTTGCCATGGTTGCCAGGTCATACGACGAGATGTTTGCCCACCATGACGTTAGAGTTGATCAACACAATCAGTATAGCCTGGAATAGTAAGCCTTCAAATCGGTACAGTATATTAATTAAATTTTGATTGTAAAACCTTTAGGCCCAAATTATATAACACTTGATTGGCACTAAGATTAAAATCATCCATACTGTATTGTATAATAATTTCAAAAGGTAAGGTTATTCAATTCTATATCAAATTTATACTGTCCAATAACTTCTTTATTAGATTCACATGTCATTCTAAATTATTCTCTCGTCGTGTGCCCTGGAGGCGGGGTACTATGATAGCTGATAGGCTGAGTGTGTGTTAATCCAACTCAAAACTTTTTTTCCTTGTGACTTCTTGAGATGAATTTTTCTTGTGTACAATTTTCACATTTATTAAATTAATAATATAGAATTAGCGGTACCCAGTGAGTTTAGCCTGTTTCAATTACCCTATAGGCTCACACTCTTCTTTACTTTATTATAACTTTAAACGGTACTGCTCTTTTTGACATCTGGAGACTTTTGGCCTATACTGTATTGTACTAAATTTCCCTCCCGGCTTTTCTTAACTTATGGTGTAATGATTCCATAATTTCATAACTATTATGTAAGGAGTTAAATTGAAAAGCTCCAGATTGCTAGTCTACATTGCGCACAATTCTTATTCCGCATTTTTGTGAGGGTGTTTTATTTTCGGCTCACGATTTAATTTGATTTCTCGGAGTACTGTATTGTTAGCCGCAACTTATTAGGTCTGGCATTATTAGTTTGATTAACGTAATTAGAATTCCTTCCTAAAATCATGGCTAAAAGCGTACAAAAGCGTCGGGCTGGACTTAAGGGCTCTTTGACGGTCTTGACCTCTGATATTGACGAATTCCTTGATTCGGCGTCTAGAGTGGAGGTGGAGGCCAGGTTGCTCAGTATTCAAAAGCAACTTGACAAGTATGAGGTCACACAGGAGGACCTGGCCGACACTTGCGAGAACGCCGAGTATATCGAGGTGATCAGAGAGGATACCCTATATATGGAGGGCATACAAGTAATCGTTGCCACACTGAAGGGGATCCTGATTACAGAGGTCAAGAAGGAGGTCAGGAAAGAGCCAAAGAAATCCGCAGTCAAATTACCCCATCTTACTCTCTCAAAATTTGAAGGTGATGCCACCATGTGGTCGGGATTTTGGGAGATGTTCAAGTGTACCATCCATGACAATCCCGACCTCACAGATATACAACGCTTCACCTATCTAAAGGGTCAGCTTCAGGGTGATGCACATAAGCTAGTCGAAGGATTCATAATCGAAAGTGCAAGCTATGCCCCAGCAGAAGGCAGCTTATGTTACCAAATTCAATCAATTAGTGTCACCCAAACACCAAACAGCTGACCTGAAGGACTTCTATGCCAATACAGAGAGTGTGATGAGGTCAATCATTAGCCATGGTATTTGTCTGGAGGAATTTTGTGTGGTGACTCTTGTCAATAAGTTACCATCACCACTAAAAGAAACCATAAAACGGGAAATGGGAGACTCGAGCCTGGATTATAAGAAATTCACTCATTGCCTCCAGGCTGAAGTGTACAATATGGCGGGTCAAGACAGAGTAGGGGGTACACCCATGGCTACGGCAACATTTACCGCCCAGAGTGAGTACAGGAAATTCAACTGTGTTCTGTGTAGTGGCACCAATCATTTATGGTACAAGTGTATGAAGTATAAGACAGGGCCTCTTAAAGTTAAAAGAGCCCGTCAACTACGTCTCTGCACTGGGTGCTTGTCAAAAGACCATGGCCATTCGGGTTGTACTAATCCTAACATAAGAAGCTGCAAGTTTTGTAAGGGCAAACACTTTCATTCCCTGTGTACACAAAAACAAGGGAAAGAAAGTAGACCAGCGGAGGATAACACCAAGAGAGAGCATACTGCTGCTACTTCAACTACAATGTCCGTTGCCACAGGTAAAAATACAGTAATCTTGCCCACCGTACAGCTGCCGGTAAAGGGTAAGGATAATAATTGTGTTAAAATCAGATCGCTACTTGACCAATGTTCTCAGAGGACCTTTGTGAAGTCTTCTGTTCTATCCTCCCTTTCCTACATTTCTAAAGGAACTGAGGAGTTATGTCTTCACGGATTTACCGGGAAACAGGCCTCTAGGGAATATAAAGTTGTGGCACTGCAATACAAACACAGAGGTAAATTTCATCATCTAGACGCAATAGTGGTTGATGAATTGCCAGACCATAAAGGTGAAATTAACCTAAAGTCTAAACTGGTTAGTTTACAAAGTAAAGGCATAAAATTAGCCGATCCTCACGCAACGGACACAGATCAGCTGGAGCTGCTCATCGGAGCGGATCATTACTACGATATAGTGCGACCTGGGTATAAAAGGTCAGGTAGCCTAATTCTGCTTCCTACCAAGTACGGGTACGCCATCAGTGGTTCATATGTGACACAGCCTACAAGCTCCAGCACAGAAGTAATTACTGTATTGAAAGTAGCAGTAACACCAATGGACGAATACATATCCACTGGCAATATTCCACCATGCAAAAATGACTTAAATGTTTTGTGGGAATTAGATCATATCGGGATAACCCCTAAGGAATATTCACTGGTTGAGCGTCAAGCACTATCGTCGTACGAGGATACCGTTACCTACGATCCCGACAGCCAACAGTATAAAGTGAGACTGCCCTGGAACAATTCCAAGGATCAGCTGCCATCTAACAAGGGTTTGGCCATAGGCCGTCTTCGGGGACTTCAGAAAAGATTCCTCAAGGAGCCTGACTTTTGCGAGGAATACTCAAAAGTCATAAAGGAACAGGTGTCCCGGGGTTTTATAGAAGAGGTGCCTTTTGATAAATCAGATACCGGGCATTACTTGGCTCATCATGGTGTAGTCAAGGAGAGCAAAACTACGCCAGTGCGTATTGTCTTCGACTGTTCCGCCAAGATGAGTGAACGTCATCCTAGTCTTAATGACTGCCTGTACACTGGACCCTCACTGGTGCCAGATTTGGCGCAGGTTTTGCTTCGGTTTCGACTCGGTAAGTATGCCTGGGTGTCTGATATTGAGAAGGCATTTCTCATGTTAAGACTCCATGAAGACGACCAGGACTATACGCGATTTATGTGGCCCAAGTATCCGAGGCAACTGGATTCTCCCCTAATTTGTTACCGGTTCCGGGCAGTTTTATTTGGAGCGACTTGTTCCCAATTCCTTTTAAACGCCACCATTTTGAAACATTTGTCTTATGTCAGTGCAGATCCGCAGATTATTCATCAGATTCGGTCAGGGTTATATATAGACAATTTACTGGGTACAGGAAATGAAGAAGATTTCCTGGTTGATACCTACGCTGTAGTCCGAGAGATTATGAATGACGCCCATCTACATTTGCGTGAATGGGCGACTAATAATTCTGTTTTGCGGACTGTACTGCAACGGGATGGTGTGGCGGCTGTACAGCAGGAACATGTTAGAGTGCTTGGGTTGTTTTGGAAAACGGACACCGATACCCTCTCATTCGGCGTTCAGTACGCGCAATATTCGCAGATTACAAAACGAATTTGCTTGAGTATGACAGCTAAACTTTTTGACCCCTTGGGGATAGTTCTACCGGTGTCGATCAAATCGAGATTATTCCTTCAGCAATTATGGAGGATAAAGTTAGGATGGGATGAAGTTTTGACTGGCGATCTGGTTCAGGAGTGGGATGACATTATTTCGGATCTTCGTCTCTGTAAGGGTTTTCATTTTCCTCGGAGAGTTGTCATGGACCATCCTGTTTCCATTCATGCCTTCTCAGACGCTAGCAAGGTCGCGTACGGCACCGCCATATACTTTGTTGACACAAGTGGCAGCCGTCTCGTCATAGCGAAGGCGAAAGTCGCCCCGATCAAATCCCTTTCCATCCCAAAATTAGAGCTGACTGCAGTTCTGTTGGCTGCTAGACTCGTTCACTTTGTAGAGGAAACTTTTAAAAATTTGCTAAATGTCTCGGAGACAGTTGTATGGAGTGACAGCCAAATTACGCTCTACTGGTTACATAGCCGTAAGAGGCTACCAGTGTACGTCACCAACCGTGTCGACGAAATTCGTACCCTGCTCCCATCCGCACAGTTCCGGTATGTGTCTACCAAAGAGAATCCAAGTGATTGCATGACTCGTGGTGTCTCTGCTAAATTTCTCAAATCTTCTGCGTTGTGGTGGAATGGCCCATGCTGGCTTAATGATCCCAACGAATGGCCAGAAAATATAGATTTGAGCGAGCAACACACTGCTATTGTGGCACCGGTAATTGACTCGGTGCCTGACGAAGACACACGGTTATGGGAGTGGGATAGATTCAGCAGCTATGAAAAGTTACAACGTGTTACAGCATGGGTGATACGATTTGTAGAAAATGTAAAAGCAAAAATTAAAGGCACACCGTCCACAGGTAGTGCTTACCTCAATGTGAAGGAGATCAGAATTGCAGATCAATTATTACATAAGCTCTGTCAACAAGAAATATATACGCAGGAATATAAATTACTGGTTAAGGGAACAAAGTCTAGGAATAACCTGATCAATCAATTGGGCTTACACTTGAAGGGGGATTTGATACATTGCGGAGGCAGATTACGATTGGCAGCCCTCTCTGAGGCAAGTAAGTATCCAATACTACTGCCCCCCAATCATCCCTTCACCCATCTTATCATCGATAGGTGTCACCGACTCTGTTGTCATTATGGGGTTGGTCATATAGTCACCTATGTAAGACAACGATGGTGGGTGCCTAGAATCAGGCAGGTGGTCAAGAAAGTCCTTCGCAAATGCTTAAAGTGTAGAAGAGTACAGGGAACACATTATGATCCCGTCGGAATTCCTCCCTTACCAAACCTGCGAACTACCCCAGGTGACCCTTACAAAGTTACCGGGGTTGACTACAGTGGAGCAATCCCTGTGAAAGATTCACCCAATCTTAAGGTGTATATGATACTTTTCACTTGTGCTGTTACCAGGGCAATTCACCTGGAACTGGTCACCAACCTCACTTGTGATAGCTTCCTACATGCCTTCCGAAGATTCTGCAGTAGACAGGGATATCCACGTATCATGCTGAGTGACAATGCAAAGACTTTCATAGGGGCATCTACATATCTCAAAGAAGTGAGCAACAATCCTAAGATTCAGACCTGCCTAGCGGATGTAAAATGCGAATGGCGTTTCATTCCCGCCAGAGCGCCTTGGTTTGGCGCCATATGGGAGAGAGCCATAGGCATCGTGAAGGCGGGTCTGAAGAAGGTGTTGGGTAGAGCTCTCATCTCGATTGAGGAACTCAACACCATTCTCTTGGAGATTGAAGCCACCGTAAATGATCGCCCTCTATACTATGCTTCTGGTGATTTGGAAGACCTTACCCCAATCACACCCTCAGTACTGGTACGTGGATACAGACTGCGGGATCTTCCTGAAGAGCATGACGAGGATACTATGGAAGATCCAGACTACATAAGTAAGGAAGTGATATCGGCCCGCTACAAATACATTCGTAAATTATCGCGAGATATTTGGCATCGCTGGTCAACAGAATATCTGGTGACTTTAAGGGAAGCGCAAAGGAATAAACTAACACCATTAAAAGGTCATTGGCCTAGGGTAGGGGACGTGGTAACCATCCATGAGGAGGGCCCGCGCGCATTTTGGAAATTGGGTCGGATAGAGGAGTTATTACCAGGTCGTGATGGTGAGGTTCGGGTAGCAAAGGTTCGCACCAGGACTGGAGTAATCACACGGCCAACAGTCCGACTATATCCTCTTGAGGGTGACCTCGATCGCAAGGACACCCCCTCGGATCAGTTATCCATTGAAGTCCCCTCTCTGGCTTCTACTTCGGCGCAGCCTGTTGACGCGTCTGGCGAACGCCCACGTCGACAGGCAGCCCAGATATCCTCCCAAGCTTGGCGGGATAAGATTGCCTCCGGGCAAATCTAATCATGTAAATTTTGTATAGTTTCTGTTGGTGGGAATATGTCCATACTTAGTGTACTCAAACTAGTATGAACAGTCTCGATGTTACGTAATCTGGGTTGATGTAGCGTTACGTATCTTTCCGTAGTCTTAAGTTGGACGCTTCCATAACCTTGGTCGAGCGTTCCATGATTGGGTAGAATATATTATTCTATAGTTGTATATGGGAAAGTATTGTAGGATTATAATTCCCATATATATATATATATATTTGTATTATTTAAGATTGTTTATAAGTATCTCATTGTAAAGAAGATGGGATACATTTTCCATATGTTATGCGCATGCGCGGTATGTCACGACAGAGACGAACATAACGCGCTCGCCACTCTCCAACCAACCTCCGTCCCAGCTACACACGCTAAGCCTTCTTCCTATAGTTTCATAATCAGGTGTTTTCGCTTCACTTTCATCTCATATTCCATATAGTCATTACATCATCATCTTCGTTACTTAGCACAACTTAACGTAAATATCTAGCCTATCCTAGCCTATTGTAGCCTCTTTTCATACTTTGTTTACTATACTAACCACTTCCAGTCATTTAGCCTATTTTCCGCCATCCTCCAATCACCAGCTGAGTTCATCTAAGGGTAATTATATATTCTATATGGTTAATGTTTCTTTAATAATAATATACAGTCCACTTATCTAAATTAGCCATAACTTGAAAGCCTTCCTCTTTAGTAAAGATATGCTTCATCTTTAGGAGGATTCAGAAGATATGCTTAAATCTTTTGGACAGGTAAAGATATGCTGAAATCGTTATGAGAATTCAGAAGATATGCTTAAATCTTTTGGACATGTAAAGATATGCTGAAATCTTTAATATGAAACTAAAGGAAAACGAACAGTAGTGGTGGAGTGCTACGGTTCGTTGACCGGCGGTTTTAAGGCACATGTTTTGTACCATTTTGGGGTAACCTTATGAGCATTAATTCCTGGAAATTTCTCTTTCCAGGGCGAAGTACCGGCGTTGCACCGGCGTTGCACCAGGTGACCAGGTAGTTCCCGGGGCGGGGTAGATTTCCCCCAGTCTCTGTCATGGCGGCACTTGAACCTCTCATTGCTTTATGTTCAACACCGTTATGCTCAGGTATCCCTATTTTTGCTCACAAGCTCTGTATTAAATGTGCTAAATGCCTAGATCGGTCACGTGGGATATGGATGACAAAGAATTGCACTATTTGTCACCTCTTAGGTGTTAAAGTTCTAAGTCAGAAGGATAATACTGCGGTGGTGGCTTTACAAGAAGTGAAACAACTTCTCGCTACTTACTCAACGAATGTAGCACATAAAGCATTGCAATGTGATAACCTTGAGCTATGGGAGCTTTTAATCATTAAACATACCCCCCCTCAGTATAAGATACGTGCACGTAAGACCTCAGAGACTGGGCGGGGACAAGTTGCCACACCCTCCCCCAGCAAGTCTAAGAGGCCTCGCTCACCGTCACCTTTGGCAACGGCGACGAGGTCCACTTCACGGTCACCACTGAGGCAGCAGGTGACAGATTCGGGCCACTCTGCTTCCCCTTCCAAAAAGAAGAAAAAGGAAGCTAGTGGGGGATCTAAAGACAGTACTAGTACTAAGCATAAGTCAAGTAAAAGTCATAAATCATCCAAAAGGGATCCTCCGGCGCGAAAGGACTCACGGTGGTCGTCGGAGCCTGGTACCCCGCTTTCTGCCTCTACCCCCACCAAGTCTAACGTCCAATCTGACAGGTCGGGGGTGGAGTCAGATAATGTGGTGGAGGATGCCCCGGCGGACATTTCATTACCTGATATTCAGGCTTTTTCTACTAGGTCACGTGTGTCAACCTCAGATTTAGAAGTGTCTTACAGAAACTATAAACCTCTAGGGGGCTCGGGTGAGGGCTCTCAATCAGAGAGTATTCCTAGCTCGCAAGCGAGTGACAACCACAGCCAAGGGGTATGGCGTTACTCACAGTCCTGGCAGGACAGAACACACCCTTTTGTGACTCAAGTAGTGGCTGACGTCCACCGGGATGCCGATGTACCATCTTCTATCCCAGATTTAACATGGCAGCATGTGGAGGTCCCGGCTTCGGCGGGATCTTCCCATGATAGGCCAGACTTAACGGATGAAGAACAACGATCTCTGGTCTCAGAGATGGAGGTTCAAGAGTCCAGTCAACTTCTAGACGACTCTCAGGGTACTGTCGAATCTCCACGGAGTTCGTCATCGGCTAGGTATGTAACAGCAGAAGAGATTGATGGATTACTATTGAATGCACTTAATAGGTTCTTTGGCCCTGCGCCGGAAACTCCTACAGTTGGTACGGGAGCTCCCGCGACGTCGACGAATGTGCGACCTCTGGCTACATCCATTGCTTTAGCTAAAATACCTAACCCCCCTCTTGTGTCAGATCCAAGTTCCAATGTGCCAGGCACAGCAGCTCTCACTACTTCCAATGTGCGAGTCATATCAGACATAACTCCCCCTCCTTTAGACAAGGCGCCAGTCAAAAAAGGAGCTATGCCTCTTTTATATGGGCCTGATGAGTCATGGGTAGCAATGTTACCAACTAAGCCAGAGGCAGCACAAGCTACTATTTCGGGGGAACTCCCTGTACCACATGAGTGGGTAATCCAAGGTAATAAGTCTAGAAAACTCAGAGCTTTGGATAGTCAAGGAAATGTTTTGGATGTTCATATTAAGGCCATTCCAAGTTATTATAACCATGACTTTTTTGTGTATGCATCAACACCAGCCCTACCCCCTGCCTCAGCTTCAAAGCTTTTTTCTGACTGGACTAAGAATGACGGCTTTAACGACGTCAAGGCACTTTCTGCTTTGACGCCGGAGTTGGATATGTTTCCGATCACAGACTCAGCCTCTAATCCAGTTTTGCAGGTGGGGCAGTTGGGTACGGTACCTTGGGTGGAATGGGAAACAGAGGCTCAAAATGTTGCCACTACTTTCACGTCAAAATCTTCCCACCAAATCCCTCAAGAACACCATTCTTGGTTCTCTCTTCCGGTTTATAGTGCCGGCGGAGTCCCCTCTGCTTTGTTTGATTTCTTGGCTGCCCCTAAAATCAATTTGTGCGAATTAAAAGATCCTTTTAGCACGCCTTCCTCGGCTCACCTTGACCGCGAGTTTAGGTTAAGAGGAAAAGCGTTTAGACTGTTTTCGCAATATGTTGTTACCCAGCAAATAACAAAGTCTCTGTTACGCTCTTCTCAGGCAATAGAAGCCGCGGAAGTCAAGAAAGCCATTGAGCTTGCCCGGCTCTTGCTTCTCCAGACTTCCATACAGTCTTTAGGAGATATTCGGACGGCCTTATTAGAGGCGGTTCGAGCAAGGCAGGATCTGCGGATGTTCTTAGTGAAGAAACTTCCTGACCGTATTGCAAGCCAAGTAGTTCTGTCTCCAGTTCTAACTCCTTCTTTGATTTCACCAGCAGTTTGGAAGACTGTTTTCAATATGGCACAAGCATTCAAACAAAGTCCCTCTCAACCTAAGAAACCTACCTTCACTTTCCCTAAACCCAAACCAGTTTTGAAAGTTCAAGCTAGTGGGTCTAAGCCTTTTCATCAGCCAAAATCCCCTTCCACCCAGGGTCAGGCTCAGTTCAGGTATAAACAGGGTAGCTTCTCAGGTAAAGGCCACAAGTTTCACCAACGACCAGGTCAGGGCCCGCCTCCAGCCAAACCCGGCCAGTCGTCCAAGGGTACACCTCCACCAGCAAAAAACTAAGGTCTCTCTCACTCCCGGGGCCATTCAAAGGCGTGTTGGAAACGAGGGTAGTCCAGCCGGCGAACCCCAGTCTGCTAACTGGGTCCTTCCGGGCGTGTCATCAGGCATGGCCTTTAAGAACATGGGCGAGGACTGTGGTACGCAAAGGCATCACTTGGCAGTGGCTCCGGCGACCTCGCTTACGTCAGCCGACAACGGCCAATCATGTTTCTTTAGAGGTGGAGTCACTAGTTCAGGAGATGATTACCAAGGGTGTCATTATCCCCGTCCCCCCGACTTACCCGGTGTTTACGTCCAAACTCTTTCTAGTACCCAAAAGGGACAGTATTCAAATGAGACCGGTCGTAGACCTGTCTTATTTGAATCTCCACATTCACAACGTGTCCTTCAGGATGCTGACAGTGAATCAAATCAGGCTAACACTTCCGCCGGGAGGGTGGATGTGTTCATTAGACCTGACAGACGCGTATTGGCATGTCCCGGTAACCAAGAGATTTCAAAGATTTCTGGCGTTAAGAATAATGCATCAGAATTATGTCTTTCAAAGGATGCCGTTTGGGTTGAACCTAGCGGCACAAAATTAGTCCGGCAAGCCCTGATGCCCATTTTAGAACAAGGGATCAGGATCTTGTGGTATCTGGACAACTGGCTGGTGGTGGCAGAGACAGAAAAGTTATGCAACACTCATGTCAACATTACGTTAAACCATGTCAAATCTCTAGGATTCAAGGTCAACTTGGTAAAGTCAAACCTTGTTCCCTCACGAGTAATTCAGTGGATAGGGCTGGTCTGGGACACAGCATCTCTCACTCTGAGTCAGAGTGTGGACAATCGAAACAGATTTCGCAAGAAACTGTTTATGTTTCTCCACAGTCTGACTACGACACGGAGACTCTGGGAATCTCTAGTCGGTTCTCTCAACTGGGTTCAACTAACTGTGAAGTTGGGCCGGTTGAAAGTCAAACGTTTAATCTTGGAGGGCAACAGATATTTCCCACTCTTACCGGCAGGAAAATTATGGCCTATCCCAACATTAATACACAGCTTACTAGCGGTCTGGGCGAAGAGGGAAATGTTGCACTCAGTCATGTCATGGACCTCTCCTCCGCCGACGGTATGGGTGGACACGGATGCGTCAGGGACGATAGGTTGGGGCTTTCAGTCAAACCTCGGGCATCAGGGTCAAGGGCTTTGGTCCCCTTCAGAAACCTCTCACATAAATGTAAAAGAGTTACTAGTCCCCTTGTATTTCCTTCAGGTTCACGGCTCTACTTTACGGGGAAAGTCGGTGGCCTTCAGGATGGACAATCTCATGCAGTTCACTGCATTCAGAAACAAGGGTCAACGAGGTCTCGGAAGTTGCTAGACGTGTCAGAAAAGATTTTTGTGCTAGCCAACGAGCTGCACCTTCATCTTCATGCATCATATCTCCCAGGCGTAGCAAACGTCTGGGCAGACACGCTGTCTCGGAGTGGGCACTCAAGCAAAACATTTTCAATCAAAATTATTGCAGAGCCTTACTGTCCACAAGTGGATCTGTTTGCGTCAGAGGAGAATCACAAACTCCCTCGGTACCTCACACGCCGGACATTAACGCCGGCGGGGGGGCCCGACGCATTGGTGACGGATTGGAACAGGTGGAGTTCCATTTATCTGTTTCCGCCACCAGACGCTTCTCTAATGTGCCACGTAGTCAACAAACTACAGGATTATCGAGGCGTAGTCTCGTTAATCGCGCCCCTGTGGCCGGCGCAGTTGTGGTACCAGCAATTGAGAATGTGGTGCCCGAACCCGGTGTCGCTCCCGGTCGGGTATTTCCACTTAGACGCGATTGGCAACCTAAAGACCTCGCTGACTTTTGCATTGTGGACATTCAGGAGGCCAAGTGGCTAACGCCGTATGGTAGAAACGTGACAGATAAATTTATAAATAAGTACACACAATCTACCAAGAGGCAATATCAATCTCATTGGCAGTCCTTTACTTCTTGGATAGTTAGAACAGAACAGACAGTACCTTCGGTGGCATTAGTTTTTAACTATTTAAACTATTTGTTTGAACAGAAACGTCTATCTGTAGTGACTCTAAAAAATCACTTAACAGCTATCAGGGTGCCATTCTTTGACCTTACAGGTCTAACCATACCACAAGCGGAAGAAACAGGTTTCATGAGAGCATGCTTTAAACTCCGCCCACCTCCCCGTCAGCTCATGCCTACCTGGTCTCTTGACAAAGCGTTATCTTTGCTTCATTCCCGTCTGTATCAGAATACGGCAGATTTTGAATTGCTATTAAAAAAGGCTGTGTTCCTTATGGCTTTGGCAACTGGTAACAGGGTGTCTGAGCTGGCGGCGATGAGCAACACCCCTAATTGCATAAGGTTTGGTAGACTAAATGATTGCATTCATATTGCTCCTTCCCCAGGGTTCATCGCCAAGAATGAACACAGTGAACATGTTTTCTCCGAGTTCACGGTGCCGGCGTTGAAACGGGGCAAAGTGCACCATAATTTGTGTCCTGTACAAGCTTTAACCAAATATATGAGAGTGGCACCTCTTAACCAGCAAGGTGCTTTATGGGTATCGAGTACAGGTAAAAGATTAATGAAACGTAAAATGGCTTCTCTGCTAGTAGAAGTCATTAAAGAGAGTAATCCCGGCGTAGTGGGTAGGGCCCACGATTTACGCAAATGGGCAGTATCTTTACGTTTTCTAAAGAATTTTTCTGTTGAAGACATAGCTACTACTCAACTATGGGCTTCAAATCATACTTTTTTGACTCGATACCTGTCGGTAGCACTAGACAAACCGTCAATGCCATGTATAGCGTTACGGTAAAGGGTCTAGATGGGTCTCTAAGTCACTAATTGTTTAGGTTAAGAAAGAGGGGGGGGGGGTGCAGTCAGTGAAACATAAGACACCCTAGACCCCGCCGGAAGATATGTACAAAGTATACGAGCTGTGATACAATGTATAAGTGTTGTGATTAAAATTTCTCTGTAGTAATGCCTACGGGAAATGTTGAGGTACAGTAGTACAACAATGGTTTCTTTCAGTGGGATACACTGTTGAAGCAATTTAATTTTAAGAGTTCTCGGTAGTTGCAACTACGAGTAGCATTTTAGTAAGTACATCTGCGATAGTACAAGAATTTATTCTATATTTGTGTCTAATTTTAAGGAATATGCACATTAGAATAATGGGGTTTATATGTGCACATGTAAACATAAAGTTTTATTTTTCACCACTTACTTTAAGTGGGGTGCCTTTAACTTTCAGATCTGTGAACAGATTCTCATAGTTACCTTTTTCCTCAAGCAGGCTTCTTTAAGCACGCCCCTGCTTGTACCCCTTTTTATATGTTGTATAAAGTTTATACATAAATTGGGAGGTTTAACGACCCTCCCAATACCAAATGAGGTAAACCTCCTATTTGGTCGTAGCTTCGGAGTATCCAACGTAGAGCTATATACTTATCGTATAATTTTGAGCGGGCAATTATCGAAATCACTAGCGCGATAAAACGATAACATCTAGAGTAGCACCTTACTCTCTCTACTAGGTACGTTGTACATACTTTGGAGGCCACTATTTGAAAAGGAAAATAAGAAAATATTGATGAGAAAGAAGAGAAAATTACAGGATTTTAGGCCATCCTATCTGGCTCCTTCAGCCGTCTTGACGGATCCACCCCACTACCCGACAGGGTTCATTGGGCATTCCCGGTATCAAGTTACAAGAGACAAGATTGGATGGGCAGGGGTACGGCGCGAGGGCGGGATACTATGACGTTGGATACTCCGAGGCTACGACCAAATAGGAGGTTTACCTCATTTGGTATTGGGAGGGTCGTTAAACCTCCCAATTTAGTAGTAGCCTCTACGTTCCAACGTAGAGCTAGAGTACCAAATTGGAGGTGGACATACAAGCTGAAAACACAAACTGTAGCCCTTAGGAAATATCAGGACCACGGAAAGACCGACTTAAACAAGAGAGTTTATAGAAAGAGTGTACTGACAGGCGCATATCAAGAGAGGTCAAGTACAGTCAAGTCTTATGCCATGGGATAACTAACCTAAGACAAAGAATGGGAGGTTTGACGTACCTCCCAACCTACCAAATAGGAAAACCTACTATTTGGTAGTAGTCTTGGAAAATCCAACGTCAAGGCTATTAACCTAATTGCAATGATGACTTGTCTATTTTGACTGCTATGTCGTCATTCCAACCGCGGTTAAAAAGAAAACGTCTAGAGTCTACTCCTTATCTTGCTCTAGGAGACGTTGTACATTAACCAAAACTACCACCGAAGGTGAAAAAAGCATAGAAGAGAAGAAAAAGGGGTTTACCTTAGTTACCGCTTAAGGCCCATCCCGTGTTCCGTCATGTGCAGATCCCTGTCGAACGTGCGCATGAGCGACCCTCTCTTGTCATCACATCTCACGTCAGCAGAAGAACGCGGATGGGCAGGGGTCCGGCGTGAGGGAGGGTATTATGTACGTTGGATTTTCCAAGACTACTACCAAATAGTAGGTTTTCCTATTTGGTAGGTTGGGAGGTACGTCAAACCTCCCAATTTGTTAGTAGTCTTGGCAAATCAAACGTCAAGGCTGCATAACAAATAGGAGGAGGACATCCAAGCCCAACCTACCAAAAAAACCAATGCATAAAACAAAATTATGAATGACAAAGACACAATTTAAACAAGAGAGTTTAATAAAAGAGTGAAAAACTGAGGAGTAGCTAAAAAGAACAGTTTTAACACATGCCCGTCATTCATAGTAATGCAAAAACATAGACTTGTCTGAAACCAAAAAGGTACTGTACCCAAAACCCTTTTCTTCAAAAACCAACAACAACACTGAACACAAGAACAAAACACAATTTTCAATGTGGCAAAAACACTTATGTACTGGAACAATACATAATCCCAAACTTGCAATCCAGTGTTGCAAACCCGTACACCCCCCCCCCCCCCTTTTTGTCAAATAAAACAAAGGAAAAGAACGAGGGACAAGGGGGGAAGACCAGGGATCTTCGCCAGAGCACCAGGAAACACGACCCCCGAGAGTAATCACCGGCCGAGGGGGTCGAACACTGGACACGGAGAGGTAGGAGGAGATGAAGGAATTGATAGAAGACCCACAAAACCGCTGAGGCGATGGCAGGTAAGGATCGACGTGGCAGGAACCGGAAGGAGGCAGCAAAGGATCTGACATCGTGCGCAGAACCCCTACAAACAGGGTGACGGGCACGAACGGCCCGACAAACATGGCGGCCCATCTGCACCTGCGAGAGCCTCCCACCTGTCCGAGGAGACACCCACACAGCAGTACCCGAAGGCGGCGCCACAGACACAACAGAGGAGGGCAAGGCTGACACCGGGCACAACACATGGCGAGGATGCCCACGCCGTAAAGCCTGGACGGCGAAAAGCTGGAAAGCGGGGGCCTCCCTCCCATGCGTGGTAACAAAAGGAGGGGAGGAGGCGAACGAGACGCCATGCAAGGACGGGGAGAATCGCACGCAGTCCCGGGGCCGTGACAATGCCGCTAGTGCAGACACCCGATCCCCAGTGGCCAGAGCGACAAGGAAGAGTGGACGCCCGAGCAACGGAACCGGCGTAGAGGCCCTTGTATACGTGGGTGAAGCCAGAAGGACCAGAGCCCGCCCCAGATCCCACTGCGGAGGGACCTGGCGCGGAGGCGGTCGATCCCGGAAGGCAGCCGTCAGGAAGGAATCCAGCTCCTGTGGCCGAACGACCAGCCCAGCGACGGACCCAAAGACCCCCCGGACGGCAGACAAGTGGGTACATATAGCGTCGACTTGAAAGTGACGTGTACGGAAGAGGTGAAACAAGGAACGTAGGACGAGGGAAGGAGAGCCAACTGGCAGGCGAGTGGCCTGTAGCCACCTAGTAAAAGACCTCCAGCGGGACCCGTAAGTCCCCCAAGGAGAAGACAGCCAGGAACGCTGCAGGAAGTCAGTCAGGGCCCGGCCGGGGACCGGGAGCCACCGTGCCTCATGAACAAGCACGATGCGAAGGCCAACGAGGTCCGCAGGTCCCCAACCGAGCCCAAGTGGAAGCCGGAGACAGGTAGAGGAACCGGACTCGGGCACCACCGCGGCAACCGGGCGGACCAAGCCCGTGCCGGCCACAGAGGCGCGAGGAGCCAGACGCAGCCGTGGTACAGCCGCAGCCTCGCGAGGACTGGGCACATCAACAGCGCGTCCGGTGGCGGAAAGAAGTATATCGACCGCCACCTGTACCAGGCTACCATGAAAGCGTCCGGACACCACCCCCCCCCCGGAGTGCGAGGCCGGAGGGAGAGGTCCAAAGGCAACTGGCGCGGCACCCCCGATGCGAACAAGGCGACCTCCGGAACACCTCAGGAAGCCGCGAGGTCGGCGAACACAGTCCGTTTCATCGCCCATTCTACAAGAACGCCCTGCCCTCTCGACAGGGCGGCCGCCCACAGGGTGGCAGGCCCGGGCAGGGAGGAGGCATGCAAGGAGGAGGGGTGGCGGTCCGCGAGGAAGAACAACTCCACCGAGACCCCCAATAGAGTCAACGACCTGGAGGATCCCCGCATATGGAAACAGGGGACAGCTTGTCTGAGTGTCCAACCCGAAGGCCACCGACTTACCCCGAAGGGCCAGCGCGTGGTCCCGCAGGAAGAACAAAGGAACCAACAGTCCGAGGGCATAGACGGGTAAGTGGAGGGAGACCCACCCATCTGCCGGGAAGGGGACATCCCAGGTTCGATCGGGAACCTCACCCAACCTCGCTCGACGTATCTGTGGCTACCCAGACCGGCGGCGGGGGGGCGGTCCAGGGCACAGCCGCAGAGAGCGAGCCCCGAGCAACCCAGCGACCGAAGCGTCTGCGAACGGTACGCGGGAGCGGCAGGAGCCGATCCATAGGGGCAACGGAAACACCGCGGTGCCCATGAGGAGGAGGCGGAGTAGCCAGAGGCTCCCTAAGGGAAGGGGCAGAGCGGCCCAATGCAGCGAACCCACGAACGAGTCCCAGAGCCACCCCGGGAGGGAGACCGAGTGCAACACGGCGAAGACCTTCCACCGAAGGTGCACCGCGGCCGGCATACCCCGGGTCACCGTAGCGCCGGACAAAACCCATGCGAGACCGACCCATGGCACGACACGCGACGGGGTCAAGCGTGACGTGGGAACATCGAAGGGGAACCCTAACCGTGCGATGTTGCGAACGACAGTGAGGGCGTCGCCAATGCACAGTCCTAGGGCTTCGGAAACTACCAACCAATCGGCCAAGGAAAACAGGATCTGGTGCCCGCTCCTGAGGAGAGGACCCAGAGCCTGCCCCACCAGTGCGGAGAAGATCCGCAGCGCGATGTGGAGACCGAAGGGAAGGCCGTCGAACAGGAACACACGATCGGAAGTCCGAACGGCCAAGAATCGCTGGAAGCGAGGATGGAGAGGAACGAGCCAAGACGCATCCTGGAGGGCCAGCGACACTACCCACGACAGAGGGCACAGGGCCAGGCATACCAGTGGTACCGGCAGCATCTGAAACCGTGTGTGCACGATGTGCCCGTGGAGGGCCGACAGATCCACCACCGGTCGCATCGCGTCGCAGTTCGTCGACGGTACCAGAAAGACACGGGAGAGGAAAACCGGGTGACCGGCGGTCAACTCCCTCGACGCTACCCAGCTCGGGCATGGAAGTGAACACGTGGGCCACCTCTGAAGAGACGGGCCGGCGTCGGTGACAAGAGCGGAGTGGGGGTCTGGACGTCCACCTCCAGGTGAGACCCCTCCGCGCAACCCGCCGCCCCCAACGTCCCTCGCGGCTACCGAAGGGCGAAAACAACCCGAGGGAGCACCCGAGAGGAGGGGAGCGACCCGGTCGGCCAGGCGAGAAGGAGAACAAGGAGGCCGACCCAGAGAACTACACATTGTGTTGACGTGGAGGTACCCCCGGTACGGGCCGTGCGGGCATGAGCGCCACGTTGACCTCCTCTACCCCCCCCCAACCTCGTCGAAAAGGGCGGGCCACCCCAACCCCAGGCCGGCGCGGGGCTGACCCCGTCGAAGGGCGGCCGGAAGTGGAAGGCCGGCCAGCCCCGACACGGCGGGGATGAAAGGGGCAAGAACAGAAGTGCGAGGCGGAACCGACGCACTGGCCTGCAACGTCCCAGTCCTGCGCCCGTGCAAGGCGGCAGCACTTGCAGCAGCACCCCGAAGAGGACCGGCAGAAGGACGGGACTGAGAAGACCCCGCGCGCGACACAGCGCGTCGGTGCGTGACGTAAGCAGGGTCCGCAACGACACAGCGCGTCGTCGCGTGTCGGATGCAGGTGCCGCCGACAGAGAAGCGTAGCATTCCCAAGCATCCTGCTGAAAAAACCCCGACGTATATAGCGCAGAGTACAACAAACCCTGACGAATATCCAAGGTGGCCGGCCGGCAGAACGAGGACCGTACCGTCGGGCGTTGCCGAGTTGCCGCGCACAAAACCGCCTTCAGCTCGGGAACCAAAGACACCGCGAGCCGAAGGTGGATCCGCTGAACGCGGTCCAAACCCTCGCGAAGATCGCCTGGCGCAGACGCCTCGAAAAGCCGCAGGTGGGGAACAGACGTCTGGAGGGAACCTAAAGACAAGACAATAAGTCCGTCACCCTCTGTCGCAAGGGAAAACCCTTGGCGACAGAGGGCTGATCCGGGTGAGAGAAGAACGGGGTAGCAATAGAACAAAGTTCAAGAACGGGCGCGCTCATCCAGGACCAGAACGCGCCGTCCAACCCGCCGACAGACACAAGAGGAGGCAAAATCAGTGATGACTCCGGGGGAGGGACTGAAGGAGAGCCGTCGACGGATCGATGTGTGGAGTCGTAGGCCTCAGCAAACCAGGCCTCCAATGGGAGAGGGTGACCGAGCATGATGGCTAAGCCAGGCGTACCGGCGTTGCACAAACCTGTCCCATAGGAGGACAGACCCGTCAACACAGCCAGGGACTGAACAGCCGGAAGGATGTCAGGGCGGCTGAAGTCTGACCAGAGCGTAGGCCTGCAGAAGGGAGGGGGACCGTAGCAGGGGTAGGTAGGGTGAGGCGCTGAGGGCGAGTCACCGCCAAGAAGCGCGAGAAGAGGGAGTCTTCCATCGACTCCAAGCGCCCGTCGAAGCGTGACACAACCCAGCTCTGCATAGCCGACAATCGATCCGAGAGAGGCGACCCCCCCCCCAGATTGGTCGGCCCGCAGGGGCGAGCGGGAGCGGGAGCGAGACCCACGACACGAACCAGCAGCGTCGCGGCCCAAGGAAGGCGAGCGACGACGGTTGGGTCGCCGTTGAGGGACTCGGCCCCGATCACGAACGGCCGAGGGGGAAACAGCACCATCCCCCTCTTCCAGCGACACGTCAGCTCCTGAGAAAGGGGACCCCGAAACCTCGCGAAACCCCACCGAGGCAAGAGAAGGGGTACCCCCCTGGCGAGACGGTAAGTGAAGGTCAGGAAGAGAAGAATGAGGAGGAGCAGGACGACGGGAGTGGGAAGGCTGGCCGGGTGAAAGGAGGCCAGAAGGAGCCGCGGGGGGAAACAGAGCAAGGATCCCCGGGGCTGAGATAACAGGGCGGCCCGACACCGAGGTGGAGGAGGGAGGGACCTCCACCGTGGGACGAGACCGTGAAGGAAGAATAGGCACTGAAGCAGGTGAAGTAGGAGAAGCAACGACATCCAGGCGGACCCTCCTGGACAGTGTAGGAGGAGGGAGCAGAGGGCCAGCTACAGCATGAACAACCGCGCGCGGAGAGGACAACGTAAGAGGAAGTCATCTGGGCTGGGGAAGCGGGCGGAAGGGAGTAGAGCCCCTATCCGTAGAGGCCAGGGGAGGGCGCACAGGGGCAGAGCCGCTAACCCCGGCCTCAGGGCGAGAACCATGACGAGGGCGATGGGTGTCGTCAAGGCGATCAGGAGGACGACGAGTGGCAGTAGAGGACGGACGACGAGGCGAGCGAGAGCGTGGACGGAGCTGGGGAACCCCCCGACGATGGGACGACCGGCTGCGGGACCCAGGGGAGAGGGCCAGGTGAACGGCCTTCAGTCGGGTCAGGGATACCCAGGGCGACGCGGATCCGGTCGGCAACAAAGGCCGGGGAACGGTGGTCCACAGTCCTAATGTGGCGGGAGACCATCGTCCACACCGACGGAAGGGAAGCAGAGGCCACAGCCGCCGCCGAGGAACCAGGGCCATGGTGCAGCACATCCACCAGGCCCAGACACGTGCCACACAGAGCAGGGAGGTAGGCCGTAGAGGACACACAGAGCGAGTGGCGCAAGCAGGACTTGTGGCTCTCCAAGCACGGGGAGCGACAACCAAGGCGAAAGCAAGGCAGCCTACCTGCACTAGAAGAACACACACCATAATCAGCACGTCGAAGGAGTAAGTGGAGAGAATGTCCAAGAAGAACCAGGGAATGAGCATGGGGAAACAGGGGAAACAGGAACACACATGCAAACAGGTATCCGTACTCACCCTAAACTGGGAGCACAGAGGTATTTGAGGAGGGCGGCCAAGGCGGAAGAGCACTAGCAGAACCTGCAAAGATGGAGAAAGTGTTAACCACCACTCAACATCTTACATGCAGGGCCTATAACACCAGTAAAGTGCATACACCAATATAGTATCAGGCAACAAGATGACATAAAAAAAGTCAATAGTGAAAGCCAACTATTACCGCAAATTTGCGGGCCAATGGAGGCATAACCGTACCGACACCACCCTCCCGCAATTTTGCGGGACCCCCCAACGATCTCCGCAAATTTGCGGGGAGCCGAAACGTCCCAGAGGACCTGAATCTAGCTCCCGCAAATTTGCGGGACCGGCCGAGATGGTCCGGCGCCTAAAAAAGCGAGAGGAGCGTCTAGGGAATACCAAAAAAGCCACAAAAAATGCGTCATCTCCTTATGAACTCCAAGCAATGATGGCCATCAAGCTGAGCAGTGTCTTCCTAGAATTTATCCTGACTCAACCGGTAAAGGGAGAGGCAAGGAAGACACACCAGGGGAGAGGAGGCACATCCCCCAGGAACCACCCAACCCACAGAGATAGAGCAAAGCCCATGAGGAGAAGTGGCAGGGAGGGTGGTTTGGCACAAACAGGGGCCCCCGTGGGGTACCCCTGGATTGGGCAAAAGGCTATGAAAGGATGGAGGTGAAAACAGGAGGGAAAACAAAGACCAGTAAATGAAACTGGTGAGAAAAAGGGTGGCCTAGCCGTGAGCAGAGAATGTGTCAGGGGCGAAAAACCCTGTGGTGTGAAAGAGGGGCCCCCGTGGGGTACCCCTGGAGTATCACGAACCACCTGTCGCCCAGGCCCTTGAGACACAGTGAAGGACTCGAAAGGGGGGACTCGGGAATAACGCTAATAATGCGGCCGTCACAAACTCTACAAACAGCACCGCCACCAACGAAATCTCAGATTGTTTACCAACGGTTACACCTAGGCTATGAAAAAATGAAAACTCATAGGGGCATAGCAATTCCTGAATGAGAACACGAGCTAGGCTAAATTAAGCTAAAAGCTAAACTATGCCCAGACTAACAGGAAAAAAGAATATGAAAAGAGAAAGAATGAAAAACATATACGAGGAACGCCAGGCGCCCCCGTACCTTCGGTAGACTATTTCCACACGCGTCTCCATTATACACACTTAGGAGCCCATTTACGTGTGCCTTAGATCACGTAACATCTGTCTAACAAAAAAGAAGGCCAGATAAGCCGAAACGAACCTAAACAGGGTGAATTAAAGGAGCACAACAAAAGCGACTTCATTCAATGGAGCGCGTGAAAAAATGATGACAAGAGAGGGTCGCTCATGCGCACGTTCGACAGGGATCTGCACATGACGGAACACGGGATGGGCCTTAACCCGGGAGCTGCTGGTAAACTCATAAGAGTTCCCCCGGCGCACTGCGGGTAGACTCTTAAGAGCAGAGCCTTTGAACACGTACCAAAACCGCGCGTTTATAGCCAGGCTGCTGAAAATTGGTGTGGGTATAGTACTACATGTCAACTCTCGACACCACCCCGCCAAACGCTCGCCCCGCACTCGTGCAAGCACCACCGCGCCAGTAACCACGCACTAGTCATGGAGCCCACACGTCCCTCACGCTCGCTCCCTGATGACACAACCAGCCCTCCTTCTGGTGGTGTTAGCCGCCGTGGAAGGCAGAGGGTGGCTGCTAAAGACCCTAGCTACCAGTACGACATGCCCTACAGCTCGGAGGACGAAACACCTGCACCCAAAGCACGAAAAACACGTGCAAGCAGGGCAATGGCACAGAGGTCATTGGTCTTTCGGGACACTGCCACCACGACCCAGGCCACTACAACAACCACTACCACCACCACTGCCAACCCTGCCACCCCTGCCACCGGTACCAGCGACGCAGGAGGCCGCCCTAGGGCTGCAGAACCTGCGGGGGCAGGAAAAATTAAAGGCACGGGCGTAGGGAAAAGAACCCGTACGCCAGCCACAGTGCCCCTACCACCACCACCACCACCACCACCAGCCGCCCCTGGCCCGGCTGCCCCTGCCGCCCCTGCTGCCCCTGCCACCCCTGCCGCCCCTGCCGCCCCTGCCCAAGGAACAGGGAAGGGGAAGGGGAAGGGGAAGGGGAAAGGGAGAGGGAAATCGACTGCTGGCCCTGGTGTCCCTGCCGGCCCTGCTGCCCCTGCTGCCCCTGTTGCCCCTGCTGCCCCTGCCGCCCATGCCGCCCCTGCCCAAGGAACAGAGAGAAGGGCGACAGGCACCACCATCATCTTGCCATCAAGGCCACGCACCACTGCTGCCCCTTCCGCCGCCCCTGCCACCGCCTCTGCTGTCCCTGTCCATAAGACTCCCGCACGTGCCAAAGTGACCCGGAAAACTCTGACACCATCAAAGTATGCCGCCCTGCTGTTTGATGGTGATTCGCAGGACATAGGCAGCCCGGGTTTCGACGACGAAGCCCTAGCACGGGACCAAGGGTGGGGGGATTTGGGAGTGGACAGTGGGAGTGAGTCCGACGTCGGTGACGAAAATGAGGAAGGGCATCGTCTGTCAAGTGAAGAGGAGTGTAATGATGATGAAGTGCTGTATCGCGACCATGGAAGCGATATTTCAGACGATGAAGCAGACGCAGACGACATTCCGATCCCTCAGCTGCCTTCGTTCGATTGGTCTGACGGGGTCAATTTTGTACCTGACGTGCCCCAGTTCAATCCTGGGACGTCAGGAACAACTGATGACTGGCCCTGTGATGATCAAGCGAACGAAAGCGACTTCTTCCTCGCTTTTTTCGATTTGGAGGTAATGACGTACATCGTTGCCCAAACAAACGCCTACTACAGGTGGGTGTTTGGCAGATTGGACGTCCTTTCTCCAAAAGCGAGAATACGAGGCTGGGTGGATACGACTGTGGAAGAATTTATGACGTTCTTTGCCTTGTTGTTCCTCATGCCTCTGATCAAGAAGCATGTGTTGCAACACTATTGGAAGCACGACCCTCTCATCGCCACCCCAACTTTCAATAAGTTCATGACTCGTGACAGATTTTTGTTGCTGCTAAGATTTATGCACTTTGCAGACAACGAAAATCCTAACAGGATTGACAGGATATGGAAAGTTCGGGCTGTGTTCACCATGTTGTTGGAGAGGTATAGGAAATACTTTTACCCCTTCCTCAATTTGGTGATTGATGAGTCGCTCGTGCTCTTCAAAGGACGTCTTCTTTTCAAGCAGTATATCCCCTTGAAAAGGCATAGGTTCGGAATCAAGCTCTTCGTTTTGTGTGACTGCGAAACTGGAATAGTGCTTGACATGATCGTGTACACAGGCACTGACATTGACATACCGAAAGCCGCTGCCAATGACCCCATGGGCATGTCAGGTGCCATCGTCAGGAAAATGTTGGCACCTTACCTGGGCAAAGGCCACATCATCTACACTGACAACTGGTATACTTCTCCTGCTCTCTGCCAGTTTCTTCATGACAACCAAACGGGGTCATGTGGGACTGTCAGAAAGACAAGAAAGTTTATGCCAAAGTTCACAGGTGATGTCATTCCTCTCACAGATGCCTCCTCCAGTGACACACCTTCAGAAGACGACCTGGCCCAGGAACACCGCGAGAGGCATGTGCGAAGAAGGCGACGAAAGGGGCAGAAATACAAGCAGCTCGAGAAGTGTGGGAAACTGATAGCCCTGAAGTGGAAGGATAAGCGAGACGTCCACCTGCTTTCCACCGTCCACACAGGTGCCCAGGTGGATTCTGGCAAAATCCACTACCGAACCAGGAAGACAATCTACAAGCCCGACATGGTAGTGGACTACACTAAAAACATGCGCCTGGTGGACAAGTCTGACTGTCAGCTGTCAGGCGTTGAGTGTCTGAGGAAGACTGTGAAGTGGTATCACAAGCTCTTCCTCCATTTAGTGGATATAACGATGCTGAACGCCTACAACTTGTGGTTGGTGAAAAAGGATATGGCCCCAAACCAGAAGCTGAAATTCCGGGAGTTCGTCTACAACGTCTCCTACCAACTCCTGGAGAATTATGGCACCACCACTCACAGACGTACGGCATGGCGTGGGGATCACGTTCCTGACCGCATCCAGCTGGGTGTCGAAAGACACTACCCCATCAACACTGAGATGCTTGGCACTCGTCACAGGCAGGCACAGTGCACCGTCTGCAGCTCCAGTGTCAGGAAACCCCATGTCACGAAAAGAGTCACCTCAATGTGCGCCGAGTGCAAAGTTCCACTCTGCCTGGGTGACTGCTTCAGGGACTACCACACCTTCAAGAACTACTGAGTGTCGCCCCCTGCCATGCCCTGCCCTGGACTCGCCCCGTGCCCTGCCCTGGACTCGCCCCCTGCCCTGCCCTGCCCTGGACTCGCCCCCTGCCCTGCCCTGCCCTGGACTCGCGCCCTACCTTACCTGACCTGACCTAATTGATCACGCTACCTCATAATGTAACATATATATTATATAATGTATAAGTTCCAAAGATGTCCCTGTAATATAGCTTTTACATTATATAATTGTATGTTTCATTATTTAGTTTATAAGTTTCAAAGATTTACATGCCTTCTTTTTTTAGTATATCAATATATATGTTTGTTATTAGCCAAAGTAATGTGTATATAATTATTTTCTTACCTCAAATTAATTGTACAAAAATAAATATGTTTCAATAAATCCTGTCAAACCTACTAAGATAATAAAATAAAACAATAAAAAAAACAAAAAAAAACAAGGTCATGTCATTGTATTCTTACAATATGATATATTCTATGAATATTTCATATTGTTTGAATACATGATCTTGTAAAAATAAAATGTATCAAAAATTGTCTAGATAATATAAAACCTTCCCCATAACCCCCTCCTGGATTCGATCCCACTACCCTACGACGCTTTGAGTGTTCCAGTCCGCGACCTTACCAACCATGCCACAGGAGCTCATACCAAATATCACTGAAAACTTTGTGTCTACAATCGAAAGGACAATATACAAAAACAAATTAATTATCCCACCAATTTACGTTTGTAAATTGATGGGATTATCAATTATATCATGCCAAGGTTTATAAAAGTTTGTCTCTGTCAAGAATTAGTAATTATATAACTTTATTCTGTCAAAAATTGCCCAAACACTCAGCAAAATTGCCCCTCTCAGTGCGACTCCACTCATTTTCACACGGTCAAGCGGTCACGAGGTGACCCTTGCCGCTCCTTTATGTCCCAGCTACACCATCAACAGCAGCTCTGTCTGGGAACAAAATTGGTATAAATACAATAATGGATAAAATACTCTTCACAAATACATTTGTATTGTATAATATTGTAAATAAAAAAGAATAATAACTGTGTGGGTGTCGAAAATTGCTCAACCAGCTTTCTTATGTCTCGCCTACGCGCGTATATTGGATTATACATAGTCATGACTGTCATACAAATAATTGCAGTAGGTCTCGAATATACATTTAGATTGCATATTACTTCGAAATAAATAAGTAAACGTTTCTCTGGTGGCAATCTACCCTTTCGCAAGTGTAAGGAGACACCAGTCTATATTTAGCTCTCTATCACAAAAGGCAATCTGCCTGTGTTGACTCAGCACCGTCGCTGGTGGTCTATAATATAGTACTTTATTTACAGTCAATGGCCTACATGTTTCTGTGGTACTTCACATGTGTCTAAAATGCAATGTCTGCTTGCATAAAAATGCATTTCTGAAGTCCATTTATACGTACGACATACGCATGTCTCAGTTTCTCTCTCTCTCTCTCCATTCCTGACTCATGTTATTGTAGACCTGTTGATGGCAACGAACACCAGCCATCTGGTAGACATAAGGTTCAAAATACCAAGACATCAATACGCCTGGGGCGCCTCCACAATTATCACAAAGCTGGTTATCTATCTAGAGATCTGCCTGACTTCCATCTCTCCACGACTCACTCACTCACTCACTGCACCCCTGCATGCCTCCCTCCCACCCACCCACCCCCAACCCACCCTTTTAGGCTTCCGTCTGCTAGAAACACATTCACAATTTGCGTAAATATCGCATCAATTGGGCTATATGCGGTATATTCCTTGTTATATGGGACGCCTACATATGTACACGTCTTTATTATAGCATGACAGTGCTCTAAATACAAGATTTACGTGATATTTATGGCGTAACACACCCTCTCCCCCTTTCATTCCCAGCACAACTCACTCACACCTTGGTTCACGCATAGAAACTCATTGATAATGTGCGTAAATATCGCATGAATTGGTCTATATGCGGTATATATTTTGATATATGCCACGTATACATACGTACAAGTCTGTATTATAGCATGACAGTGCTCTAAATACAAGATTTACGTGATATTTATGGCGTAACACACCCTCTCCCCCTTTCATTCCCAGCACAACTCACTCACACCTTGGTTCACGCATAGAAACTCATTGATAATGTGCGTAAATATCGCATGAATTGGTCTATATGCGGTATATATTTTGATATATGGCACGTATACATACGTACAAGTCTGTATTATAGCATGACAGTGCTCTACGTACAAGATATACGTGATATGTATGGCGTAAACCACACTCTCAGCTCATAAATTGCCGCCAAACCTCCAACACATCTTCATTCCCGCCTAAAAATTCTCTTATAATTCCCTTATATATTGCAATTTTTGGTCACTATGAGGCATATTCATTGTTATATGGGTGGCCTACACACGTATACATACTCTAAATAGCCTAAAAGGGCTCCAAAAAGGAGATATACGTGATAATACGCGGTAACCCACCCCCTCCTCCCTCTCCTTCTATCCCCTGCGCGCGTAAAAATTCGGCCGGGAAATCTCGCCGCTCGATGACAATCTAGCCGCGCGGTGCCATTCGCTCCACATTTTCCAACTACGGACCGTTCCCCTACCCCCCCAGACATTTTTTGGGGGGTCAAATATATATGGGCCGATGCACGCAAACATTCCCTACACGATGATGTACTTTTTATCGAAATTGGCAAGAGGTCCCAAAATCATCATAGGTGCGCACAGTCTTACCCTGTAGAAAACCCCCTGTGCGCCGCGGAGAGGTTAAGCGGTAACTAAGGTAAACCCCTTTTTCTTCTCTTCTATGCTTTTTTCACCTTCGGTGGTAGTTTTGGTTAATGTACGTCTCCTAGAGCAAGATAAGGAGTAGACTCTAGACGTTTTCTTTTTAACCGCGGTTGGAATGACGACATAGCAGTCAAAATAGACAAGTCGTCATTGCAATTAGGTTAATAGCCTTGATGTTGGATTTGCCAAGACTACTAACAAATTGCTGCATTTCATCATAAAATATGAAGTCCAGGATGCTCCCCCCCCCCCTCCTTCCGGACGAAGGCAGGAAGACCCAGAATGGAACGAGTAAATACTGACATACGTCGAAGAGGAGGACCGTACAGGGGGCGACGAGAAAAGACATGAGCATACACAGTGACCAGCACTGAAAGCCATGAGAAAAGTTCAGTGGTATGAGGCCAAGACCTACCAACAGAACGTAGGATACTTTAAGATGAGAAATTACATCAAAATCTTAACCTAGTTATTAATCCTTTAACTTAGGTGCAAGTATGGGTATAGTGCAATACCCCCCCCCCCCCCCCCTCCCCCAATAAAAGAAGAACAAGAAGGGAGAAGGATAAGAGACAGAAGGAACGCTGCAGGTAGACCCTGAGTGAACCTGCTGGCCCAACGCACGACAAGGACGTCCCGGCCTGCCTGTGGACATGGCCAGAGAGGAGGAGACAAACGTGGTGGGGGAAGACCAAATCCCCGTGTCGGCAACGTTCGGTCGAGAAAGATTATGGAAAATCTGAACGTAGCAGCGTACGAACGGACAACATGAGCTGCGTCCAGAACGTAAGGGTGACTGGCCCGAAACTACCGACACAGGCGAAGTCCACAGCACGTCGACCTAGTCTCCTACAGGTCGTAGGCGCCACCCGTAAAGGCAACCCCGACACTGGCCTGGTCGAGTACACATACGGATGCAGGGTTCGAACCGGGCATAACGGATGATGAACCCTACCATGTTGGAAAGCTGGTACAGGAAAAGCATAAAAACGGGAGTGTCGCGTACGGTTGTAGCAACCAAACGAACAGACGGAGCCAAAGTAACCGACTCAAGGACGGGAGAACGATGTAAGGAATGTCGGTCCCTAGACCTGGCAGTCATCGCCGGGGACTCCTGCACCCATCGCCAAAGCCATAAAGAACAATGTCATGTCACGGAAGTGTTCAGGCGTGGGGTAAAGAGCGTAAGAGGCAGACGAGAGCAGTTGGAGAGCCTCCGCCAGAAACCACGGAGGAGGAAGCTGACGCGGCGTCGGACGAAGCATATAGCAGGATCGCAAAAAGAACCCAAGTCCTAGGGAGGAACGACCAACCCCGTGAAAGTCTCAAACGGTACCCGAATAGCCGACAGGCGGTTCGGAAGAGTGGTGCAGATGTTGGGACGCTTCACAATATGAACCAATGGAGGTAGTGAAACACGAACGCCACCGACGGTCGCGTCCGTGATGGGTAGGGATCCAAGAAGGAAAACCGCATCAGTGAGATCCGTAAGTCTGCCATGTAAAATGAATCCAGGGGAGAGGATTTGACAGACAAAGATCGACTAAACTTAGGCATCCACCCTGCCTCACAACATCTACGATGTGAAGGCGAACGAGGTCCCTAGGACATCAATCGATACCAAGAGGAAATCGGAGATCGCTAGGGGAACTGGACTCGGGTACCACCGCTCCAGCCGAGCAGACCAGGCTTGGGCCGGCCGGATGGGCTCGACAACCAAACGAAGCACTGGTACCCTCTCAGCCTGTGGAGGACGTTGCACATCAAAAAGGGCGGCGGTTGGAGGAACACACATAAACCGACCGCCACCTGCGCCAGTCCTAGCTGAACGCGACCGGGACCTCCGCCGGAGGAGTAATCCAGCGGTACAGGAACACAGGCAACCCGGTTGCCTCGCATGAGGCGAACCAGGCCACCTGTACTCACCTAATTGTACTCACTCACCTAATTGTAGTATACAGGATTTGAGCCTAAGCTCGTGTAGTCCTGTCTCTCTCTCTACATTTATCCAATTTTGCTTTAAAAGTTTGGATATTTCTTGCTCCCACCACCTCCCCATCCAACTTATTCCAACACTCAATGCTTCTATACGGGAAGCTGAACTTTCTTACATCAGACTTACATATAACTTTCCTCAACTTACAATCATGACCCCTGGTTCTTCCCTCGTCCCTCACCACAAAATCTCCCTTGTCGATCTTCTCAAAACCTTTCACACACTTAAACATCATGATCATGTCACCTCTCTCTCTCCTCTCCCTCAGCATTGGCAGCTTTAGCCTCTCCAATCTCTCCTCATAAGGCAGGTCTCTAAGGCTAGCTATCATCTTAGTGGCAACTCTCTGAACTCTTTCCAGTTTTTTATTATGTTTTATAAGGTGTGGAGACCACACCACTGCTGCATACTCCAGTCTTGGTCGTATTATTGTCCCTATTATTTTTGCTAACATCTCTTCATCTAAATAATTCAGAGCTATTCTCATGTTAGTCAACACTGCATAGGTTTCACCAGTTATTTTATTTATATGCTGTTCAGGTGACAAGCTGTCTGCCACAACTACCCCTAGGTCTTTTGCTTTCACAGCTTTACTAATTATTTCATCTCCTATTTTATATCCCCAAGAAGGTCTATATTTACTTTTTCCCATCTCAAGAACCTGACACTTACTCGTGTTGAATTCCATTTTCCAAGTTTGACTCCACTCATATAACTTATCTAGGTCTCTCTGTAATTCTTCACAACTACTCCTACTTGTAATATGCTTCATTAATTTTGCATCATCAGCAAACATAGATATATATGAGCCTATTCCCATTTGAAGGTCGTTGATGAAAACCAAAAACATGATTGGGGCCAACACCGATCCTTGAGGCACTCCGCTTTTTACCCTTTTCCACGAGGAGAACTTTCCTTTTATTACTGTTCGCATTTCCCTCCCAATTAAATAGTTTTCCATCCACTTTAATAATACTCCCTCAACCCGCCCCACAGTCCTGAGCTTCCACAACAATCTCTTATGAGGCACCTTATCAAATGCCTTCTTGAAATCTAAGTAAATACAATCTACCCACCCCTCCCTCCCTTGTACAATGTCAATTACCCTATCATAGTAACTCAACAAATTTGTGGTACACGAATGACCTTTTCTGAACCCGAACTGCTTGCTTGAAATTATTTCCCTCTCCTCCAACATACCCACCCATCTTTTTCTAATAATCTTTTCACAAAGCTTGCATATAACACTCGTTAAGGATACCGGTCGATAATTTAGCGGGTCTTCTTTATTTCCACTTTTATATATTGGAGTTATATTTGCTTGTTTCCATTCTAAGGGAAGTTCCCCCTTGTTTAATGAGTGTTGAACAATATTAAAAATAGGTCTCACTAGTTGTTCAGAACATTCTCTTAATACCCATCCAGCAATGTTATCTGGGCCCATAGATTTTCTCACGTCCAATTCTTCCAACAATGATTTTAGTTCATCCTTGTTGACTTCTATCGACTCTAGTCCCTGTATCTCGTTCAATTCCACCACAGGTTCTACATAGTCATCCTCCTCCACAAACACGGATGTTAATGTATCATTCATAATTTCACACATACCCACTGTGTCTTCATATAATTGACCCTCTACCCTAAGCTTTGTTATTTTGTCCTTTATTTTTGTTTTGCCGTTGATATAACTATAGAACAGTTTGGGTTCTTTATTACATTTGTTTACTATATCTTTTTCAAAGTTCTTTTTCTCCTCTCTTATAGTCTTGACATAGTTGTTTCTAGCATTCTTATACTCATTCCATTTTTCCTCAGTGTGTCTCCTCACTTTATTCCATGCAGAGTCCTTTTTGTTCTGGGCAATGTGACATCGCATGTTAAACCACTCTTTCTCCTTAGCCAGCTTTCTATCCTTAAATGTTGGTACATATTTATCTACCCCCTCCCTGTAAATGTCTAGTAACATGGTGTATTTTACCTGAATATTCTGTTCTTGCTCAATAAATGACCAATCTATATTTGCAAAGTATCCTCGTAATGATTCATAATCCGCCTTACTATAATTTAGTCTATATTCCCTATGTTCCTCCTCTCTGCCTTCCAGAAATTCCACTGTCAATTCAAATTCAATCACAGCATGTTCGCTTTTTCCCATGGGACTCAAATATGTTAGGTTCTTTATTTCTTGGGGGTCTTTGGTGAATAATAAGTCGAGTCTTGATGGTTCATCACCTCCTCTAAATCTTGTATTTTCCATAACGTGTTGTGTTAATAGATACCCCATTGTTAGTTCAAGAAATTTGCTACCCCAAGTATTTTCATTTGAACCCGCATCCAAACATTCCCAATCCATCTCCCCGCAATTAAAGTCCCCTGCAAGAATAAGCCTATTTTTCCTTTTACAAATAATTTCTAACATACGCAAGGTTTCCAAAATTAATTCATTATATTCATCGTTGCTCCAAGATTTAGTCTTAGGAGGTAAATAAATTGATACAATGTCCAATTTTGACCTATCATTATCCTCAATTTCAACTGCTACCACTTCAGCAATGCTATCACCAAGTTTTAATTCTTTAGCAGTAATTTTATTATCTACCATGATCAACACTCCTCCTCCTAGCTTTCCTAACCTGTCTCTTCTCCATGTACTGTATCCTGCACAACTAATTATATTCGTGTCTACCTCCTGGTTAAGCTTAGTTTCAGTCAAACATACTACCCCGGGCCTCTCTCTCTTTACATATTCGTCAAACTCAATCTTTTTGGAAATTAACCCATCAATATTTGTATACATGAACTTAGCGTTTCCAGTATTTTCCCTATTTTTCTCGTCCCTGCCCGTTCCTTTCTTTTTTGTACGTACCCCTCCCAATTTATTTCCTAGCTTGTCTCCTCTTCTCTTGTTTCCACCTGGACTGTTTCTCGCTCCGTTTCCACCTCCCCTCCCTCTGCCTCCACTTGGACTGTTTCTCTCTCTATCTCCACCTCCCCTCTCTCTGCCTTCTCCCCCGTCACCCGCACCATCTCCTTTTCCCTCCCTACTTCGTCCCTTCGCTTTATATACCATTTCTTGAGTTTTCCCTCCCACACTCTCCAGAAAAACTTCTTTTCGTCTTCTTTCGTCCTTTCTCCATTCTTTACATTTGCCTCGGTTTGCAATTCCTTTCTTATGTTTCGATCCTCAATACTCATGTCTTTTCTAATTGTAATTTTCTTAAACTTGCTAGTCAAGTTAAGTCTCCATGTTACGTTCATTATTGCATCCACTGTTACCCTAGACCTAAACTGCACTCTCATTGGCCTTGTGTTTCCCTTACTATATTTACCCATTCTCCTAACTTCTTCAATATCATCTCTCCAGTTGTTTCCTTCTTCATCGACATGCTTGATCAATGTTTTTACCTTATTAATTTCTTCCTTATCCCTAGCTTTCCTCGCAATAATGTGCTCCTCTATATCCCCAAATACAATAATACACTTATTTCTATCTATTGTTTCACGCAGGACCTGTTCATTTCTCCTCATAGCTTTTACTACCACTGATTCTAAATCTTTATTTTCCCTTTCTGATTGTTTCTTTTGTTCCTCCATGATTTCCTTCATTGCCACTTCCTTCACTTTTCCTCCTTCGTCATTAACCCATTTATTGTGTTTCTCCTTAATCTCCTCCACATGTGTTTTCATTTCCTTGGTTTGCCCTTTGTATTCTTCAAGTTGCAATCTTAAAGCTTCATTTTCGTCCCGGAGTTGCCCCATATGAGTTTGAATTTCTTTTAGGCTAGCCCGACTCAAATCTTGTCCAGGCTCGATGTCCCCAGCCTGAGCACCACATATTGAACATATAGCCTCAATCTGTGAACTAACACTCACCTTCCACTCCTGCATATCCTCCTTCCACCTTTTAATGTCATTCAGCTCACGTATAACTTTCCCTAGAATGCCCTCGGTCTCACCGACTTCAAATCCATCAAAGTCAGCCATATTTGTTTACATCCACTCGCATTCACAATCGCTTGAATTATTTTTATCACTCGAAATATCCTCACTTGATTTTAATCTGTGGAACACTCCAGGAGGCCGCTAGGTCGTCGAACACGGTGTGTTGGGAATACCATACCAACCGGGCGCTCTGTCCGTTCGACAGAGCATCCGCCCATAGGGCGGCAGGCCCGGGCAGGGAGGTTGCACGCAGTGTGACGGGCTCCCGAGCCTCGTCCAGAGCCACATGTATGGCATGAACCGGACGGAGGAGGCGGGAATCGTCGGCGATATGGGGAAGGAGAGCGACGTCACACCGTCGTTTCGGCGTCCTCGGAAACCGCGAGGACGCCCGAACGAGGCACAGGAGGAAAGGCGGCCCGGCGCCACGGAGACAGCAGAGGTAAGGGGATGCATGGCGCGTACCCTTCCGTCGTACGAAGTGTGGAATCCAATGGAAGTGGTCCCTGACATAGAGAGCAATTCCCGACTACATAGTGCAGAGGCGAGACCTCGCCCCATCCGTGTCCGGGGAAGGAGGACGAGACACAAAGGACAATATCCACGAGCCACGATCTATACCTCCGAGGGTGAAAACCATCGCGGCTGTAGCATGAGAGAAGGGGAGGACACTCCCTACGTCCAACGGGCATGGCAGGACGGACACACCCATGGTGTGCGCAGGAAGGAAGTGATATCCTCCTCGCAATCGGAAAGGAAAAAGATACTGCCGTCCCATGGAGAAAGCCCAGGAATCGTGTGTAAGCACAATAATGTGAAAAACCGGTAAAACCGTGACAGGAGAATACCCCTTTCCCTTGTGTAGGAAGGAAAGGACGAAAAAGGGGGACCCTTCGAACGGAGGGCTATACAGGAGGATAATTCATGGGTGCACAAATACTGGAAGAAAACTCCTGAAAATTAACAGGCACAAGGGCCGAAGGACGCACAAAAGTGCTCCCTACACCTCGAAAATGGAGTACCTTTCATGAAAGCGAGTATCCCCCCCCCCCCCCTGTGCGAGGGGGTGAAGAGTGACCCCCCATGCGGAGGGTCAGGGAGAGACCAGGCGAACCAGCAAGAGCAAAAACCCCGGTCAGAAAAGACCAAGGGGCAGGTGCAGAACCCCAGAAGGAAGGCATGAAAGTCTAATAATGGAAGAGGATAATAAGAATACCCAAAGGGTGAAGGCACTGAAGAGGAGAAGACGCCTCTTCCCCACTCTACCATCAGAGGAGAGTTGGAGCACAGTCAGATAAAAAGGAGAAGTCTGTGAACCACTGCAACTGAGTCCCTATCCAGAGGTAAAGCAAAGCACCCTAGCACCGACCCAGAGTGGAGTGGTCCAGAATGGTCCCCTCCGCTCCGGGGCGGAAATCCGCTCTGGAGCGGAATGTAGGAGGAAGGGCCCTCGCCGCCCTGGAGCGGAATGGAAGCTGCGCACCAGAGCGGAGAGCGTTGCACGCTGCAGGAGCGGCCCAGGAGGCCGAGGGAGGCAATGGAGCGAGATGGTGCCAGTTGGAAGATGAATGACCTAGCCTAGGGAGGCAAGGGAGCGAGACGGAGCCAGTAGTAAGATGAATGACTGCAACAGTAGGAAGATGAATGACTGCAACGGAGGGCCCATCCAGAGGCAAGGCAAAGGCCACCGAGAACCGACCCAGAGTGGAGGGGGCCCGAACGGCCCGCTCCGCTCTGGGGCGGAAATCCCGCTCTGGAGCAGAAAGTAAGCTCTGCTCCAGAGCGGAGAGCGGCACAGGACAGGTGAGGAACCGGGATGGTGTCAGGAGAAGTATGGAAGAGAACTGGCCAAGAGCGGGAATGGCCGCTCGAGGGCGGGGCAGATGTAGTGCAGTCGGACGGGAGAGGCTTGAGGCATCAGGAAGGGTGAAAGGGAAAACACCCAAGAGTTCCGTCAGAATAGACTAGCAGGACAGCCGACGTGGAAGCATCCACGGAAAGAAAAAGACAGGCACCGCTCCAGAGCGTATCGTCTGCTCCAGAGCGGAGTCGCCGCACCAGGGAGGAGCGGGCGTAGGGTAGCCAAACGTCAGAGGCCCGTAGGTACCAGTAAAGGTGAAAGGCCAGGAACATCCAAAAGTCCCAAAAGAAACGTCGAGCACGATAGCCGACGCGGGAGCCTCCCTGGGTAAAAACATCAGAGATGTACATCCAAGCGTCCCAACTGAACGGTCTAGCATCACAGCAGACGTGGGAGCGTCCGTGGGTAAAGAACAGAGGCAAAGCATAGGCCCGACCTAGAGGAGGATAGAGCCCACCCTAGGGCGGAACGGGCCCCGTGAGGCCCGAGCCCAGACGCCAGAGGCCCATAACAAAAACAAGCCCAACTGAAGTGGAGAGGCCTAAAGGGTCCCGCTCAGCAAAGCCAAAGACACCGTTGAAGGACGTCAGGCAGATTGCAGTAAGAAAGGGAGCAGTCTGATAAGAGAATGTGTCTAGTCATAGGACCGACCCGGAGCGGGAGTCATCCACGCACCAGGGCGGAGCGAGCTGAGTACAGCCCTTCCGAGAGACCTGCGGCACCGGGGAGGGTGGAAGGAAAAAGACATCCCAAGGGATTGGTGAGCACAATGGAGGTTAAGACTGTGTCTCAGGAACCGCAAGGTATTGGGGAGCCCAATGTACGGAAGACTGTGCCCGAGGAACCGCAAGGTATGAGCGAGGTCAAAGTAGGTGAAGACTGTGTCTCAGGAACTCAAGGTATTAGTGAGCTCAAAGGAGGTTAAGACCGTATCGCAGGAACCGCAAGGTATAGGAGAGCCCAATGTAGGGTAAGACCGCTCCTCAGGAACCGCAAGGTATTGGTGAGGTCAATATAGGTGAAGACTGCGGCTCAGGAACTCAAGGTAGTGGTGAGTGCAATGGAGGGTAAGACTGTGTCGCAGGAGCTGGAAGCAGACAAAAACTGGGGCCCTGCAAGAAGGTTTAGGAAACCCGGAGACAGGCAAGCAAGAGCAAGCCTAGGAGGCAACAGTGTCGAACAACCAAAACGCAAGGGTGAAGCACAGGAGGAATGGGAGGAGGACGCTCCCAGCCTCCCGCCATCAGTGCAAGCATCCCGTGCAGGGAGGCAAACCGTGCAGCTTTAGCCCCCTCAGCCCTAACCTGGGCCTCCTGGATGGCCCGAATAGGAAGGACCCATCCAGGGTCTTCGGTCGGTGATGAGGAAGATGAAGAGACGGTCCGGCGACGGTTCCGACGAGGCGACGGAGTAGAGGAGAAAGACTGCCGTGGCGAGTCCTCAACCACTACGGCATCGTACCCGCCACTCAGTTCCACGAGGTCACAGGCAGCCCCCACCTGACCAGACCCTAAAACCTCCACACTGGCGCCTTGCACCGCCAGAGGTACGGGTCCACTCGTCCGAGCAGGAGAAGGCAGGCCACACGGAATGTCAGGCCCGACAAAGCCAGGAGAAGCCGGGAGACCATCGCGGACAAGAAGGGGAGAGGCCGAAGCAAACAGAGCCCCCGCCTTCTTAGGAGGTGGAGTAGGCGGGAACGGTGGTAGCAGAGCCAACGGCAACGATGGCGGAGGAGCCGACGGTAGATGTCCGGCGGCCTGCGACGCCCCAATCTCCCCGAGCAGCCCATGGGTGGTACGACGACCAGGTGAGAAGGCCGAAACACCAGCAGGAACACGGACCGGGGGAAGCATCGCCATCTGAGGGCGAAAAGTCGTCGAGCCCAGAGACGTGGGGTCGGAAGCAGCAGGGCGGCGGGACGTCGAAGACTTCCGGCGACGTGGAGAAGCTGAGCGGTGCCGCATCGACCCCGCTGTGTCCGCCGATAACGGAGACACACCAGACTGAGGGACCTGCGAAGCGGGGACCACAGGGCGTGGAGACACCAGAGGAAGGTTCAGCAAGGCGCGAACCCCTTCGCCCATGAAGCGGAGGACCCGGTGTAAAAGGTCCTTAACAGACCGAGCCACGCCCGACCATGCAGCGGTGAGGTCGACCCGTGCCGTCTCAGCATCCGGCGAAGTAGGGCGAGACTCAATCGTCATAACGTGGACGAGACACGGGCCACACCGTCTGGGGGTGAAGCCATCACGGCAGTAGCACGCAGCATGGGCGGGGCACCCAGTATGCCCAGCCCCCATAGCCGGACGGGCACACCCATGGCGCGCGCAGGCAGGGAGCGACATCCGCACTGTAAGCGAAGGGAGAAATGAAAGATGTCCCAGACGAAGCTCAGAGAAAGAAGAAGCAGAAATTGAAGGAAGGTATGACAGTATGCACAAAAAACACACAAAAGATACCATGCATTATGATAGGTACAGAAAAGTAATAACCCCCCCCCCCCCATGTGGAGAAGGACGGAGACGGACCCCCCATGTGGGAGGGCCATGCATACATCATAAGCAGCAACAGTCCGAAGAACCCCAAAAACCCAGGGCAGAAAAGACCAAGGTGCAGGTTCAAACACCCTGAAATAAAGCATGACAGCCATATAAGAACCGAAAGGGTACCTGAGGGTGAAGGGACCGAAGAGGAGACGGCAGGCCAAGGGACCCAGCAGTGCAGAGCGGGAACACAGCCTGATGTAAAGGAGAAGGTTATGAGACACAGTAACCGACAAACCCCAAGTACAAACAAGGCAATATTGGCCAACAAATAGTGCCAGGGCCGAGAGGGCAAGTCCGCACTAGAGCGGGAAAATCCGCTCCAGAGCGGAGCAGACAGACCCGCTCCAGAGCGGACTACACCCTCCCGCTCCAGAGCGGGGCATGCATGCATGACAATGGCAGTCTAGGCAAAGGAGAAAGGCAAGCGCACAGCGAACAAGAGAACCAGGGCATCAGAAGGCAAGGCCTAGGACCGACCTGGAGCAGGACTGGCGCCCGCTCCAGAGCGGAACAATCGTAGAGTAGAACCAGGTGAAAACAGGAGGGCTAGGGCAGCAGGAGGGAAGGCCGAGGACCGACCAGGAGCGGGACTGGCATCCGCTCCAGAGCGGAACAAGCGTAGAGTAGAACCAGGTGAAAACAGGAGGGCTAGGGCAGCAGGAGGGAAGGCCTAGGACCGACCAGGAGCGGGACTGGTGTCCGCTCCAGAGCGGAACAGGTAGAGGAGAGACCCAGTGTGGAAGCCAAAGCGAAGAAGGAGCCCAAGGGGGCCCTGTCCAGAGCGGAATAGACATCGCTGCAGAGCGGAGATGCCTGCACCAGAGCGGAGATGTCCGCTCCAGAGCGGATTTGTCCGCCCTCGAGCGGAAAGGGAGATGGAGGTAAAGACCAACCAAAAGGCTCAACCCAAGTGCACAGCAGGACAGCTGGCAGGGGAGCTTGCATGAGCAAAAATAAAACAGTGCGATGCAGAGGACCGACCTAGAGACGGATAGGACCATCCTAGGGCGGAGCGGGTCCAGAGGGACCCGACCACAGCAGCCAAAAAAGAGAACATGTCGGAAGCATAGGACCGACCTGGAGCGGGATTTGTCCACGCTGCAGGGCGGAGCGGGCGCGGAGCCCTTCCCAGAGACCCGCGTCACCAAAAAGGGTGGAAGGGACGACAGTTCAAGGCATCGTAGAGCTCAAAGGAGGTGAAGACCGTGCCGCGGGGACCTCAATGTATGAGGGAGTTCAATTAAGGGGAAGACTGTGTCTCATGAACTCAAGGCCGAGGGGAGCGCCAACAAAATAAGGGAGAGACAGTGCGGGAGCGAGCGTCAGACGAAAAAAGGGTGCCCCACAGAAGGTTTAGGAAAACCAAAGCGTCATACCCCTGCGAGCCTAAGGTGGTTTAGTAAAACCATAGATCGGCAAGCAAGAGCGACGAGGCAACAATGACGGTCTACCAAAAGTCCCATCTCCCCCTTCTAAAAAGTGAGGCTAGGAACATGAGGCCTAGCCCTGGCGCCCCCCTCCAACTAAAAGTTAGGCTATGAACAGGGGGCCTAGCCGTGGATGAGTGGCAGATAAACAAAAAACACAGGGCACACTCCAATGCGAAACATTCATGTGAAGGTAAGCAAAACAAAAGGCCAAAATAACCTGTCAAGGCAAGGGGGGCTATGCCCCCTTCATCACAAACGAAAGTGCAGAAGGTAGCCTAACTTTTCGCAAAAACCACGCAATGAAAGCAGAAAAGAAGCACAAAGCGGAAAAGAACCTACCATATACAAAATTAAGCCACCGCAAGTGAAAATGATGATAAAAACAGGCAAAGGCCTAAATAATAACACTCGCCGAAGGGCGACGCATGCGCAGAAGAGTGACCAACCTGTTTCGACGCCATACTCAAAGTAACACACCTAAGAGCCCATTTGAAGCGTGCCTACATCACAGATCATCTGTCTAAGAACCTTAGGTACCATAAATAAGGCCCACAACCCACCCAAAGGGTAGGCGACAGGAGTGGAAGCACAAAAATCGGGCGCATAGAAAACAGCGAGTGTGAAGGCTTGAGTAGCGCGAAAAGGAATGCCCAATGAACCCTGTCGGGTAGTGGGGTGGATCCGTCAAGACGGCTGAAGGAGCCAGATAGGATGGCCTAAAATCCTGTAATTTTCTCTTCTTTCTCATCAATATTTTCTTATTTTCCTTTTCAAATAGTGGCCTCCAAAGTATGTACAACGTACCTAGTAGAGAGAGTAAGGTGCTACTCTAGATGTTATCGTTTTATCGCGCTAGTGATTTCGATAATTGCCCGCTCTAGAGCGGAGCAAAATTATACGATAAGTCTATAGCTCTACGTTGGAACGTAGAGGCTACTACTAAATATACAGTTTTACAAAGTAAGAATACTATGTGGTTGTTTGATTATCTGCCTTTTCTATTTGCAATGGTTATGATATGATTACAAATGTCCCCCTCCAGTCTTAGATATCAGGCATAATTGTCAATGATGGAGGGGCCACTAATAAATTATAGGTTTGACTCCTGCAAGGAGATAAAGAAAACCTAATATTTAGTAGTGGCCCCGTAATCATTGACGACTGGGGCCCTCCCGACCATCCCCTTCCCATTCGCTGATGTATTAAGGATTTTGGTATACTTGATATGTCAGTGAAGGTGGATAGATGCGCTAGCCAGCGTCTGGTCCAAGAATCCACAAAAGTACATCCACGGAATATGGAAAGCTTATGAATAGTTATTCATATTTTATTTTTATTTTTTATTTGTTACGAAGTTTTTTCGTAGTGAGAACCCAATCATAAAGACGAACCATGAGTGATTTAGCGTGTGCTTATGATGAAGGTTCCTCTGAGCTCTGCGGCGGTAGTTTCAAACTGCGCTTATGGGCGTTTGAAGAGGTAGCCTTATGTAATAGGCATAATCGTCAATGATTACGGGGCCACTACTAAATATTAGGTTTTCTTTATCTCCTTGCAGCAGTCAAACCTATAAACCGACTCGGCAATTCGACTCTTCGGTGATTGGATTGTTCGATACCCATGGGTTGAGGTGTTAACTGTTGAAGATGTTTATCGCAAATGGGAAAATGATCTCAATACTATTATTATATAGCCTACCAACATTTCTTCCCTGAAAAAACTGTAGTCACTCACCAGTCTGACCTCCCTTGGATTAATTGCCGTATTAAACGCCTTATGCAACAACGTGACAATGCCTTTAAAGCCAACAACACCACCCTTTTCAAATCACTTCGAAACAAAGTTATTAGAGAAATTAAAATGGCAAAAAAGACTTTCTATCCCAACAAAATACAACACTTGAAACACACAAACATTAGTGAATGGTTTAGCCGAATTCAGGAATTTTGTGGCCTTAAGAACCGACCCTCTACCTTCCCGTGTGTCAACCATCTCACCAGTAATGAAGCAGCCGAGACAATAAATAATCATTTTGCCTCTATATGTCAACAACTTCCCAAGCTCTCTCATGACCAGCTCCCAGCATACCTCCCTACCCCCTCCCCCCCACCTATCGTATTAGAGTACGAAGTGTGCCGTCGTTTACAGATTCTCAAACCTAAACGCTCCTCCACTCCACTCGATTTTCCTATCCGCTTATACAAAGAATTTGCTCCTGAACTTTCCTTACCTCTCACATCCATAATTAATGCTTCCTTACAACAATCCAAATGTCCTAAAGATTGGAAGCATTCCTATGTCACTCCAATACCTAAATCTTCAAACCCTCAATCTCTTAACCTAAGAAGTGCGCATGGGGGTAATTAGAAACGTCCCCCTGTGCTGACGTATTTGAGCTGTTTCCATCACTAAAATATTCATTTTACCATAAATAGCATTAATACTTATCCATACGCGCCTATTATGGGTTGATTATAAAGGTATTAACCTGAAACAACAATAAAACGAGTGAAAACAGTGTTTGGATGGTCAAAATCGGAGATATAGGCCGCGAGTTATATAATGTATGGGTGAGGCAACCTGCTTTCCCGCCAATTTCCCCCAAGGCCACTGAGACACAGTCGATCGATATTCTCTCTCTCTCTCTTGCACTCGCTTGCTAACACTGATGACAATGCCCTGCTTGCAACTCGCTAATGTTAGCACAAAAATATACCTCAGAATAAGGGAATAACAGGGAAAACAGGTGATAACTGAAGGAGGGGAGGAAAGTGGGGAAGGAGGGGAGGTAGAGGAGTGATATTTTGCATGGCCCAGGGGCCCAAAAAAAATACAAAAATACAAAAATAAAAATACTGTTTTTTTTTTCGATGTTTAAAGTTGATTTTTTTTCTCTGACTCTTAAGAGTCTTCCCGCAGTCCGCCGGGGGAACTCTTAAGAGTCTTCCCACAGTTCCCGGGTTAATGAACTACGGCCCATAGCTATTACACCTATTCCTAGCCTTATTTGTGAAAGTTTTGTAGCTGAATTGGCTTACAAATATATATACAGTAAAAGTCCATTAATCCGACGACCGATGATTCGAATCTCCCAATAGTCCGAATTTTTCAATTTGAGGCCAAATCCGAATTCACCCGATGGTCCGAATTTCAAGAAGTCCCAAAGTCCCCTTTTTGAGGCATTAGGCCACTCAAATGACACATAATGGAGCACACACATATCATATGTTCATGAATTCACTTTAAAAGTTTTACCATTGTCATTGTAGCCTATTATCTACTTCAAAACATTCAGATTAATGGTCAAAGGAAGCTACTGATATAATCGTAAACACCTTCGTCTTCTTCTTCTTCCACATCGTCTGCTAGAGAGTTTGTTTTGCTCTTGAACGCATCCTTGGGACGCTCCGATGCGACTACTGGCTTGCACCGCATTTTCTGCAAGCGCATTCAGTCTTGAGCTTGAAAACGCACCTTTCAAGAAGTCCCAAAGTCCCCTTTTGAGGCATTAGGCCACTCAAATGACACATAATGGAGCACACACATATCATATGTTCATGAATTCACTTTAAAAGTTTACCATTGTCATTGTAGCCTATTATCTACTTCAAAACATTCAGATTAATGGTCAAAGGAAGCTACTGATATAATCGTAAACACCTTCGTCTTCTTCTTCCACATCGTCTGCTAGAGAGTTTGTTTTGCTCTTGAAACGCATCCTTGGGACGCTCCGATGCGCTACTGGCTTGCACCGCATTTTCGGCAAGCGCATTCAGTCTTGAGCTTGAAAATGCACCTTTGGACGTATTAGTCTTGAGCTTGAAAAACGCACCTTTGGATGTTCCGATACGCTACTATTTATAGTTCAGTGATCGGAGCATCCCAAGGGTGCTTTCAAGACAACAAGACAAGGGTGCTTTCAATACAATATAATATAACAGAGCACGTCACAAAAGGAAAATCACAAAAGGAAAATTACAAGAACCTCTCAGGGAAGTGCCGTTTTTAAGGCATTACTTCCCGAACCACATCTGATCTTCAAGAGCAAGACAAACTCGCTAGTAGACGGAAGAAGAAGAAGACGTTTATATCAGCAGATTCCTTTGGCCATTAATCTGAATGTTTTGAAGTAGTTAATAGGCTACAATGACAATGGTAAACTTTTGAAGTGATTTCATGAACATATGATATGTGTGTGTGCACCATTGTGTCATTTGGGTGGCCTAATGTCTCAATGTTTTCGTCATACACAGGTTCATAGGGGTAAAGTCCGATAATCCGAAAAATCCACTAATCCGAACGAGAGCCGGTCCGCTGCCCTTCGGATTAACGGAAGTTTACTGTACTGTACAATAAATTAGACTCGTGCCAGTATGGAAATATTAAATCCTCATCCACCTCACACTACCTCATCAGTTTTCTTGATTTCATTCATAAAAATTTAGACCGCCGAAACACGTCAGTAACAGCAGTATTCATAGATTTAAAAAAAGCCTTCGATCTAGTGAACCACACCATTATAATTAAGAAAGCACTACAACTTGGCCTCAGGGAATGTCTTACCTCCTGGTTGGCGATTTCCTCAACGACCGTCAACAATCCGTCCGATTTCTAGGCAGTATCTCCAGTTCACAAACACATCACTTGCGGTTTGCCTCAAGGGACACGAATGGGGCCCCTCGGTTATTTAATACTCAGCAATAACGCCCTTCAAGACGCAGAACTTAAATGGAAATATGTTGACAATTCCACAATAGCCTCTTCCATCAGCAACGCTTCTCCAGACTACAGCATTCTCCAAGCCAACCTAGATGCCCTACTGACCTGGACACAAGATAATGATGTCACTATTAACCTAAACAAAACACTTGTCATGAACTTCAATGTTGCTTCTAAACCCATCCCTCCAACCACCCTCAAGCTTGGCAATCACACCCTCGAGATAGTTCAGTCCACTAAATTACTTGGTGTTCTCCTTCAGCAAAAACTACTCTGGGATAAACATGTTAACACCATAGCTAGTGCTTCTTCTTATCGGCTACACATGTTACGCACCCTGAGACAACTAGGGATTCCCAGAGATGACATGCTACTTTTATACAAATCTTTTATTTATTAGTGGCCCCTCCATCATTGACGAACATGCCTATTACATAAGGCACCCTCTTCAAACACTCATCCGCCGTAGTTTTGAATCTACCGCGCAGAGCATTTAAAATATGAGGAGCCTTCATCATGAGCGCACGCGACTTCACTCATGGCTTCAGTCATTATGAATTGGGTTCTCATTACGATTTTTTTTTCGTAAAATTTTAATTTTAATATAAAAAGAAAAAGAAAATAAGAATAACTATTCAATAAGCTTTCCATAATATCGTGGATGTACTTGTGTGGATCTTTGACCAGACGCTGACTCAGGCGTCATTCTTCCTTCTCTGCTCTGCGCTCAGCCTGCCCGGACGTGTCTCCCCACGCTCCGCTGGTTCCGCATTTGTTGCGTCCCTAGTGAGTTTTTTCTCATTTGTTTACTCCGGGATGTATCGAGTAAGGTTAGGATATGCGTAGCAGGAGTGTCCTGGGCTGGTTGCCCGCAGTGCAGTGTATTTTGGGTCGTGTGTTTGGGGCATCTATTTCGGATGTACCCTCGTGGTCCTGTTGTGGACTTGTGAACTTTTTCACGGTTGAGTTAGTTTGTGATGCAGGCGGCTTTCATTACACGTTATTATTGCTTCCTTTTATCTTTCTGATGAAGTAGCTTATTTTTGCTGACGTTTCCAGCGTATTTTTCTTCACTTAGTGAAGTTTTTTCTGGGTCCCGAGTCAGTTCTTCCCTTTGCCGGAAGTGTTTGCTACAGTGGTGTGTTGACGGTGGTTCCTGTTGTGATATAATTCAGTGCTTTTTGTTTATATTACGACATGTTTACTTTTATGTCCGTCTGCCTAGGCCTAGCCAGCCTCTCGTAGCTTTGCCACATGTACAAGTGTTATTGATTTATGTTATAAATATGTACTACTGTGTCATGTGTGTCCTGGTTTAGTTGTGTATTGGCTAATTCCACGGACTATTTATGTGTCCTGGTTTAGTTGTGTATTGGCTAATTCCTCGGACTATGTTGGGCCCGGCGTTAGTTGTGTTTTGGCTACGCCTCGGTCCTGTATTGCGTTCAGATGGTATCTGGACGGGGTGGGTTATTTCCGGCGGGTTTTTCTCGGTTACACCATGAAAAACCCGGCTGGTTGCCGAGTTTTAGCCACGCGTGGTTTAAAAACAGGCTTGTTTCCCCGGCGAGTGGGTGTCTGTGGTTCCCCAGGACTGCGTCTCTGTGGTGCCTGTTTCAGGCCCCTTATGAATCCCGGCGGGATGGCTGTACCCATCTAACAGTGTTCATACGGACACGTGTTTGTAGTTTTTTCGGTTTTGCAAAGCCAATAAAAAACTAAGCTGTTGTTGTTTTTCCTCCCCGGCGATCTTTTACAAAGAAGTGGGGATAGGATTGGTTGGGGTTAACTTTAAATCACCCGGCGGGTGCAACCTGGAAGGGTGGGATGGACGAATTTACAAAAGAAATTCAGTTTAGTTGACCAGACATTTGAGGGATGCATTGTGTATCACCTTCAACATACGGCGAATTAAGGCACAATTGGGGTTAACGTTTTTAAACTATTATTCACACCCGGCGGGTGCTCCCTGGAAGGGTGGGAATAACGAATTTTCAATTCAGTTAGTTAACCAGACCATTGAGGGATACGTTTTGTATCGCCGCCTTCAGCTTAGGCGTAATTGGGGTTAACAGTTTTTAAACTAATATTCACACGGTGCTCCCTGGAAGGGTGGGAATAACGAATTTACAATTCAGTTAGTTAACCAGACAATTGAGGGATACGTTTTGTATCGCCGCCTTCAGCATACGGCGATCTAAAAAGATACTTCGGAAGTTAGATCTCGTATTTGTGTCAGGCTTCCCAGTTTTTGATCTACGAGATAATTCGGGGGCCGGCGTCTTTTTTAGGGGGTTTTTCCAAAATTGAATCTGGAAACAAACACCACCGGAAAGACTAAATCAGTTATAAACGCCATGCGGGTCTTTATATTATGTCAGAGGGTATTCATAAATCTTTTTGGACAAGTTAAGATAATTTGAAATCTTTTACTTAGGAACCCCACCGCGTAGCGAGCTGTAGTCGTTGTGAATTGCGTCTCGTTACCCGGCGGGTTATTTAACACTTGTGTGCGAACATGTTGGATTAACCTTATGAGCATTAATTCCTGGAAATTTTCTTTTTTTCCAGAGCTGGGTCCCGGCGGGTCTATACAGAACCTGGAGTAAGTTTCCCACCAGTCTCTGTCATGGCTACCTTTGCCCCGGTTTTTGCTTTATGCATTACGCCCTCCTGTTCAGGTATCTCTATTTTTGCGCACACCCTTTGTATAAAATGTGTTAAATGTCTCGACCGCTCAAGGGGTCTGTGGGTGATGCGAAACTGTACCTTTTGCTCTCAACTCAGTTTAAAAGTCTTACAAGACAATGACAAGACCGCAGCGGTCGCCTTACGGAAGGTCAGGCAGCAGATGACCGCTTATACTACTATTGTGGCTCATAAGTCACTTCAATGCGATAACGTCCAGTTATGGGATAAGTTACTATTTGAGCACCCTCCCCTTAAACGTCCCTCTAGAGTAACTGTTCGTAAACCAACAGAGACTGGACAGGGTTCTATACTTGCTCCAGCCCCAGGCACAGCTAAGCGACAGCGAGAACCGACGCCCCCGGTGGCAGCCTCCTCGTCACGGGCGAGATCTAGGTCCAGGTCCCCGCTTAGGCAGCAGCCGCCGAGTCTCTCTTCTTCACCAACGAGCAAGAAGAGTAAGACAGAGGGGTCAACAAGTGGATATAGCGAGAAATCTTCTAAACCCAAGAGCAGTTCGCGGTCGCACCGTAGCCACAAATCTTCCCGAAAGGACTCACATGATCGAAAGGCCTCCCGGCGTTCACCGGAGTCTAGTGCCTCTCGTCATACCTCTACCCCCGACAGATCTAGTGTGCAATCTCATGGGGAAAATTTAGTACCAGTACCAAAAGATAGTTTACCTCTTAGTATTTTAACTCTAGATTTGGAGAGTTCAGTGGACAGTGATCGTCCACTGGCAGAGTCAAGTGGGAACTCCATAATTGAGGGTATTTCAGACTCCCAAGGGAGTGCAGGCCAAGGCATGGGTGTTTGGCGGTTTTCTCAACCTATGGCTAGAACTACACAAACAGTGGCTGATGTCCACCGGGACGCGGCGATCCCATCATCTATTCCTGACTTGTCTTTACAACAAGATGAGACTCCGGCTTCGGCGGAATCCTCTCGTGGTGAGCCGGATGACAAAGACGATGTATCTATCATCTCAGACATGGAAGTGCAGGAGTCAGGGTCAGTTTTAGACGCCGCACAGGATCGTAATGATTCACCTTTGAGTTCATCATCGAATAAATTTGTCACAGCAGAGGAAATAGATGGGCTGCTAGTTAATGCTCTCACTAAATTTTTTGGCCAACAGCCGGAGACTCCTACAGTGGACCTGGGAGCTCCTATGACAAGTTCTAACGTCCGGCCTCTGATGACTTCTATTGCTTTGACTCAGATCCCTCACCCTCCCTCTATATCACCATCGGTGGTCACTAGGCCTGCTACGGCGGCACTGACTACTTCGAATGTAAGGGTTATAACGGATGTCAATCCACCCCCTTTAGATAAAGCACCTATGAGAAAGGTAGCTATGCCCTTACTGTACGGCCCAGATGAGTCATGGGTTCACTTGATCCCCACTAATCCAGAGGTCGCTCAACCTACCTTGTCAGGGGAACTTCCGGTGCCACGAGAGTGGGTAATACAAGGCAATAAATCTAAAAAATTAAGGGCCTTGGATACTTTGGGGAATGTACTAGATGTTAATGTTAAGGCCATTCCTAATTATTATCACCAGGACTATTTTGTTTATACTGCTAAACCTGCCCTGCCCCCTGCCTCAGCTTCGAAACTGTTTTCTGACTGGTCCAAGCACGATGGTTTTAATGACATAAAGACACTGTCAACCCTCACACCAGAACTTGATTTGCAAACTGTCACAGACTCAGCCGCTAATCCAGTGTTGAAGGTGGGGCAGTTGGGTCCGGGACCTTGGGTGGATTGGGAGACGGAGGCTCAGAACTTTGCGACCACCTTCACCTCAAAAACTTCCCACCAGATCCCTCAGGATAGTCATTCTTGGTTTTCGATGCCAGTGTGTTCTGCCGGCAGAGTCCCTTCAGCTTTGTTTGATTTCTTAGCTGCCCCCAAAATCAATTTATGTGAACTCAAGGACCCTCTCACTACCCCTACCCCTACTCACCTAGACCGAGAATTTAGGCTACGGGGGAAAGCATTTAGACTGTTCTCACAGTACATTGTGACGCAACAGGTGGCTAAATCGATGCTCCGGTCCACTCAGGCAATCGCAGACGCGGATGCTAGAAGATCGGTTGAACTGTCTCGGCGACTGCTCCTTCAGTCGTCAATTCAGTCATTGGGTGACATACGCACAGCTTTGCTTGAGGCGGTGCGAGCACGACAAGATCTTAGGATGTCCTTAGTACGGAAGCTTCCTGATCGTATTGCGAATCAGGTGGTCATGTCACCAGTGCTCACTCCCTCTTTAATGTCCCCTGAGGTGTGGAGAACCGTTTTAATATGGCTCAGGCCTTTAATTAAACATAGTCCCACCCCTTCTAAGAAACCTGCCTTTAACTTCCCCAAACCCAAGCCAGTCGCAAAAGCACAGCCGGGGGGGATCTAAGCCCTTTCATCTACCTAAGTCCTCCTCCACTCAAGGTCAGTACAGGTACAAACAGGGTAAGTTTACAGGTCAGAAAGGAAGAGGCTATAATAAACCAGGTCAGGGCACGTCTTCTGCCAACGCCAGCCAGCCGGCGAAGCGTCCACCACCACCACCTCCACCACCATAAAAAAACTAATGTCTCTCTCATTCCCGGGGCCGGGCTTAAGGCGGGTGGATCCGAGGGTAGTACAGCCGGCGAACCCTTGTCTGCTAACTGGGTCGTTCCGAACGTGTCACCAAGCATGGCCGTTAAACACTTGGGCAAGGATGGTGGCACGCAAAGGCATCACTTGGCAGTGGCTCCGGCGACCTCGTTTACGTCAGCCGACAACGGCGAATCTAGTTTCTTTAGAGGTGGAGTCACTGGTCACGGAAATGATGGCCAAGAATGTCATCATCCCGGTCCCTCAAAATTACCCAGTCTTCACATCCAAGCTATTTTTGGTTCCCAAAAGGGACAGTGTTCAGATGAGACCCGTCGTAGACCTGTCGTATCTGAACCTTCACATTCACAACGAGTCATTCAGGATGTTAACAGTGCACCAAATCAGGCTAACACTTCCGCCGGGAGGTTGGATGTGTTCCTTAGACCTGACAGACGCTTATTGGCACGTCTCGGTAAACAAAAGATTTCAAAGATTTCTGGCCTTACGGATCAGGGATCAAACTTATGTTTTTCAGAGGATGCCATTCGGTTTGAACCTGGCACCTCGCTTATTCACGAAATTAGTCCGGCAAGCACTGATGCCATTGTTAAAACAAGGGATCAGGATTTTGTGGTACCTAGACGACTGGCTGGTGGTGGCAGAGACAGAGCAAGTATGCATAAATCATGTCAACATAACATTAAAACATGTCAAAACTCTAGGGTTCAAGGTAAATCTGGTAAAGTCAAACCTTGTTCCCTCACGAGTAGTTCAGTGGATAGGGCTGGTTTGGGACACAGCTGCTCTCACTCTGAGTCAGAGTGTGGACAATCGAAACAGATTTCGCAGGAAACTGTTCAGGTTCCTTCACAGTCTGACTACGACACGCAGAATCTGGGAGTCTCTGGTCGGCTCTCTCAACTGGATTCAACTAACTGTAATGTTGGGCCGGTTGAAAGTAAAGCGTTTAATATTGGAGGGCAACAGATATTTTCCGCTATTGCCAGCGAAAAAATTATGGCCCATACCAAAATTAATCCACAACTTACTAGCGGTCTGGGCGAAGAGGGAAATGTTGCACTCGGTAATGTCATGGACCTCTCCTCCGCCGACGGTATGGGTAGACACGGATGCGTCAGGAACGATAGGTTGGGGTTTTCAGTCAAACCAAGGGCACCAGGGTCAAGGGCTTTGGTCCCATTTAGAAATCTCCCACATCAATGTCAAGGAATTACTAGTCCCCTTATATTTCCTTCAGGCTCACGGCTCTACTTTACGGGGCAAGTCGGTGGCCTTCAGAATGGACAATCTGAATGCGGTTCACTGTATTCAGAAACAAGGGTCAGCGAGATCTCGGAAGTTGCTAAACATGTCAGAAGAGATTTTTACTCTAGCCAACAGGCTGGACATTCATCTTCACGCATCTTATTTCCCAGGCGTAGCAAACGTCTGGGCAGACGCTCTGTCTCGGAGACAGAGCACAACAGTAGAATGGGCGCTCAAGCAACCCATTTTCAACCAAATGATTGCAGAGCTTTACCATCCACAAGTGGATCTGTTCGCGTCCAAGGAGACTCACAAACTCCCACTGTACCTCACCCGCCAGACCATAACGCCGGCAGGGGGGCCAGACGCCCTGGTGACAGACTGGAACAGGTGGAGTTCCATCTATCTGTTTCCGCCGCCAGACGCGTCTCTAATGTGCCATGTAGTAAACAAACTACGAGATTATCGGGGCTTAGTCTCGATAATCGCGCCCCTGTGGCCGGCGCAGTTGTGGTACCAGCAATTGAAAACGTGGTGCCCGGACCCGGTGTCGCTCCCGGTCGGGTTTTTCCACTTAGACACGATTGGCAACCTAGCGACCTCGCTGACTTTTGCATTATGGACATTCAGGAGGCCAAGTGGCTAGCACCATATGGTAGAGAGGTGACCAATAAATTATTGAATCAATATACTCAGTCTACAAAACGACAGTACCAATCGCATTGGCAAGCCTTTACTTCTTGGATCCTTAGAACAGAACAAACTGTGCCCTCGGTGGCGTTAGTTTTTAATTATTTAAATTATCTGTTTGAGCAGAAACGTTTATCTGTGGTAACGTTAAAAAATCACTTAACAGCGATTAGAATACCATTTTGGGACCTTACCGGTCTCTCAATACCAGTTGCGGAGGAAACAGGTTTTATGAGGACATGTTTTAAACTCCGCCCACCTCCCCGTCAGCTCATGCCTACTTGGTCTCTGGACAAAGCATTGTCATTACTTCACTCCCGTCTGTACCAAAATACTGCAGATTTTACATTACTCTTAAAAAAGGCTGTATTCCTTTTGGCTTTGGCCACCGGGAACAGAGTGTCAGAGCTGGCGGCGATGAGCAACACACCTAATTGCCTCAGGTTTGGTAGGCTTAATGAATGTATTCACATTGCACCTTCCCCAGGGTTTGTAGCCAAGAATGAGCACAGTGCACACATGTTTTCTGAGTTCACTGTGCCGGCGTTGAAAAGGGGAAAGGTGCACCATAATTTATGTCCAGTGCAAGCTCTAACCAAATATTTGAGGGTAGCTCCTCTGAACCCCCAGGGTGCTTTATGGGTGGCAAGTACGGGTAAGCGCTTACTGAAACGTAGATTGGCTTCTCTTTTGGTCGAGGTCATTAAAGAGAGTAATCCCGGCGTTGTGGGTAGGGCCCACGATTTACGCAAATGGGCAGCCTCTTTGCGTTTCCTTAAGAATTTTTCTGTGGAAGATATTACGTCCACGCATTTGTGGGCCTCTAATCATACGTTTTTGACTCGGTACCTGTCAGTAGCTCTAGACAAACCTTCCTTGCCATGTATAGCTTTAAGGCAGAGGGTCTAGGTGGCCCTTAAGTCACTTTTTGTTTTAATTTCAAGGAAAAGGGGGGGGGGGGGTGCAGTCAGTGTAACATAGGACACCCTAGACCCCGCCGGAGTATAAGAGCTGTGATACGAGTATGGGTAATGTGATATGAAAATTTCTCTGTTCTATTCAGGGCGGGAAATTGTGCTAGTACAATGTTAGTACAAACAACAGTGTTGTTATAATAGTTTTAGCTGTAAAAGCAATTTAGTTTTAAGCATTGGATATATTTTGCAAAATATTTCCACGAGTATTATGGGGTTATATGTGCACATGTAAACTTATAAGTTTTTATTTTTCACCACTTATGTTGAGTGGGGTGCCTTTTTAACTTACAGATCTGTTCGCAGAGTCTCAAGAGTTAACCTTTTGTATCAAGCAGGCTTCTTTGAAGCACGCGCCTGCTTGACCCCCTTTTTGTATATATGTGCTGCGCCATTAAATATATTTTTCAAAGTAAGAATACTATGTGGTTGTTTGATTATCTGCTTTTCTAGAGTTATGATATGATTACGAATGTCCCCCTCCAGTCTTAGAAATCAGGCATGTTCGTCAATGATGGAGGGGCCACTAATAAATTATAGGTTTGACTCCTGTAAGGAGATAAAGAAAACCTAATATTTAGTAGTGGCCCCGTAATCATTGACGACTGGGGCCCTCCCGACCATCCCCTTCCCATTCGTTGATGTATTAAGGATTTTGGTTACTTGATATGTCAGTGAAGGAAGAATGATGCCTGAGTCAGCGTCTGGTCAAAGATCCACACAAGTACATCCACGATATTATGGAAAGCTTATTGAATAGTTATTCTTATTTTCTTTTTGTTTTTATATTTTACGAAGTTTTTTCGTAGTGAGAACCCAATTCATAATGACTGAAGCCATGAGTGAGGTCGCGTGCGTTCATGATGAAGGCTCCTCATATTTTAAATGCTCTGCGCGGTAGATTCAAAACTACGGCGGATGAGTGTTTGAAGAGGGTGCCTTATGTAATAGGCATGTTCGTCAATGATTACGGGGCCACTACTAAATGTTAGGTTTTCTTTATCTCCTTACAGGAGTCAAACCTATAATATTACCCAAACTCTGCTATGCTTCACCCGTTTGGTCATCCTCTCTCAACTTAACCCAAAGAAATAAATTAGAAAAAATTCAGAAGAGAGCACTCAGAATAATGTTAGGGGCCAACTACACCACTTACCAAGATGCATGTAGCCTAATTAACGTCCTCGCCATATCTAACCTCTACGAACAACACCTTCAGCAGTTCGCCAGCAAACTACTAAACAGACACCAGCACCTACTACCGCCCGACGCCCCTCCTCCTCTACGCGCTGTTCGCCACTTCAATCGTATTGTCCCCATCAGAGCACCACGGACTGACCGCTACAAGAACAGCGCAATTCCTTCAATAATTAAGGTCTTAAATAATCAATAAATTATATACATATTTTTAATTGTAAATTAGCCTGTTAGCTCCTGCGTCAATTTTAATTTTAATTTTAACTATGTATCAACTTCCTTGTATATTTTCAGCCTTCGGGCTGCTTTTGTGAATAAACCGTTAATTATTATTATTATTATTATTATTATTATGAAGTGACGGGCGCGGAAAATGCGAAGCAAGCAGCGCTAAAGTCTTATGTCCCGCATCCAGGGCGGAAGAGACGTCCAGTGGGACACGGAAGACCATGGAGAGTCCGACCAGGAACGGGAGAGGAAGGCAAGAAGGACCCGTCTGTGGACCGGGAGCCACCGAGCCCGCAAACGTCAACGAGGGCCCGAGGTCGCCAACCCGGCCTAAGAGGAATCGCGAGACAGGCAGGGGCACCGAAAATGAGCACCCACACCACAGCCGGGCGCACCAAGCCTGTGCCAGCCACGGGGACGGCAATAACCAGACCTAGCCGCGGAACTGTCGAAGCTTCAGGGGGACGTCGCACAGCAACAGTGCGACCGGAGGAGGAATACAAAGAGCGCCCCCACCCTGCCCCATACATCTGCGAATGCAACCAGAACCAATTGTCGGGGTGCGAGACCGGAGGGAGAGGGACATAGGCAACGTGTGCAACCCCCAAGAGGCGAACAAGGAGAGCCCTGGAATGCCCCAAGAAGCAGACAGGCCGACGAAGACAGGATGCGTCAGCGTCCACTCTACCAGAACAGCCTGTCTGTACAACAGGCAGTCCCCCCGCTCTGCCTGCTTCGTTGGTTTCACTTTTGAACACGTGCGGGGGCTGACGGAGGCGGCAGGAGGGGAGTGCATGCCCGCATGCCCACCCTTCCTGCCGCCCCCAACTAATTGTAGTGGGCCCTATCATTTCTCATCCTTTCTGTTTTCCGTTTTTCCCTTCTTCCCGCTGGCCCCTCCTTTGGGAGCACCGTGACTGTCATGAGGTAAACGACCGTACTCACTCTTTGGTTTCGTTGGAGGGTGTTGTGGGTCGGCAATCCCTACACCCGTCGAACTGTGGTACCCGACGTGTTCGAGCGAGGGGAAACTTTTATGCCAAACCCTAACCCTTGTGCTGGGTCGGCGATCGACGGATCGACGGCCCTTAAGGTGCATTAGTCGGGGTGTATATCTGCAAGAATTCCTAGGGCGGTCGTCCCGTCCTCTAATTGTGGCTCCATGGTGGGTTTGGAATCTGACTCAGATGAATTTAGAAATATTCGTCCTATGGAATCTAAAATTGCCCCCTCCGACGCCGACCCCTGCGAGAAATTGGACTGCCTCAAGGACCCTTCACCTTCTGCCAACAGTGCCGGAGTTCCCCACTCAGGCATGGCACCCACAGACCTTGGCAAACCTCCTAAGGATACTGTGACGAATTCTCCATCGTCGGGTAGTGAGATCCATCAGGTGATCTCCCCGGTATCAATTCCTATGCACAGTACTGCCTCTGTGATCAATAATAGTGATGACAACCCCACAGTCTCGACTTTAACTTCTAAATTACCAGATTATGATTCTAGCCTTAGCCTACCTCTTCATTCTGTTGACAACCTTAATGAAGAAGCTCGCATGCCCTCAGCTGACACCCCTACGGATGCTTCTTGCATCCCTGACCCGTCTGTGACTACATCTGTTACCATCTTCCCTCCTCCGGATGCAGGATCTACTACCTCAATTAAACCTGCTTCTGTACCTCCACGATCTCAACGGGCCATTGATGCAGGTACAGGAAAAGACCTTGCCGGTATTTCCTCTGCCATTCACACGCTTCAACCGTTCGTACCTTCGCATAACCGACAAAGGCGTAAGCGTAACACGTATACCCCTGCTTCGAAGGACACTTATAACGCTATGTTCAGTCCCCCTGATTGGTCACGGTTTTTCACGGTCTCTGGTGAACCTATGGATGATTTCAGTCTATACGATACTCTCGCACAAGATATTGGTGACTTCACCATGCATGCTGTTGGATCGGCCAAGCGCATGATTGAGGTGAAAACACAGGAGCAATCAGAAGCCTTACAAGCCTACCTCGACACCCCCAACGACAGATACACAGGTAAACCAGATGAATACCTGAATCAGTGTACTGGCACGGTTGTGCTCCCTTCCGACTTCGAATTTGCAGATCAGAGCTTTACAGACTCAACCAATCGTATCTTAAAATTATTGCAAAGAACTGACCCCACTGTTGTTAAAGTTGACACTTATACTGCTCCTCAGCGTGGAAATCGGCCCCCACTACGCATTGTCAAAATCTATTTTAAGCGCCATGACCTCCCTATGCATGTCCGTCTTGCAGGTCGCCAACTGCAGGTACGAAGGTATGTTAACAAGCCGAGCCAATGCACAAATTGCTTGAAGCTTGGGCATTCAACCCCACGGTGCCGGGCTCTCAATGCTCGTTGCTTAAATTGCGGCTCAGAACAACATGCTCTCAACAATTGTCAAGCCAGCGCACCCTGTTGTGCAAATTGTGACGGGTCCCACAAAGCCAATGACAGAACATGCCCGCACTTTGCGTTTCATCGTGACGTATTACATTTACAGGCCACAAAAGGACTCCCCTTCCGGTCTGCTGCAGCACAATTAAGGCAGGAAGGTAAATCTCCTCCATATCGACGGTATGAATCAACTACACCCGCTGACTCCTCTGACCACCAGCGTCCAGAGCAGCCTCCGGCGCCACCTATTAGCCCACAACATTACCCCACCAATGATACCTTCCGTTTAGTTCACCTTAACTCCCCGGACCTATCCACCTCTAACAGGTTCGAGGGATTTACTAACTTGACCGATGATACTGAGTTTTGGAACATGACTGCCGAAGAGAACCTCATGGAATGTAACACAGTACCAGATATAGAGACTTCTCCCCAATCTCACTCCACCCAGTCGCAGCCTCAGAAAAAGCGTAAGGTTGCAAGTCCTATCCGGTCATTATCCCGGACCTCGAAACTCGGTTCCACCACACAGAAGTGGGTTATGCCTACCCACGATCTGGACTGTGGCTGCCATAACTGCGGCCGATTCTTTCTACTTCAGCACAAGACTTCTACCCATACAGTACTCACCGAACATCTTCACAAATTTCTTTCCAAGCGAGCTCCAGCGAAAGATGCTCAAATTCACCCTACTCCTTGTTATTGTGTCACCCATATTTGTGAATCTGATCCTACACCCAAGGACTTGATGCAGAGATTCCTGAAGGACAATAACCTGTTGGATTCTGAATTGACTAATATAGAGCTATCACAATCCCGATTTGATGTTCACCAACCTCCTGTCAATGTGCGTACCACCCTCACCACGCCTGATCCTCCCTGTAACCTTGAGCGACATGTTCCGTTAGCCGCTCCCCACTGCCCAGATCCCGATGCTCCCAAACCTAGGGACATTCCCCCACAAACTCCTGCTAACCCTACGACACCATCATCTGACGAACCTTCGATAAAGACTCATCATACCCCGAGCCCCTCACAATCTCCTGTATTGATATGTCACACCACTATCCCACCTGACAAATGTGGATGTCCAATTTGTTTCCGTAATTACATCACACCCCATATCTGTGCCACGGATCCCTGCCTCCTTGCTCGGACGCAGGAATTTGTCACCACACGTACACTTCCCCCTAACCCTGATGAAGATGTTACCTCCGCTTATCTATTTATGAACACTCTGCGCCAAAAACTCCTCCACTGCCCCACCCTTGTTCCTAAACTAGTCACACAATTCACAGCTATTTCTGAAAAAATTACAGACCTTACATCTACCCCTTCACCTCCATCCACACAACCCTCTCCACACTCACAACCTTTACCAGACTCTCTTCAAGAGACCACTATTGTCGATGACTCTGACAATCCTATTCTTGATGGCATATAACATTTTGCAATGGAATATAAACGGATACCAAACTCGCCTCCGTATGGGAGAATTACAATGATTACTAAAATTATATTCACCATTATGCATTTGCCTCCAACATGTAGGCAATTTTGTTGTCCCCCCCAGGCATTATACTGTTGCTGCTAGCTCCCCTATATTCACATCTCCGAATGGCCATCCTTGTGCACTATAAGTGCATATTTGTTCCTGTCACCCTTGACCCCAACCCTTTTCAAACAACTGCCGTCTCTATTTCATTACCAAACCTTCCTTCCTTGACTGTTTGCTCCTCCTACAATCAACCCTCCTGTCATTACAATACTTCAGACCTTCATCAAATAGTACAACAACTGACCTCACCGTACCTTATTCTGGGCAACTTTAACGCACACTCTCCCCTTTGGGGCAACCCAAACAGACATCCCAGGCGATAACATTGAAAAATATCTCCTTCATTCTACTCTTTGTTGTCTCAACTTTGACACCCCCACCTACAGATCTGCTACCCACTGTACATTTTCCGCTGTCGATCTTTCCTTTGCCTCGGATGACGCAGCTCCCCTATTTGACTGGTCAGTTTTACAGGATCGCTTCTCTAGCGACCACTACCCTATACTCCTTAAGTATTTGTGCCCTGCATCCGCCCCTCAAATATCGAGTTATAATCTCTCTAAAGCCGATTGGACGTCTTATACGCACTCCTCTGCAGACGTTTCGGACTTCTCCCCTACCTCTTCCCCTGCACACAATTTTGATTATTTTTCGTCCTTCCTGAACTCCATTGCTCGCACTCATATCCCGCTTACCTCCTCGCTGACGCACCCTCGCCAGGTCCCTTGGTGGACGCCCACTCTAGCCCAAATGATAAAATTTAAGCATCGTGTGGAACGCCTTCTTAAGCGTCTGAGTGTTAGGCAGCGGCGTTTAAAGACTGTTTCCCCCCGACTTTTTTCCACTAATCGTTACTTTGACCTTATAACCATCACTATTGAAAAAATTGCCCTTAAAACGTTCTATAACAAGATCTGTGCAGTTGTCAAACGCAGTATCCTTGACAACAAGATACTTTCATGGCGATCATATATCTCGTCCTTCACTTCCCGCACCCCTCTCTCTACTTTATGGAAAAAGTTTCGCAGTATCAACGGACGCACTGTACGACCTCCACTCTCTCCACTCAAAGACCCTGCCTCGGACTCGCTTACACATGACCCCCTTGACATTGCTGCCATACATGCCAAACATTTCTGTCACGTCAGCTCAGACCAGTCATTGCCTCGTCAATTTCTTCGTTATAAATGTATGGAGGAATCTCGCCCGATATCTTTTCATAGCGGGAAAACACATGAATATATCACTCCTTTTTCAATTCCGGAATTGTGACACGCGCTCGACCTGTGTACAGACACTACTCCTGGCCCGGATGGATTCTCGTACGCTCTCATCCGTCACCTCCATCCACGTGCGCTACAACATCTTTTACAATTGTACAATCAGTTTTGGATAAGTAACTACTTCCCACCGTCTTGGCGGCATGCTTACACTATACCCGTACCGAAGCCTGGAAAAGATCATAGTCTTCCCACAAATTACAGACCGATTGTACTTACCTAATGCCTCTGCAAATTAATGGACAAAATTATCAATCCTCGACTTTTACATTACGCTGAGTCACATGCCCTCCTATCCCCATTTCAGAATGGTTCCCGCCCTGGCCGTTCTACACTGCACTCACTTATTCGCCTTGAACACCAAATACGTGATGGGTTCTCCAAGAACCAACCCACAGTGGCAATATTTTTTGACATTGCTAAGGCTTATGACACCACATGGAGACACAGGATTTTAAAAAATGTACACGATTCTGGCATGCGGGGTCCTCTTCCCTGCTTTTTACAAAATGTTCTCTCTAACCGTACATTCCAGGTCAAAAATAATGGTCTCCTATCGGACATTATGTCACAAATTAATGGAATACCACAAGGATGTGCCCTTAGCAGCTTACTCTTTATTATGGCGATCAATAGTGTCATACGCAGCCTCCCACCTGAAATATCGTATAGCTTGTATGTGGACGACTTCGCAATATTATAGGTTTGACTCCTCTAAGGAGATAAAGAAAACCTAATATTTAGTAGTGGCCCCGTAATCATTGACGAACATGCCTATTACATAAGGCATTCTCTTCAAACACTAATCCGCCGTAGTTTGAATCTACCGCGCAGAGCATTTAAAATCTGAGGAGCCTTCATCATGAGTGCACGCGACCTCACTCATGGCTTCAGTCATTATGAATTGGGTTCTCACTACGAAAAAACTTCGTAAACAAAAAATAAAAAACAAAAAGAAAATAAGAATAACTATCCAATAAGCTTTCCATCATATCGTGGATGTACTTGTGTGGATCTTTGACCAGACGCTGATTCAGGCGTCATTCTTCCTTCACTGACATATCAAGTAAACCAAAATCCTTAATACATCAACGAATGGGAACGGGATGGTCGGGAGGGCCCCAGTCGTCAATGATTACGGGGCCACTACTAAATATTAGGTTTTCTTTATCTCCTTACAGGAGTCAAACCTATAATTTATTAGTGGCCCCTCCATCATTGACGAACATGCCTGATTTCTAAGACTGGAGGGGGACATTCGTAATCATATCATAACTCTAGAAAAGCAGATAATCAAACAACCACATAGTATTCTTACTTTTGTAAAAAAGAGATATTCGGGTGCATAAACTTTATACAGCCTAAATCTTCAAAAAGGGATACAAGCAGGAGCGTGCTTCAAAGAAGCCTGCTTGAAAAAGGGTTAACTCTGAGACTCTGTGCACAGATCTGCTAGTTAAGAAGGCACCCCACTTAAAGTAAGTGGTGAAAACTAAAAACTTATAAGTTTACATGTGCACATATAAACCCCATAACTAGTGGATATATTCCTAAAAATACAACCAAACATAAATTAATTCTTGTACATTCGTAGAAGTACTGAACTCGTGTACTTATGCAGAAGTAATTACTGCAAAAGTAAAAGTCGTAGTTGCCACTACCGAGATTTCTCAAAAATCTATTGCTTCACAGCCAAAGCTACTTACAACAAGAATTGTCGTAACACTACTATTGGCCTTTAGCACAATTTCCTGCAATGAATACTACAGAGAAATTTTATAATACAATGCCTACAACCAGTATCACAGCTCGTATGTTCCGAACACATACTCCGGAGGGGTCTAGGGTGTCCTATGTCACACTGACTGCACCCTCCCCCCCCCTTTTTCTTGAAATTAAACGAAACGTGACTAAAAGGGCCACCTAGACCCTCTGCCGTAAAGCTATACATGGCAAGGAAGGTTTGTCCAGAGCTACTGAAAGGTATCGAGGCAAAAACTCCTGATTAGAGGCCCACAACTGTGTGGACGTAATAACTTCCACCGAAAGATTATTAAGGAAACGTAAAGAGGCTGTCCCCTTGCGTAGATCGTGGGTCTTACCCACAACGCCGGGATGCTTCTCTTTAAAGTCCTCGACCAAGAGAGAAGCCAGTGTACGCTCCATCAATCGTTCACCCAGACTTGCGACCCATAAAGCACCCTGGTGATTTAGAGGTGCCACTCTTAAATATTTGGTTAGAGCTTGCACTGGGCAAAAAAGATGGTGCACCTTTCCCCTGTTTAACGCCGGCACCGTGAACTCTGAAAACACGTGTTCACTGTGCTCAATCTCGGCTATGAATCCTGGGGAAGGTGCAATGTGAATACACTCATGAAGCCTATCAAACCTGAGGCAATTAGGTGCGTTGCTCATCGCCGCCAGCTCAGATACTCTGTTCCCGGTAGCCAAAGCCATAAGGAATACTGCCCTTTTGTAAAATCTGCAGTCTTTGGTACATACGGGAAAGAGAATAACGACGATGCTTTGTCCAGAGACCATGTAGGCCTGAGCTGACGGGGAGGTGGGCGGAGTTTAAAACCTGCCCACATAAATCACTTTCAGATAAATGTTTCTGCATGAACAGATAAATTAAATAATAAACAACCAACGCCACCGAGGGCACAGTTTGTTTTGTTCTAAGAATCCGAGACGTAAAGCTTTCCAATGCGATTGAAACTGTCGCTTTGTAGACTGGGTATATTGATTCGTGAATATCTTGGTCACGTCGCTACCATAAGGTGCTAGCCACTTGGCCTCCTGAATGTCCAAAATGAACAAGTCCGCGAGGTTTCTAGGTTGCCAATTGTGTTCTAAGTGGAACAACCCGACCAGGAGGGACACTGGGTGCGGGCACCACGTGTTCAAATGCTGGTACCACACTGCGCCGGCCACAGGGGCGCGATTAGCGAGACTACGCCTCGCTAATCCTGTAGTTTGTTAACTACGTGGCACATTAGAGACGCGTCTGGCGGCGGAAAAGAGATAAATGGAACTCAACCTGTTCTCGTCCGTCATCAGAGCGTCAGGTCCGCCCGCCGGCGTTATCGTCCGGCGGGTGAGGTACGACTGTGAGTATCGCCATATACCTTGGCTGTGGCTGTCCCTCGGTTGCGAGCTCAGTATACTCCCTGAACGGGAGCCCTCGTCCGAGTCCCGTAAAGGTTTATGATAATTAAAAGCTCCCATAGCTCATTAACACATTGAAAGCAGAGCTGGTGAGCAAAATCATAAAGTATACTAATTAATTTAATTTATATTTAATTGTATTAAAATAAATTACTATAAATAAACACAATATTATCATAATATAATCATAGAAAATATATATATATTATGATTCAGCTATTAAATTATTTCATTAACAAATAAAAATAAGATAGGGCTACCTGAGCTTAACGGCGTTGAACATACAGCAATGAGAGGTTCAAGTGCCGACACGACAGAGACTGGGGGAAAACTACCCCGCCCCCGGGAACTACCTGGTCACCTGGTGCAACACCGGTAATCCGCCCTGGAAAGAGAATTTTCCGGGGATTAATGCTCATAGGGTTACACCCAAAAAACGGTACAAAATATGTGCCTCAAAACCGCCGGTCAACGAACCGTAGCACTCCACCACTACTTTTCGTTGTCATTTAGTATCATATTAAAGATTTCAGCATATCTTTACCTGTCCAGAAGATTTAAGCATATCTGCTGAATCCTCATAAAGATGAAGCATATCTTTATTAAAGATGAAGTCTTTCAAGTATCCCTTTACACTTGAAACACTAGTAAGATTCCGGCATCTTTTTATCCCATAAAAAGTCTAAGCCTATCTTAATCTCTAATCTGGCGTCACCCAGAAGCCCTCATAGATCGCCGTCTTGAAGGCCGTGATACCCTATTGTATCAATCAATTGTTTGGCAAATTATCGCGAATTGCAAATCAGTTAATATAACCACCCAAAGGTACAACCGCCGGGTTTTATATGCAATGTCAAACCAATTGTACCTGCCCCAGACCTCTTTGTAAAAAGGTCGCCGGGAGGGAAAGACTAAACAAACAAACGGCATTGTTTCAATGGCTTATTAAAGATTTCAGCATATCTTTTATCTGTCCAAAAGAATTAAGCATAACTTCTTAATCCTCATAAAGATGAAGTCTTTCAAGTAACCCTTTACACTTGAAACACTAGTAAGATTCAGGCATCTTTTTATCCCATAAAAAGTCTAAGCCTATCTTAATCTCTAATCCGGCTTCTCCCAGAAGCCCTCATAGATCGCCGTCTTGAAGGCCGTGATACCCTATTGTATCAATCAATTGTTTGGCAAATTATCTCGAATCGCAAATCCGTTAATATAACCACCCGAAGGTACAACCGCCGGGTTTTATATACAAGGACCCCAATGGAAATACGCCTAACGGCCTTATTGGGCTATCCTTAGTTGGAATTATGCAAGGCTGGTACATGTCATATTTATAACATACTATGTGGTACCAACTCTGTAAATTGCTAACTAAATAATAATTATTATTATTATTATTATTATTAATGTCAAACCAATTATACCTGCCCCAGACCTCTTTGTAAAAAGGTCGCCGGGAGGTAAAGACCAAACAGACAGCATTGTTTCAATGGCTTTGAAAAGCAGAGAAAACCAAGTCCAACAGGTGTCAGCCTGATCACCTAGGAAACTGTGTGGAGCCCCCCTCGACGGGAATAAACCAGGAAGCCTGATCCCAGGCTCGACCATAGAAAACGCAGTTTCTGATGAGCCCTCAAGCGACCAAACTCGTCGGGGTAACTTACCTATTTTAGCCATCCTGACTAAAACTCGGTAAACAAAAACGGTGTTCTCGGAGCAACGAGAAAAACGCCGGAAAGGTAACCCACACTAAACTATACATTACAGGAGGGCGTAATGCATAAAGCAATGAATAACACAGGAAGCCTGCTCCCAGGCTCGACCACAGAAAATGCATTTTTTTATGAGCCCTCAAGCGACCAAACTCGTCGGGGTAACTTACCTATTTTGAGCCATCCTGACTAAAACTCGGTAAACAAAAACGGTGTTCTCGGAGCAACGAGAAAAAACGCCGGAAAGGTAACCTACACGAAACGAGACATTTTAACACATTTCATACAAAGGGTGTGCGCAAAAATAGGGATACAGTCAGGACCCCCAATTCGCGAGAATAGGGGTGACAGGAGGCATCGCGTATTGTGAATTCGTGTATTGTGGAACTAACTTTAAATGGGAATAATTAGATTGGGTGACATCTCTCAATTATGGCCTATTTTCGACATTTTTGGCCCTATTTTCGACATTTTTGGCTCTACAGTACAGTCTATATCTTATATAACAATGAATAAAAATATGAAACCTTACCTTAAAATTAGTAGTAGATAAGCTAGGACTAGGACCGTAGGACTTCACGATTTTCTCCAACTTCTCCCTCCCTGACCAAATCGTACGAACAGTTTACTCTGACAAGCCTATTTCACAGTTTCCTTCTCCTTTTTTCTTGCGATCCAACACTTCCACCTTCATTTTGTGTGTTATCTTCGTATATTGGCGTGGCATGGTGAAAAAAGTGGCAGGCACTACAAATGTTTGGTCACTCCGCACGGCTATGAGCACTTGAGCGGGACTGTGGGAGGGAGGGAGGGAGGGTAAGAGGGAGGGAAGGCAGGCGTATGCCCGTCTTCTTCTCTTTTCGGAGCTATGCCTGGGCCTCGCGAAACGTAGACGTGCTCGCGTATCAAGCGGGAATAGCGGATTTGGCCCCTTCTTAGCTCTCGATTCGTGTATTGTGGTACCACCTCGCGTAATTAATGTTTAATTAATTAATGTTATTTTCGAGGGGTAACTCGTGTATTAGGGTTTTCGCGCATTGTGGAATCGTGTATTGGGGGTCCTGACTGTACCTGAACAGGAGGGCGTAATGCATAAAGCAAAAACCGGGGCAAAGGTAGCCATGACAGAGACTGGTGGGATAATTACTCCAGGTTCTGCATAGACCCGCCGGGACCCAGCTCTGGAAAAAAAGAAAATTTCCAGGAATTAATGTTCATAAGGTTAACCCAAACATGTTCGCACACAAGTGTTAAATAACCCGCCGGGTAACGAGACGTAATACTCAACGACGACAGCTCGCTACGTGGTGGGGTTTCCTAAGTAAAAGATTTCAGAATATCTTAATTTGTCCAAAAGATTTATGAATACCCTCTGACATAATATATAAAGACCAGCATGGCGTTTATAACTGATGAAGTCTTTCCGGTGGTGTTTGTTTCAAGATTCAATTTTGGAAAAAAAAAAAACTAAAAAAGACGCCGGCCCCCGAATGATCTCGTAGATCAAAAACTGGGAAGCCTGACAAATATACGAGATCTAACTTCTCCCGAAGTATCTTGTTAGATCGCCGTATGTTGAAGGCGGCGATACAAAACGTATCCCTCAATTGTCTGGTTAACTAACTGAATCGTAAATTCGTTATTCCCATCCCTCCAAGGAGCACCCGCCGGGTGTGAATATTAGTTTAAAAAACGTTAACCCCAATTGTGCCCTAAAGTGCCGTATGTTGAAGGAGGCGATACACAATGCATCCCTCAATTGTCTGGTCAACTAAACTGAATTTTGCAAATTCGGGCATCCCACCCTTCCAGGTTGCACCCGCCGGGTGATTTAAAGTTTAAAAGTTAACCCCAAATGTTCCTAACCCCACTTCTTTGTAAAAGATCGCCGGGGAGGAAATACAAAGATCGCGAATTGAAAATCAGTCAATATAACCACCCAAAGGTACAACCGCCGGGTTTTATATGCAATGTCAAACCAATTGTACCTGCCCCAGACCTCTTTGTAAAAAGGTCGCCGGGAGGGAAAGACTAAACAAACAAACGGCATTGTTTCAATGGCTTATTAAATATTTCAGCATATCTTTCACCTGTCCAAAAGAATTAAGAATAACTTCTTAATCCTCATAAAGATGAAGCATATCTTTATTAAAGATGAAGTCTTTCAAGTATCCCTTTACACTTGAGACACTAGTAAGATTCAGGCATCTTTTTATCCCATAAAAAGTCTAAGCCTATCTTAATCTCTAATCCGGCTTCTCCCAGAAGCCCTCATAGATCGCCGTCTTGAAGGCCGTGATACCCTATTGTATCAATCAATTGTTTGGCAAATTATCTCTAATCGCAAATCCGTTAATATAACCACCCGAAGGTACAACCGCCGGGTTTTATATGCAATGTCAAACCAATTATACCTGCCCCAGACCTCTTTGTAAAAAGGTCGCTGGGAGGTAAAGACCAAACAAACAGACAGCATTGTTTCAATGGCTTTGAAAAGCAGAGAAAACCAAGTCCAACAGGTGTCAGCCTGATCACCTAGAAAACTATGTGGAGCCCCCCCGACGGGAATAAACCAGGAAGCCTGATCCCAGGCTCGACCATAGAAAACGCAGTTTCTGATGAGCCCTCAAGCGACCAAACTCGTCGGGGTAACTTACCTATTTTAGCCATCCTGACTAAAACTCGGTAAACAAAAACGGTGTTCTCGGAGCAACGAGAAAAACGCCGGAAAGGTAACCCACACTAAACTATACATTACAGGAGGGCGTAATGCATAAAGCAATGAATAACACAGGAAGCCTGATCCCAGGCTCGACCACAGAAAACGCAGTTTCTTATGAGCCCTCAAGCGACCAAACTCGTCGGGGTAACTTACCTATTTTGAGCCATCCTGACTAAAACTCGGTAAACAAAAACGGTGTTCTCAGAGCAACGAGAAAAAACGCCGGAAAGGTAACCCACACCAAACGAGACATTTTAACACATTTTATACAAAGGGTGTGCGCAAAAATAGGGATACCTGAACAGGAGGGCGTAATGCATAAAGCAAAAACCGGGGCAAAGGTAGCCATGACAGAGACTGGTGGGATACTTACTCCAGGTTCTGCATAGCCCCGCCGAGACCCAGCTCTGGAAAAAAAAAAAATTTCCAGGAATTAATGCTCATAAGGTTAACCCAAACATGTTCGCACACAAGTGTTAAATAACCCGCCGGGTAACGAGACGTAATACTCAACGATTACAGCTCGCTACGCGGTGGGGTTTCCTAAGTAAAAAATTTCAGGATATCTTAATTTGTCCAAAAGATTTATGAATACCTTCTGACATAATATATAAAGACCAGCATGGCGTTTATAACTGATTAAGTCTTTCCGGTGGTGTTTGTTTCAAGATTCAATTTTGGAAAAAAAAAAAAAAAAAAAAGACGCCGGCCCCCGAATTATCTCGTAGATAAAAAACTGGGAAGCCTGACAAATATACGAGATCTAACTTCTCCCGAAGTATCTTTTTAGATCGCCGTATGTTGAAGGCGGCGATACAAAACGTATCCCTCAATTGTCTGGTTAACTAACTGAATTGTAAATTCGTTATTCCCACCCTTCCAGGGAGCACCCGCCGGGTGTGAATATTAGTTTAAAAAACGTTAACCCCAATTGTGCCTTAAATTGCTGTATGTTGAAGGAGGCGATACACAATGCATCCCTCAATTGTCTGGTCAACTAAACTGAATTTTGCAAATTCGGTCATCCCACCCTACCAGGTTGCACCCGCCGGGTGATTTAAAGTTTAAAAGTTAACCCCAATTGTTCCTAACCCCACATCTTTGTAAAAGATCGCCGGGGAGGAAATACAACAACAGCATAGTTTTATATTGGCTTTGCAAAACCGAAAAAACTACAAACAACACGTGTCCGTATGAACACTGTTAGATGGGTACAGCCAACCCGCCGAGAATCAGAAGGAGCCTGAAACAGGCACCCCAGAGACGCAGTCCTGAGGAGCCACAGACACCCACTCGCCGGGGAAACCAGCCTGTTTTTAAACCACGCGTGGCTAAAACTTGGCAACTAGCCGGGTTTTTTCATGGTGTAACCGAGAAAAACCCGCCGGAAATAACCCACCCCGTCCAGATACCATCTGAACGCAACACAGGACCGAGGCGTAGCCAAAACACAACTAACGCCGGGCCCAACATAGTCCGTGGAATTAGCCAATACACAACTAACCCAGGACACATAAATAGTCCGTGGAATTAGCCAATACACAACTAAACCAGGACACACATGACACAGTAGTACATATTTAGAAAATAAATCAATAACACTTGTATATGTGGTAAAGCTACGAGAGGCTGGCTAGGCCTAGGCAGACGGATAACATTAACATGTCGGAATATAAACAAAAAGCACTGAATTATATCACAACAGGAACCACCGCCAACACACCACTGTAGCAAATACTTCCGACAAAGGGAAGAACTGACTCGGGACCCAGAAAAAATTCACTAAGTGAAGAAAAATACGCTGGGAACGTCAGCAAAAAAACGCTACCTCATCAGAAAGATAAAAGGAAGCAATAACGCGTAATGAAAGCCGCCTGCATCACAAAGCTAGCTAACTGTGAAAAAGTTCACCTGTCCACAACCGGACCACAAGGGTACATCCGAAATAGATGCCCCAAATACACGACCCAAAATACACTGCACTGCAGGCAACCAGCCCAGGACACTCCTGCTACGCATATCCTAACCTTACTCGATACATCCCGGAGTAAACAAATGAGAAAAAACTCACTAGGGACGCAGCAAATGCGGAACCAGCGGAGCGTGGAGAAACACGTCCGGGCCGGCTGACCACAGAGCAGAGAAGGAAGAATGACGCCTGAATGAGCATCTGGTCAAAGATCCACACAAGTACATCCACGATATGATGGAAAGCTTATTGGATAGTTATTCTTATTTTCTTTTTGTTTTTTATTTTTTACGAAGTTTTTTCGTAGTGAGAACCCAATTCATAATGACTGAAGCCATGAGTGAGGTCGCGTGCGCTCATGATGAAGGCTCCCCAGATTTTAAATGCTCTGCGCGGTAGATTCAAACTACGGCGGATTAGTGTTTGAAGAGGATGCCTTATGTAATAGGCATGTTCGTCAATGATGGAGGGGCCACTAATAAATATTATACTTCTCCCAGTCTGACTCACATACAACGGCGTCTCAACATTGCTCTAAAATCCATCCACTCTTGGGCATCCACTGCTGGTTTTCAATTTTCTGCTGAAAAGACTAACGCCGTTGTATTCTATAGAAATGTTCGACATTTACGTAAACAGTCAATTACTCTCACCATGGGAAATTCTAATATTCAGATCCTTCCACATACCGGGTTCCTTGGTTTAATCTTTGATACTCACCTCAATTGGAAGAGTCACATTGCCTGCTTAAAGGCACGTTGCCTCCAGAGAATGAATGTTCTGAAAACAGCCGCACGAGTCCATTGGGGCGCAGATCGCGCTACGCTTTTACTGTTCTACAGAGCTACCATCCTCTCAGCCCTAGATTATGGTAGCCCTGTCTATGGCACGGCCTCTGCTTCCACATAAGGAACCCTCGACAGCGTACACCATTTGGGCATCCGCATTAGCTCGGGGGCATTCCGTTCCTCTCGTGTCTCCAATATCCTATGTGAGGCTGGGACCTTACCTCTAGCCTACCACCGTCGATTAGTCCTCATGTGTACGGCTGTTCGCCTCCGTCATGACCCAACTCTACTAGAACTATTCCATTCCACAGATAACTATCATTCAACCATTCCAGTGCCATTCCCAATATTGTCTCGCCAATTGCTCTCCACTTACAGTATCACCGTTCCTCCCATAACTCCCCCGCCTAGTCACATCACTCCGTGGACCCTAAAACACCCTACAGTTTGCTTTCACTTAGCGGATCAACTTGATGCCCAAGCCCCATCTCAATGTCGACATCTCGCTTTACAACATCTTGATGATCACATCCCGGCTGTTTTCATTTACACCGATGGCTCGAAAACTGCGGATGCCGTGGGTTGCGCTGCAGTCTCAGACCATGGCTTGTATCAAAGTACCTTACACCATCACTCCACGGTTTTCACTGCTGAATTATGGGCTATTCAAGGTGCTTTAAGCACCATCTCTTCATTGTCGAGGAACTCTCCACGGTCGTTATCTGTAGTGACTCAAAGAGTGCACTGCAAGCCTTATGTGTATTTGCCCCCAAGGACCCATTGGTCAAGACTATCATCCACACAATACACAAAGTACAGTGCGCTAATCGTTCCATCACACTGTGCTGGATCCCCGCCCATGTAGGAATTCCCGGGAATGAGCGTGCAGACTTCCTCGCTAAGCAAGCGTGTCATGGTACACCCTCTACTACTTTGCTGCGTTCGGAGGATATACTCCCTGTCCTCCGTCGCCATGTTTATGACGCTTGGCGAGTTGAGTGGAGAGCGCAACCATTAACTGGCCACCTTCGCTCCATTAAGGATGACATACACTTGTGGCCCTCTTCAATTAATGGTTCACGTGCAGACCAAACCCTATTAACTAGATTACGTTTAGGCCACACACGCCTCACACATGGTTACCTGATGTCCACCCCTCGTGGTCAACCACCTGAATGCCAACATTGCCATACATCATTGACTGTTTTTCACTTTCTTTGTATTTGTCCCGTCTATGCATCTGAAAGACGGAGATTCTTGCTGAACACCTCATTACATGGCATCCTCTCTGACTCAGACTCTTTCAATTTCACCCCTATTCGTCACTTCCTGAGAGCGATAAATTTATACAATGACATATAACTACTGACATATACGTGACTCTAAACTCTGTACCACCTCCTCCACCACTAGCCTTGAGAGGGCCTAGGCCCAGTGGGCTAGTATAAAATAAAAGCATCATCAACAACAACAACAGGCAGTCTACGGGCAGGTAGGAAGCCCGCAGGGACACTCAGTGCCGGTCCGCCAGGAAGAACAACGGCTCTGTGATCCCCAACAGAGTATGAGACCTGGGGGACCCCAGCACGCGGAGACCATGGACCTCCGACTGAACGGCCATCCTGAAAGCCACCGACTCGCCCGAAAGAGCGAACGCGTGAACCCACAGGAAGAACAACGGCACCAACAGGGCCAGAGCATTGACGGGCAGGGGCTTGTGCTAGACCACCAGCAGGGGCTTGTGTCAGACCATCAGCCCCAGACGTGGATGCCCCATGGACGACCGGAAGCCCAAAGCCATCACGCACGACGTATCTGTGACCACCCAGATCGCCGGCGGAGGGGCAGCCCAGGGCATGGCTGCAGAGGGCGTGCCCCGATTGACCCAGTGACCGAAGGGGGACGCGGAGGGTCCCAGACTGCGGAGACAATGGACCCCCATCAAAGTGTCCATGCCGAAAGTCACCGACTCGAAGGGCTAGCGCGTGAACCCTCAGGAGGAACAACGTCACCAACAGGTCGAGAGCATCAACGTGTAGGGGCATGTGTCCGACCACAAGCCCAGACATTGAAGTCCCATGGATGAGTGGGAGCTCCAAGCCTGTGCTGTGCCAGGGTGTTGGAGACTATCCGCCAAACGACCAGGCAAAAACAGGAGCTGGATACCGTCTCGCAGGAGAGGATCCAGAGCCTGTATCACCAGTAGAGTGCCAAAATGCACCCGGTAGCTCCAGCGAAATCATCAATGACAGAGGTCGTAGTGCCAGTCGGACCAGGAATACCAACACCACTGGAAACAGTGCGCTCACGAGAGAACTGGCGAGGGCCAACAGAACCAGCACCGGACTCAGCGTGGCACAGGCAGTCTACTGTACCAGGAACACACAAGAGAGGAAAACCCTGTGGTCGGGTTGTACCACCGGAACTACCCTTTGTCGTGCAATGACACGACCATGGCGACCACGTCTCTAGGGTAGAGTCCTCTTGGTAACCGTACGGCCCACGTCTCTCGCGGCCAGTGTGGGCGCAAGGGAGAAAAATTTCAGCGGGGACTCCTGCGACAAGATAAGCAACCCTGTCTGAGAGGTGAGAAGGAGACTGACCTGGAGACACGTGTTGAGATGTGGAAGCCCCTCCGAAACGGCTCTTGAGTGCCATGAGCAACCACTAACCCGCCCCCCCCCTGACGGAAAGGGCGAGGCACGCCACCACCTAGCCGGAGTAGTCCACCCCGACGAAGGGCGACCAGAGGGAGAGGGCCGACGCGAGGAGGCCCGGCCAAGCGGGCCGACTGCGTACAGTACACCGACCGTGACACAGCACGACGGTGCGTGCCGGAAACAGGGGCAGCCGACAGGGAGTCGTGTGGCACCCAGGCGGTACGGAGCAAACAACCCTGTAGGAGACAGAGCGCAGAGTACTGCGGTCCCAGATGCACAGCGAACAGGGAGCCACAGCAGACCGTGGACTGAAACAGGCCGTAAGGTTGTCGGCATCTCCTATGAACCCGAAGCACGCGTGAGAGCTGAGCAGTGTCGTCCAAGAGCAACACCCAACCCAAACTGTCAAGGGAGGGTCAGCAAGGAAGACACACCAGGGGAAACAGGCCACAAGGTAGTGGGTAACCCCTAGGAACTCCAAGCGTGTGCGAGGGCCAACAAGCTGAGGATAATCTCCAAGCGTGTGTGAGGGCCTACAAGCTGAGCAGTGTCTACCAAGAACACCAGCCAACTCAACCGGGCAAGGGAGAGGGCAGCAAGAAAGACACACCAGGGGAAACAGGCCACAAGGGAGTGGGTAACCCCTATGAAGTCCAAGCTTGCGTGAGAGCCAACAAGCTAAGTATGAACGACAAGCTTATGTGAGGGCCTACAAGCTGAGCAGCGGCTTCCCAGAACACCACCCAACCCAACCGGTCAAGGGAGGGGGCAGCAAGGAAGACACGCCAGGGGAAACAGGCCACAAGGTTGTGGGCAACCCCTATGAACTCCAAGCATGTGTGAGGGCCAACTAGCGGAGTATGATCGACAAGCATGTATTTATTAGTGGCCCCTCCATCATTGACGAACATGCCTATTACATAAGGCATCCTCTTCAAACACTAATCCACCGTAGTTTGAATCTACCGCGCAGAGCATTTAAAAACTGAGGAGCCTTCATCATGAGCGCACGCGACCTCACTCATGGCTTCAGTCATTATGAATTGGGTTCTCACTACGAAAAAACTTCGTAAAAAATAAAAACAAAAAGAAAATAAGAATAACTATCTAATAAGCTTTCCATCATATCGTGGATGTACTTGTGTGGATCTCTGACCAGACGCTGATTCAGGCGTCATTCTTCCTTCTCTGCTCTGCGCTCAGCCTGCCTGGACGTGTCTCCCCACGCTCCGCTGGTTCCGCATTTGCTGCGTCCCTAGTGAGTTTTTTCTCATTTGTTTACTCCGGGATGTATCGAGTAAGGTTAGGATATGCGTAGCAGGAGTGTCCTGGGCTGGTTGCCCGCAGTGCAGTGTATTTTGGGTCATGTGTTTGGGGCATCTATTTCGGATGTACCCTCGTGGTCCTGTTGTGGACTTGTGATCGTTTCACAGTTGAGTTAGCTTGTGATGCAGGCGGCTTTCATTACGCGTTAATTATTGCTGCCTTTTATCTTTCTGATGAGGTAAGCTTTGCTTACTGACGTTCCCAGCGTATTTTTCTTCACTTAGTGAAGTTTTTTCTGGGTCCCGAGTCAGTCTTCCCTTTGCCGGAAGTATTTGCTACAGTGGTGTGTTGGCGGTGGTTCCTGTTGTTATATTTCCAGTGTTTTGTGTATATTTCAACATTTATGATGCCGTCTACTTAGGCCTAGCCAGCCGCTCGTAGCTTTGCCACATGTACAAGTGTTATTGTTTATTTTTATAAATATGCCCTACTGTGTCATGTGTATCCGGGTTTTAGTTGTGTATTGGCTAATTCCTCGGACTATGTTTGTTTCCTGGTTTAGTTGTGTATTGGCTAATTCCACGGATTATTGTGTGGACTTAGGCTAGTCGTGCGTGGCTTTCCTTCGTGTCCGTTGTTCGTTCAGATGGTGTCTGAACGGGGTGGGTTTCCTTCCGGCGGGTTTTTTCTCGTTTCACCATGAAAAAAACCCGGCCGAGAGCCGTGTTGGGCCACACGTGGTTTCAACACAGGCTTGTGTCCCCGGCGATGAGGTGTCTGTGGCTCTCCAGGACTGCGTCTCCTGTGTTGGTGCCTGTTTTCAGGCTCCCTTTGATTCCCGGCGGAATGGCTGTACCCATCAAAAACATTGTTCATGCGAACATATGTTATGAAGTTTTTCTACCCGGTTTTACAAACCACAAGAAAAAACCTAGCTGTTGTTAAGGGCTTTCCTCCCCGGCGATCTTTTACAAAGAAGTGGGGACAGGAACTTATGGGGTTAACGTTTTGACATCTCACCCGGCGGGTGTACCTTGGTAGGGTGGGATGAACAACTAAGTAATTCAGTTAGTTAACCGATCCATTTTAAGTGATACGTTATGTATCGCCGCCTTTACACTTACGGCGATTGAAGGTTCAATTGGGGGTTAACATCGTTTTTACACCCGGCAGGTGCTCCTAGGTGGAGGTAATAAGGAATTTACAATTCAATTTCGATTTAACCACTTATTTTAGGGATACGTATAGGTATCGCCGCCTTCATACTTACGGCGATCTTTTTGTGACAATTCGTTAGAAATCAGATCTCGTATCAGCCTGCCCTATGTTATTCTACTAAAATATTTCAAGGGCCGGCGTCTTTATGGGGGGTTGTTTTTGTTCCAAAATTGAATCTTGAGACAGTCACCACCAGAAAGACTATAAACGCCATGCTGGACCGTTATATTATTGTCAGAGGGTATTCTTCACTTTCTTAAAAAGATATGTTTAGATATTCTGAGCCCCACCGCGTAGCGAGCTGTGATCGTTGTGTCATTACATCTCGTTACCCGGTGGGTTATTAACACTTGTGTGCGAACATGTTGGGTTAACCTTATGAGCATTAATTCCTGGAAATTTTCTTTTTTTCCAGAGCTGGGCTCCGGCGGACCAATACAAACCCGGCGGTAGTTTTCCCCACCAGTCTCTGTCATGGCGACCGTGGCCCCAGTCTTTGCTTTATGCACTACCCCTACCTGTGCCGGTATCCCTATTTTTGCGCATACTCTTTGCATAAGGTGTGTTAAATGTCTAGACCGTTCAAGGGGTCTGTGGGTCATGCGTAATTGTTCTTTTTGCTCCCAATTAGCTGTAAAGGTCCTATGCGACAATGATAAGACCGCGGCGGTCGCGTTAAGAGAAGTGAGGCAACAGATGTCAGCATACACTACGATTGTTGCTCATAAGTCACTTCAATGTGACAACGTCCCTCTTTGGGATAGATTGCTCTTTGAACACCCTCCCCCTAAACGTTCCTCTCGAGTCACTTGTCATAAGCCGGCGGAGACTGGTCAGGGTTCTGTGTCTTCTGCTGCTACTCCGAAACGTCCAAGAGAGCCTACACCCCCGGCGTCCGCCTCCTCGTCTAGGGCGAGATCTCGGTCTAGGTCACCTCTCAGACACCAGTCATCTAGTCTTGCCTCTTCACCATCGAGTAAGAAGAGTAGGACGGAAAGTTCCACCAGTGGTCACGGCGATGAATCCTCCAAATCAAAGAGTAGTTCACGGTCACACCATAGCCATAAATCTTCTAAAAAGGATTCCCATAAACGAAAGACCTCCCTACATTCACCAGCTTCTAGTGCCTCTCATCGTACCTCTACCCCAGACAGAGTTTGTGTTAGGTCTCAAGGGTCCAGTGCGGTGCCTGTCCCTAAAGAGGATTTACCCATTAATATTTTAACCCTGGAATTGGAGAGTTCAGGGGGATCAGTGATTGAGAATGTTTCAGACTCCCAAGAGAGTGTAGGCCAGGGCCTCGGTGTTTGGCGATTTGCTCAGCCGGGGTCTGACCACCCACTTCCGACTCAAACGAGTCACACAGTAGCTGACGTCCACAGGGACGCGGCGATCCCATCCTCTATTCCTGACTTATCTTGGCAGCAAGGTACCCCAGCTTCGGCGGGGTCTTCTCAGGAGGATCAGGAGGAGAAAGACGAGGTTTCAATAATTTCGGAGATGGAAGGGCAAGAGTCAGGTTCAGGCTTAGACGCCGCGCAGGATATTAATGATTCACCAGTAAGTTCATCATCAACTCAATTTGTCACTGCGCAGGAAATTGATGGGCTACTTAGTCATGCTTTATCTAAATTTTTGGCCAACAACAGGAAACTCCCACAGTGGACTTGGGGGCTCCCACGACAAGTTCTACGGTACGGCCTCTGATGGCTTCTATTGCTTTATCTAAGATCCCTAACCCCCCCACTCTGTCACCATCAGTGGTTACTAGGCCTGCTACGGCGGCATTGACCACTTCGAATGTAAGGGTTATAACGGATGTCAATCCACCCCCTCTAGACAAGGCGCCTCTCAGAAAGGTAGCTATGCCCTTGCTTTATGGACCAGACGAGTCATGGGTCCTTTTGACCCCCACTAAACCAGAGCTCGCCCAACCTACCTTGTCTGGGGAACTCCCAGTACCGCGCGTGAGTGGGTCATCCAGGGCAATAAATCAAAGAAATTAAGGGCCTTGGATATTTTGGGAAATGTACTAGATGTTAACATCAAGGCTATACCTAGTTATTATCACCAAGACTATTTTGTGTATGCTACTAAGCCAGCTTTACCCCCTGCCTCAGCTTCAAAATTGTTTTCAGACTGGTCTAAGCTGGATGGGTTTAATGACATTAAGACTCTGTCAGCTCTCACTCCTGAACTTGATTTACAAACCGTCACAGACGAAGCAGCTAATCCAGTCTTTAAGGTGGGTCAGTTGGGTCCAGGACCTTGGGTAGATTGGGAGATAGAGGCTCAAAAATTTGCAACCACATTTACTTCCAAATCTTCCCACCAGATCCCCCAAGATACTCATTCGTGGTTCTCCATGCCGGTATGTTCTGCCGGCGGAGTCCCGTCAGCTTTGTTTTCTTTCCTAGCTGCCCCTAAGATTAATCTTTGTGAGCTAAAAGACCCTTTCACTACCCCTACCCCAACTCACCTAGACCGAGAATTTAGGCTAAGGGGGAAAGCTTTTCGCCTGTTTTCTCAGTACATAGTGTCTCAACAGGTAGCTAAGTCTTTACTTAGGTCCACTCAGGCAATCGCAGACGCGGATGCCAGAAGATCGGTTGAATTATCCCGGCGACTGCTACTCCAGTCGTCAATCCAATCTCTAGGTGACATACGCACCGCCTTGCTTGAGGCGGTACGAGCAAGACAAGATCTCAGAATGTCTTTAGTTCGCAAACTGCCTGATCGCATTGCGAATCAGGTAGTCATGTCACCAGTGCTTACTCCCTCGTTAATGTCCCCTGAAGTGTGGCGAACGGTATTCAATATGGCGCAGGCCTTTAAACAAAGTCCCACCCCTTCTAAGAAACCTGCCTTTAACTTCCCCAAACCCAGGCCAACCGCTAAAGCTCAGCCAGGGGGATCTAAGCCCTTTCTTCCGCCTAAGTCCTCCCACTCCCCCCAAGGTCAGTACAGGCATAGACAGAGTAAGTTTTCAGGTCAGAGAGGACGCGGCCATAATAAGCCAGGTCAGGGCCAGTCTTCGGCCAACACCAGCCAGCCGGCGAAGCGTCCAGCACCACCAACCCCACCATCAAAAAACTAAAGTCTCTCTCACTCCCGGTGCCAACCTTAAGGCCGGAGGACCCGAGGGTAGTACAGCCGGCGAACCCTTGTTTGCTAACTGGGTCGTTCCGAACGTGTCACCAAGCATGGCCATTAAACACTTGGGCACGGATGGTGGCACGCAAAGGCATCACTTGGCAGTGGCTCCGGCGACCTCGCTTACGTCAGCCGACAACGGCAAATTTTGTTTCTTTAGAGGTGGAGTCACTGGTCCAGGAAATGATTGCCAAGAATGTCATCATCCCGGTCCCCCCAAATTACCCTGTATTCACGTCCAAACTATTTTTGGTTCCCAAAAGGGACAGTGTTCAGATGAGACCGGTCATAGACCTGTCTTATCTGAACCTTCACATTCACAACGAGTCTTTCGGAATGTTAACAGTACACCAAATCAGGCTAACACTTCCGCCGGGAGGTTGGATGTGTTCACTAGACCTGACAGACGCCTATTGGCACGTATCGGTCAACAAAAGATTTCAAAGGTTTTTGGCCTTACGGATCAGGCAGCAAAATTTTGTTTTTCAAAGGATGCCGTTCGGTTTGAACCTAGCACCTCGATTATTCACGAAATTAGTCCGGCAAGCCCTGATGCCATTGTTAAAACAAGGGATCAGAGTGTTGTGGTACCTAGACGACTGGCTGGTGGTGGCAGAGACACAACAATTATGCATCAAACATGTCAACATAATTTTAAATCATGTCAAAACTCTAGGGTTCAAGGTAAATCTGGTAAAGTCAAACCTTGTTCCCTCACGAGTAATTCAGTGGATAGGGCTGGTCTGGGACACGGCCGCTCTCACTCTGAGTCAGAGTGTGGACAATCGCAACAGGTTTCGCAGGAAACTGTTCATGTTTCTTCACAGTCTGACTACAACGCGGAGGGTCTGGGAGTCTCTGGTCGGCTCTCTCAACTGGATTCAACTAACTGTCATGTTGGGCCGGTTGAAAGTAAAACGCTTAATATTGGAAGGCAACAAATATTTCCCACTCTTACCGGCGGGAAAATTATGGCCCATCCCGAAATTAATCCACACCTTACTAGCGGTCTGGGCAAAGAGGGAAACGTTACACTCTATAATGTCATGGACCTCTCCTCCACCAACGGTATGGGTAGACACGGATGCGTCAGGCACAATAGGGTGGGGATTTCAGTCAAATCAGGGGCACCAGGGTCAGGGGCTTTGGTCCCACTTAGAAATCTCTCACATCAATGTCAAAGAATTACTAGTCCCCTTGTATTTCCTTTAGGCTCACGGCCCTGCGTTACGGGGCAAGTCGGTGGCCTTCAGAATGGACAATCTGAACGCAGTTCACTGTATTCAGAAACAAGGATCAACGAGGTCAAGGAGGTTGCTAAACGTTACGGAAGAGATTTGTACTCTAGCCAACAGACTAGACATTTATCTTCACGCATCTTAGCTCCCAGGCGTAGCGAACGTCTGGGCAGACGCTCTGTCCCGGAGACAGAGCACGACAGTAGAATGGGAGCTCAAGCAACCCATTTTCAACCTAATGATTGCAGAGCTCTCCCATCCACAAGTGGATCTGTTTGCGTCCGAGGAGACTCACAAACTCCCTCTATACCTCACCCGCCGGACGAAAACGCCGGCAGGGGGGCCAGACGCCCTAGTGACAGACTGGAACAGATGGAGCTCCATCTATCTGTTTCCGCCGCCAGATGCGTCACTAATGTGCCACGTAGTGAACAAACTACGAGATTATCGAGGCTTAGTCTCACTAATCGCGCCCCTGTGGCCGGCGCAGTTGTGGTACCAGCAATTGAAAACGTGGTGCCCGCACCCGGTGTCGCTCCCGGTCGGGTATTTCCACTTAGACACGTTTGGCAACCTAGCGACCTCGCTGACTTTTGCATTATGGACATTCAGGAGGCCAAGTGGCTAGCACCATACGGTAGAGATGTGACCAATAAATTATTAAATCAATATACTCAGTCTACGAAACGACAGTATCACTCACATTGGCAAGCCTTTACTTCTTGGATCATTAGAACAGAACAGACTGTGCCATCAGTAGCTTTAGTGTTCAATTATTTAAATTATCTGTTTGAGCAGAAACATTTATCTGTGGTAACGTTAAAAAATCACTTAACTGCGATTAGAGTGCCCTTTTTAGACCTTACAGGTCTCTCCATACCGGTGGCGGAGGAAACAGGTTTTATGAGAGCTTGTTTTAAACTCCGCCCACCTCCCCGTCAGCTCATGCCCACTTGGTCTCTGGACAAAGCTTTGTCTTTACTTCACTCTCGTCTGTACCAAAATACTGCAGACTTTGCATTACTCTTAAAAAAGGCTGTTTTCCTTTTGGCTTTGGCCACCGGGAACAGAGTGTCTGAGCTGGCGGTGATGAGTAACACACCTAATTGCCTTAGGTTTGGAAGACTTAATGAATGTATTTACATTGCACCTTCCCCAGGATTTGTAGCCAAGAATGAGCATAGTGCACACGTGTTTTCTGAGTTCACGGTGCCGGCGTTAAAAAGGGGAAAGGTGCATCATAATCTTTGTCCAGTGCAAGCTCTAACCAAATATTTGAGAGTAGCTCCTCTCAACCCCCAAGGTGCTTTATGGGTAGCAAGTACGGGTAAACGCTTACTGAAACGGCGATTAGCCTCTCTTCTGGTCGAAGTCATTAACCCGGTGAGACCCAGCGTCGCACGTGTTGCGTCGGCAGTATTTGATCACCAACTCCCAGCGACGCATCACGTGCGTCCGACATATAAAAAACACTTACGTGGCTCGTAAGGTAGGAAATGGCGGGAGAATAGGAGGGGGAGGTACCGTAGTGTGTGTGGGAGCCGGGCCAGTAGGTGTGAGCAGGCCGAGACAGCCGCGCGGCTGGTGGTGGTGGGCTTAGTGGGGATAGTTTACACCCTTAGTTCACCGCCACTTTGAACCTTCATTACTCCGGTCGTATGGGAGCTAGAGGCTTGAGATTTATGTGAGACACTCCTTAGGATGTATGCCGTACAATGCCATACTCAGTTTTTACCCTAGTGCTCCCGGGCGGGTGGTCATGCGGGGGAGACGAACTATTGAAACCCCCCCCCCCCCCCACCCCCCAAATGACCGAAATGATTTATTTTTTATTTTTGTCTTCATTTCTCACCATTCTCTTCCATTTTGGCTCAACAAATTTTGTTGAGGCTGCCCCCCCCAACCCCCCACCGGCCCCCCCCCCCCCAAAAAAAATGTCCGAGGTGATTTTTTTTTCCTTTTTTTTTCATTTCTCATCCTTGTCTTCCATTCTAGCAAACAAAAAAAAGAAGTGAAAATGGCTTGGGACGGGGGTGAACAAAATATTATAACTAGCCGGGGCTCAGCGGGTTAAAGAGAGTAATCCCGGCGTTGTGGGTCGGGCCCACGATTTACGCAAATGGGCAGCCTCTTTACGTTTCCTGAATTTTTTTTCAGTAGAAGATATTGCGTCCACTCAGTTGTGGGCGTCTAATCATACGTTTTTGTCTAGATACTTGTCAGTTGCTCTAGATAAACCTTCCTTACCATGTATAGCTTTAAGGCAGAGGGTCTAGGTGGCCCTGCAGTCACTTTTGTTTACTTTCAAGGGAAAGGGGGGGGGGGGGGTGCAGTCAGTTGACATAGGACACCCTAGACCCCGCCGGAGTGTGAGAGCTGTGATACAATTTATGGTTAATGTGATATGAAAATTTCTCAGCGAGAAATTGTGCTAAGTACAAATGTTAGTACAAAACAACGGGGTTGTTATAGTAGTTTTAGCTGCGAAAGCAATTTAATATTAAAACAGTGAAGATCCTTTGCAATTTATCTCCACGATTATTTTGGGGTTTATTATGTGCACATATAAACTGATAACTTGTTATTTTTGTCACCACTCGTTGAGTGGGGTGCCTTTGTAACTACAGATCTGTGTACAGAATCTTCAGGGTTACCTATTTTTTTGTCAGGCAGGCTTCTTTGAAGCACGCACCTGCCTGAACCCCTTTCTTGTATATTTCCGGCCTACGCCGTATTAAATATATTTTTCAAAAGTAAGAATACTATGTGGTTGTTTTTATTATCTGCTTTTCTAGAGTTATGATATGATTACGAATGTCCCCCTCCAGTCTTAGAAATCAGGCATGTTCGTCAATGATGGAGGGGCCACTAATAAATTATAGGTTTGACTCCTGTAAGGAGATAAAGAAAACCTAATATTTAGTAGTGGCCCCGTAATCATTGACGACTGGGGCCCTCCCGACCGTCCCGTTCCCATTCGTTGATGTATTGAGGATTTCGGTTTACTTGATATGTCAGTGAAGGAAGAATGACGCCTGAATCAGCGTCTGGTCAGAGATCCACACAAGTACATCCACGATATGATGGAAAGCTTATTAGATAGTTATTCTTATTTTCTTTTTGTTTTTATTTTTTACGAAGTTTTTTCGTAGTGAGAACCCAATTCATAATGACTGAAGCCATGAGTGAGGTCGCGTGCGCTCATGATGAAGGCTCCTCAGTTTTTAAATGCTCTGCGCGGTAGATTCAAACTACGGCGGATTAGTGTTTGAAGAGGATGCCTTATGTAATAGGCATGTTCGTCAATGATTACGGGGCCACTACTAAATATTAGGTTTTCTTTATCTCCTTACAGGAGTCAAACCTATAGTAAGGGCCTACAAACTGAGCATGATCCCCAAGCTTGTGTGAGGGCCTACAAGCTGAGCAGTGCCTTCGTTGAACAATACCCATCGCAACCGGGCAAGGGCAATCGGAGGAGAGACAGCCAGGGAATAAATCCGCAACAGCTGGGATCTCCCCCCTGGAGAGAGGGGAAAAGGGAAGCGGAGAAACAGGAGGGGGGAGCAGAAGAAGAACCCCCCTCTCTGTCAAAAGTCGGTGTAAGCAGAGGAAGAGACAGCAGAAGCCGCACCGAGACGGAGAAGCGTGAGAGACTGCAACACCGCTGAACCCAACAAAGGTCAGCAGGACAAGTACTGTGCGCGACATCCAGGGAGAGATGCAGTCGTAAAAGAAGGAAGACCGGAAGAGGGCCATGTAGGAAGAGAGACCCCCTCCTTGTCAAGGGAAAAGCCATGTAGGTATGTCCATAGTACAATCGTAACACACAGGACTGTGGGACACTAGAAACAGCAGCATGCCGGAGGCAAGTAACCGTGAGGGTACGGAAGAGCTGTTGTTGCCTGATTTCCCTTGTACTCCTGTGGATACCCACTAGGCAACTCGGGAGGGCAAGGAACCAAGAGGAGTTGGAAGACTCGTAGTTGCATGATGTCCTTTGTACTCCTTTGGACTCCTAGGACACTGGAGGGGACGAAAGACGGGTGTTGCCCGATGGCCATTGAACTCCGGTGGACTCCTAGTACAGTGGAGGGCAAGCAACTGTGAGGGGTTGGAAGACCTGTCGCTGCCTAAGTACAGTCAGTCCCCCCTATCCACGCCTATATGGGCGGCATTACACGACGTGTATTGGGAATTCGCGCATTGGGAATAACATAACTTATGGAGAAAAATACATATGGGCGGCAGCCCGCATTTCCACACACATTTGATAGTATTTTTTGATCAAAATCAATAATAATTGGACAACCAAGCATACACAATAATAGAAACATAAACAAAAGTCATTCCTTACCTTAAAATTAAATGCTATAAGTAGGTGAGAAGAGTGGGGGCTCCGAGGCAGACCCCCGCGACAGGGCGAGTTCAGCTAGGCTGCCCCGGCCCCGTCACTGTCACTGGTTCCGGCCCCGTCCCCGTCACCTGCCATCGCGTCTTCGTCGGAGCTTTCCTGCCTGTCACCATTATCATGGAGTGAGGCAATAACTCGGTTGAGGTTGGCAACACGGGTGTTTGCCATGGCATCAGCAATAAACCCGTCATAGTCATCAAGTTCATCATTGGGTCCAGGTTCGTGACTAGGTCCAGGTTCGTTACTAGGTCCAGGCTGAGGTTCTTGTTCTGGGTGGGGTGGTGGCTGCCCTCCTCTCCTTTGCATAAAAGCTGTGATAAGTGACTGCTTTCGCTGTAGAACATCATTTGCGTGCCGTTCTACATAAAATCTAAAAGCTTTATCAATGTTTGCAATAACTTCACTGGTGCGGAGTTGGTGCCGTTCCATGGACCGAAACTTTGCTTTAAACACATCAAGTTCTGCCAGAACTAGTGACACTTCACGAAGTGTAAGTTCTTCCATAGGTTGTTGTGAAGGTGGTGCAGGTTCTTCAATCCCCTGTTCGTGAGCTTGGTCCTCTTGAACGATAATGGTCACAGTGTCTTCGTCAGTAACTTGCGTACCGGCAGCTTGGACCTCCCGAATTTCGTCCACGGTAACACCTGCGAAACCCGGCACACGTCTGGCAGCGGTGGCGGCGGCCTCGATCACCTGGTCAACCTGTTGTACACCTTCATCACCCGCTTTCGCCTTGCACAGGTGTGGCACCAATGCCCTCCAAGCATGATTAATTGTAGCATCAGTGACTTCAGACCATGATTGCAGTAGAAAATCGATGCCATTTTTAATGGTAAAAGCCCTCCAGAATGAAGTCACTGTCATTTCTGCTTGATTTTTGGGTTGACTTCCTGGTTGATTATCTCCTCCTTCTTCAGGTTGATTTTCTGCTCTTTCTTCTGCTTGATTTTCTGGTTGATTCTCTTCTCTTACTTCAGGTTGATTCTCTGCTCTGTATTATGGTTGATTATCTGGTCTTACTTCTGGTTCTTCTTCAAGGTCTAAATCTGGGTCTTGTTCCATGGCCATTATCTCAACATTAGATTCGGTTTTTGCACGGAGATAGTCATATAGGTGGGTCTGGTAAAAAAAATTTAAGGGTAGCAATAATCTTGGTCAAGAGGCTGGACTAGAGAGGTGGTCTTTGGAGGCAGAAAGACAACTTGACATTGAGGGTGCAGCTCATCCAGGTAAGATGGATGACAGGGGGCATTATCCATAAGCAGTAGCATTTTGAAGGGTATTCCAAGCTGGGCACATTTAAGGCGAGCGTCGGGAATGCAGCGCTTTACCAACCAGTCAGACATGATAGCACTCGTCATCAGAGCTGGGCACCACAAACAAAAAGTCAAATTAGCAAACTCAAATCAGCAAACCCAGAACATAACTTCAGCAAACACAAATGTGCAAACCTTGTGAAATTTCTGGTTTGCAAATGCAAATATGCAAACACAAACCATTTTTCATTAATTTTAAATTTAAACTACAGAATCAAGGGTAAATCAATAAAATCAATCTCTAATGTCAATAAATATAGATATTTACTTAAATATAGTGTTGCACAACTTCCAGTGACCTCAGGGATATACATTTTAATAATGCCATGGGATACAGTAATGGGTTGAGGGGGCTTTTCCCCCCCTCATCCCCCCCATGACTTATTATCATCATATATATTGCCAGTAGGGGGGCAAATAACAAGTAAGCCGCGGCCCAACCGACTGTACACCCGCCCGCTAACCCAACTCTAACCGTACCTAAAGTCAGAAATAGAGAAATTTGAGTGCGTAGTGTGCAAAGGTGAGCTTGTGTTAAGTGATGATCCTGTGGCTGTGAATTTTGGAAATGAGTCTTTGGAGCTGGTGAACAAGTTTTGTTACCTAGGAGATACCATCTCTGCCGGTGGTGGGGCCGAGGCTGCCACTGTTGCTAGAATTAGGTGTGGCTGGGGGAAGTTCAGAGAATTGATGCCAATCCTGACCATGAAAAGAATGCCTCTCCCCCTGAAGGGAAAGGTGTATGCCTCATGTGTTAGAAGTGCAATGACGTATGCCTCAGAAACATGGGCCGTTAAAGTAGAGGATGTCAACAGAATGGAGCGTAATGAGATGAGAATGGTGAGATGGATGTGTGGGGCCAGGCTACAGGATAGAATAACAAATGCTGAGCTGAGGAGACGTTTAGGTATAAAGAGTATTAGCGAGGTGATGCGTACAAGTAGACTGGGATGGTATGGACATGTGGAGAGAATGGATGAACAAAATTGGGTGAAAAAATGCAGGTCTGTGATTGTGGAGGGAGCTGCACCAAGGGGTGGACCGAGGAAGACCTGGGATCGGACTATACGCGCCGATCTCAAATCCAAGAACTTGACAAGTGAAGCAGCCCTTAACAGGGTTGCCTGGAATGCCGCCATTAGGACAAGAGACTGAAACTGCACTTATGTGTGGAACACTCAGTCTTAAAATTTTATGTATGTATGTATGTACCTACAGTCTATTTTACCCTAGGTTACTGGAGATGTCGCCCCAAAAACTTGTCCCACATTTTGTATAAGGAACTTGCCCCGTTTTGGTTAGGTTTGGCTAACAAAAATATATATATAATATATAGCCTAGACCTATAGCATAGGCCACTCCGTTTGTCCGACATGGGCAATAAAACGTTGGGGTGACTTGTTGTCGGGGAGAATCATTCAGTAATAATCAGTATTCGCAATTTTGCACCATTCGGGAGGAGGTACGCCAGATCACAGAGGTGCAAGGAGGCGATTCATTCGTGACCATGTTGGGGGTGGCAATAGATAGATAGGTTTACTTTAGATTGATTAAGTAATTTAATAGAAAGTACGCCTATATTAATTATGATGCTCAGAATATAGCTTCAGATCAGTATTAAATTAAATCTTATTGTAAATTATATAATACTTTCAAAATTAACACTTTATATTTGACACTGATAATATGAGTCGGTCAGTAGGCCTATATACTGTATATTAAATATTTAGCCTACATGCTTTGAGGCATTTTTTATGGGATTTGGGTAGGCCTAGCATAATTAAATTAGTTTAGGTTAAGAAAACATTAACAATATAAGTCAAATTGCTAGGCTACTAACTGAAGTGAAGCGCCGCTATACAATGGGCCTAGGCCTATTATAACCGCTTAATTTTACATATAGGCCTAGGCCTATTCGTTTATAAAAGGTAAGGCTAATGTACTATTCACTTCAAATACAATATGAGACTTTCCAACTATCTTATCTAATCATAAATAAAGGCGGAGGCGTAGGCTATCACGTGGTCACGAAAGCGTGTTATAAACATAACACCAGCTACACAGCTGATATAGGCATCACCATCGCCATCTATGGAGACGATGGAAAACCATGATTGGAATTGCCTTCCCTCTCACTTTACCAACCCTAATTCTAATTTTTATGATAAATATAAGTACATTTACTCAAGGCTAGACAAAATATAACGCATTTTTTCCATCTGCTCTTAACAAAACTCCATGGACCCCACTATTCTTCCAAGCTTACTTTTAAGATTCGGCTTTAGCCATAATCTGGTTTTCTTTTCCAAATCACATTATGTTATTTAGGCTACTTAACACACAAAGAGCGGGTGGTAGGGTATTTTACACTGTGCCGCCCAGCGGTTTTTTTTTTACCCTAAATAGGGTTGTTTCCGTGCTCATTTTCATGCATAAACAAGACCCAGAGCGTAAAACAAGTATCTATCCCTGAAAGGGCGTAAACAGAGCTTTCCAATGACACCTGAACCATCCTTGTACGACCACTGGTTCTCTTGCATCGATCGTGCAACACGAGTACAAAAACCCTAAAAAAGTTAATTTCCTTACATAATTCCCTGTGTAGCGAGTGAGAGGAGGTGGAGGAGGGTGGAATACAGCTCAGTACACCCACGGCGGTGGTGGGGAGCGGTCATGAGGTTACTATGCTCGTCCCACTGCTCCGCTCTCTCTCAGAGCAACATTACGTGCTGAAAATGGCACTCGACATATGTGGTGCACCGCCACATAGTCCATATTTATTTAACTCGACATATGTCGTGCGCCGATGGTTAAGGGTTAAAACACCTGTGTTAACCCAGTGAGACCCAGCGTCGCACGTGATGCGTCGGCAGTGTTTGATCACCAACTCCGAGCGACGCATCACGTGCGTCCGACATATAAAAAACACTTACGTGGCTCGTAAGGTAGGAAATGGCGGGAGAATAGGAGGGGGAGGTACCGTAGTGTGTGTGGGAGCCGGGCCAGTAGGTGTGAGCGGGCCGAGACAGCCGCGCGGCTGGTGGTGGTGGGCTTAGTGGGGATACTTTACACCCTTAGTTCACCGCCACTGAACCTTCATTACTCCGGTCGTATGGGAGCTAGAGGCTTGAGATTTATGTGAGACACTCCTTAGGATGTATGCTGTACAATGCCATACTCAGTTTTCACCCTAGTGCTCCCGGGCAGGTGGTCATGCGGGGGAGACGAACTTTCGACCCCCCCCCCCCCCTCCCGCCCCCCAAATGACCGAGGCGAGTTTTTTTTTATTTTTGTCTTCATTTCTCACCATTCTCTTCCATTTTGGCTCAACAAATATTTTTGAGGCTCCCCCCCCGGCCCAAAAATATCCGAGGTGATTATTATTATTTTTTTTTTTTTTCATTTCTCATCCTTGTCTTCCATTTTAGCAAACAAAAAAAAATAAGTGAAAATGGCTTGGGACTGGGGTGAACAAAATATTATAACTAGCCGGGGCTCAACGGGTTAAGTGTTCCTACATCACTTTCGTCAGTTACAAATAGGCCTATAGGCTGTCCTAACTCCAGGTTTATCGCATATTACATATAATATTCGTCTTTATCGTAACTCAGCTCTCTACATCTCAGTATTCATGATATTTTGACAATATCCATATCCAAAAATAAATAATCTAGACTATTGATAATTTAAATACATTAGCTCAAGAGTGGATTTGATTATGATTTGTGAGAGTATGTTGCGTAATTATAATAGGCCTACGATCGAATCTCTCCAGGTCAAATATTTTTGTTTACCTTTAAGCAATTTTTATTATCATGTCTTCCTTAGCATTTTCACACATCAAATCACATACGAAAAATCACGAAATATAGAGAGTGCACTAGATTCCAGCACAAAAAGTAGGCTAGTTGGCTTGGCTTTTGGCGGGCACTGGAAGTGGTGGGGGCCGCGATGCCGTGTTTACCACAGGTGGGAGTTTTGCGGACTCAAGGTTAGCAACATGGAGGTACTTTCCAGAGCTACAAACCCGCAAATAGGTGGCCATTTTGGCAACAACGCTAATGCGCCACCAAAATGACACTTTCGCCATGGCGAAATTGGCGTTTTGCGTATGTGTATGCGGAAGGGGGAGAGGTAGACCGAATATGAGGTGGAAGGATGGAGTGAGGAAGTACATGAACGAAGGTGGTGCTGGTTGGGGGGAGGGGCGTCGACTGACTGGGGACAGAGGTGCATGGGGGCGGTTCGTTCGTGGCCACCCCTTCGGGGATCACGGCGTCAGGCAATAGATAGATAGATAGTATGCGGAAGTGCCCAGCTCTGCTCGTCATCCACCCATTACTGGATTTGTACCAGTAGGTGCCAGTTGCATCCATTTCTCGCAGGTTTCGATAGCAACGTGGATGAGCGGCGGTATGGACTATAACTGGCTTCATCTTGTGGGTTCCTGTCACATTAACTGTCAGCATAAAGGTGAATCGTGACTTATCAATTTTTCTACCTCTGGCCTGCTTCATGGAACGGCTGATGTATGTTTACTTTGGCATTGTTTTATATTGCAAGCCTGATTCATCACAATTGTATATCTGGTCAGGTGTATAATCGCCTTCCTCTATGAGAGTTTTCAAAAATGCCGGGTATTCTTTGGCAGCTTGCTCATCAGCTGATCCTCGCTCGCCTGTCACCTTGATGTTTCTTACTTCCTTCCTCTTGAGAAATCGGCGGAGCCAGCCATTTGATGCTTTGAAATTAACATTTTGGCCAGTTTTTTTACGCTGCACGGCTGTTGCATAGAGAGCCTTGGCCGTCTCACGAATGTACCGTGTTATCGGGAATTTAGATAAAGAGGTTAAATTGCATATCACTGGTACATGAAATATCCCAACAAATAGTTATAATATAATTACCAACGACGTAGTCGATGGGTGTAATCCAGTCCCCCACACACGGCTAATTCAATTGCATGACATGTAGGAATGTTCACATAATACAATATCGATACAATGAACTTAGCTTAGAGGACTGGTAATGTAGGACTGTTGTTATAGATTAGTATTTGTAGGACATGGTGAACTGTGGGTTGTGTTATGTATTGCCTTAATTAACCTAATTTTTTTTTTTTTTTTTTTTTTTTTTTGCTGGTGGGATACAGTTAAATAATTATTAGTGGGTATATGTGACTATTTATTTGTACATAGGAAGGCCTTTAGGAAGTAAACTAACTTCGGGGAACATACTTAGTGTTCAGAGTGTACTGTAGCCAAGTGGCGCCAAGCGCACACGTTCCCCCCTCTTACCGTGTTTAAGCATCTCTCTGGCAGACGTACAGTATATTTATTAGTGGCCCCTCCATCATTGACGAACATGCCTATTACATAAGGCATCCTCTTCAAACACTAATCCGCCGTAGTTTGAATCTACCTCGCAGAGCATTTAAAAACTGAGGAGCCTTCATCATGAGCGCACGCGACCTCACTCATGGCTTCAGTCATTATGAATTGGGTTCTCACTACGAAAAAACTTCGTAAAAAATAAAAACAAAAACAAAATAAGAATAACTATCTAATAAGCTTTCCATCATATCGTGGATGTACTTGTGTGGATTTCTGACCAGACGCTGATTCAGGCGTCATTCCTCCTTCTCTGCTCTGCGCTCAGCCTGCCCGGACGTGTCTCCCCACGCTCCGCTGATTCCGCATTTGCTGCGTCCCTAGTGAGTTTTTTCTCATTTGTTTACTCCGGGATGTATCGAGTAAGGTTAGGATATGCGTAGCAGGAGTGTCCTGGGCTGGTTGCCCGCAGTGCAGTGTATTTTGGGTCGTGTGTTTGGGGCATCTATTTCGGATGTACCCTCGTGGTCCTGTTGTGGACATGTGAACTTTTTCACAGTTAGTTAGCTTGTGTTGCAGGCGGCTTTCATTACGCGTTAGTTATTGCTGCCTTTTATCTTTCTGATGAGGTAAGCTTTGCTTACTGACGTTCCCTTTGTATTTTTCTTCACTTAGTGAAGTTTTTTCTGGGTCCCGAGTCAGTCTTCCCTTTGCCGGAAGTATTTGCTACAGTGGTGTGTTGGCGGTGGTTCCTGTTGTGATATTTCCAGTGTTTTGTGTATATTTCAACATTTATTATGCCGTCTACTTAGGCCTAGCCAGCCGCTCGTAGCTTTGCCACATGTACAAGTGTTATTGTTTATTATTTATAAATATGCCCTACTGTGTCATGTGTATCCGGGTTTTAGTTGTGTATTGGCTAATTCCTCGGACTATGTTTGTTTCCTGGTTTAGTTGTGTATTGGCTAATTCCACGGATTATTGTGTGGACTTAGGTTAGTCGTGCGTGGCTTCCTTCGTGTCCGTTGTACGTTCAGATGATGTCTGATCGGGGTGGGTTTCCTTCCGGCGGGTTTTTTTCTCGGTTTCACCATGAAAAAAACCCGGCCGAGAGCCGTGTTGGGCCACACGTGGTTTTAACACAGGCTGGTGTCCCCGGCGATGAGGTGTCTGTGGCTCTCCAGGACTGCGTCTCTGTTGGTACCTGGTTTCAGGCACCCTTTGATTCCCGGCGGAATGGCTGTACCCATCTATAAAACGTTGTTCATGCGAACATACGTTATGTAGTTTTTCTACCAGGTTTTACAAAACCACATGAAAAACCTAGCTGTTGTTAAGGGCTTTCCTCCCCGGCGATCTTTTACAAAGAAGTGGGGACAGGAACTTATGGGGTTAACTTTTTGACATCTCACCCGGCGGGTGTACCTTGGTAGGGTGGGATGAACAACTAAGTCAATTAGTTCATTAACCAATCCATTTTAAGTGATACTATATGTATCGCCGCCTTTATACTTACGGCGATTGAAGGTTCAATTAGGGTTAACATCGTTCTTCACACCCGGGGGGTGCTCCTAGGTGGAGGAAATAAGGAATTTACAATTCAATTTCGATTTAACCACTTAATTTAGTGATACAATTAGGTATCGCCGCCTTCAACCTTACGGCGATCTTTTTGTGACAATTCGTTAGAAATCAGATCTCGTGTCAGCCTGCCCTGTGTTATTCTACTAAAATATTTCAAGGGCCGGCGTCTTTATGGGTGGTTGTTTTTGTTCCAAAAATTGAATCTTAAGACAGTCACCACCAGAAAGACTATAATCACCATGCTGGACAGTTATATTATGTCAGAGGGTATTCTTCACTTTCTTCAAAAGATTTGTTTAGATATTCTGAACCCCGCCGCGTAGCGAGCTGTGATCGTTGTGTCATTACATCTCGTTATCCGGTGGGTTATTAACACTTGTGTGCGAACATGTTGGGTTAACCTTATGAGCATTAATTCCTGGAAATTTTCTTTTTTTCCAGAGCTGGGCTCCGGCGGACCAATACAGACCCGGCGGTAGTTTTCCCCACCAGTCTCTGTCATGGCTACCTCAGCCCCAGTCTTTGCTTTATGCACTACCCCTGCTTGTGCCGGTATCCCTATTTTTGCGCATACTCTTTGCATAAGGTGTGTTAAATGTCTAGACCGTTCAAGGGGTCTCTGGGTAATGCGTAATTGTTCTTTTTGCTCTCAATTAGCTGTAAAGGTCCTTTGCGACAATGATAAGACCGCGGCAGTAGCTTTAAGAGAAGTAAGGCAACAGATGGCAGCCTACACTACAATTGTTGCGCATAAATCACTTCAATGTGACAATGTCCCTCTTTGGGATAGATTGCTCTTTGAACACCCTCCCCCTAAACGTTCCTCTAGAGTCACGAGTCATAAGCCGGCGGAGACTGGTCAGGGTTCTGTATCTTCTGCTACTACACCGAAACGTCCAAGAGAGCCTACACCCCCGGCGTCCGCCTCCTCGTCTCGGGCGAGATCTCGGTCTAGGTCACCTCTCAGACGCCAGTCTTCTAGTCTTGCCTCTTCACCAGCGAGTAAGAAGAGTAGGACGGAAAGTTCCACCAGTGGTCACGGCGATGAATCCTCCAAATCTAAGAGTAGTTCACGGTCACACCGTAGCCATAAATCCTCCAAAAAGGATTCCCATAAACGAAAGTCCTCCCTACATTCACCAGCTTCTAGTGCCTCTCATCGTACCTCTACCCCAGACAGAGTTTGTGTTAGGTCTCAAGGGTCCAGTGCGGTGCCTGTCCCTAAAGAGGATTTACCTATTAATATTTTAACCCTGGAATTGGAAAGTTCAGGGGGTTCAGTAATTGAGAATGTTTCAGACTCCCAAGAGAGTGTAGGCCAGGGCCTCGGTGTTTGGCGGTTTGCTCAGCCGGGGTCTGACCACCCACGTCTGACTCAAACGAGTCACACAGTAGCTGATGTCCACAGGGACGCGGCGATCCCATCCTCTATTCCTGACTTATCTTGGCAACAAGGTACCCCAGCTTCGGCGGGGTCTTCTCAGGAGGATCAGGAGGAGAAAGACGAGGTTTCAATAATTTCGGAGATGGAAGGGCAAGAGGCAGGCTCAGGCTTAGACGCCGCGCAGGATATTAATGATTCACCTGTAAGTTCATCATCTAACCAATTTGTTACTGCGCAAGAAATTAATGGGCTACTTACTGATGCTTTATCTAAAATTTTTGGCCAACAACAGGAAACCCCCACAATGGACTTGGGGGCTCCCACGACAAGTTCTACGGTACGGCCTCTGATGACTTCGATTGCTTTATCTAAGATCCCTAACCCACCCACTCTGTCACCATCAGTGGTTACTAGGCCTGCTACGGCGGCATTGACAACTTCAAATGTCAGGGTCATCACGGATGTCAATCCACCCCTTCTAGACAAGGCGCCTCTCAGAAAGGTGGCTATGCCCTTGCTTTATGGACCAGACGAGTCATGGGTCCTTTTGACCCCCACTAACCCAGAGCTCGCCCAACCTACCTTGTCAGGGGAACTCCCGGTACCGCGTGAGTGGGTCATCCAGGGCAATAAATCAAAGAAATTAAGGGCCTTGGATAATTTGGGAAATGTACTAGACGTAAACATCAAGGCTATACCTAGTTATTATCACCAAGACTATTTTGTGTATGCTACTAAGCCAGCTTTACCCCCTGCCTCAGCTTCGAAACTATTTTCAGACTGGTCTAAGCTGGATGGGTTTAATGATATTAAGACTCTGTCAGCTCTCACTCCTGAACTTGATTTACAGACCGTCACAGACGAAGCAGCTAATCCAGTTTTGAAGGTGGGGCAGTTGGGTCCAGGACCTTGGGTAGATTGGGAGATAGAGGCTCAAAACTTTGCAACCACATTTACTTCTAAATCTTCCCACCAGATCCCTCAAGATACTCATTCGTGGTTCTCCATGCCGGTAGGTTCTGCCGGCGGAGTCCCGTCAGCTTTGTTTTCTTTCCTAGCTGCCCCTAAGATTAATCTTTGTGAGCTAAAAGACCCTTTCACTACCCCTGCCAGAAGATCGGTTGAATTATCCCGGTGACTGCTCCTCCAGTCGTCAATCCAATCCTTGGGTGACATACGCACCGCCTTGCTTGAGGCGGTACGAGCAAGACAAGATCTCAGAATGTCTTTAGTTCGCAAGCTACCTGATCGCATTGCGAATCAGGTGATCATGTCACCAGTGCTTACTCCCTCTTTAATGTCCCCTGAAGTGTGGCGAACGGTGTTCAATATGGCACAGGCCGTTAAGCACAGTCCCACCCCTTCTAAGAAACCTGCATTTAACTTCCCCAAACCCAGGCCAACCGCTAAAGCTCAGCCAGGGGGATCTAAACCCTTTCTTCTGCCTAAGGCCTCCCACTCCCCCCAAGGTCAGTACAGGCATAGACAGAGTAGGTTTTCAGGTCAGAGAGGACGCGGCCAGCATAAGCCAGGTCAGGGCCAGTCTTCGGCCAACACCAGCCAGCCGGCAAAGCGTCCAGCACCACCAACCCCACCATCAAAAAACTAAAGTCTCTCTCACTCCCGGTGCCAACCTTAAGGCCGGAGGACCCGAGGGTAGTACAGCCGGCGAACCCTTGTCTGCTAACTGGGTCGTTCCGAATGTGTCACCAAGCATGGCCATTAAACACTTGGGCACGGATGGTGGCACGCAAAGGCATCACTTGGCAGTGGCTCCGGCGACCTCGCTTACGTCAGCCGACAACGGCGAATTTTGTTTCTTTAGAGGTGGAGTCACTGGTCCAGGAAATGATTGCCAAGAATGTCATCATCCCGGTCCCCCCAAATTACCCTGTATTCACGTCCAAACTATTTTTGGTTCCCAAAAGGGACAGTGTTCAGATGAGGCCGGTCGTAGACCTGTCTTATCTGAACCTTCACATTCACAACGAATCTTTCAGAATGTTAACAGTACACCAAATCAGGCTAACACTTCCGCCGGGAGGTTGGATGTGTTCACTAGACCTGACAGACGCCTATTGGCACGTCTCGGTCAACAAAAGATTTCAAAGGTTTTTGGCCTTACGGATCAGGCACCAAAATTTTGTTTTTCAAAGGATGCCGTTCGGCTTGAACCTAGCACCTCGATTATTCACGAAATTAGTCCGGCAAGCCCTGATGCCATTGTTAAAACAGGGGATCAGAGTGTTGTGGTACCTAGACGACTGGCTGGTGGTGGCAGAGACACAACAATTATGCATCAAACATGTCAATATTATTTTAAATCATGTCAAAACTCTAGGCTTCAAGGTAAATCTGGTAAAGTCAAACCTTGTTCCCTCACGAGTAATTCAGTGGATAGGGCTGGTCTGGGACACGGCCGCTCTCACTCTGAGTCAGAGTGTGGACAATCGCAACAGGTTTCGCAGGAAACTGTTCATGTTTCTTCACAGTCTGACTACGACGCGGAGGGTCTGGGAGTCTCTGGTCGGCTCTCTCAACTGGATTCAACTAACTGTCAAGTTGGGCCGGTTGAAAGTAAAACGATTAATATTGGAAGGCAACAAATATTTCCCGCTCTTACCGGCGGGAAAATTATGGCCCATCCCGAAATTAATCCACACCTTGCTAGCGGTCTGGGCAAAGAGGGAAACGTTGCACTCAATAATGTCATGGACCTCTCCTCCACCAACGGTATGGGTAGACACGGATGCGTCAGGCACAATAGGGTGGGGATTTCAGTCAAATCAGGGGCACCAGGGTCAGGGGCTTTGGTCCCACTTAGAAATCTCTCACATCAATGTCAAAGAATTACTAGTCCCCTTGTATTTCCTTCAGGCTCACGGCCCTGCGTTACGGGGCAAGTCGGTGGCCTTCAGAATGGACAATCTGAATGCAGTTCACTGTATTCAGAAACAAGGATCAACGAGGTCAAGGAGGTTGCTAAACGTGTCGGAAGAGATTTTTACTCTCGCCAACAGACTAGACATTTACCTTCACGCATCTTATCTCCCAGGCGTAGCGAACGTCTGGGCAGACGCTCTGTCCCGGAGACAGAGCACGACAGTAGAATGGGAGCTCAAGCAACCCATTTTCAACCTAATGATTGCAGAGCTCTCCCATCCACAAGTGGATCTATTTGCGTCCGAGGAGACTCACAAACTCCCTCTATACCTCACCCGCCGGGCGAAAACGCCGGCAGGGGGGCCAGACGCCCTAGTGACAGACTGGAACAGATGGAGCTCCATCTATCTGTTTCCGCCGCCAGATGCGTCACTAATGTGCCACGTAGTGAACAAACTACGAGATTATCGAGGCTTAGTCTCGCTAATCGCGCCCCTGTGGCCGGCGCAGTTGTGGTACCAGCAATTGAAAACGTGGTGCCCGGACCCGGTATCGCTCCCGGTCGGGTATTTCCACTTAGACACGATTGGCAACCTAGCGACCTCGCTGACTTTTGCATTATGGACATTCAGGAGGCCAAGTGGCTAGCACCATACGGTAGAGATGTGACCAATAAATTAATCAATCAATATACTCAGTCTACGAAACGACAGTATCACTCACATTGGCAAGCCTTTACTTCCTGGATCATCAGAACGGAACAGAATGTGCCGTCAGTGGCTTTAGTTTTCAATTATTTAAATTATCTGTTTGAGCAGAAACATTTATCTGTGGTAACATTAAAAAATCACTTAACTGCGATTAGAGTGCCCTTTTTAGACCTTACAGGTCTCTCCATACCGGTGGCGGAGGAAACAGGTTTTATGAGAGCTTGTTTTAAACTTCTCCCACCTCCCCGTCAGCTCATGCCTACTTGGTCTCTCGACAAAGCTTTGTCTTTACTTCACTCTCGTCTGTACCAAAATACTGCAGACTTTGCATTACTCTTAAAAAAGGCGGTTTTCCTTATGGCTTTGGCCACCGGGAACAGAGTGTCTGAGCTGGCGGCGATGAGCAACACACCTAATTGCCTTAGGTTTGGTAGACTTAATGAATGTATTTACATTGCACCTTCCCCAGGTTTTGTAGCCAAGAATGAGCACAGTGCACACATGTTTTCTGAGTTCACGGTGCCGGCGTTAAAAAGGGGAAAGGTGCATCATAATCTATGTCCAGTGCAAGCTCTAACCAAATATTTGAGAGTAGCTCCTCTTAACCCCCAAGGTGCTTTATGGGTAGCAAGTACGGGTAAACGCTTACTTAAACGGCGATTAGCCTCTCTTCTGGTCGAAGTCATTAAAGAGAGTAATCCCGGCGTTGTGGGTAGGGCCCACGATTTACGCAAATGGGCAGCCTCTTTACGTTTCCTGAAATTTTTTTCAGTAGAAGATATCGCGTCCACTCAGTTGTGGGCGTCTAATCATACGTTTTTGTCTAGATACTTGTCAGTTGCTCTAGACAAACCTTCCTTACCATGTATAGCTTTAAGGCAGAGGGTCTAGGTGGCCCTGCAGTCACTTTTGTTTACTTTCATGAGAAGGGGGGGGGGGGGTGCAGTCAGTTGACATAGGACACCCTAGACCCCGCCGGAGTATGAGAGCTGTGATACAATTTAAGGTTAATGTGATATGAAAATTTCTCAGCGAGAAATTGTGCTAGTATAATGTTAGTACAAAACAACGGGGTTGTTATAGTAGTTTTAGCTGCGAAAGCAATCTAATATTAGAACAGTGGAGATCCTTTGCAATTTATCTCCATGATTATTTTGGGGTTTATTATGTGCACATATAAACTTATAACTTGTTATTTTTGTCACCACTCGTTGAGTGGGTTGCCTTTGTAACTACAGATCTGTGTTCAGAATCTTCAGGGTTACCCATTTTTTGTCAGGCAGGCTTCTTTGAAGCACGCACCTGCCTGAACCCCTTTTTCTTGTATATTTTTGGCCTACGCCATGTTTAAATATATTTTTCAAAAGTAAGAATACTATGTGGTTGTTTTTATTATCTGCTTTTCTAGAGTTATGATATGATTACGAATGTCCCCCTCCAGTCTTAGAAATCAGGCATGTTCGTCAATGATGGAGGGGCCACTAATAAATTATAGGTTTGACTCCTGTAAGGAGATAAAGAAAACCTAATATTTAGTAGTGGCCCCGTAATCATTGACGACTGGGGCCCTCCCGACCGTCCCCTTCCCATTCGTTGATGTATTGAGGATTTTGGTTTACTTGATATGTCAGTGAAGGAGGAATGACGCCTGAATCAGCGTCTGGTCAGAGATCCACACAAGTACATCCACGATATGATGGAAAGCTTATTAGATAGTTATTCTTATTTTCTTTTTGTTTTTATTTTTTACGAAGTTTTTTCGTAGTGAGAACCCAATTCATAATGACTGAAGCCATGAGTGAGGTCGCGTGCGCTCATGATGAAGGCTCCTCAGTTTTTAAATGCTCTGCGCGGTAGATTCAAACTACGGCGGATTAGTGTTTGAAGAGGATGCCTTATGTAATAGGCATGTTCGTCAATGATTACGGGGCCACTACTAAATATTAGGTTTTCTTTATCTCCTTACAGGAGTCAAACCTATAGATTAGTCTTTATATAATTCGTGATTTAATGTTTTACTCTTCATTTATATATTTTAATGAAGTATTCTGTATAATTATTAGTTGAGTTAAGTTGTTTGATTGGAGAGCGAGTAGTTGTATGTTAGTCCAGTACGATAACTTTACTGACCATGCAAGGACTCGATAGAAAATAGGATTTGAGAAACTTCAGTTCACCTCACGCCTCTGCTTCGGCTAGACCTCACCATGGGTCATCCTGAGAGTTTGTCCTGCCTTGTATAACTATCTCTCTATAGATAAGTATTATTATTTTGTATTGTATGATTATGTTGTAGTGTGTGAATGTAAGGATGGATGTATAAAGTGTAATTTATATGTAAATAATATCCATACTTTTAAACTATCTTTTCATCCATACCTCCCTTATTTATTTTCATGTAGCCTACTATCCTTCAGTTTCAAATTAACTTAAAGATTTAAATACCTTAGATATTTTTGTGGTTCCTTACATATAAATCCTAAAGGATTTACGAAAGCATAAATTATTCTACTGACATTTAACGTAAACTTAATAATATCAATTATATGATTCTGGTTGGCTGGTTGTATAGCAATAGGGTAATATAATAGTAGGGTTTCGCTGGAGGATAATATTAACCTTGCAGTCTAGTTTTGGGTGGTTAACTTCCATTCTTATAATACCACGGTGATAAGTTGTGTTGCCATTTCATTGGAGTTAATCATTTATTCATGGTGTTGTGGGTTTGAACCCTAGTCAACTTAATAATACCCTAAGTCAGAGCCGGGGGGAAGATGTTGGCTGTATGGTGTTGATTGAGAGACTAAAGGGCCGGCGTCCGATCGCTTCGCGAAATTACATATGGATGCCGGCTCATAATAATTATAACCCATAACTTGGTTTCCTGATACATCTAGAGCTGATGTAGATATTTATACATTACAGTTATATTTAACCTATACTTAAGAATAAACTACAATACACAAAGAACCAGCCGAAATCGTACATGCGATACGATACCGCCAAATTCAAATGTCCTATTGGACCTAAAACTGTCGGGATCATTACCCTATTCCCGACATACTGCCCGCCACCAAAAATGATATACAGGAGCTATATACAGAGAACAAAAAAAGGACTTCGAAGATTCAAAGATCACCTTGTTTGATCTTTGATCTCCAAAGATCCACGGAACTCATAGCCACCCTCCTTTTGGGACGAGCGCCACCTGAAGCCAGAGGAGGATCATCCTTCTCATCAGCAGCTGCCCCACCTTGAGGAGCACTGTCACCAGCACTCTCCCGCGGAGGGGTATCAGTAGAGACGCCAGGATCATCCGGCAGTTCTACATCCTGCTCCAAGGGATATAACCTTACGACTGGGCGAGTAGTAACCCCAGTCGAAGTTCGTATTCTAGCAACCCTTATAAGACCATCAATGCCCTGGAACAAATCGACAATCCTCCCAAGCTTCCAAAATAACCTAGGACGCTCATCATGAATCAGTACGATATCCCCGATACAAGGCCATCGTTGATTCGTCCCTTTGATCTTATTAGAGTGACGCTCGCGAAGAGACAGCAAATATTCTTGGGTCCACCGTTTCCATAGATCGTCTGACACCTTGTTCACATACTGGAAGCGACGACGTGTGGCGTCAGCATTGCCGAACGTAGGATCATGCAGATCTTCGTCATTTACTGACGATCTAGGAAAGGTAATTAAGGGTTCGTCCACGTGTTAGCATAGAAGGCGAAATGGGTAAGAGGTCATCAACATCTGCCGAGGTATAGGTCAAGGGCCTGTCGTTGACTGACATCTCAATCTCTATTAAGATGGTTTGCAACTCCCGTCTGGTCACCAGTGCCCTTCCTAATACCTTCTTCATGGCAGATTTGACGATACCGATTGTTCTCTCCCAAATCGCCCCGAACCATGGTGCACGTGCTGGTATAAATTTCCACTGACAACCCTTTCCAGTGAGGGTAGCCACAACCTGCGGGTCATCCATTAAACTCTGGAGATATTTAGAGGCCCCGACAAAACAAGTCGCATTATCGCTCATAATAATTTCAGGGAAACCATTGCGGCCTGCAAAGCGTCTTAGAGTATGCAAAAGCCCCTCACTGGATAGGTCGTCAATCAATTCAATATGAATCGCTCTGGTTACCGCACATGTGAATAGAACGGCATATACCTTTATGATATTACCGGGCGATTCTCTAACTTGAATCGCTCCGGTGTAGTCTACCCCGGTTACCTGAAATGGTTCAGTCCTTTGTACCCTGAACTCAGGCAAGGGAGGTAGATCTACTGGGGAGTAAGGCTTACCCTGTAATCTTTTACAGATAGTACAGCTATTGTGGATCCCTTTAATTGCTTGTCGCATCTTAGGGATCCACCAACGTTGTCGCATATACACCAGAACATAATTTACGCCAAAATGTAGGCAGGTCCTATGGCATTGGCGAATCAACAGTTTGGTAATAAAATGAGAGGAGCTAAGGAGGACAGGATATTTCGCAGAATCAATAATGTCCGCCTTTTGTATCCTGCCTCTACACTTAATTATGCCTCCTTCCATATATAATCCTAGCTGCCTCATTAAGTTTGAGGGTTTGGCCTTTGACTCCTGGCTCAGGATTTGATGTTCAGTAGGATAAGATTCCTTTTGTACTAAACATATTAGTTTCGCTTCTGCTGATCTCAATTCATGGAGTCTGATATGCTTCGAATCTTCACTAAGGAAAGACCCGTGAGCCCGACTTCTCATGTTGTTAATGAAACGGTATATCCATGCAAATACCCGTATTACTTGATCATAGCTGCCGTAACGTTCCCACTCTACCAACTTGTTATCCTGATGTGTAGTACTCACAGTCGAACTACTTAACACATCATCTTGGGGCCGACTTGAAGGATCAGATATGCATTCCCTGAAATCCTGAGGCCATTCAATCGGAGATATAAGCCATGGAGGGCCATGCCACCAAATAGAGGACGACATAAACTGTTGCGCCGAGATCCCCCGGGAAAGTATGTCACTGGGGTTATCCCTGGTGCTCACATAGCGAAATTTAGCTGTAGGAACTAAGTTATGTATCTCATCAGTGCGATGAGAAACATAAACAGGTAACACTTTCTGGCTGTGTACCCATGAAAGTTCGATTTGACTGTCGCTCCAGACATAGACGTTATTAATCTGTAGTATGTCTGTATAAGCATCCAGTGTAAACTTTATGAGACGAGCAGACAGAAGCAATGCAGTAAGTTCTAATTTAGGAACTGTAATCTTCTTTATAGGGGCTACTTTGGCCTTCGCTATAGCCAGTTTCGCTTCACTACCATTGCACATGTATATGGCAGTACCGTACGCACTATTACTAGCATCAGAAAAGGCATGTAGATCCACCTGTTGACCACTAATAACCTGACGATTAAGTTGGACCTTGCAACATGTGGAAAGGTCCGACCGAATCAACCGCCAAGTATCTTGTAACTCAGTCGGGAGGGGCGTGTCCCAATCTAGTTTTAGCCGCCACAGTTGCTGTAAAAACATACAAGGACGGATAGTTACAGGCAGCAAAAAACCTAGGGGATCAAACAACCTCGCTAACAAGCTTAAGCAGTTTCGCTTGGTCATAAGCTCACTGCCGCATGGGGTGTGACAGAAGGATATACAATCTGTGGTAGTGTCCCATTTGTGGCCTAAAAACTTCACCTCACTATTCTCAGTAGCTACACCGTCAGAAGCAAATTGACCTTTCAAAAGATCACTATTAGTGGCCCATTCTCTCAAGTATTGGCAAATATATCGCGGATCTCTCAGCATCTTTCGAGCAATAAATCTTCATCGTCTCCAGTGCCTTGAAGATTGTCCACATAGATCCCCTGCTTGATCTCATTCTTGAAGTCAGGATCTAGTCCAGCCTCCTCAAGATGTCGCAAGATAGTAGCGTTGAGAAGGAACTGGGAACAGGTCGCCCCGAATAAGACGACTCTGAACCTGTAGACCAGATACTCTGAATCTAGATCCATTGGATCCCGTGGCCATAAAAATCTTGTCGAGTCCCTGTCTTCACGATGGAGTTGAAGCATCAGGAAGGCCTTCTCAATATCGGCGACCCATGCAAACTTATGACATCTGAAGCACAACATAATTTGCACGAGATCAGAGACCAGGGACGGACCCGTGTACAGACAATCATTCAGGCTATAGGAGCGATCACTGGATTTAGCAGAGCAGTCATACACAATACGAACAGGAGTGGTGGAACTGTCCTTTTTAATCCCATGGTGAGCAAGGTAATGGATGTTATCCCCATACTCACTGAGAGCTACTCTCTCCACAAATCCACGTTGTACCTGCTCGTTTAAAACAGCCGCATAAGTCTCGCAATAATTTGGATCCTTGACAAACTGCTTCTGAAGGCCACGTAATCTACCAAGTGCTAGATGGAAATTAGTAGGTAATTTACTCTTGTTATCATTCCAAGGGAGCCTTACCACATACTGACCCCTGCCAGAGTCATACGTTACAGTCTCTTCATACGAGCTTAACGCTAGCTTGGACTCACGATCAAGTTCATGTGGGTCAATCCCAATTTTGTCCAAGTCCCATAGCTTATCTATATCAGTGAGTTATCTGCTCAACAGGTGGCGTTGTGTGTGTGTAAGTGTGAGAGTCCGAGTGTAAGGGATGAGACAGTGAAGCACGGGAACGAGATGGCTTCAGAGATGGGGTCGTTTCGGGCCATGAGTGAGCACCGTGACTCATGCGAAGGCAAGATGGCAGGTGCTCGTTGTACTCTACGTGCTTCACATGTCTCACTCCCTAGACTGGAACAAGACCTCACGGGCTTCACTGTTCATTGTAAAGCGGTGAATGTTAAGGCTCTCAGCCTATGCCCGAGAGGAAGTAAGTTGGAATATAGAAAAAAAAAAAAAAAAAAAAAAAAAAAAAAAAAAAGTACATGTATTATCAGGCACATTTGGCCTAATATATTTATCTATGGGGCTTACTGCTACCTTGAGGACCGTAACCACCTCCACCTGTGTGTTTTGAGAGGAAGTGGCATAGGATCCAGAAATGGCATACCCTTGGATCGTGGGGAGCATTATTAGCTTATCTACCCGCCGATATCCAGGGTGAACCAGGTCGTAGTAATAATCAGCTCCGACCAGTAGCATAATACCATTGTTAGCAGAGAGTTGATCATCAGCCAGTTTATAACCCTTGCTTCTGAGATATTTCAAATGTGGTTGAATCTCTGATGCTATATAGAAACTGGGTAGTGTGTCGACCATTACAGCCTTGATGGGACATACCTTTCTTCTATAAACATAGGAAATCTCCACTATATCATAGTCACTGGAATCTACTTCACCAGTGAAACCATGGAGACGCAAATTCTCTTGACCCTTGCTGGTACATTTGAGCTGGGGTAATGATGACCGCAGAACGAATGACCTCTGTGAGCACTGGTCAAGTAAGGTACGCGTCATTATAGTATTATTATTACTCCCCACTACTGGCAGCATCATAGTAGGAAGCAATGGACATGGCAGATACTTTATCACCCTCGCTCTTACCTTTCTCATGTGACTCTTTGGGGGTTCTCCCCTTTTCTTTGCCGTCGTGCCGATCAGACTGGGTGCAAAGGGAAAATCAATGTTTCCCCTTGCAATACTTACAAGGTTTGATGTAGGAATTAGTGCAAGTACTGTTGAAGTGGTCTCTTGCCAGACAGCTGGTACATAACTTAAGCGATTTAGCCTTGCCAATCTTCTGTGTAGCCTTAGGATACTTAGGACACTGGTACGGTACCAGAGATGACCGTGGGCACTGCACAACTTACAACCTAATGATATTGGCCTTTTCTGTTTAGGAGAAGTCTGTACCGGGAAAGCTGCAGTGGATGGCGACATCTCCACTTGTCGGTAGTGTCCAGTACTCTCCATATTGAAGACTTCAGTCTGGTACACCTGCACCAACGCTTCCAAGTTTAGTGGAGAGTCGCTTAGTTGTCGTCTTACGATTTCCTTTAGGGGAGAGGGTATCTTGTTCAAGATATTTACACTAAATATTTCCTCCTTGGTGATGGCAATTGTCTCCATAGATCGGAGGAGGCTCTCAAAGGAGGCATAGTACTCCTTTAGGTCTGTCACATCATAGGATGGAGGATCTAGAGTGAAGAATTTAGTAATTAATGCGGTCTTGATGACTTCCTCTCTCCCGTAAGTTCTTTTCAGCAACTCCACTGCAGACTCGTAGCTTGTAGCTTCTAGCTTGTACCCATCGATCAACTTCAATGCCTCCCCTTTCAATTGGCCACAGAGATATGTGAACCTTTGGATGGATGTGAGTGTTTTATTCTGATGGACAGAACACTCAAAGATATCCCAAAATCCAGTCCAGGTAGCCGAATCCCCGGAAAAGGTAGGCAAAGTAAGCTTCGGCAGGTTAAAACCAGTCGCCTTTGGTGTACCGGTATCCTTAACAGGGATTGATTCTTGTGTGGAAGATAGTCTGGCTAAGGCTGTATTAACGTCCTCAAAGTACTCAAGATCTGCTGACATTTCTTCTTCCACATCGTCAGTAATTGTCAATAAACCATATACCTGCTGAGCATAATTATCATAAGTGGCTAGCGATTTAGTTACAGTAGCAAATTTACCCTTAATTTGATCAGCCGTGGCACTTAATAAAAATTCATCAAGATCTCTTAAACACCTATTTAAACTTCCCTTCATCCCTCCCTTCAGAATCCTAAGCTTCTTTATATCTGTCATCGTTAAAGTCTGAATCTAAGCTATTAACTCTCTAAACTATAAAGCAAACTAGTTACACAAATTAATTTAAATTAAAAAATGTGGCAATAGCATTGCCACTCCCAATTTGGAAACGGTCATTAGGCTACTAGCTGCAGTAGGATGAATTAATTGAGCAAATTGACAAATAGCAGAAACAAACTAGGGCTAGAGAAAGAAGGGTAAATGAAAAGAACTGACTAGTAATAAGTATTAGGCCTAGCCCAGCTGCCCATCCAACAATCATGAGGTCTGTTGGCTGTCAATCGCTTAGGAATCAACAGAGACCGAACCCCATGACCGTAATTAGGCAACTAGGCTATAAAATTTAATTAAATGAGTCACATGAGAACCCTCCCCACCGGCAAAATTAAGAAAAGAGTCTCATAATGACAAAACACAATGAACACCACAGGCCCACCACCAAAGCGAAATGAACAGCTACCACAGACACCTGCAGGCCTAGCCTAGCCTACGAGCGTGAAATGGTGCCCGACGAAATTACCCCTACCCCAAGCACCAGCCCAGCGAACCCACCAAAAAACATCAAGGAACACACGCCCAAAAAAACCTGGAAACTAGCCCCAAAAAAGATAGGGATGGCGCCTAACTGGAAAAAAACATGAGGGAATAAGCCGGGCCTACACTAGGGAAAGGGCAGTCGGCCCAACAACGCGTGAGGCGGCAGCCATTTGTAAGCCCACAAGCGTCAAGGAAGTAAACAAAACGGTACTACAATAAGGAAGCCTTCGGGCACGAAGGACCATTATTTGTCGGGTATTTAGATAAAGAGGTTAAATTGCATATCACTGGTTCATGAAATATCCCAACAAATAGTTATAATATAATTACCAACGACGTAGTCGATGGGTGTAATCCAGTCCCCCACACACGGCTAATTCAATTGCATGACATGTAGGAATGTTCACATAATACAATATCGATACAATGAACTTAGCTTAGAGGACTGGTAATGTAGGACTGTTGTTATAGATTAGTATTTGTAGCACATGGTGAACTGTGGGTTGAGTCAGAGCCGGGGGGACGATGTTGGCTGTATGATGTTGATTGAGAGACTAAAGGGCCGGCGTCCGATCGCTTCGCGAAATTACATATGGCTGCCGGCTCATAATAATTATAACTCATAACTTGGTTTCATGATTCATCTAGAGCTGATGTAGATATTTATACATTACAGTTAATATTTAACCTATACTTAAGAATAAACTGCAATACACAAAGAACCAGCCGAAATCGTACATGCGATACGATACCGCCAAATTCAAATGTCCTATTGGACCTAAAACTGTCGGGATCATTACCCTATTCCCGACACGTGTGTTGATGGGGACCTGCTCTCGGTGTTTTCTGTTTATAAACTCATGTAAATATCGCTCCATGACGATCATAGCAGGATTATTCAGCCATGAGCGGCGATCCAGAGTTGAAGCCCCATATGACTTCACAATCTTCTTAAGTTTGAGCCTATTAGCCCACACGGTTCGCACAGATGACTCGGATAAACCCATTGCTTTTCCGATCGCAGTAGCGCCTTCATCCTTCTCCTTACGCTCAATTATCTTCATCTTCATCTCGTGTGTGATTAGTTTATTCTTCCTGGGCATGTTGGAAGTTGTTGAAGGGTGTAGGAAGGCGGATGTTACACAATAAATGGCGCACGGACACTTCAGGATATCGGGACAGAGAAGGAAGCGTCTCCCACAATGCCGTCGTTACGCCACTGTCTTCCCGGCGCCGTGGGGGATGCGCGTGGATTAGGGAGGGGGGCGGCGCGGAATACAAAAAACAGTATTTTTACACCACTCTTCAACCGTGATTCGTGTATTGTGAGGTCAATACGTGTTTTAGGGATTTTGAGTACCTGTTTTACCCCTCAGCGCGGAATAGGGTAAACGCGGACTGAGGATACGTGTATTAGGGGGACTGACTGTACCTGAGTAATTCCTGAGGTCCAAGGCACTACATTGCACTCCGATGTACACCGTAAAATGGCCAAGAAACCAGGAAGGAAGCATGGAGAAGAACAAGACGGCATGCAAACTGAGGTTCAGTGCTCACCAAACCGGCAATTTGGAGGGGCAGCGATGAAGAGTAGGTTGAAGCACGGTGAAAACACCAGGAGAACCCGCATAGACGGAGAAAGCGTTAAATACTAACTCAACATCCAAAATGCAGGGACGATAAGACAGTAAACACAGTGAAAATCAGAGGGAGAAGGTATGTGTAAAACACCATCAATAAACCGTCCATGTAATTTTAATAGCACAGTCAGTGAAGACAAATGACAACATTGGTTAGCAGTAAAAACTAACCACCTCCGCACAATGGTGGGCCTATTGTGGTGTGTCACCACACCCCGCAAATGTGCGGGACCGCGAATCCGGACTATACGAGACCCGCACTAGTGCGGGCATCTATGAACTCCAAGTTTGTGCGAAGGCTTGGGAATCCGCAAATTCGCGCTATACGAGTCCCGCACCAGTGCGACCATCTAGTGTATCCGCAAATTCGCGCTATACGAGATCTGCACCAGAGCGGGCATCTATGAACTCCAAGTCAGTGTATCCGCGAAATTACGCTATACGGGACCCGCACCAGTGCGTGCATCTATGAACTCCTAGCTTGTATATCCGCGAATTCGCGCTATACGAGACCCCGCACCAGTGCAGGCATCTCGGAACTCCAAGCTTGTGTGAGGGCCTTCAAGCTGAGCAGTGTCTTCCAAGAGCATCACCGAACTTAACCTGTCAAGGGAGGGGGCAGCAAGGAAGACACATCAGGGGACCGCAAGGTTGTGGGCATCCCTTATAATCTCCAAGCATGTGTGAGGGCCAACAAGCTGAGCATGATCTCCAAGCTTGTTTGAGGGCCAACAAGCTGAGCAAGATCTCCAAGCTTGTGTGAGGGCCAGCTGAGCAGTGTCTTCCTTGAACAGTACCCATCTCAACATGTCAAGGGAGGGGTTGGCAAGGAAGACACACCAGGGGAGAGGAGGCACATCCCCCAGGACTCCAAGCATCTCCTTATGATCTCCAAGCTTGTGTAGGGGCCAACAAGCTGAGCAAGATCTCCAAGCTTGTGTGGGGGCCAACAAGCTGAGCAGCGTCTTCCTTGAACAGTACCCATCTCAACCTGGCAAGGGAGGGGTGGCAAGGAAGACACACCAGGGGAGAGGAGGCACATCCCCCAGGACTCCTAGCATCTCCTGATGATCTCCAAGCTTAGGTGAAGGTCAACAAGCTGAGCATGATCTCCAAGCTTGTGTGGTGGCCTTCAAGCTGAGCAGTGTTGTCCTTGAATAGTACCCATCTCAACCGGTCAAGGGAGGGGGTGGCAAGGAAGACACCAGGGGTTTTCCTTTGAAATGAGAGGATGATTGCCCACCGAAATCGTGCCCTAAAAATAGGCGATGAAGAGGGGGGGCGCCTCCAGCTAGGAAAAACAAGATGACACAGCAGGGAGCGCCACCCCCCACTAGTCTAACCCAGTCCAGTGTGGTACAGGCTAGTCTCTAGTAGAACAGCTACATCTCGCCAACAGCATGAAAGGGCACGAGTACAAGGTGGGCGAAAGATGGAGATGAAATGTAAAGGGTAAAAACAAGCCAGCAAATGCAGGCTCCTCTAAAGCTGTGCATGGGGGCCCACAAGCTTTACAGTGTCTTCCGAGAAACAAACGCCCAACCAACCAGGCCAAAGGTTGTTGGGCAGCAGGGAAGACACACCAGGGGAGGCGAGGACACTCCCCTAGGAACCACTCTATCCGCGATAGAACGAGCATAGCCCAGGAGAGAAACCGAGGCAGGTAGGGGGTTATGCATACATGGGGACCCCGAAGGTACCCCCGAAAGTGCATTAAAGAGGATGAATGCCCACCGAAAACGTGCCCTTGAACTCAGCTTGAAGAGATGGGATGGGGGGGCGCATGCTTGACCGCTACGAGAAGGTAGGGAGCGCTGCCCCCCACTCGCCTAACCAGCCAAAGTGGGGCGAGGGTGAAGATGACAGCAACAGCACATCAACCAGCAGTGAAGAAAGGGCACACGTTCAAGGTGGGCGAAAGATGGAGGTGAAACGTAAACGGGTAAAAACATGCCAGGAAGTGACCTCTGGGGAGAAAAAAGGGGGGCACATAGCCTATTTGAAGTGAGTGTCGGAAGCGAAAAAACCCTGGGGAGTAAAACCCACCACGCCCAGGCCCTGACCCACTCTTGAGGATCGAAAGGGCGGGACTCGGGAGAGAACGCTGGTGAGAAAGGACCGACACAGACACTACAAATCAAGCAAGCCCCCCATGTAATTTCTGAATTTTACCCGAACATAAACACCTACTGTAGGCTATGAAAATATGAAAACTCAATTGGGCATAGACAAACCTGAATGAGAAACAAGCTAGGATATAAATAAGCTAAAACTATACCCAGCTAACGGAAAAGACAATATGAAAAGAGAAACATAACTAAAAAACATAGACGGAGGACGCCAAGCGGCCCCCGAACTTTCGGTAGACTATTTCCACACGCGACCTCCATATGATACATTCTAAACATTCTGGAGCCCATTTCATGTGTGCCCTAAACCACGTAGCATCTGTCTAACATAAAAGAAGGCTGAAGAAGACGAAAAATTACAGTGACAGGGTGGATGGAAGAACACAAGGCATAGACATCTGAATCATGTGAGGGCGCGGGTGAAAATGATGCTTGGACAACGGCGCATGCGCTCAGGTTCGACCAGGTGTAAACATGGACAAGATGGTATGGGCTGTCAGCAGTATCTCAGGTAAACCCCTTTTTCTTCTCTTCTATGCATTTTTCACTTTCGGTGGTAGTTTTGGTTAATGTACAACGTCTCCTAGAGCAAGTTAAGGAGTATACTCTAGACGTTTTTTTTTTTAACCGCGATTGGGATGACGACATAGCAGTCTAAATAGACAAGTCGTCATTGCAATTAGGTTAATAGCCTTGACGTTGGATTTGCCAAGATTACTAACAAATATCAGTAATCAATAATCAATATTAAGAGGAATAAAATCACAAGCGAAGTCGCCATCTTTATTTAAATTCTCCAAACGTTTCGACATCAGCGTGTCATCATCAGTAATCTAGAAATCAAATAAATACACAGTATATTAAAATACCGAAGGTAATGAACTTGATTTTAACATGAAATTGAAGTTAGGCAACATTTAAAGGTACAGCAGACATGGTGTCATTGAGGAAGGGTTTGAGTTGCTTAATGTAAAGGGACTCTAATATTCTTAAGCTATTATTAGGTGAACTAGATAAAATACTAAAGTGTTCATCTTTAAGGGGAATATCACAAGACACAGCATGATCCCTTACTGCTGAGTGAGGGGGGCCTGAAGTCTACGACCCATCCTGCTCGACTGACCCTTGTGCTCATCCGTCCTGATTTTGAAAGCACGAATTGTGCTGCCAATATACCCGGCCTGGCAACCTGGGCAAGTGAAACAGTCGATGACAGAAGAGCGCAAGGGAGTCGGCATCGGATCTTTAAAATGAAAAAATGAATTTTTTAGTACAATTCGGAATTCAATTTGAGGAAAAAGTTTACAGAGGCTCTGAAGCAAAACGTCTTTCATATACAGTATATGGAAATATCACCTAGATAGGGTAAACTTAAATAAATCACCTCCTTATTGACTGTGGGTACACTTTGTTTGGGCTTATATTGATTACAGTATTTAGAAAATTGTATACAAGTTTATAAAACAAGTTCTCACTGTAAATACCAGGCCAGTCGTAGTGCCGTGTACGCACACAGGGTGCGTCCCTGCGGCTGGTTCTGGTGGGGCGTACCGAGGCGACTGGATCCTACCCCCTTGTAATCTTGGGGGAAGGTACTGGGAATGGTCCCGGGGTAGACTGGAACCGGAGTTCTGGGCCCCCTCCTTTGATAGCACCAGCTGTAGTGAGCGACGCAATCAATAAAATGAAGGACGGTAACGCTCCAGGTTGCACTGACATTGTCGCTGAGATGATAAAAGCCTCAGGGGAGACTGGTGTAAACTTAGTCACTGAGTTGATAAACACCATTATTAAAGATGAGAAAATCCCAGAGGATTGGCTCAAAAGTTTAATAGTAAATATATACAAAGGAAAAGGGGATACGCTAGATAGAGGAAATTATAGGGGCCTGAAAATGCTTGACCAATCATGAAGGTCTGTGAGAGAGTCCTTGAGGGTTTGATCAGGCAAAGCATCTCTATTGATGATATGCAGTTTGGTTTTATGCCAGGACGGGGTACAACCGATGCTATCTTCATAGTCAGGCAGATACAGGAAAGATACTTACTAAAAGGCAGGGATCTTTACTTTGTATTTGTAGACCTGGAGAAGGCCTTTGATAGGGTGCCTAGAGATGTTGTGCAGTGGGCAATGAGGAAACTTGGTGTGGAAGAGTGGCTGGTGCGTGTGATAATGAAGATGTACGAGGATTCGCGAAGTGCGGTGAGGGTGAAGGGTGTACTGAGTGATGAGTTCGCAGTCCGTGTTGGAGTCCATCAGGGTTCAGTGTTAAGCCCCCTCTTCTTTATTATGGTCTTGGAGGCACTGTCTAAGAGATTTTAGAGGCGGACTCCTGCTGGAACTGTTTTATGCAGACGATTTAGTCCTAATAGCTGACAGTATGCAAGATGCTGAGGCCAAATTCAGAGAGTGGAGAGAGGGCATGGCGAGCAAGGGTTTAAGTCAATATTAACAAAACCAAGGTTATGCATTGTAGATTGAGACGAGGCAATGTGGAAAAGAGCGGTGCATACCCATGTGCAGTGTGTGGAAAGGGAGTGGGCGTTATCTCGATTCAATGTAGCATCTGTCGATGTTGGGTACACCATGGGAGTAAGCGCTGTAGTAGAATAAAGGGACCCCTACCGAAGGATAAGTCAGAAATAGAGAAATTTGAGTGCGTAGTGTGCAAAGGCAAGCTTGTGTTAAGTGATGATCCTGTGGCTGTGAATTTTGGAAATGAGTCTTTGGAGCTGGTGAACAAGTTTTGTTACCTAGGAGATACCATCTCTGCCGGTGGTGGGGCCGAGGCTGCCACTGTTGCTAGAATTAGGTGTGGCTGGGGGAAGTTCAGAGAACTGATGCCATTCCTGACCATGAAAAGAATGCCTCTCCCCCTGAAGGGAAAGGTGTATGCCTCATGTGTTAGAAGTGCAATGACGTATGCCTCAGAAACATGGGCCGTTATAGTAGAGGATATCAACAGAATGGAGCGTAATGAGATGAGAATGGTGAGATGGATGTGTGGGGCCAGGCTACAGGATAGAATAACAAATGTTGAGCTGAGGAGACGTTTAGGTATAAAGAGTATTAGCGAGGTGATGCGTACAAGTAGACTGGGATGGTATGGACATGTGGAGAGAATGGATGAACAAAATTGGGTGAAAAAATGCAGGTCTGTGATTGTGGAGGGTGCTGCACCAAGGGGTGGACCGAGGAAGACCTAGGATCGGACTATACGCGCCGATCTCAAGAACTTGACAAGTGAAGCAGCCCTTAACAGGGTTGCCTGGAATGCCGCCATTAGGACAAAAGACTGGAACTGCACGTATGTGTGGAACACTCAGTCTTAAAATTTTATGTATATATGTATGTATGTAACCATTATTCACAAAATATTGTTTTAAGAACAAAATTTCATCATGGAAAAGAGAGTAAGTTGAAGAAAGGGAAAAGGCCCTGAATAGCAAGGTTTTTACAGCATTAATTTTGAATGATTTGTGGCAAAAACTAAAAAAAGCTAGTACCTAAACCTGTAAAGGTAGGTTTGCGAAAAATTTAACTTAGTAATTTTCCATTGTACTTTTTAATCAGTATACCCCAAAATGGGAGACTTCCACTAGCTTCTACTTCCATCGTAAAATTAATATTATCATGCTGCTTGTTAATGTAGTTTAAAAAGGATGTAGCACAGATTTTATTCTTAAAAATCACAAGGCAGTCATCTACGTATCTACGATAAAGACAGTTTTATATTACTGGGACAGTTTTTGAGCCAATGTTGTTCATAATAACACAAAAAAATGTTTTGCAAAAGTAGTCGGACCAAGAGGTGATCCCATAGCTACCCCATCAATCTGCTTAAATAGTTCTTTATTAAAGACAAACAGACCATCCTTAACACATAAAGCTAATAGTCCTTTGAACACAGTTTTAGTCATACCTTTAAAATTATCTACACCATCATACAATAATTTGATAATAATGTCAATGGTTTTGTTGATAGGGATATTTGTGAAGAGGGACTGAACATCAAAACTGCACATATAATAGGAGTCTGGCACATCAATTTTCGATAAAGACTGCTAATTCGTAAGAATTTTCAAAAGTATATTCATTAGTGGTTAAGCCACTTAAGATTGGGACTAAAAACTTGGATAGTTTAAATGAAGCCGTATTGTATGCCGCCATGATGGGACGAAGGGGTATAGTAGTCTTGTGAACTTTAGGAAGGCCATATAGTGTAGCTGGGTTCGATCCCATAGGTTTCAAAGATTTTGACTCATCAGTTGAGATTACACCTTTACATTAAGCAACTCAAACCCTCCCTCAATGACACCATGTCTGTTGTACCCTTAACCCGGGAACTGCGGGGAGACTCTTAAGAGTTCCCCCGGCGGACTGCGGGGAGACTCTTAAGAGTCAGAGAAAAAAAAAATCAACTTTTGACATCGAAAAAAAATATATATATTTTTATTTTTTTGTTTTTTTATTTTTGTTTGGCCCCTGGGCCATGCAAAATCTCAGTCCTCTACCTCCACTCCTTCCCCACTTTCCTCCTCTCCTTCAGTTATCACCTATTTTCCCTGTTATTCCCTTATTCTGAGGTATATTTTCGTGCTAACATTAGAAATCCGGTTGCAGGGTGTGGTCATCACTGATAGCAAGCGAATGCAAGAGAGAGAGAGAGAGAGTATCGATCGACTGTGTCTCAGTGGCCTTGGGGGAAATTGGCGGGAAAGCAGCTTGCCTCACCCATACATTATACAACTCGCGGGCTATATCTCCGATTTTGACCATCCAAACGCTGTTTTCACTCTTTTTATTGTTGTTTCAGGTTAATACCTTTATAATCAACCCATTATAGGCGCATATGGATAAGTATTAATGCTATTAATGGTACAATGAATATTTTAGTGACGGAAACACCTCAAATACATGCACACAGGGAGAGGTGTCTAATTACCCCCATGCGCACTTGTTAGGTTAAATGTTGCCTAACTATTAAATTTCATGTTAAAATCAAGTTCATTACCTTCGGTATTTTAATATATTGTGTATTTATTTGATTTCTAGATTACTGATGACGACACACTGATGTCGAACGTTTGGAGAATTTAAATAAAGATGGCGCTTTTTGCGACTTCGCTTGTGATTTTATCCCTCTTGAAATTTAGGTTCCCCACGAACACTCCTGTATCCGACGTAATCAATATTATAACCGGTACGTAATACATAATAAATAAAATAACCCATACAGTAAACCCCCGTCATCTTGGACTAATTGGGGGATGTCCACTTCCGAAATGTCCGATTTTCCGAAATGTCCGAATTCCGGCTTATGTCCGACTTCAAAGGGTTAATATGACCGACTTCAAAGTTGGTTGTAGTTGTTGATGTGTTTATTTTATACTAGCCCACTGTGCCAGGGCCCTCACAAGGCTAGTGTTCGGTGAGGAGGTGCAAAGTCAAGTCATGGAACTGTCAGTAGTCAGATATCATCATAAAGTTTGGTGGCTTTCAGGAATTGTCTGATAGGAGCGAAATTGAAGGAGGTTGAATCAGAAACTCTGTTGAGCACCATCTCTCCTCCTACAAACCTGATCTTCTCTTCCTCACCGAACCTCAGGTGTCTGTAGCAACATCCAGCAACCCCTTCTCTGTATCCTCCTACTTTCTCTATCCTAGTTTCAAAGCCAAAGGCGGATGTTGTGCATATGTGCACAACAAACTCACTTGCTCTCGTGTTCCCGATTTCGACTCCTCTGAATTCTCAACTTTATGGCTCAAACTTTCCTGTCATTCTCTTACTAAATATTTCTGTGCTGTCTATCTTTCCCCTAACTCTACCAACTTTCCCAAATTCTTTGACTATCTAAACTCTACAGTGGAACACATTCTATCCATTTCTCCTTTCTCAGAAATCTCCATCTTAGGAGATTTCAACGTTCACCACCGCCATTGGCTCTCCTCTCACACTACTGATCCACCTGGTGAACAAGCCTACGTCTTTTCTATCCTAAATGACCTAGAGCAGTTAGTTCAGCAACCCACCTGTATCCCGGATCGCATCGGAGATCGGCCCAACATTCTTGACCTGTTTCTAACTTCTAACCCTTCTTCTTATACTGTCGATCTTTTCTCTCCTTTGGGCTCCTCCGACCATAAACTTATCTCTGTCACCTGTCCTATCTCTCCAGTACAGCCACCCGATCCTCCTAGCCGGCGGCGCTTGTGGCACTTTGGCGCTGCCGACTGGGAGGCTCTTCGGCAGTACTTCTTTGATTTCCCATGGAATGATTTCTGCTTCCATGGCCGAGGACCCTCGGAGAGTGCTGAACGCATTACCGAGGTAATCCTATCGGGCATGGAAGCATACATTCCATTCTCTTTCTCTCAAACTAATGCTAAAAAATCTTGGTTTACTCACGCCTGTTCTACTGCTGTCCGCAATAAGGAGGAAGCATTCAAACGGTACCGACGCCTTAAAACTCAAGACTCTCATTCTTCATATGTTTCTGCCCGGAATCAAGCCAAATCTGTTCTTCGACTTGCCAAACACTCTTTCATCAATAATAAATGCACTGAACTATCCAACTCTAGCTCTTCCCAAGCTTTCTGGCATCTAGCCAAAAACCTCTCCAACAATTTCTCTTCCTCGTCTTTCCCTCCCCTTTCCCACTCTGATGGCACAACCATCACTTCTTCCTCTGACAAAGCTAAACTCTTCGCTCAAACTTTTGCTAGAAACTCCACATTGGATGATTCCGGTGCTATTCCTCCCTCTCCGCCCTCCTCTCTCTTACTTATGCCTAATATCCTAATCTCTTCTAAAGATGTACTTTCTACCCTCTCTGGGCTTAACACAAATAAGGCGTACGGTCCGGACGGTGTTCCTCCTGTTGTTCTCAAAAACTGTGCTTCCGTGCTGACTCCCTGCCTAGGCAAACTCTTTCGTCTCTGTCTATCCTCTAACGTCTTCCCTTCATGCTGGAAGTTTGCTCACATTCAACCTGTCCCAAAGAAGGGTGACCGCTCTCAACCCTCCAACTATCGTCCAATTGCTCTTATCTCTTGTCTTTCTAAAGTTTTTGAAACTATTCTTGCTTCCAAATTTCTTAAGCATTTCTCTTCTCATAATCTGCTCTCAGATCGCCAGTATGGCTTCCTTAAGGGTCGCTCTACTGGTGATCTTCTTTCATATCTTACTAACTCTTGGTCATCCTCCTTTCGGGACTTCGGTGAGACTTTTTCTATTGCACTAGACATATCGAAAGCCTTCGATAGAGTCTGGCATAAATCTTTAATTTCTAAACTACCCTCCTTCGGTTTCTATCCCTCCATCTGTGCCTTTGTCTCTAATTTCCTTTCCGGCCGTTCCATAGCCGCGGTTGTGGACGGCCATTGTTCACTTCCTCACCCTATAAACTCCGGTGTTCCTCAGGGCTCTGTCCTATCTCCTATTCTCTTTCTAATTTTTATAAATGATCTCCTTAACTGTACCTTAATTCCCATCCATTCATACGCAGACGACTCAACCTTGCACTACTCCATTAGTTTTTCAGAACGCCCCAGCCAGCAATCCCTCAACGACAAACGTAATGAAGCCATAGAACTCTTAAATTCTGATCTAAATACTATTTCCAATTGGGGCAGAGAAAACCTTGTTAACTTTAATGCTTCCAAAACCCAATTTCTCCATCTATCTACCCGTCAGGATCTCCCAGCGGACTATCCCTTATTCTTCAACAATACAAAAATCAACCCTTCATCTTCTCTCAATATTCTTGGTGTCTCTTTTTCTTCTGCTCTCATTTGGAAGGACCATATTACCAGTCTTGCTAAGGCAGCCTCCCAGAAGCTGGGTGTGCTCAACCGCCTTAGGGGGTTCTTTTCCCCTGCACAGCTTCTTGCTCTGTACAGGGGCATAGTGCGCCCTTGTATTGAGTATTGTTCACATGTGTGTGGAGGTTCCTCTCACACCGCTCTCCTAGACAAAGTTGAAAGGAAGGCCTTTCGTATCATTAACTCCCGTCCACTCACCAACTCTCTGCAATCTCTCTCTCTCCGCCGCAATGTTGCAGCTCTCTCGCTATTCTATCGCTACTATAATAATCAGTGTTCCTCAGAGCTATCCCAGTGCATACCACCTCCTTTACGTAGGGCACGTGGTACCCGTCTTGCAACTCAATCCCACCCCTACTCTGTGCAACTCTCCAACCCAAGAGTGAAACGTTACTCTCAAACTTTCTTCTACTCAACAGCTGAGCTCTGGAACTCTCTCCCAGAATCAGTCTTTCCCTCTTCCTATGACTTAAATTGCTTCAAACTCCGTGTGTCCAGGCATTTTGGCTCGAACGTCCCTTGATTTTGGCCCTGTCACTCTTTCAACTATGGGGGAGGCACTCGCTATAGGCAGTTATGCCTTTTGCCTCCCTCAATCACATAAAAAAAAAAAAAAAAAAAAAAAAAATGAGGCGTGCTGCAGGAATCGACGTCGTTCTGGCTCATACGCCGGACAAACCCAGAGAAAATGATGGACTGTTAATGTTGTGTGACACAGTTGACACTCAGGCGGTAGATCTCGAGGGGTAGACATCAAATAACTTTGAGTAAGACGCGTGTGACCAATACGCAAACGCGTCAATACCGTTTGGTCCGCTCGACGTGTAGCAATCGACGAAGGCCACAAGGAAATGTCATCCTTAAGTGAACGGAAATGGCGGAGTCCGTGCCACCATAGAAAACGGAGATCACCCTACGACTACTGCACTTTATATTACAGCATTGTATTTGAAATTCATCTTATGCTGCGTTTTCTGTTACCCCAAAGTCTGATAACCCACCCTCTTATCAGTGGGGTGGCACAAAATGCACAAATTTCACGAGCCTGCCTTCAAAATGTATACTGGCGAGTCAGACGATGGACATGGAGAGGGAGGAGGAGACGAAGGGTGTGACCGATGACCACAAACTCACAGAGGCAATGTCGGGCAATGAACGACGGTGCAGGAACCGTGGGGAGGCTGCAAAAGATCGAAGAACGTGCATAGAAACCCCCACAACTCAGTATACCGGCACAAAGTACCCGACCAAGGAGGCATCCAATCGGCACCCTCAACAACAACCCCACCAGTTCTCGGTGACAACCACACAGCCGGCCCCACAGACTCCACATTTGTGTGCCAGGACTACACCGAGCACAACACAAGGCGAGCATGGCCACGTCGGAAATCCAGGACGGGAGGAGGCGTGAACACGAGGATCTCCCACTCAAAGTTGGGTGACAAAAGGAGGGGAGGGGGCCAACGAGACTACGATCAAAGATTGGGAGAACCGCATGCATTCCCGGGACAGCGACACAGCAGCCAGTCCCGGCACCCTACTACCAGGAACCAGCGCCACGATAAACCAAGGACTCTCGAGCAGTAGCACCGGCATTGAGTCCTGTGTGTAAGTCCGCGACACCAGAAGGTCCAGAGTCCAGGACAGATCCCACAGCGGAGGGGGCCGGTGCGGCACCGGTCGTGCCCGGAAGGCAGGAAACCAGCTCCGTCGGTGGAACAACCAGCCCAGCCAGAGACACAAAGACCTCCTGGACGGTAGACAGGGGGCAGCGTACAGAGCGAAACACGAAGAGACGGGCGCGGAAAAGGCGAAGCAAGCAGCGTAGAACAAGTAGAGGTGAACGAACCGTCTGGCCAGTGTCTCGTATCCAAGACGGAAGAGACGTCCAGTGGGACACGTAAGGCCTCCATGTAGACTTCGACCAGGAATGGGAGAGGAAGGCATGGAGGACCCGTCTGTGGACCGGGAGCCACCGAGCCCGCGAACGCCAACGAGGGCCTGAGGTCGCCAACTCGGCCCAAGAGGAATCGCAAGACAGACAGGGGCACCGGAAACGGGTACCATCACCACAGCTGGGCGTACCAAGCCTGTGCCAGCCACGGGGGCGCGAACAACCAGACCCAGCCGTGGAACTGCCGCAGCTTCGAGGGGACCTTGCACAGCAAGAGTGAGACCGGAGAAGGAATACGAAGAGCGACCGCCACCTTGTCCCATACTTCCGCGAAAGCAACGAGAACCTCCGCCGGGGTGCGAGACCGGAGGGGCAGGGACCAAGGCAACGTGTGCGACCCCCAAGAGGCGAACAAGGAGAGCCCTGAAACGCCTCAAGAAGCAGTCAGATCGACAAAGACAGTATGCGGCAGCGTCCACTTTACTAGAATGGCCAGTCCGTACTACGGGCAGTCACGGGCAGGCAGGAAGCGCGCAGGGACACGCAGTGCCGGTCCGCCAGGAAGAACACCAGCTCTGCGATCCCCAACAAAGTATGTGACCTATAGGGCCCTTGCTCGCGGAGACCATGGACCTCCGACTGAACGTTCATCCTGAAAGCCACTGACTCGCCTTAAAGCGTGAACCCTCAGGAAGAACAACGGCACCAACAGGTCTAGAGTATCGATCAGTAGGGGCGTGTGCCCAGATCACCAGCCCTGACGATGCCCTATGGACGAGTGGGAGCCCCAAGCCACCTCGCACGACGAAGCTGTTACCAACCATAACGTCAGTGGTGGCGCAGACCAGGGCCCGGGAGGCGAGAGCGAGCCCCGAGCGATCCAGAGTCCCAAGGGTCGGTAAATGCCGCGTGGGACTAGCCACAACATGGAATATGGCGGTCGACTGGGAGCGCATCCAGTGCGCACTGTGCCTGGGTCATGTGCCTGGGTGTCAGAGACTATCCGCCAAACGTCCAGGTAAAACGGGAGCTGGATACCGTCTCGCAGGAGAAGATCCAGAGACTGCTTCACCAGCATAGTGCCAAAACACACCCGGTAGCTCCAGCGACACCACCAACGACAGAGGTCGCAGCACCAGTCGAACCAGGAGTACCAACAGCACTCGAAACCGCGTGCTCACAAGAGAACTGTCAAGGGCCGACAGAATCAGTACCGGTCTCATCGTGTCGCAGTCAGTCTACGGTACCAGGAACATACGAGAGAGGAAAACCCTGTGGCCGGGTTGCACCACCGGAACTACCCTTGGAAGTACATTGACGCGACCATGGTGGCCACGTCCTGAGAGACTGGCAGGCGAACAACAGAGACAAGACCTGAGTGGAGGCCTGGACCCCCATCTCTAGGGTATATTCCTCCTGGTAACCGTTCGGCCCCACGTCCCCCGCAGCCAGTGATGGGCGCAAGGGTGAAAAAAGCAGTGGGAACTCCCGTGACGAGGTAAGCAACCCTGTCTGAGAGGAGACCGACCTGGAGAGCCGACACGTGGTTAGACGTGGAAGCCCCTCCGAAACGGCTCTGAGTGTCACGAGCACATCTACCACTCCCCCCTCCCCCCCTTTTTGACAAAAAGGGTGCGTCACGCCACCACCCGTTTGGGGAGAATTCTACCCCGACGAAGTGCAATCAGAGGGAGAGGGCTGACTGGCCTCGCTCCAGCGGGGCCAATGCGACGAGGCCCGTCTGAGTGGACGGAGTGCGTATACTCCGTCCATGACGCGGCACGTCGGTGCATGCCGGAAACAGGGGCAGCCGACAGAGAGGCGTACGGCACCCAGGCGGTCGGAGCAAACAACCCCGTTGTAGACAGAGCGCAGCGTACAGCAGTCCCAGATGTATAGCCAATAGGGCGCCGCAGCAGACAATGGACCGGACTGCGTGGCAAAGACGAGCAGCCTTGTACAGCACCACCGGCAGCACGAGGACGAAGGACGCAGCGAACAGGAGGGAAATCCGCCACACATAGTCCATAGCGTTGCGAAAGGTACCCTGAGGCACCGCCTCGGCAAGACGGGGGGGGGGGGGGGGGATTGAACCGAGGCCAGCAGATTGCCAATGACAGAGGTCACCAAGACCACCACCCGCCGGCGCAAGGCAAAATCTGCCCCGAGAGCCTCCCCCTCAGGGAGAGTGAAGAAGGGAAAAGAAAAGCCGTAGAGACCGAGCCCGGAGGCGCAGATCCAGGACCAGAACACGCCATGCAGACAGCCGACAGAGACGAGAGTGAGGAAGAGGCAGGCACAGGAAGCGAGACAGTGGGTGAGCGAGCACAGCAGTAAGAGCAGGTATACTGCCCTCGTGCATGACCGTTCCCTAGGAGGACAGTCCCGACAAGACCGAGAGGGACTGAACACTCAGTAGGACGTCCAGGCGGCTGAAGTCCGACCAGAGCAGGGGCCTAAGGGCAGACGGAGACCCGGGCCCTGCTCGGGGAGGCCTACACCGCCACGTCCGCAATCAAAACGTCATCTCAGAACGACCTGAACAGCAGGTAGACATGCAGAGGGACAGGCAAAAGGTCTCGCCATGGCTCGGAGGGCCCCAGCACCGAGGACCCTTCGCCCCAAAAGCAGTCATCCCCGGAGGAAGAGGACTCTGAAACCGCGACCAGGGCCTCTGACCCACAAGACAGGGTCCACCCCTGGGGAGACGTCAAATGCAGGGCAGGAAACGGGGAAGGAGCAAGAGGCGGAGCAGGAAGGGAACGAGAAAAACGGCCAGGGGTGAGCTGCAGGACAGAGTAGTCCGCGGGAAGAAGAAGAGCAAGGATTCCCGAGCCTGCAGAGGAGGGGGGGGGGGCCCCCCCACCGGTGAAGGAGGGAGAGACCCCCACCCTGGTAGATCGGCAGGTGGAGGAGAGACAGCTATGGAACGTATCCGCAACAGGGCGCACCCCCCTGGATAGATAGGGATGGGGAAGCAGAGGAACAAAAGGGGGAGGGGGGGCAGAAGAAGAACCCCCCTTGCTGTCGAAAGTCCAACCAGCGGAACTGCGGAAGCTGTGGTCCCCGAACGAAAAGAGCGAGCGGAGGGCGGCGGAGGAGGATGACGAGCAGCCAGGCGAGGGGAGCGGCGAGCCGTAACCTGGCGACGAGGAGTGGAGCGACGGGGAGAATGTGACCCCATCAGAAGCACCACAGCCAATGAGCGCGGAGAGGGCGGAAAGCAGTGGCGACCACCCCAGAGGCAGCCAATCAGGTCGAGGAGTAAGGCGAGGGCGAGCGGAGGAGGCGCCCGGTCGGGTGGATGCACGCTGGTACGGTGTAAGCAGAGGAAGAGACAGCAGAAGCCACACCGAGATGGAGAAATCGTAGAAAGAGACTGCAACACCGCCGAATCCATCAAAGTTCAACTTGACAAGCACTGTGCACGGCATCCAAGGAGAGCTGCATTTGTAAATGAAGAAATGATGTCCTTAAGTGGGCCATGTAGGAAGAGAGACCCCCCTCCCTGGCAAGGGAATATCCAGGGAGGCATGTCCATTGCACATCCGTAACTCACAGAATGACTGTGGGACATTAGAAACAGCAGTATGTCGGAGGGCAAGGAAATGTGAGGCTTTGTAAGATCTGTTGTTGCCTGATTTCCTTCGTACTCCTTTGAACTCCTAATACTTTGGAGGGCAAGGAACCGTGAGGGGTCGGAAGATCTGTTGTTGCTTGATTTCCTTTGTACTTCTCTGTACTCCTTTGGACTCCTAATACAGCAGAGGGCAAGTAACCGTTAGGGGTCGTAAGATCTGTTGTTGCCCGATTTCCTTAGTACTCCTTTGGACCTCTAGTACCATGGAGGGCAAGCAACCGTGAGGGGCCTTAACCCTCGGACTTTGGGCCCTTTAAATACTCCCGCCAAGCCCGAACCCGGGTAAAATATAGAATTCTCGGGATATTGCCGCGCTTTTTTATACACGAAAATATTGCCTAACCTAGCTTATATATATACTCAGCGGCAGTTTTCGTTGTTGTCTTGCTTTTGGTGAAAACTAGAAGTCTCTAGACCAAGTGGTTCAATTTTTATGATAGCCTACTGTAAATATATTTAGGTCAGTAAGCAGGACGAAAGGCGAGAATTCACTGTTTACTCCCGAGTTTCGTCATTTACCGATACTCATATCTCTGCATATAAATGGCCTAACCAAGTTTTTATGCATACCAGAGGTAGATATGGTCGTTGCCGTGCGATGGGTGAAGACTAGAACACTACATTGTGTAGTTATTGTGTGAGGTGAGAAATAAGATGGAGAGTGAAGCGGGAATTCCGACCTTCGTCCGAATGCAGCGCCACATAAGTTGTTTTGGGCTCCTTAGAGCCCAACCGGGTACCGAGGGTTAAGACCTGGTGTTGCCTGGTTTCCTGTTAATTCCAGATGTCCATTGTACTCCTTTGCACTCCTTAAAACATCCATGAAACCAGGAAGGAAGCATGTAGAAGAATAAGTCAGCATACAAACTGAGGTTCTGTACTCACCAAACCGGCAACTCCGAAGCTCTTTGTCATGCATAAGCAAGAGCTAGAGCATAATACAATTATATATCCGTGAAAGTGCGGTAATAGAACTTTCCAATGACACCTGAATCATCCTTGTACGACCACAGGTTCTCTTGCAGCGATCGTGGAACCGGAGGCAAAAGTACCCTAAAATGAGGTATTTTTCGCGATTTCATCCTTGTTGAGAGCAGTAGGGAGGTGGTGATGAGATACAGTATGCCTCAGTGACGGCCACATAGCGGTGGTGAGCGGTCCGAGGCCGCCTATCCTCCCCCCAACGCTCGGTTTCTCTCATAGCTCATAATGGCCTCAAAATGGCACCCGTCATATGACGGGTACTGCACGGGTGGCCAATATTCTCTCTCCCGTCATATGACGGGCACTGCGAGTTGAGGGTTAAGAATGATTAAAGGGTACTCCCTAGGATTGTGCGAGTGGATGTCTGCTGTGCCCAGGAAACACTCTGGAAAGGGCCTGGGGTACAGTGGATTGTTGGAAGAAAGAAAAGATATAGGATCTACTGGATGGGGGTGGAGACTGATAAAGCGAAAGGAGGAGTGGGTGTTCTGGTGGCTGAAGAGCTGGCGGAAAGTGTGCTTCAGATTACGAAAGTTAGTGAAAGGCTGATTGTTTTGAAGTTGAAAGTTGGTGAAAGAATTCTGAATGTGATGTCTGCATATGCCCCACAGGCTGGTCTACAGAAAGTGATAAAAGAGGACATTTAGTAGTAGTCTCTACATTATCCAACGTAGGGCTTATAAGTTCAGCCGCTGGGACAGCGGGCCAATTTATCGGTACTACATATGCAGTCCAATATCTTCTAGAGTAGCACCTAAAATCTCTACTAGGTACGTTGTACATACTTCGAGACTACTTATTGAGAATAGAAAACGAAAAAGGTAGGGTAGAAAAAATTAAAATAGTTGCCCACTCAATCTAGCTTCCCTCTGGATGCATGCGCGAACTCAACATACCTGCCCTCAGCCAGGTACAACCATCAGTCTCTGCACACCCTCGGTCCGAAGTACAGCGAATTGTTGCTCTTGGGTTCTTGTCTTTTCCACACCCTTCGCTTCTTTAACCCATCGGATCCGGGGGGCCTCATATGATCCCGATCGCTGTGTCCGGGCCCATTTTCGTACAGTCAAGCTTCATAATTCAGTAGCTACTGATTGAGACCACCTAGAGCAGTCATTTTGTTTTGCAAATTGTAGAACTGTTTGTTGTCTGTAGACTGCCGTTGAGATGACATCGCTACGACGCGTGGTTGCCGAGTTGTGATGATTTTAGCGGCGATTTTTAGCCGCGCATTTTGCCTCATATGAGGCCTCCCGGATTCCTGCCAATATTTTTGTTTGCCTCATATGAGGCCTCCCGGATTCCGAGGGTTAAGTGAGTTGTGAGCCTTATCAGGGCTTTTGAAGTTTTAGAAGGATGATTCTGTGATGTAGACATGCTTTTATGGGCAAAATTCGGGTAGTTTTGGAGGGTGTGCAGGGTTCTGGAGACGTCTTATTGTTGTGGGGGCGCGTTTTCGATCGACAATTGCTTTGCGATTGTTGGGGGACTAGGCCTACCTCACTTTTTCTTTTTTGTGGGTTAATTTTCACTTTAGTTCTTATGTAATGTCACTTTTGTGGATTACAGGCAGTTTTGCTTTATTCGCCAGGTTTAATGCTCATTTAGGGTAATTTTGCACTGCCTTTTATGTTGTGTTTTCGGTGAATAGGGTGCGTTTTTGGCATTTCAAAGTATTCTTGAGTTGGACTTGACTTATTGTTTGAGTTTGGGGCACATGCCTTTATTCTCTTACAACTGCTTTTTTGGGCCACTCCCCATTACTGCACACTTCCCTCGTCTTTCACCGACGTATGGAATGCTTGTCCTCCTTTCGTTTACTTCGTCTTGCTTATACTTTTGCCTTTTACTTGGTGTCGCTCTGGTCCCACCGATCGGCGACACGGGTGTCTGGCAACAGTGTCATACACTGGCCTAACCTAGAATTTTACTTTTTCAGGGGTTCTATTTTAACTGTTGCCGTAATTATTTTTGGTGTTTTTGGGCAGTGTTTTTTAGCTTTGATGCATAGGTTGTTTTCAATTAGGTTTTGGACACTGCCTTTAGTGTTTTTTCATCTTTTTGATAAACTTTATGTACCTGTCCTGGATCGCTAATCTACCTAGTGCTTGCTGCTTGTGGTGGTCCACTCCCCACTTCAAGCAAACCTACTAGTCTTACACCGGCTAGTTTAGGTTTATGGCTCTAGTTAGTTGGCTTACATGTTCCCTAGGTGCGCCCACTCCCTTAACTCCGGGGGTGGTTCGGTCCTAGGCTTAACCTAGAGACATTCCCCCACAAACTCCTGCTAACCCTACGACACCATCATCTGACAAACCTTCGATAAAGACTCATCATACCCCGAGCCCCTCACAATCTCCTGTATTGATATGTCACACCAATATCCCACCTGACAAATGTGGATGTCCAATTTGTTTCCGTAATTACATCACACCCCATATCTGTGCCACGGATCCCTGCCTCCTTGCTCGGACGCAGGAATTTGTCACCACACGTACACTTCCCCCTAACCCTGATGAAGATGTTACCTCCGCTTATCTATTTATGGACACTCTGCGCCAAAAACTCCTCCACTGCCCCACCCTTGTTCCTAAACTAGTCACACAATTCACAGCTATTTCTGAAAATGTACAGACCTTACATCTACCCCTTCACCTTCATCCACACAACCCTCTCCACACTCACAACCTTTACCAGACTCTCTTCAAGAGACCTCTATTGTCGATGACTCTGACAATCCTATTCTTGATGGCATATAACATTTTGCAATGGAATATAAACGGATACCAAACTCGCCTCCGTATGGGAGAATTACAACGATTACTTAAATTATATTCACCATTATGCATTTGCCTCCAACATGTAGGCAATTTTGTTGTCCCCCTCAGGCATTATACTGTTGCTGCTAGTTCCCCTATAACCCCTTCACATCTCCGAACGGCCATCCTTGTGCACTATAAGTGCGTATTTGTTCCTGTCACCCTTGACCCCAAGTTCCCAACCCTTTTCAAACAACTGCCGTCTCCATTTCATTACCAAACCTATCTTCCTTGACTGTTTGCTCCTCCTACAATCAACCCTCCTGTCATTACAATACTTCAGACCTTCATCAACTAGTACAACAACTGACCCCACCGTACCTTATTCTGGGCGACTTTAACGCACACTCTCCCCGTTGGGGCAACCCAAATACAGACATCCCAGGCGATAAAATTGAAAAATATCTCCTTCATTCTACTCTTTGTTGTCTCAACTTTGACACCCCCACCTACAGATCTGCTACCCACTGTACATTTTCCGCTGTTGATCTTTCCTTTGCCTCGGATGACGCAGCTCCCCTATTTGACTGGTCAGTTTTACAGGATCGCTTCTCCAGCGACCACTACCCTATACTCCTTAAGTATTTGTGCCCTGCATCCTCCCCTCAAATATCGAGTTATAATCTCTCTAAAGCCGATTGGACGTCTTATACGCACTCCTCTGCAGACGTTTCGGACTTCTCCCCTACCTCTTCCCCTGCCCACAATTTTGATTATTTTTCGTCTTTCCTGAACTCCATTGCACGCACTCATATCCCGCTTATCTCCTCGCTGACGCACCCTCGCCAGGTCCCTTGGTGGACGCCCACTCTAGCCCAAATGATAAAATTCAAGCATCGTGTGGAACGCCTTCTTAAGCGTCTGAGTGTTAGGCAGCGGCGTTTAAAGACTGTTTCCCCCCGGCTTTTTTCCACTAATCGTTACTTTGACCTTATAACCATCACTATTGAAAAAATTGCCCTTAAAACGTTCTATAACAAGATCTGTGCAGTTGTCAAACGCAGTATCCTTGACAACAAGATACTTTCATGGCGATCATATATCTCGTCCTTCAATTCCCGCACCCCTCTCTCTACTTTATGGAAAAAGTTCGCAGTATCAACGGACACACTGTACGGCCTCCACTCTCTCCACTCAAAGACCCTGCCTCGGACTCGCTTACACATGACCCCCTTGACATCGCTGCCATACATGCCAAACATTTCTGTCACGTCAGCTCAGACCAGTCATTGCCTCGTCAATTTCTTCGTTATAAATGTATGGAGGAATCTCGCCCGCTATCTTTTCATAGCGGGAAAACACATGAATATAACACCCCTTTTTCAATTCCGGAATTGCGACACGCGCTCGACCTGTGTACAGACACTAGTCCTGGCCCGGATGGATTCTCGTACGCTCTCATCCGTCACCTCCATCCACGTGCGCTACAACATCTTTTACAACTGTACAATCAGTTTTGGATAAGTAACTACTTCCCACCGTCTTGGCGGCATGCTTACACTATACCCGTACCGAAGCCTGGAAAAGATCATAGTCTTCCCACAAATTACAGACCGATTGTGCTTACCTCATGCCTCTGCAAATTAATGGAAAAAATTATCAATCCTCGACTTTTACATTACGCTGAGTCACATGCCCTCCTATCCCCATATCAGAATGGTTCCCGCCCTGGCCGTTCTACACTGCACTCACTTATTCGCCTTGAACACCAAATACGTGATGGGTTCTCCAAGAACCAACCCACAGTGGCAATATTTTTTGACATTGCTAAGGCTTATGACACAACATGGAGACACAGGATTTTAAAAATTTTACACGATTCTGGCATGCGGGGTCCTCTTCCCTGCTTTTTACAAATTTGTCTCTCTAACCGTACATTCCAGGTAAAAAATAATGGTCTCCTATCGGACATTATGTCACAAATTAATGGAATACCACAAGGATGTGCCCTTAGCAGCTTACTCTTTATTATGGCGATCAATAGTGTCATACGCAGCCTCCCACCTGAAATATCGTATAGCTTGTATGTGGACGACTTCGCAATATATTATACTTCTCCCAGTCTGACTCACATACAACGGCGTCTCAACATTGCTCTAAAATCCATCCACTCTTGGGCATCCACTGCTGGTTTTCAATTTTCTGCTGAAAAGACTAACGCCGTTGTATTCTATAGAAATGTTCGACATTTACGTAACCAGTCCATTACTCTCACCATGGGACATTCTAATATTCAGATCCTTCCACATACCAGGTTCCTTGGTTTAATCTTTGATACTCACCTCAATTGGAAGAGTCACATTGCCTGCTTAAAGGCACGTTGCCTCCAGAGAATGAATGTTCTGAAAACAGTCGCACGAGTCCATTGGGGCGCAGATTGCGCTACGCTTTTACTGTTCTACAGAGCTACCATCCTCTCAGCCCTAGATTATGGTAGCCCTGTCTATGGCACGGCCTCTGCTTCCACATTAGGAACCCTCGACAGCGTACACCATTTGGGCATCCGCATTAGCTCGGGGGCATTCCGTTCCTCTCGTGTCTCCAATATCCTATGTGATGCTGGGACCTTACCTCTAGCCTACCACCGTCGATTAGTCCTCATGCGTACGGCTGTTCGCCTCCGTCATGGCCCAACTCTACTAGAACTATTCCATTCCACAGATAACTATCGTTCAACCATTCCAGTGCCATTCCCACTATTGTCTCGCCAATTGCTCTCCACTTACAGTATCACCGTTCCTCCCATAACTCCCCCTCCTAGTCACATCACTCCGTGGACCCTAAAACACCCTACAGTTTGCTTTCACTTAGCAGATCAACTTGATGCCCAAGCCCCATCTCAACGTCGACATCTCGCTTTACAACATCTTGATGATCACATCCCGGCTGTTTTCATTTACACCGATGGCTCAAAAACTGCGGATGCCGTGGGTTGCGCTGCAGTCTCAGACCATGGCTTGTCTCAAAGTACCTTACACCATTACTCCACGGTTTTCACTGCTGAATTATGGGCTATTCAAGGTGCTTTAAGCACCATCTCTTCATTGTCGAGGAACTCTCCACGGGTCGTTATCTGTAGTGACTCAAAGAGTGCACTGCAAGCCTTATGTGTATTTGCCCCCAAGGACCCATTGGTCAAGACTATCATCCACACAATACACAAATTACAGTGCGCTAATCGTTCCATCACACTGTGCTGGATCCCCGCGCATGTAGGAATTCCCGGGAATGAGCGTGCAGACTTCCTCGCTAAGCAAGCATGTCATGGTACACCCTCTACTACTTTGCTGCGTTCGGAGGATATGCTCCCTGTCCTCCGTCGCCATGTTTATGACGCTTGGCGAGTTGAGTGGAGAGCGCAACCATTAACTGGCCACCTTTGCTCCATTAAGGATGACATACACTTGTGGCCCTCTTCAATTAATGGTTCACGTGCAGACCAAACCCTATTAACTAGATTACGTTTAGGCCACACGCGCCTCACACATGGTTACCTGATGTCCACCCCTCGTGGTCCACCACCTGAATGCCAACATTGCCATACATCATTGACTGTTTTTCACTTTCTTTGTATTTGTCCCGTCTATGCATCTGAAAGACGGAGGTTCTTGCTGAACACCTCATTACATGGCATCCTCTCTGACTCAGACTCTTTCAATTTCACCCCTATTCGTCACTTCCTGAGAGCGATAAATTTATACAATGACATATAACTGCTGACATATACGTGACTTTAAACTCTGTACCACCTCCTCCACCACTAGCCTTGAGAGGGCGTAGGCCCAGTGGGCTAGTATAAAATAAAAGCATCATCAACAAAAACAACGGTCCTAGGCTTACGTGTCCGAGATCCCTCGAACTGGTGGTCCCTGCTCTACTGGCGGGCGGACCCGTCTGTACTATTCTGCTCCACTCGCGGTTGTACCCCTCTGTATAAACGCGGCCCCGCTCTTATAGACGATTGGTCGTGCTTATTTCCCACACTTGCCCCGCCTATCCACCCCTGGGTGCGGCTCCTATGTTGCTCACACTCCATGTTTTTCTTATAGCCTGCTCATCGGACCGCTCCACAGGTGTACGGTTCCGCCTTATGGGCGGTAGTGTCCGTTCCTGCTCTTAGGCGGTCCAGTTCGCGCTTACGGCGGGAACGTCCAGGCCTCCTGCTACGGTTCCTACCCTCTGCCACCACCTTCCGCCCTTCTACTGGGTTGTCAGGTACTTGCTTAGGCACTTTTTGGAGTGGGATGTTTATCCTTTCTAGGGAAGGGTGCCATGTTCCCTAGGGCTGGACCCCACTCTGGGGTGGGCTCCAGCTCTGGTGCTCACAGTTTTGTGTGGGGGGTTCCTGCTCCTTTCTGTACCATGACCATATTTGCTATACTGCACAATACTTGTCATTTCTGCTATATTCGTCCTTCCTGTACCATGATCATGTTTGCTATACTGCACAATACTTGTCGTGTCTGCTATATTTATTTGAGTTATATGCTATACTGCTCTCACCACTGTTTTCACTTCCACTAGTTCTAACGTTCACCTTTTTTCCAACACTCCTGATGCCATTCAGCCGCTGCTTACATAATAATTATAATAAAGTAGACGTGCCGTTTCGCCCAAAATCAAAACGGCATACCCAACTCTGCGATCGGTCACCATCATCACTACCAGTCACTATCATCATTAATATCATCAGCACTACTATTATAATCATCACTACTACTCTCACCATTATCACTACTACTCTCACCATCACTACTACTCTCATCATTACTACAACTTTCACCATCATTACTACTACTTACCAACATCACTAATACTGTCACCTTCATCTTACAATCATCATTACTACTGTCACCATCATAAATACTATTATGCCCATCATCACTACTACTAGTACTGTCACCATCATATCTACTCCTGTTATCATCATCACTACTGTCATCATTATCACTAAATCTACAACCATCATCACTGCTATAAACACCATCATCACTACTATCAACATTATCCCCACTATTACTACCATCACTTCTAATGTCAACTAAACGACGTGCCATTTCGCCCAAAATCAAAACGGCATACCCAACTATGCGAAGGGTTACCATCATCACTAATATTAACACCATTATTACTACTACTATTATCATCACTACAATTGTCACCATCACTACTACTACCATCATCACTAATATTACCACCATCATCACTACTACTATCATTATCTCTACAATTGTCACCTAATGTCAACTAAACTAACTCAACTTAACAAATGCGGGCGAGTTTTTTTTCGCCCCCTTAACCTCTGAAGTGCGCATGGGGGTAATTGGAAACGTCCCCCTGTGCTGACGTATTTGAGGTGTTTCCGCCACTAAAATATTCATTGTGCCATTAATAGCATTAATACTTATCCATATGCGCCTATTATGGGTTGATTATAAAGGTATTAACCTGAAACAACAATAAAACGAGTGAAAACAGCGTTTGGATGGTCAAAATCGGAGATATAGCCCGCGAGTTGTATAATGTATGGGTGAGGCAATCTGCTTTCCCGCCAATTTCCCCCAAGGCCACTGAGACACAGTCGATCGATACTCTCTCTCTCTCTTGCACTCGCTTGCTATCAGTGATGACCACACCTCCAATCGGATTTCTAATGTTAGCACGAAAATATACCTCAGAATAAGGAATAACAGGGAAAATAGGTGATACTGAAGGAGGAGGAAGTGGGAAGGAGGGGAGTAGGACTGAGATTTGCATGGCCCAGGGCCAAAAAAAATAAAAAAAAAAAAATATAAATTTTTTTTTTTTTCGATGTCAAAAGTTGATTTTTATTTTCTCTGACTCTTAAGAGTCTCCCCGCAGTGCGCCGGGGGAACTCTTAAGAGTCTCCCCGCAGCTCCCGGGTTAACGATGATGTTCTGTGTGAGTGTGCCCCTACGGGGCACACACACAGAACGCCATAATCATTGCTTGGAAATAGGTACAGGGTGGGGGTGGGGGTCCTGAAGGGGGAGAGGGGGGGGGGGGGGGGCTGTTGGGGTGGCAAAACATGTTTTTGGACCTAACATCATAACTATTGCAAATTTAAAAAAAAAAAAAAAAAAAAAAAAAACGTCGCATTCACGCACCGAAGGTTCGTGTCAAGTTTGGTGAAAATCCGTCAAACGGTCTAGGAGGAGTTCTCGGACAGACAGACAAACAGACTGACATTTCGGTTTGCATGTACCACTATACGGGGGGCGATACCACTCTGCTTACGCAGAGTTGATGATAATATTCGTTCTTAAAGCTAGCGCATGCTAAGCCAGCAGAGTTATATGCTATACTGCTATATTGCTCTCACCACTGTTTTCACTTCCACTAGTTGTTGTTGTTCCCCAAACTGCCTGGCCGAACAGCCCCAAGGCCCAGAGCAAGGCCATAACCCAGCGCCCCCACAGAACCCTCCATATGACCATCATCACTACTACAAGTACTATCACCATCATCATCACTACAGTCATCATCATCACTATAACTACAAGCATCATCACTACTATTATCACCATCATGTGCCGATTTGCCCAAAATCAACACGGCATACCCAACTCTGCGATGGGTTACCATCATCACTACTAATACAATCATCAATCACAATTATCACTACTACTGCCATCATCACTACAGCTGCCACAATCATCATGACTACTGTCATCATCACCATTACTATGATCATCACTACTACAATTACAATCATCACTACTACTCTCACCATCATCACTAGGCTACTACTGTCACCATTGTCACTACCATCTTAATCACTACTATCATCATTGATACTACAACTATCAACCATCATTACTACTATCATCACCACCATCTTACAAACACCATTACTACTGTCACCATCATCAGTACTACTGCCATCATCACCATTACTATGATCTTCATCATCACAACTATTGTCATCATCACTACAACTTTCACCATCATCACTACTACTCACCATCATCACTAATACTCGCACCATAGTCACTACCATCATCACTACTGTCATTATTATAACTACAACTATCATCATTACTTGTCACCATCATCACTACTATTATGACCATCATCACTACTACTAGTAGTCACCATCATATCTACTACTGTCATCATCATCAATACAACTACAACCATCATCACTACTATTATCACCATCATCACTACTATCACCATCAATCCCACTATTACTACCATCACTTCTAATGCCAACTAAACTAACTTAACCTAGCAAATACGTAGCGAGATGTTTTCGCCCCCAGAACGCCATCATTGCTGGGTTGGGGGGGGGGGGGATGTTAAAACCATATTTTGGACTTAAAATCATAACTATTGCATACATTCAAAAAATCTTCTATGACTGACCGTCGCATTCACGCACCGAATGTTTGTTAGAAGTTTGTGTGAAAATCCATCGAACGGTCTAGGAGGAGTTTTCGGAAAGACAGACATACGACTCACTATTATCATCACATCTGAGACATGTGTATGATATGTGGTTTTCTATGGTGTGTGTGCCCCCGGGGGGGGGGGGGGGGGGGGGTTAAAACCATATTATGGACTTAAAATCATAACTATTGCATACATTCAAAAAATCGTTTTTGACTGACCGTCGCATTCACGCACCGAATGTTTGTTAGAAGTTTGTGTGAAAATCCGTCGAACGGTCTAGGAGGAGTTTTCGGAAAGACAGACATACGACTCACTATTATCATCACATCTGAGACATGTGTATGATGTGTGGTTTTCTATGATGTGTGTGCCCCTACGGGGCACACACACACAGGGAATATGTACAGGGTGGGCGGTGGGGGTCCTGAATGGGGGCGGTGGGGGTCCTGAATGGGGGGGGGGGACCTTTTTAGGACCGAAGATCATAACTATTCCACAAATTCAAAAACTATTTTTTTTAATTACCTTCGAATTCACGCACCGAAGGTTCGTGTGAAGTTTGGTGAAAATCCGTCAAACGGTCTAGGAGGAGTTCTCGGACAGACAGACAGACAGATGGACAGACAGACAGACATTTCAGTTAGCATGTACCACTATACGGGGGGCGATACCACTCTGCTTACGCAGAGTTGATAATATTCGTTCTTAAAGCCAGCACATGCTAAGCCAGCAGAGTTATTCTTACAGTTTCTTACAGTTTTCTTACAGTAGATCCTCTGGAAAAAGGCAAACTAGGCCTGTGTATCCAGCTCAGTGCCAGTACTTGCACTACTGCGGTCGTTCACTGTGTTGGCGGCGGCGGCAGCAGACGCAAATTTTTTACTATTCTGTATTTTTGCTTTATAATCAAACTTCAAATCTTGTCTTCCCCATGCTTTATCAAGATTACTTTCAAACTTCCTTATTGATTCGGAATCGGCTACATACTGGGGCAGTGCGTTCCACTCATTTACCACTCTATCACAAAATGAGTTCTTTGCCTTTTCAAGCCTATTTCTTTCTTTGTAAATTTTCTTAGAGTGTCCTCTCGTTCTTGTTCCCTCCCGCATCAAGAAGATACCTTCACACACATCCTCATCATACTTTCCTGACACTATCTTAAAAGTCTCTATCATATCCCCTCTCTTTCTCCTATATGCCAGTGTCGGAAGTTCCAGTGTCCTCAACCTCTGTTCATAGCCCGCATTCTTCAACGTTGGTACTAGCTTGCTAGCTCTCCTCTGCACTTTCTCCACTGCTTCTATATCCTTTACCATATATGGAGCCCACACCTGGTTCGCATATTCCAGGTGCGGCCTAACCAGCGCTGTATAGAGATTCCTGAATATTTCTTCGTCAAGTGACACAAATGTCCTTATCAGCCCTACAATTCTATTGGCTTTGTTTATCTTTTCCGCTAAATGTTCTGAGAAATTTAACTTATTGTCTATCACTACTCCTATATCCTTTTCTGCATTCACTTCCTCCATCGCTTCATACATACTATATCCTACCTTGTCTATCTTGCTAGTCCCAATCCGCATGTAATTGCATTTTTTTGGATGAAAAGGCATTAACCAATGTTCAGACCATCCCTTCATGCCCTCCACATCTCCTTGAAGCAAACCCACATCTTCCTTACTCCTCACTCTTCTATACAGCTTAGTGTCATCCGCATACAGGTAAATCTCACTTCCATTGGTTATAACTTCAGGTAAGTCGTTGATAAATTGGGAGGTTTAACGACCCTCCCAATACCAAATGAGGTAAACCTCCTATTTGGTTGTAGCCTCGGAGTATCCAACATAGAGGTTATACTATGACGATGTAATCTGCTTCGCTCTAGAGCGGCAATTATCATATACACATAGCGCGAATGAAATCGATAACATCTAGAGTAGCACCTTACTCTCTCTACTAGGTACGTTGTACATACTTTTGAGGTCTTTTTAATAGAAAATTGAAAAGAGAAACGAGAAAGAAAAGAAAAAGTTGTCGACTAGGCCATTCCATCTGGCTCTTCATGCCGCTGTCAGGGGCGTACCTTCTAACCCGGTCCAGATTAAAGGGCATCTCGATATCAAGCTACAAAAGAGGCAAGATTGGATGGGCAGGGGTACGGTCTGTGGGAGGGATACTATGACGTTGGATACTCCGAGGCTACAACCAAATAGGAGGTTTACCTCATTTGGTATTGGGAGGGTCGTTAAACCTCCCAATTTAGTAGTAGCCTCTACGTTACAACGTAGAACTTAGAGTACCAAAATTGGAGGCGGACATCCAAGCTGAGAAAACTCAAACATCAGCAATTAGTTAACCCGCTGAGCCCCGGCTAGTTATAATATTTTGTTCACCCCAGTCCCAAGCCATTTTCACTTTTTGTTTTTGTTTGCTAAAATGGAAGACAAGGGTGAGAAATAAAAAAAAAAAAAAAAAATCACCTCGGATATTTTTTTTTTGGGGGGGGGGGGAGCCTCAAAAATAATTGTTGAGCCAAAATGGAAGAGAATGGTGAGAAATGAAGAAAACAAAATCACCTCGGTCATTTGGGGGGGGGGGGGGTTCGAAAGTTCGTCTCCACCTTATGACCACCCGCCCGGGAGCACTAGGGTAAAAACTGAGTATGGCATTGTACGGCATACATCCTAAGGAGTGTCTCACATAAATCTCAAGCCTCTAGCTCCCATACGACCGGAGTAATGAAGGTTCAAAGTGGCGGTGAACTAAGGGTGTAAAGTAAGCCCACCACCACCGGCCGCGCGGCTGTCTTGGCCCGCTCACACCTACCGGCCCGGCTCGCACACACACTACAGTACCTCCCCCTCCTATTCTCCCGCCATTTCCTACCTCACGAGCCACGTAACTGATTTTAATATGCCGGACGCACGTGATGCGTCACTGGGAGCTGGTGATCAAACACTGCCGACGCATCACGTGCGACGCTGGGATCCAGTGGGTTAAGGATCATGATAAAGAAAAGACAGACTTAAACAATTGAGTTTATATACAGAGTGTACAGACAGGTGCATATTAAGATAGGCCACGTACAGTCATGTCATGTTCTTTTAGATCTTAACCTAATCGTAGGAATGTTACATATCATAATGGTGGATATGGAAGACAGGATCCCCCCCCCCCCTTTATATGGAGTAAAGTAGGAAGTACTACACCGGATAAGACCAAATGTAAACATCGCTACCAGCACCGCGCACAATGAAAAAAGTGCCGGAGGTGATAAGTGACACCCAGTAGATAAGGGACTGAACACTTAATTCTGTGGACTACTAGAAAACAGTAGGACAAACACCCCAATGACAATGCATGAGCATGACACAAGCGGGTGATGCATAACGAACAGAATGTGATGACAGGAAGAAAGTAATGAAACATACAGTAACATCTACCTTCCAAACATATAATGTAGTAAAGAAGGAAATGAAAAACAAGATCCTTAAGCCTAGGTAAGGTCCTTAACCCTAGGTGACATTACATACATATACGGGCAACCCATAGTCCCTCCCCCCTCCCCCCAAAAGTGGAGCGGACAGGATAGGAGAAAGACAGTAAGGGGAAGGACAAGCATAGAATACCCCTAAGTAACCCTTTGGCCCAACGCAACACAAGGACGCCCCGGCCTGTCTGTGGACATAGGACAGATAGGAGGAGACGAACGTGTTGGGGGGAAGACCACAGCCCTGTGTCAGCAATATCCCTGAGGGAGTGATTGTGAAGGAAGCGGAGCGTGGCCGCATAAGACCGAATGCCATGCGCCGAACCCCGAACCAGAGGATTGCTATCCTTAATGACGCGACACAGGCGTAGTCCCACAGCACGTTTGGTCAACCTCCTACCGGGCTTAGGCGCCACCCACAGCGACAACCCCGACGCCGGCACAGTGGAATGAACAAATGAATGAAGCGAAAGAACAGGGCACAACGTGTGATGACGACGACCGCGCTTAAGAGCGGGGACCGTGAAAGGCTTAAACACGTGTGCCTCTCGTTCGTTCTTAGCAAGAAAATGAACAGACTTAGCCAAAGTTACCGACCCGAGGATGGGAGCAAACCGCAAGCAGTTCTGGGCCCCGAGACATGGCAGCCCACTCCGATACCCTCTCACCCGTAGCGAAGGCTAGAAGAAACAGTGGCTTGTCAAGGAATCCGTCAGGTGTGGGGTGAAAAGTGTAGGCTGCAGACGAGAGCCATTTGAGAGCCACCGCCAGAGACCACTGAGGGGGAATCTGACGTGGGGGTGGGCCGAGCCGAAAGCAGGGTTGCATGAAGAACTCCAGTTCATTCCGAGGAACGACCAACCCCGTGAGGGTCTCAAAAGGCACGCGAATGGCAGATAGGTGGGTCCTAATTGTGTTGTACATGTAGTGACGCTCGTCAAATAAACAATTGAGGGAGTGAAACACAAGCGCCACTGAAGAGTTGTGTAACCAACAAGTAAAGCAGCGCCAGGGAGATTCATATATCTTCCATGTAGATGGCGTCCAAAGTAGAGTGAATTTGTTAGGTAATGATCGTCCAAACAAGGGGAGCCACCCTGCCTCACAAACATCCACGATGCGAATGCCAACGAGGTCCCTAGGTCTCCATTCGACCCCAAGTGGAAGCTCGAGACCGACAGGGGCACGGGATCCGGGCACCATCGTATCAGCTGAGCGTACCAGGCTTGGGCCGGCCATAGCGGCGCGAACAACCAAACTATGCCCTGGTATTCTCTCAGCCTGTGGAGGACCTTGCACAACAAAAGTGCATCGGGTGGCGGAAACACGTACAGTGGCTGCCACCTGGTCCAGTCCTCGCTGAAGGCGTCCGGCCCCCCCGCTGGAGTGCGAATCTAGCGGGTCAGGAACACAGGCAACTTGGTCGTCTCGTGAGAAACGAACAAGTCGACCTGTGGAACACCCCAGGAGGCTGCCAGGTCGTCGAATACGGTTTGTTTGAATGACCATGCTACCTGGGTGCTCCGTCTCCGAGACAGAGCATCCGCCCTCAGGTTGGCAGACCCGCGCAGGTAGGTTGCATGCAGCGTAATGTAACGATCTGCCTGAAAAAACAGTTCCTCCGCCAGACCCTGAAGCACCGCGGATCTGGAGGAGCCCTGTTTCTGTATGCAATGAACTGCAGTCATGTTGTCCATCCGGAAGGCCAACGACCTGCCGGGAAGGGCTTGCCCATGACCCCGCAGGAAGAACAATGTAAGGCAGTGAGACCTGACCACTTGCCTTGGTGTTGGTAACCCATGTTTGACTGGTAGCCCCATCCCACCTCGCTCGATGCATTGGTGTCTATCCAGATGGTTGGCGGGGGCGAAGTCCAAGGCACAGCTCTCGCGAGCTTGCCCCGAACAACCCAGTGTGTCAAAAGCAAATGGATCGAGCGCGGAATCGGCCAAAGCCGATGTGGAGGCAACAGTGGGAATGCTTTGTTGCCCAGTTGAATCAGGCGTTTTGATCCCAAGCCTCCCTAGGGGAATGGTCAGACACGCCCAATGGAGCGACCCGATCAACGAGTCCCAGAGTTTCCTGGTAATGGAGACCGAGTGCAACGCAGCGAAAAGTTTCCTTCGAATCTGCGAGGCGTTCACCCGACTGTCCGACGGTCGCGCTCGCCATGTCCCAGTCCAGGCCTACCCACGTCATGTCTTGTGACGGGGTGAGGCACGACTTGGGAATGTTTATCTGGAAACATAAACGTGTGATGTGTTGGATGACAAGGAGAGTGTGTTGTGCACATTGAGTGGGAGAGTCTGCGGAGATAAGCCAATCGTCCAAGTAAAACAGGATCTGAATCCCCTGATGGAGCAGGGGAGTCAGAGCCTGCTGGACGAGTTTCGTAAAGACTCGTGGTGCGATATTGAGACCGAAGGGCAGCCTGTCGAACGTGAACACCCTGTCGTGCAACTGGAGCGCCAGATAGCACTGGAACCGAGATGCAATCGGCACATGCCAATATGCGTCTTTGAGATCCAGGGATATCACCCAGCAGCCGGGACGGAGCGCCAACCGCACCTGACTGACGGTGAGCATCCGAAAGCGGTCGTTCACGATATGCAAATTGAGGCACGACAGGTCGACCACCGGTCTCATCGCATCGCAGTCCTTCTTCGGGACCAGAAACACATGTGAGAGGAAGACCCGCTTGAGTGGCGAGACTTCCCGAACAGTCCCATGCTCGAGCATTGACATGATAACCGTGGCCACGTCTGGAGAGACGTGCCGATGTCGGGGAGGACGTCTGAGAGGGGGCCTAGACCGCCCCCTCCAGGACAGATCCCGCACCACAACCCGACGCGCCCACGATCGGCGAGGCCATTGCCGATAGTGGGGGTAAAAGAAGTCAGGAGGGGCCCCTTGTGTGAGCCTCAACACTCGTGCGGGGAGGCGGTCGGGAGAGAAGGGGGAAAAAACCCAGGAGGAACTAGCGGTTTGCTGAGCCAGCATAGTCGGCAGTCTTGCCGCGGCGAGACTGACCTCCACGGGCACCCCCTCCCCCATAGCGACCGCGTCCCTGAAACCTGCGCGGAGGATCCTGCGCAGGGCGGCGATGCACCTGCCTCTGGTCGGTACGCCGCGAGGACGCCTCAATGGCTAGCGGACGAGATGGGCGGGTGCATGGCCCGTCCCCTACCCCCTTGGCGTCGCCCACCGATGTCACCTCGCCAAGGCTGGCGTCCCCTCGGTGGACCGGCCTTCCTCCCACGACCCTGGGAGGAAGCGGCTGCGGGAGGCCGCGACGCCCCAGAAACACGGGGTGCGAAGTGTCCCGCAGTCGCAAAGAGGCAAGTCTCTTGCCACGCACCATCCGAGAAGAGACCCTCAGTTGCGAGCTCAGAAAGGAGCAGCTTCGTCTTGATCTCCGCGGGCGCCTTCTGACAGAAGGCCACCCTCAGCGACTGTCTACACTTAGTAGCCTCATGGATGGCACCCTGAAGGTCACCCACTGAGTTCAGGGCGAGCTGCAGCTGCACGCGCCGCAAGGTCTCCCAACCCTTCTTGAGGTCACCAGCAGGCTCGGCGTCAAGAAGCCGGAGGTGAATCCTCGCCATTTGGAACAGCAGGAGGAGGGTGGAGAGCAAGCGATCGGCGCGTTGCCGGAGCCGGTGATCCCGATCTAGGGCACTCTTCTCCGATGGCACGAAGAAAGACGTGGGCAACTGGTCTAACACAATGTTAGGGGCATTCAGCCATGACCAATATGTGGGAGAGACCCCGGACGATAACAGGACTAGCCCAGACACAAAAGTGTTGTCAAGTGGCGGGAGAGAAACAAAGCCCTCAGCAGACCTGACGCCAAAACCAACCCCCTCCGCCAGCCACCGATCCCAAGGCCCGTCCTCAAGATTGGTGAGCTCGAGCATGACGTTGCCTTCAGCATCGCAAGCACTCCTCACCAGAGGAAGACCGGCAATGGCTGACAGAGCGGGAGCATCAGCTAAGATGTCTTGGCAGGTGTAGTCTGACCATAAACGTGTAGACCCAGAGGGAGGACGGTATGTAAAAAACTGCAAATCCGACCTACTGGGGTGAGGCCGGATATCCACCTCTGGGACTAGGCCGTCCGGAGTCAGTGCCCGGAAGATACCCGGAGCACTAATCTGTATATTCCAATTCTCAGCAACCGGCCGTTCCCCCCGTGCATGAGTGGCGGCACGTTCCGGGTGAGTAGCCACCACATTCTGCCAAGACGCAGGCTCGCCATACAAAGAAGGGAGGACACGTTTGGGAATCTCAAACTTAGACAGTGGGGGAACACGAACGGGCTGGCCAACCATCCCCAGCCCGCCCCCAGGCAGCACGACGAAAGACGGTGAAGGAGCCGGAAAGGGGGCTGGCGCAGGCAGAGCCGCGGCCGCCACCACAGGGGTTGCTGGGCCAGTAGGCAGTTGACCTTAGTAAAGGGGAAAGGCCAGTAAAATCATCAGATATCTACATCCAAGCATCCCAACCGAATTGTCTGACCTAGAGTAGGATAGAACCCACCCTAGGGCGGAACGGGCCCCGGGAGGCCCTAACCCAGATGCCAGAAGCTCGTAATATAGCGGTCCTGTAAGAGAAGGTGTCTAGTCAGAGGACCGACCTGGAGCGGGAGTCATCCACGGAGCGAGCTGATTGCAGCCCCTCCTAGAGACCCGCGGCACCGGTGAGGGTGGAAGGAAAAAAACTCTCAAGGGACTGGTGAGCACAATGTAGGTTAAAACTGTGGCTCACGAACCTCAAGGCATGAGTGAGTTCAAAGTAGGTGAAGACCGTGTCTCAGGAACTCAAGGGTATGGGCGAGCTCAAAGTAGGTTAAGACTGTGTCGCAGGAACCTCAAGGTAGTGGAGAGCCCAATGTAGGGGAATACTGGGTCTCAGGAACCCCAAGGTATTGGTGAGTCCAATATAGGTGAAGACAGCGTCTCAGGAACTCAAGGTATTGGTGAGTTCAATGTAGGGTAAGACTGAGTCTCAGGAGCTGGAATCAGATGAAAACTGGTGCCCCCAAGATGGGTTAGAAAAACCGTAGACAGGCAAGCAAGAGCAAGCCTAGGAGGCAACAGTGTCTGACATCCAAAATGCCCCCCCCCCCCCCCCCCCCCCCCCCAAAAAATTAGGCTAAGCGAAAAGTCGGCCCAGCCTAAAGAGTGGCAGGGTAAAAAGAAGCTCTACGCCGGAACGTAGAGCCCACTGCAAAACCGCGGTTTTGCAGGAATGTTAGCACGACCAGTATGTCGGACGGCAGAGAGCGGCCAAACAATCAGAGGATCACCGAAGACCGCATGTGCGGGGATCCTGGGGTATGCGGCAGACGAACCAGAAAAGGAACTCTGACACTGTTGCCAACCCAAAAAATACCAAGAAGATGGTTTCACATTTCTGAGATTTTGCAGGAGCCGTGCATGACATGCCGGACCGAACTGGTAACAGTGGGAAGAGTTAGCAACAGCCCCCCATCGACTAAGGCTAGGCCATGAACGCCCCCCGCCAACAGTCGGAATAGCGACCCACTAACGGAGGTAACCAGGGCTCATCACTAGGCCTCGATGGGCCAGGAAGAGACCCCAATAGGGAAGGAAACCCTATGAGGAGGCTAAATGAAAGAGAAAGAAGAGGACTGTGCCCCCCCCCCCCCCCCCTCAGACATTAAGGTAGCCTAGCCTAGGAAACTCCGGTAGTGTGACAGCACTTCGCGAAACGAGTTCCCCCCCCCCCCCAATGGAAACCCCAAGCAGGTGAACAAATAAGGCGACAGTACTTGTAGGCCTTAGGCGGATGCGAGGGAGGCACAGGAGAGCACCCAAAGTGGAGCGGATCACAGCCTGGGAAAAAGGGAGAAGAGCATTAACCCGGGAGCTGCGGGGAGACTCTTAAGAGTTCCCCCGGCGCACTGCGGGGAGACTCTTAAGAGTCAGAGAAAAAAAAAATCAACTTTTGACATCGAAAAAAAAAAAAAAATTTATTTTTTATTTGTTTATTTTATTTTATTTTTTTGGCCCCCGGGCCATGCAAAATCTCAGTCCTCTACCTCCCCTCCTTCCCCACTTTCCTCCTCTCCTTCAGTTATCACCTATTTTCCCTGTTATTCCCTTATTCTGAGGTATATTTTCGTGCTAACATTAGAAATCCGATTGGAGGGTGTGGTCATCACTGATAGCAAGCGAGTGCAAGAGAGAGAGAGAGAGAGTATCGATCGACTGTGTCTCAGTGGCCTTGGGGGAAATTGGCGGGAAAGCAGATTGCCTCACCCATACATTATACAACTCGCGGGCTATATCTCCGATTTTGACCATCCAAACGCTGTTTTCACTCGTTTTATTGTTGTTTCAGGTTAATACCTTTATAATCAACCCATAATAGGCGCATATGGATAAGTATTAATGCTATTAATGGCACAATGAATATTTTAGTGACGGAAACACCTCAAATACGTCAGCACAGGGGGACGTTTCCAATTACCCCCATGCGCACTTCAGAGGTTAACCACCAGAACCGATGCATCAACAGGCATGGACAAGTAGCAATGCACTCCCCAACCCAAACCCAGAGAGGAGCGGACCATCAAGGTACCCTCTGGTCGGGGGCGGGACAACAGGACAGCCAAAAAAGCGTGAAACACACGCCGCCATAGGGCGGGGTAAACACGCCCTGGAGCGGTCCCAAGACGCTCCAGAGCTGGCCACAGCCACCAGAACCTTACCAAAGCCCCTCAGAGACAAGTAGGACCGACCCAGAGTGGGGGAAGAACCCACGCTCCAGGGCGGGTGAAGACACCATGAAGAGAGGGAGCCGAAAAACCAAACAAACCGACCTGGAGCGTGAAAAACCAGCGCTCCAGGGCGGGGTGGTCATGCTTGAGCGGGAGGACGATATAGCGGTCTCACGCTCGGTCCAGAGCGGCACCAAAGAAGGAGAAGACAGCGCCGAAGTGACAGACGCACGCCCGGGAGCGGTAATACCGACGCTCCGGGGCAGAGCGGCGACCTCCTATTAATAGTCTGAGGGCCAGGGTAAGTGAAAGAAGACAGGTGAGAAGCGCCAGACGCTCGCCCTGGAGCGGTAGTACTGACGCTCCAGGGCGTAGCGGCGAGCCAGGTCCAAGTGAGAGAGGACCGAAGCGTCACTCACCGACACTTAACCCGGGAACTGCAGGAAGACTCTTAAGAGTCAGAGAAATAAAAAATAAATTTTAACCTATGGGATCCGGGGGGCCTCATATGAAGTTTGGTATTTTCAACTTCATGATTCAGTAGCTACTGATTGAGACCACCTAGAGCAGTCAATTTTTTTGCAAATTGTAGAACGTTTTCTTGTCTGTAGACTGCCGTTGAGATGACATCGCTACGTTGCGTGGTTGCCGAGTTCTGATGATTATAGCGGCGACTTTTTTTTGACCATTTTGCCTCATATGAGGCCTCCCGGATCTATCTATCTATCTATTGCCTGACGCCGTGATCCCCGAAGGGGTGGCCACGAACGAACCGCCCCCATGCACCTCTGTCCCCAGTCAGTCGACGCCCCTCCCCCCAACCAGCACCGCCTTCGTTCATGTAGTTCCTCACTCCATCCTTCCACCTCATATTCGGTCTACCTCTCCCCCTCTGTCCCTCCACCTCGCTCTCGTACACCCTCTTAGTCATTCTCTCGCTTTCCATACGTTCCATATGGCCGAACCATCTCAAGTTGTTCCTTTTCACACATTCCAGCACATCTACCTCCACACCACACCTCCTCCTTACTTCCTCATTAGTCTGTCTATCCCTCCATGTAACTCCGCATGCACTCCTCAAGTAATTCATTTCCACTGCTCTCACTCTTGGTCTGAGTCTCTCAACCAACGTCCATGCTTCGCTTCCGTAAGTCAGTGTCGGGATTACCACACTGTCATGCAAGGACTTCTTCACTTCCATACTGACCACCCTATTTCTTGTTACTGCTTTTAGCGTTCCTACAACCCTCTTCCCCTGTTGTACCCTCTCCCGCACCTCTTCATCCATAGTCCCATCTTTACTCAACACACTGCCCAGATACTTAAAAGAGTTGACGATCTCCATAGCCTGACCGTTCAGCTTCACCTCACACTCTGTGACTTCACCCCTTTCGAAGACCATAACCTTGCTCTTCCCCGTATTTACCTTCAAATTCCGTTTTTTCGCACACTGTTCCAAACTCATTTACCAGACCCTGCAACTCCCATTCATTATCACTCATCAGAACTGTATCATCCGCAAACAGCAGTATAGGTAGCTTCCACTCAATTCCCTCCCTTTTCAGCAATACACCAACATCCACTGCTCTTGATAGTATTTCTTTCATAACTCCATCCATATATACAGTAAACAACCACGGGGACATCACACACCCCTGTTTCAAACCAACATTCAGGTCAAAGAACTCGCTCTGCTCACTCTCCACACGTACTGCCGCCTTTGCACCCTCATACATGCTCTTCACTGCTTTCAGCAACTTGCCCTCTACTCCGTATATTCTAAGTACTTTCCACAAACCTTCTCTATCCACTCTGTCATAGGCCTTCTCTAAGTCCATAAAGGCAACATACACCTTTTGTTTCTTCTCCAGATACTTCTCCACAACACAATTCAGGGTAAAAATCTGATCTACACATCCTCTTCCCTTCCTAAAACCTCCCTGCTCGTCGCCTATCCATTTCTCCGTTCTCACTCTCACTCTCTCAATCACTACCCTACTGTATACCTTCCCTACTACGCTTAGAAGACATATTCCTCGGTGGTTACCACACACTCCTCTTTCCCCTTTGCCCTTATATAGGGGGACTATTATGCCAGTCTTCCAGTCATCGGGTGCACTCCCCTTCTCCCATGCTAGTTTGCACATTTTCCATACCCATTCTATCACTATCTCACCACCATACCTCAACATTTCCCCACACACTCCATCTGTTCCTGGTGCTTTCCCCAACTTCACTCTTTTCATGGCTTCCCACACTTCTGACCTCCTGATCCCCACCTCCTCCTCCACTACTTCTCTTCTTCTCCCTCCCATACCATATCCAGCTATGTTTGCTGGCTCCCGGATCCCAAGGGTTAAACATCGAAAAAAAAAAAAAATAATAATAATTTTGCCCTTGGGCCATGCAAAATATCAGTCCTCTACCTCCCCTCCTTCCCCACTTTCCTCACCTTCAGTTATCACCTATTTTCCCTGTTGTTCCCTTATTCTGAGGTATATTTTCGTGCTAACATTAGCGAGTTGCAAGCAGGGCATTGTTATCACTGTTAGCAAGCGAGTGCAAGAGAGAGAGAGAGAGTATCGATCGACAGTGTCTCAGTGGCCTTGGGGGAAATTGGCGGGAAAGCAGGTTGCCTCACCCATACATTATGCAACTCGCGGCCTGTAGCGCCGATTTTGACCATCCAAACGCTGTTTTCATTCGTTTGATTGTTGTAACAGATTAATACCTTTATAATCAACCCATAATAGGCGCGGTAGGATAAGTATTAATGCTATTTATGGTAAAATGAATATTTTAGTGATGGAAACAGCTCAAATATGTCAGCACAGGGAGAGGTGTCTAATTACCCCCATGCACAGTTCAGAGGTTAAGGACATGTAAATAATGTGTTCGTCTGCTAAACATAGGCCCCCCAGGGACTCAGAAAAGGAACGCCAACCAAAGACCGACCTGGCGTGAGACGTGACCCACGAACAGGGAGGAGCAGAGGAAGACATAGCCTAATCACAAGGCCCTAAGGTGGCAAAATCAAGGTAAATAGCAGAACACAAATTTGGGGTTCTGGAAAGCCAGAGGTAGTCAGATAACTGGTGCGAACCCCACAAAATATAATAAATATAACTCAATCCCACCCCTACTCTGTGCAACTCTCCAACCCAAGAGTGAAACGTTACTCTCAAACTTTCTTCTACTCAACATCTGAGCTCTGGAACTCTCTCCCAGAATCAGTCTTTCCCTCTTCCTATGACTTAAATTGCTTCAAACTCCGTGTGTCCAGGCATTTTGGCTCGAACGTCCCTTGATTTTGGCCCTGTCACTCTTTCAACTATGGGGGAGGCACTCGCTATAGGCAGTTATGCCTTTTGCCTCCTTCAATCACATAGAAAAAAAAAAAAAAAAAAAAAAAAAAGGGGGGGTCAATGGACATCCCCAGGAATCGAACGACAAAACACCCCCTGTAGGCTAGGCTACCCACAAAAAGTTAACCTAATCGGCACTAGGTGATAGGAATAAATAAAAAGAAGGACGCCACTAGCAACCGCACACCCAAAGAGGTGTGAGTGCGACATTAAAAGACCAATCATGGGGCAAGTGACATCCCGGGTCGGCGCCCCCCACCATAACATCACCCGAAAAACCGAAGTTAGCCTAGCCACTGAAAAAACTCGCGTAAGTCAGAAACTAAGGTAGTGACAAGAAGGCCTAAATGAATAGAACCTATCAAAACCTAAACTAAAGTCACCGCAAGGCTAAAAGCAAAATAAGGCAAAGGCCTTTCAAACATTAGCGGTGTCCAATGACACGCATGCGCAGAGGGCTGAAAACATGAGAGACCTCCACTTTCAACGCAAACACTCGAATAAACACTTGAGTGCCCATTTTACGTTGTGCCTTCAACACGGATCATCTATCTATAATTCCAGGTGCCAAATAAAGGCCCAAACCTCACCAAAAGGTGACAAAGATAGGAATGGAAGGCAGCACAAAAACGGAGCACCAGAAACACATGTGCACCCGAGTGGTAGCGCGAAAGAGATGCCCTTTAATCCGGACCGGGTTAGAAGGTACGCCCCTGACAGCGGCGTGAAGAGCCAGATGGAATGGCCTAGTCGACAACTTTTTCTTTTCTTTCTCGTTTCTCTTTTCAATTTTCTATTAACCCGCTGAGCCCCAGCTAGTTATTAATAAATGGGAGGTTTGACGTACCTCCCAACCTACCAAATAGGAAAACCTACTATTTGGTAGTAGTCTTGGAAAATCCAACGTCAAGGCTATTAACCTAATTGCAAGGACGACTTGTCTATTTTGACTGCTATGTCGTCATTCCAACCGCGGTTAAAAAGAAAACGTCTAGAGTCTACTCCTTATCTTGCTCTAGGAGACGTTGTACATTAACCAAAACTACCACCGAAGGTGAAAAAAGCATAGAAGAGAAGAAAAAGGGGTTTACCTTAGTTACCGCTTAAGGCCCATCCTGTGTTCCGTCATGTGCAGATCCCTGTCGAACGTGCGCATGAGCGACCCTCTCTTGTTATCACATCTCACGTCAGCAGAAGAACGCGGATGGGCAGGGGTCCGGCGTGAGGGAGGGTATTATGTACGTTGGATTTTCCAAGACTACTACCAAATAGTAGGTTTTCCTATTTGGTAGGTTGGGAGGTACGTCAAACCTCCCAATTTGTTAGTAGTCTTGGCAAATCCAACGTCAAGGCTGCATAACAAATAGGAGGAGGACATCCAAGCCCAACCTACCAAAAAAACCAATGCATAAAACAAAATTACGAATGACAAAGACACAATGTAAACAAGAGAGTTTAATAAAAGAGTGAAAAACTGAGGAGTAGCTAAAAAGAACAGTTTTAACACATGCCCGTCATTCATAGTAATGCAAAAACATAGACTTGTCTGAAACCAAATAGGTACTGTACCCAAAATCCCTTTTCTTCAAAAACCAACAAAAACACTGAACACAAGAACAAAACACAATTTTCAATGTGGCAAAAACACTTATGTACTGGAACAATACATAATCCCAAACTTGCAATCCAGTGTTGCAAACCCCTACACCCCCCCCCCCCCCTTTGTCAAATAAAACAAAGGAAAAGAACGAGGGACAAGGTGGGAAGACCAGGGATCTTCGCCAGAGCACCAGGAAACACGACCCCAGAGAGCAATCACCGGCCGAGGGGGTCGAACACTGGACACGGAGAGGTAGGAGGAGATGAAGGAATTGATAGAAGACCACAAAACCGCTGAGGCGATGGCAGGGAAGGATCGACGTGGCAGGAACCGGAAGGAGGCAGCAAAGGATCTGACATCGTGCGCAGAACCCCTACAAACAGGGTGACGGGCACGAACGGTCCGACAAACGTGGCGGCCCATCTGCACCTGCGAGAGCCTCCCACCTGTCCGAGGAGACACCCACACAGCAGTACCCGAAGGCGGCGCCACAGACGCAACAGAGGAGTGCAAGGCTGACACCGGGCACAACACATGGCGAGGATGCCCACGCCGTAAAGCCTGGACGGCGAAAGGCTGGAAAACGGGGGCCTCCCTCCCATGCGTGGTAACAAAAGGAGGGGAGGAGGCGAACGAGACGCCATGCAAGGACGGGGAGAATCGCACGCAGTCCCGGGGCCGTGACAATGCCGCTAGTGCAGACGAGCGATCCCCAGTGGCCAGAGCGACAAGGAAGAGTGGACGCCCGAGCAACGGAACCGGCGTAGCGGCCCTTGTATACGTGGGGGAAGCCAGAAGGACCAGAGCCCGCCCCAGATCCCACTGCGGAGGGACCTGGCGCGGAGGCGGTCGATCCCGGAAGGCAGCCGTCAGGAAGGAATCCAGCCCGTGGCGGAACGACCAGCCCAGCGACGGACCCAAAGAACCCCCGGACGGCAGACAAGTGGGTACGTATAGCGTCGACTGGAAAGCGACGTGTACGGAAGAGGTGAAACAAGGAGCGGAGGATGAGGGAAGGAGAGCCAACTGGCAGGCGAGTGGCCTGTAGCCACCTAGTAAAAAACCTCCAGCGGGACCCGTAAGGCCCCCAAGGAGAAGACGGCCAGGAACGCTGCAGGAAGACAGTCAGGGCCCGGCCGGGGACCGGGAGCCACCGTGCCTCATGAACAAGCACGATGCGAAGGCCAAAGAGGTCCGCAGGACCCCAACCTAGCCCAAGTGGAAGCCGGAGACAGGGAGAGGGACCGGAGCCGGGCACCACCGCGGCAACCGGGCGGACCAAGTCCGTGCCGGCCACAGAGGTGCGAGGAGCCAGACGCAGCCGTGGTACAGCCGCAGCTTCGCGGAGACTGGGCACATCAACAGCGCGTCTGGTGGCGGAAAGATGGATATCGACCGCCACCTGTACCAGGCGACCATGAAAGCGTCCGGACCCCCCCCGGAGCGCGAGGCCGGAGGGAGAGGTCCAGAGGCAACTGGCGCGGCACCCCCGATGCGAACAAGGCGACCCCCGGAACACCTCAGGAAGCCGCGAGGTCGGCGAACACAGTCCGTTTCAACGCCCATTCTACAAGAACGCCCTGCCCTCTCGACAGGGCGGCCGCCCAAAGGGTGGCAGGCCCGGGCAGGGAGGAGGCATGCAAGGAGAAGGGGTGTCGGTCCGCGAGGAAGAACAACTCCACCGAGACCCCTAATAGAGTCAACGACCTGGAGGACCCCCGCATAAGGAAACAGGGGACAGCTTGTCTGAGTGTCCAACCCGAAGGCCACCGACTCACCCCGAAGGGCCAGCGCGTGGTCCCGCAGGAAGAACAAAGGAACCAACAATCCGAGGGCATAGACAGGTAAGAGGAGGGAGACCCACCCATCCGCCGGGAAGTGGACGTCCCAGGTTCGATTGGGAACCTCACCCAACCTCGCCGACGTATCTGTGGTTATCCAGACCGTCGGCGGGGGGGTCGGTCCAGGGCACAGCCGCAGAGAGCGAGCCCCGAGCAACCCAGCGACCGAAGCGTCGGCGAAACGGTACGCGGGAGCGGCAGGAGCCGATCCATAGGGGCAACGGAAACACCGCGGTGCCCATGAGGAGGAGGCGGCGTAGCCAGAGGCTCCCTAAGGGAAGGGGCAGAGCGGCCCAATGCAGCGAACCCACGAACGAGTCCCAGAGCCACCCCGGGAGGGAGACCGAGTGCAACACGGCGAGGACCGTCCACCGAAGGTGCACCGCGGCCGGCAGACCCCGGGCCACCGTAGCGCTGGACAAAACCCATGCGAGACCGACCCATGGCACGACACGCGACGGGGTCAAGCGTGACTTGGGAACATCGAAGGGGAACCCTAACCGTGCGATGTCGCGAACGACTGTGAGGGCGTCGCCAATGCACAGGCCGAGGGCGTCGGAAACTACCAACCAAACGGCCAAGGAAAACAGGAGCTGGAGCCCGCTCCTGAGGAGAGGACCCAGAGCCTGCCCCACCAGTGCGGAGAAGATCTGCGGCGCGATGTGGAGACCGAAGGGAAGGCCGTCGAACAGGAACACACGATCGGAAGTCCGAACGGCCAAGAATCGCTGGAAGCGAGGATGGAGAGGAACGAGCCAAGACACATCCTGGAGGGCCAGCGACACTACCCACGACAGAGGGCACAGGGCCAGGCGTACCAGGGGTACCGGCAGCATCCGAAACCGTGTGTGCACGATGTGCCCGTTGAGGGCCAACAGATCCACCACCGGTCGCATCGCGTCGCAGGTCTGCGACGGAACCAGAAAGACACGGGAGAGGAAAACCGGGTGACCGGCGGCCAACTCCCTCGACGCTACCCAGCTCGGGCATGGAAGTGAACACGAGGGCCACCTCTGAAGAGATGGGCCGTTGTCGGTGACAAGAGCGGAGTGGGGGTCTGGACGTCCACCTCCAGGTGAGACCCCTCCGCGCAACCCGCCGCCCCCAACGTCCCTCGCGGCTACCGAGGGGCGCAAGGGCGAAAACAACCAGAGGGAGCACCCGAGAGGAGGGGAGCGACCCGGTACGCCCAGGCGAGAAGGAGAACAAGGAGGCCGACCCAGAGAACTACACATTGTGTTGACGTGGAGGTACCCCCGGTACGGGCCGTGCGGGCATGAGCGCCACGTTGACCTCCTCTACCCCCGCCCCCCCCAACCTCGTCGAAAAGGGCGGGCCACCCCAACCCAAGGCCGGCGCGGGGCTGACCCCTTTGAAAGGCGGCCGGAAGTGGAAGGCCGGCCAGCCCCGACACAGAGGGGATGAAAGGGGCAAGAACAGAAGTGCGAGGCGGAACCGAAGCACTGGCCAGCAACGTCCCAGTCCTGCGCGCGTGCAAGGCAGCAGCACTTGGAGCAGCACCCCGAAGAGGACCGGCAGAAGGACGGGACTGAGAAGACCCCGCGCGCGGCACAGCGCGTCGGTGCGTGACGTAAGCAGGGTCCGTAACGACACAGCACGGCGTCGTGTGGCGGAAGCAGGGGCCGCCGACAGAGAAGCGGAGCATTCCCAAGCATCCTGCGTAAAAAACCCCGACGGATATAGCGCAGAGTACAACAAACCCTGACGAATAACCAAGGGGGCCGGCCGGCAGAACGAAGACCGTACCGTCGTGCGGTGCCGAGTTGCCGCGCACAAAACCGCCTTCAGCTCGGGAACCAAAGACACCGCGAGCCGAAGGTGGACCCGCTGAACGCGGTCCAAACCCTCGCGAAGATCGCCTGGCGCAGACGCCTCGAAAAGCCGCAGGGGGTGAACAGACGTCTGGAGGGAACCTAAAGACAAGACAATAAGTCCGTCACCCTCCGTCGCAAGGGAAAAACCTTGGCGACAGAGGGCTGATCCGGGTGAGAGAAGAACGGGGTAGCAATAGAACAAAGTTCAAGAACGGGCGCGCTCATCCAGGACCAGAACGCGCCGTCCAACCCGCCGACAGACACAAGAGGAGGCAAAATCAGGGACGACTCCGGGGGAGGGACGGAAGGAGAGCCGTCGACGGATCGGTGTGTGAAGTCAAAGGCCTCAGCAAACCAGGCCTCCAATGGGAGAGGGTGACCGAGCATGATGGCTAAGCCAGGCGTACCGGCGTCGCACAAACCTGTCCCATAGGAGGACAGACCCGTCAACACAGCCAGGGACTGAACAGCCGGAAGGATGTCAGGGCGGCTGAAGTCCGACCAGAGCGTAGGCCCGCAAAAGGGAGGGGGATCGTAGCAGGGGTAGGTAGGGTGAGGTGCTGAGGGTGAGGCACCGCCAAGAAGGGCGAGGAGAGGGAGTCTTCCATCGACTCCAAGCGCCCGTCGAAGCGTGACACAACCCAGCCCTGCATAGCCGACAATTGATCCGAGAGAGGCTACCCCCCCCCCAGATTGGTCGGCCCGCAGGGGCGAGCGTGAGCGGGAGCGAGACCCACGACACGAACCAGCAGCGTCGCGGCCCAAGGAAGGCGAGCGACGACGGTTGTGTCGCCGTTGAGGGACTCGTCCCCGATCACGAACGGCGGGGGGGGAACAGCACCATTCCCCTCTTCCAGCGACACATCAGCTCCTGAGAAAGGGGACCCCGAAACCTCGCGAAACCCCACCGAGGCAAGAGGAGGGGTACCCCCCTGGCGAGACGGTAAGTGAAGGTCAGGAAGAGAAGAATGAGGAGGAGCAGGACGACGGGAGAGGGAAGGCTGGCCGGGTGAAAGGAGGCCAGGAGCCGCGGGGGGAAACAGAGCAAGGATCCCCGGGGCTGAGATAACAGGGCGGCCCGACACCGAGGCGGAGGAGGGAGGGACCACCACCGTGGGACGAGACCGTGAAGGAAGAATAGGCACTGAAGCAGGTGAAGTAGGAGAAGCAACGACATCCAGGCGGACCCTCCTGGACAGTGTAGGAGGAGGGAGCAGAGGGCCAGCTACAGCATGAACAACCGCGCGCGGAGAGGACAACGTAAGAGGAAGTCGTCTGGGCTGGGGAAGTGGGCGGAAGGGAGTAGAGCCCCTATCCGCAGAGGCCAGGGGAGGGCGCACAGGGGCAGAGCCGCTAACCCCGGCCTCAGGGCGAGAGCCATGACGAGGGCGATGGGCGCCGTCAAGGCGATCAGGAGGACGACGAGGCGAGCGAGAGCGTGGACGGAGCCGGGGAACCCCCCGACGATGGGACGACCGGCTGCGGGACCCAGGGGAGAGGGCCCGAGCAGGGAGAGGGCCAGGTAAATGGCCGTCAGTCGGGTCAGGGATACCCAGGGCGACGCGGATCCGGTCGGCAACAAAGGCCGGGGAACGGTGGCCCACAGTCCTAATGTGGCGGGAGACCATCGTCCACACCGACGGAAGGGAAGCAGGAGGCCACAGCCGCCGCCGAGGAACCAGGGCCATGGAGCAGCACAACCACCAGGGCCAGACACGTGCCACACAGAGCAGGGAGGTAGGCCGTAGAGGACACACAGAGCGAGTGGCGCAAGCAGGACTTGTGGCTCTCCAAGCACGGGGAGCGACAACCAAGGCGAAAGCAAGGCAGCCTACCTGCACTAGAAGAACACACACCATAATCAGCACGTCGAAGGAGTAAGTGGAGAGAATGTCCAAGAAGAACCAGGGAAGGAGCATGGGGAAACAGGAACACACATGCAAACAGGTATCCGTACTCACCCTAAACTGGGAGCACAGAGGTAGGTGAGGAGGGCGGCCGAGGCGGAAGAGCACTAGCAGAACCTGCAAAGATGGAGAAAGTGTTAACCACCACTCAACATCTTACATGCAGGGCCTATAACACCAGTAAAGTGCATACACCAATATAGTATCAGGCAACAAGATGACATAACAAAAGTCAATAGTGAAAGCCAACTATTACCGCAAATTTGCGGGCCAATGGAGGCATAACCGTACCGACACCATCCTCCTGCAATTTCGCGGGACCCCCCAACGATCTCCGCAAAATTGCGGGGGACCGAAATGTCCCAGAGGACCGAAGGGACCCCCCCGCAAATTTGCGGGACCGGCCGAGATGGTCCGGCGCCGAAAAAGCGAGAGGAGCGTCTAGGAAATACCAAAAGAGGCCCAGAAAAAAGCGTCATCTCCTTATGAACTCCAAGCGACGATGGCCATCAAGCTGAGCAGTGTCTTCCTTGATAATATCCTGACTCAACCGGTCAAGGGAGAGGCAAGGAAGACACACCAGGGGAGAGGAGGCACATCCCCTAGGAACCACCCAACCCACAGAGATAGAGCAAAGCCCATGAGGAGAAGTGGCAGGAAGGGTGGTTTGGCACAAACAGGGGCCCCCGTAGGGTACCCCAGGATTGGGCAAAAGGGTATGAAAGGATGGAGGTGAAAACAGTAAGGGAACACAAAAACCAGTAAATGAAACTGGCGAGAAAAAGGGTGGCCTAGCCGTGAGGAGAGAATGTGTCAGGGGCGAAAAACCCTGTGGTGTGAGGGAGGGGGGGTACCCCAGTGGGGTACCCCAGGATAACACGAACCACCAAGCGCCCAGGCCCTTGAGACACAGTGAAGGCTCGAAAGGGGGGACTCGGGAATAACGCTAATAATGCGGCCGACACAAACCCTACAAACAGCACCGCCACCACGAAATCTCAGATCGTGAACCAACTGTACACCTAGGCTATGAAAATATGAAAACTCATAGGGGCATAGCAATTCCTGAATGAGAAACAAGCTAGGCTAAAATAAGCTAAAAGCTAAACTATGCCCAGACTAACAGGAAAAAAGAATATGAAAAGAGAAAGGAATGAAAAACACACACGAGGAACGCCAGGCGCCCCCGTACCTTCGGTAGCTATTTCCACACGCGTCTCCATTAAACACACTGAGGAGCCCATTTACGTGTGCCCTAGATCACGTAACATCTGTCTAACAAAAAAGAAGGCCAGATAAGCCGAAACGAACCTAAACAGGGTGAATTAAAGGAGCACAACAAAAGCGACTGCATTCAATGGAGCGCGTGAAAAAATGATAACAAGAGAGGGTCGCTCATGCGCACGTTCGACAGGGATCTGCACATGACGGAACACAGGATGGGCCTTAAGCGGTAACTAAGGTAAACCCCTTTTTCTTCTCTTCTATGCTTTTTTCACCTTCGGTGGTAGTTTTGGTTAATGTACAACGTCTCCTAGAGCAAGATAAGGAGTAGACTCTAGACGTTTTCTTTTTAACCGCGGTTGGAATGACGACATAGCAGTCAAAATAGACAAGTCGTCCTTGCAATTAGGTTAATAGCCTTGACGTTGGATTTGCCAAGACTACTAACAAATTGTACCACCAGGGCCCAGCAGGTTTTGAAAAAAAAAAAAAATCCAGAAACAATAGCGAATGGGTTAGGAATGAAGGAAAAACCACGAAAAACCAATCAAAAAGCTCAAAAAATGGTCCTACAGAGCCCCCGAAAACGGATTTTAAAAGACTAAAAAATTGAAGACAATTTCCCCCAAAAAACATGTTTTTGCGCGCTCACGCGGTTGGACTTTGAGAGTTTTTAACCATCGTCATGGTTGCGTGGGATACTTACACAGTTCCCATACAAATCTGAGCCCTCTAGGTGCCATAGGACCGAAGTAATTGGGACCGACGCAACTGTTGCGTCGCTGGGTTCTGGTGATCGAACATTGCCGACGCAACACGTGCGACGCTGGGACCTCAAAAGTATGTACAACGTACCTAGTAGAGAGAGTAAGGTGCTACTCTAGATGTTATCGATTTAATTCGCGCTATGTGTATACGATAATTGCCGCTCTAGAGCGAAGCAGATTACATCGTCATAGTATAAGCTCTACGTTGGAACGTAGAGGCTACTACTAAATATAACTAACAGTAGTGGTCCCAACACAGATCCCTGAGGTACCCCACTTGTAATTTCCCTCCACCCCGAGCCTATTCCATTCACCAGTACCCTCTGTCAACGACCTTTCAGGAAGGCTTCTATCCATTTCACACATTTCTCCCCTATACTATAGCTTCTAACTTTCTCTATTAACCTTTTATGTGGGACCTTATCGAAGGCCTTCATAAAATCGCAATATACCACGTCTATTACATCACCATCCTCCAGAGTTTGCATCCAATCATCTACCACCTTAATGTTGTTGTTGTTGTTGTTCCCTAAGCTGCCTGGCCGAACAGCCCCGAGTCCCTGAGGAAGGCCATGGCCAAAATCGGGCTTTCCCACAGAGCTCTCATTGAGTGTAGATTATGTTGTTGGCGTAAGTGGTTGTGTGAAATGCAGTCTACCACCTTAATTAGCTGTAGTACCGTCGACCTCCCCGGCAAGAATCCGAACTGTCTCCCACTGAAAAGTTGGTTTGATTTCATATGCTCCATTATTCCTTCTCTAATTACCGTTTCCATTAGTTTACACACAACACTTGTCAAACTGACTGGTCTATAATTTCCTGGGTCATTTCTCTTTCCCTTCTTAACCCGGGAACTGCGGGAAGACTTAAGAGTTCCCCCGGCGGACTGTGGGAAGACTCTTAAGAGTAAGGCTATTAAAAAATCCATTTAACCCTCCAGCCCCGGCTAGGGTAGATCGTGACTGTACTCTGTGACCGGGGGTTTTGAGGAATTTTGGTCCATGTTGATTCACCTGTTACTCCTGAAATACATGACACAAAGTTATAAAAAAAAAAAAAAATTTGCACAAACCTTCATGTGTAGAATGCCGTTGAGTAGAGGTCTCTAGCCCAAGTGATTGCATAATGGCGAGCGCGGGAAGTGGAGTGATTTTTATGCGGGAAAATCTTCCCGCGTTCGGATGCGTCGCCTTGGCCCAGGCCCCGGCTTGGCTAACCTACTGCGCACTTAGCCACTCGTCGCGCCAGAGTTTTTACCTCCCGGAGGCGATTTTATTTATTGATAGTGACGTTATTATAGTTATTTGGAGTCCAATTATATAAAATATGTGTATTAGGCTATCATTGTCACTAATATTTCACATTTTCACTCGATACCGTAGTTTTTATGAGTAATTGAGGGGGTTATTGTTATATTACGCACTGATTATTCGTTATCACAGGTGTTTATTATACTTTGGCCATCTAATATTAGTTTGTGTGTCACTTTCACTTTGGTAAATATGCTTGAGAGAGTGTCACTGTCACTGATAATGCTCATTTTCACTCGATACGGTACATTTTATTAGTAATTGAGGTAGGTTATTGTTATATTAGGCACTGATTATTCATTATCACAGGTGTTTATTATACTTTGGCCATCTAATATTACTTTGTGTGTCACTTTCACTTTGGTAAATATGCTTGAGAGAGTGTCACTGTCACTGATAATGCTCATTTTCACTCGATACGGTACATTTATTAGTAATTGAGGTAGGTTATTGTTATATTAGGCACTGATTATTCGTTATCACAGGTGTTTATTATACTTTGGCCATCTAATATTACTTCGTGTGTCACTTTCACTTTGGTAAATATGCTTGAGAGAGTCTCACTGTCACTGATAATGCTCATTTTCACTTGATACGGTACATTTTATTAGTAATTGAGGTAGGTTATTGTTATATTAGGCAGTGATTATTCGTTATCACAGGTGTTTATTATACTTTGGCCATCTAATATTATGTCATGTGTCACTTTCACTTAGTTATATGCTATTTGTTAGTAGTCTTGGCAAATCCAACGTCAAGGCTATTAACCTAATTGCAATGACGACTTGTCTATTTTGACTGCTATGTCGTCATTCCAACCGCGGTTAAAAAGAAAACGTCTAGAGTCTACTCCTTATCTTGCTCTAGGAGACGTACATTAACCAAAACTACCACCGAAGGTGAAAAAAGCATAGAAGAGAAGAAAAAGGGGTTTACCTTAGTTACCGCTTAAGGCCCATCCCGTGTTCCGTCATGTGCAGATCCCTGTCGAACGTGCGCATGAGCGACCCTCTCTTGTCATCATTTTTTCACGCGCTCCATTGAATGAAGTCGCTTTTGTTGTGCTCCTTTAATTCACCCTGTTTAGGTTCGTTTCGGCTTATCTGGCCTTCTTTTTTGTTAGACAGATGTTACGTGATCTAGGGCACATGTAAATGGGCTCCTAAGTGTGTATAATGGAGACGCGTGTGGAAATAGCCTACCGAAGGTACGGGGGCGCCTGGCGTTCCTCGTATATGTTTTTCATTCTTTCTCTTTTCATATTCTTTTTTCCTGTTGGTCTGGGCATAGTTTAGCTTTTAGCTTTTTTTAGCCTAGCTAGTTTTCTCATTCAGGAATTGCTATGCCCCTATGAGCTTTCATTTTTTCATAGCCTAGGTGTACAGTTGGTAAACAATCTGAGATTTAGTTGGTGGCGGTGCTGTTTGTAGAGTTTGTGTCGGCCGCATTATTAGCGCTATTCCCGAGTCCCCCCTTTCGAGCCTTCACTGTGTCTCAAGGGCCTGGGCGACAGGTGGTTCGTGATATCCAGGGATACCCCACGGGGGCCCCTCCTTCACACCACAGGGTTTTTCGCCCCTGACACATTCTCTGCTCACGGCTAGGCCACCCTTTTTCTCGCCAGTTTCATTTACTGTTTTTTGTTTTATCTTCCTGTTTCACCTCCATCCTTTCATAGTCTTTTTGCCCAATCCAGGGGTACCCCACGGGGGCCCCTGTTTGTGCCAAACCACCCTCCCTGCCACTTCTCCTAATGGGCTTTGCTCTATCTCTGTGGGTTGGGTGGATCCTGGGGGATGTGCCTCCTCTCCCCTGGTGTGTCTTCCTTGCCTCTCCCTTGACCGGTTGAGTCAGGATGTACTCAAGGAAGACACTGCTCAGCTTGATGGCCATCATCGCTTGGAGTTCATAAGGAGATGACGCATTTTTGTGGCCCTTTTTTGGTATTCCCTAGACGCTCCTCTCGCTTTTTCGGCGCCGGACCATCTCGGCCGGTCCCGCAAATTTGCGGGAGCTCGATTCGGTCCTCTGGGACGTTTCGGCTCCCCGCAAATTTGCGGAGGTCGCTGGGGGGTCCCGCGAAATTGCGGGAGGGTGGTGTCGGTACGGTTATGCCTCCATTGGCCCGCAAATTTGCGGTAATAGTTGGCTTTCACTATTGACCTTTTTTATGTCATCTTGTTGCCGGATACTATTTGGTGTGTGCACTTTACTGGTGTTATAGGCCCTGCATGTAAGATGTTGAGTGGTGGTTAACACTTTCTCCATCTTTGCAGGTTCTGCTAGTGCTCTTCCCCCTCGCCCGCCCTACTCACCTACCTCTGTGCTCCCGGTTTAGGGTGAGTACGGATACCTGTTTGCATGTGTGTTCCTGTTTCCCCATGCTCCTTCCCTGGTTCTTCTTGGACATTCTCTCCACTTACTCCTTCGACGTGCTGATTATGGTGTGTGTTCTTCCAGTGCAGGTAGGCTGCCTTGCTTTCGCCATGGTTGTTGTTGTTGTTGTTGTTCCCCAAGCTGCCTGGCCGAACAGCCCCGAGGCCCCGAGCAATTCCAAGGCCATAACCGAGCGCCCCCACAGAACCCTCCCTGCCGACCACAATAAAGCCTGGGTGACCGAAGCCACTCCATGGTGGGAGCTGAGGAGGATGCAGAAACGCCCGGGAAACCAAAGCCCCACCTAGGGCCCTGTGCCCCTCAGCAATTATGAAGAGAAAGTTGAGGGGCAAGGGAAAAATGTGACGCTTTGGCTTCCAATCTTGGTAGATTGGGAGGTCAATCCACGGAAGAGACGCCGTCACTTGAGATCTAGAAATATATAGTTAAAGGAACAGTCAGAGTAAGCTATGGGTATGGCAGAGATCGCTCAGTTCTCACTCTGATAGACCAGCCCATCACCACATGACTAGAACCCAATCCTCTCAGCATCAGCTAGGAAAGGCCCTAGAAAGCCGCCTTTGGCGGGGGGATAGCTCCCCTATTTCAACCCCTTTCGGGGTCGGGCACCCGCCCTCGCCAATGGTTGTTGCTTTCCCGTGCTTGGTGAGCCACAAGTCCTGCTTGCGCCACTCGCACTGTGTGTCCTCTACGGCCTACCTCCCTGCTCTGTGTGGCCCGTGTCTGGCCCTGGTGGATGTGGTGCTCCATAGCCCTGGTTCCTCGGCGGCGGCGGTGGCCTCTGCTTCCCTTCAGTCGGTTTGGGCGATAGTCTCCCGCCACTTTTGGACTGTGGGCCACCGTTCCCCCGCCTTTGTTGCCGCCCGATCCGCGTCGCCCTGGGTATCCCTGACCCGACTGAGGGCCGTTCGCCTGGCCCTTTCCCTGCTCGGGCCCTCTCCCCTGGGTCCCGCAGCCGGTCATCACGTCGTCGGGGGGTTCCCCTGCTCCGTCCACGCTCTCGCTCGCCTCGTCGCCTGTCCTCTCCTGCCCCTTGTTGTCCTCCTGATCGCCTTGACGGCGCCCATCGCCCTCGTCATGGTGCTCGCCCTGAGGCCGGGGTTAGCGGCTCTGCCCCTGTGCGCCCTCCCCTGGCCTCTCCGGGTCGGGGCTCTACTACCTTCCGCCCGCTTCCCCTGCTCGTACGACGTCCTCTTCCTTTGTCCTCTACGCGCGCGGAGGTTCAGGCTGTAGCTGGCCCTCTGCTCCCTCCTCCTACACTGTCCAGGAGGGTCCGCCAGGATGTAGTTGCTTCTCCTCCTACTTCACCTGCTTCGGTGCCTATCCTTCCTTCACGGTCTTGTCCCACGGTGGCTGTCCCTCCCTCCTCCGCCTCGGTGTCGGGCCGCCCTGTTATCTCTGCCCCGGGGATCCTTGCTCTGTTTCCCCCCGCGGCTACTTCTGACCTCTTTTCAGCCAACGGCCGTACCACGTTGAATGCACCGCTTCTCGTCCGATCAGCGAAGTTAAGCAACGTAGGGTCTGGTTCGTACTTGGATGGGTGACCACCTGGGAACACCAGATGCTGTCTTTTCACCCGACCAGCCTTCCCACTCCCGTCGTCCTGCTCCTCCTCCTTCTTCACTCCCTGACCTTCACTTACTGTCTCGCCACGGGGGTGCCCCGCCTCTTGGCTCGGTGGGGTATTGCGTGGTTTCGGGGTCCCCTTTCTCAGGGGCTGACGTGTCGCTGGAAGAGGTGGTGCTGTTTCCCCCTCGGGCGTTCGTGTTCAGGGCCGAGTCCCTCTGCGGCGACACAACCGTGGTCGCTCGCCTTCCTTGGGCCGCGACTCTGCTGGTTCGTGTCGTGGATCTCGCTCCCGCTCGCGCTCACCCCTGCGGGCCGACCATTCTTGGGGGAGGGGGGGGGTCGCCTCTCTCGGATCGTTTGTCGGCTATGCAGGGGTGGCTTGTGTCACGCATCGACGGGCGCTTGGAGTCGATGCAAGACTCCCTCTTATCGCGCTTCTTGGCGGTGGCACACCCTCAGCGCCTCACCATACCTACCCCTGCTACGGTCCCCCTCCCTTCTGCAGGCCTATGCTCTGGTCAGACTTCAGCCGACGGACATCCTTCAGGATGTTCAGTCCCTGGCTGTGTTGACGGGCCTGTCCTCCTATGGGCCGGGTTTGTGCGATGACGGTACGCCTGGCTTAGCCATCTTACTCGATCACCCTCTCCCGTTGGGGGCCTGGTTTGCTGAGGCCTTCGTCTTCGCCGGCCGTTCCGTCGCCGGCTCTCCTTCAGTCCCTCCCCCGGAGTCATCACTGCTTTTGCCTCCTCTTGTGTCTGTCGGCGGGTTGGACGGCGCGTTCTGGTCCTGGTTCAGCGCGCCCGTTCTTGAACTTTGTTCTATTGCTACCCCGTTCTTCTCTCACCCAGTTCAGTCCTCTGTCGACAGGGTTTTTCCCTTGCGGCGGTGGGTGCCGAACTTCTTCTCTTGTCTTTTGGTTCCCTCCAGACTTCTGTTCACCACCTGCGGCTTCTCGCGGCGTCTGCACCAGGCGCTCTTCGCGAGGGTTTGGGCCGCGTTCGGCGGGTCCCCCTTCGGCTCGCGGTGTCTTTGGTTCCCGAGCTGAAGGCGGTTTTGTGCGTGGCACCTCGGCAACGCCGGGCGGTACGGTCCTCGTTCTGCCGGACAGCTCCTTTGGATATTCGTCAGGGTTTGTTGTACTCTGCGCTGTATACGTCGGGTTTTTTTGAGCAGGATACTTGGGAATGCTACGCTTCTCTGTCGGCGGCCCCTGCTTCCGCCACGCGACGACGCGCTGTGTCGTTGCGGACCCTGCTTACGACGCGCACCGACGCGCTGTGTCGTGCGCGGGGTCTTCTCAGTCCCGTCTTTCTGCCGGTCCTCTTCGGGGTGCTGCTGCTGCAGGTGCTGCCGCCTTGCACGGGCGCAGGACTGGGACGTTGCAGGCCAGTGCGTCGGTTCCGCCTCGCACTTCTGTTCTTGCCCCCTTTCATCCCCGCCGTGTCGGGGCTGGCCGGCCTTCACTTCCGGCCGCCCTTCGACGGGGTCAGCCCCGCGACGGCCAGGGGTTGGGGTAGCCCGACCTTTTCGACGAGGTTGGGGGGGGGTAGAGGAGGTCAACGTGGCGCTCATGCCCGCACGGCCCATACCGGGGGTACCTCCACGTCAACACAATGTGTAGGTTCTCTGGGTCGGCCTCCTTGTTCTCCTTCTCGCCTGGCCGTCCGGGTCGCTCCCCTCCTCTCGGGTGTTCCCTCGGGTTGTTTTCGCCCTTGCGCCCCTCGGTGGCCACGAGGGACGTTGGGGGCGGCGGGTTGCGCGGAGGGGTCTCACCTGGAGGTGGACGTCCAGACCCCCACTCCGCTCTTGTCACCGACGGCCGGCCCATCTCTTCAGAGGTGGCCCACGTGTTCACTTCCATGCCCGAGCTGGGGAGCGTCGTGGGAGTTGGCGGCCGGTCACCCGGTTTTCCTCTCCCGTGTCTTTCTGGTACCGTAGACGAACTGCGACGTGATGCGACCGGTGGTGGATCTGTCGGCCCTCAACGGGCACATCGTGCACACACGGTTTCGGATGCTGCCGGTACCCCAGGTACGCCTGGCCCTGCGCCCTCTGTCGTGGGTGGTGTCGCTGGCCCTCCAGGATGCGTCTTGGCTCGTTCCTCTCCATCCTCCGCTTCCAGCGATTCTTGGCCGTTCGGATTTCCGATCGTGTGTTCTTGTTAGTCGGCCTTCCCTTCGGTCCTCCACATCGCGCCGCGGATCTTCTCCGCACTGGTGGGGCAGGCTCTGGGTCCTCTCCTCAGGAGCGGGCTCCAGATCCTGTTTTCCTTGGCCGATTGGTTGGTAGTTTCCGAAGCCCTAGGACTGTGCGTAGGCGACGCCCTCACAGTCGTTCGCCACGTCGCACGGTTTAGGGTTCCCCTTCGATGTTCCCAAGTCACGCTGGGCCCCGTCGCGTGTCGTGCCATGGGTCGGTCTCGCAGGGGTATTGTCCGGCGCTACGGTGACCCGGGGTCTGCCGGCCGCGGTGCACCTTCGGTGGAAGGTCTTCGCCGTGTTGGCACTCGGTCTCCCTCCCGGGGTGGCTCTGGGACTCGTTCGTGGGTTCGCTGCATTGGGCCGCTCTGCCCCTTCCCTTAGGGAGCCTCTGGCTACGCCGCCTCCTCCTCATGGGCACCGCGGTGTTTCCGTTGCCTCTATGGATCGGCTCCTGCCGCTCCCGCATACCGTTTGCAGACTCTTCGGTCGCTGGGTTGCTCGGGGCGCGCTCTCTGCGGCTGTGCCCTGGACAGCCCCCCCTGCCGACGGTCTGGGTAAACACTGATACGTCGAGCGAGGTTGGGTGAGGTTCCCGATCGAACCTGGGACGTCCACTTCCCGGCAGATGGGTGGGTCTCCCTCCACTTCCCCGTCTATGCCCTCGGACTGTTGGTTCCTTTGTTCTTCCTGCGTGACCACGCGCTGGCCCTTCGGGGTAAGTCGGTGGCCTTCGGGTTGGACACTCGGACAGCTGTCCACTGTTTCCTAATGCGGGGGTCCTCCAGGTCGTTGACTCTATTGGGGGTCTCGGTGGAGTTGTTCTTCCTCGCGGACCGACACCCCTTCTCCTTGCATGCCTCCTCCCTGCCCGGGCCTGCCACCCTGTGGGCGGCCGCCCTGTCGAGAGGGCAGGGCGTTCTTGTAGAATGGGCGATGCAACGGACTGTGTTCGCCGACCTCGCGGCTTCCTGTGGTGTTCTGGAGGTCGCCTTGTTCGCATCGGGGGTGCCGCGCCAGGTGCCTCTGGACCTCTCCCTCCGGCCTCGCGCCCCGGGGGGGGGGGGTCCGGACGCTTTCATGGTAGCCTGGTACAGGTGGCGGTCGATATACATCTTTCCGCCACCAGACGCGCTGTTGATGTGCCCAGTCCACGCGAGGCTGCGGCTGTACCGCGGCTGCGTCTGGCTCCTCGCGCCTCTGTGGCCGGCACGGGCTTGGTACGCCCGGTTGCCGCGGTGGTGCCCGAGTCCGGTCCCTCTACCTGTCTCCGGCTTCCACTTGAGCTAGGTTGGGGACCTGCGGACCTCGTTGGCCTTTGGCCTTCGCATCGTGCTTGTTCATGAGGCACGGTAGCTCCCGGTCCCCGGCCGGGCCCTGACTGACTTCCTGCAGCGTTCCTGGCCGTCTTCTCCTTGGGGGCCTTACGGGTCCCGCTGGAGGTCTTTTACTAGGTGGCTACAGGACACTCGCCTGCCAGTTGGCTCTCCTTCCCTCGTCCTACGCTCCTTGTTTCACCTCTTCCGTACACGTCACTCTTTCAAGTCGACGCTATACGTACCCACATTTGTTCCCTGCCGTTCCGGGGGGTCTTTGGGTCCGTCGCTGGGCTGGGTCGTTGCAAATCCGCCGCAAGGGGCTGGATTCCTTCCTGCCGGCTGCCTTCCGGGATCGACCACCGCCTCCGCGCCAGGTCCCTCACAGTGGTAATCTGGGGCTGGCTCTGGTCCTTCCTGGCTTCACCCACTTATCCCAGTGCCGCTAACGCCGGTTTCCGTTGCTCCGGGCGTCCACTCTTCCTTGT